>OV121083.1:63133535-64333535 GCA_921293015.1 Phorcus lineatus
GGGTGTTAAAACACAACAAGAGCATGATACGATATTCCAATTAAATGAGGAGGAACATTTCTTTTGGTGTCTGGTAATGTTAAATGACACTTCTTATCATATTGATACATGATTAAACATGAGTAATTCAACTCAAAGTCAGATTTAGTAGAGCTAAGCCAACAATGCAAATATCATGTACGTTTTGAAACGCTTCTCAAGCAGATAGAGGCGCACAGATAAAATACGATTGTTGAAAGCTCTGTTGATACTTCCTACAACATAATTAGATCATAGTCTTCTTACATGAACCAAATAAACAACATGAAACAGAAAATAAGAGAATATCATTTACATTGCTAATCCCTGAAAAAAATTAAAAAGCCTCGAAATACGGACATTTACTTATTTGTAACACAACACCACTCGACGTTTCCCACCTCCTTGAAACCGTACTAGCGATTGCGTGCTGCACGTTTAGCTTTAAAAAAGGCGTTGTAAACAAGACATAGGTGAAGTCCATTAATTATAAGCCGACATGGACAACGTTCGTACAGCTATGCGTTTTACCTGATATAGATAAGATTCATTTAATTGCCTTAATTGCGGCTTTAAAACAAAATTTCTGTGATGTACTTTCACAAATTGTTTCAAAATTAGTTCATTTCAGTTAAATGTGGAGTTCGTGTGGTTATTGATATCTAAAAGACTCAAAACAGTTGTTACCTGTAACTACCTAAGAATTGTCTAATGACAACTTCATAAGTCCATCTTATCGCGAAGTTTGCTAGTCAAATTAGAATAATGTCTAGGAGTGGAGTTTACTTAACACTTTTGTACCATTGCAATTATATTCAACTACTTCGATACTCGATCGAATGCAGCGACTTAAATGCACACATGTATGAAAGATTCATATATCACAATCGACCGGCTGTGGCCATACTTATGAGGACTCAAGTCACTTTTTCTTCATATTTCCTCTTTACACCGTTTAGAAACACAACATGTTTTACTTTCACAGAGGTTTCATTCTCTTTGAAATCAGTTCGAAACTTGTACCTCGCTGCGTTTCTAGCGAGGTACGAGGTACAAGTTTCGTGCTGATTTCAATGAGATTGACATAGGTTTAGACGTTAAATCAGTTTTATTCGGATATCCAAATTGTTCAGCTAACTAAAATATGGATAATTTAATATCTGCAAGAATTTATAAATTCAAATGTCATATTTGTGTAATATCTTTTTGATTGATTATGACTTAATTATTTACATTAGTGGCATTTGTTGCTATATTTATAATGACCTGTTGGCGTTTCATAATAATAATTTAAGATATATAATATATTATATCATATATTGTAAATTCACCATGACAAATTATATATTTCGTATTTCGAAACTGTATTCACATAAGCTTTTGGTTTGTTTACCAATACAGTTCTTCATTTAAATAAATGTGTTTAAATCATGTCACCAACGCTCATGTCTAGTCCGTGATCCCCCTCGTCACAGGGATTATGTGGACTTGTTTTCCAAAATGTCACAGTTTTGATTTAATTTGACATCTCCAATAATCACAACAGTTAATTATGTAACATCGTTGGAACTCGGACGTAAATAGAATAAGTATTATTTAGATAATAAAAAATGCTTTTAACAGCTCCGCTTCGAGTGCGATTTTCTTTAAAACCACAGTTATAAAACCTCTGATACTTTATTCTTTGATTAAAATTATATATTGATGGTACTTTTATTTTTTTTCAGGCTGTAACGATTTTGTTTTCAAATACCAAGGCATTTTTAAGTAGATGTCGAGAAATTGGTACATTACACAACAAAATGGCGGATGACGCTAACTAGAAGCGTTGTGAACATTTCTTTGAAGTTAGTGCTTCAAATGGTAACAAAAATACGTTTAACCGAAAGTAAAAAAATCCAATTTTAACAACATGTGATTTTTATATCTTAAAGAGCCACTCCGTGAGTTGTTGGAGTCATATATGGCAAACTTAATCAATGGTGTCATTTGATCGCGAAGTACCGACTGTTACCAAAAAGAGACATTTTAAAGTTTAATGTTTTTTTACTGTGACAATATGAAGGCAGAACGTCGCAATTATGATCGAAAACCGGACAGTGGCGCGCGTCAAATAGTCAAACGTAATTTTGGAGACTTATCTAAAACAGCAAGGAGGGCAGTTAGGAGTTCATTGTGTTTGTTAGGTTATATAACTAGAATCAATGTATTTTGGACGTGATATCTACACCGGTGTGCATTTGTAAGGCTGTTTTTAAATTTCAAGGAAAACTAGTATTTGTCATATATATGTCTTTTGGACATGAAAAGTTAAGATGTTTTGATTTTATATCACCACATATGACAATTAGGTTCGTATCAAAGGTAAATAATATGTTATGAAAATCACGGAGTGGCTCTTTAAGACACAAACATTGCATTAACGATATTGCTACAAAGGACACTGATAAAAGTTCGTCACAAGATATTTTGCAGTGGAAGAAAAAACTAGGAGTGTATGTACAAGTTGTCAAAGTCTTATTCGACATCAAATTCGCTTTTCAACAAGAAATAATTTTTATATATTTTTGTAAATGCGCATGGTGATTATATATGGCAAAACCATACCTTTGATGAAGAAATTTGTTAAAACGAAAACAGGATCATCCCGAATGTGACGTTTACACGGAAGTCTCACTATGATTACTTCCCTTTGGAAGCATTCAGGAAGTAATTAGATGGAAATAAAACACGAGTGGACTTCAGTATCCTACCTCTAATAATGGAATACCACCATTTATCAATGTAGATACATGACATGACGAATACAGCATATCCCTAATACTATCGGCAGACGACAGATCAGGGCAGACGTGAGCAGGTGCGCGATTCAAACGTCGTCATTCAGAATAACAGTGATGATAGGAATTGTGTCAATGTTGTATTCTATATTACGATAAACAAGATACTCGAATTAATTGAAAATATTTGTTTCATTTTATTGATTTCATCTTAGTATTAAAAATTAGTATATATAATATTTATCGAGTGTTTATAATAAACATTAAGCTGAACATATTTGAAAGTAGTAAATAGCATAACATTTTTATTTAATTGATATATATGAAATTCAGAATACAGAAGATGAAACAAGAAGGAAAAACAACAGAATTAAAAAACATTCTATATTTATTATATCATCATTTTCTTACATGCAATTGAACCATTATCACATTTGAATTTATTGACAGGGAATAAACAATACATATAAGAACACGTAATGGTAATTTACATGGAACTGTGGAACTACCATGGTTCTCAATATGAATAGCTAAAAATTAATGAATAATAAAGGTTGACTTTTAAATAAAAATATTTAACAAGTTTGTGAATGTTTTTTATTCATATTATTTGCTTTACTTGAACTTAAAATAACTTATTTATTGCCTTTTTAAGTTTAAATCTGACAGTTGATAATAAAATACAATTGAAAATTTGAATAACAATTATGGAGTTCACACTATCTTGCAACACCACCAGCACTGACAATTCCAACAACTTACCCACTCGACTAAAATTTTGATATCTAGAATATGATTAAATATAAATGACATTTGATTAAATTTAGATATGTATCTCACTTGATAAAGGTAATCTCATCTGTTATAAAGAATTATTCCAGCTGAAATAAAGACTTTTGTATAATCAAACATCAAACTTAATTATGCAAAACCAATTTTAATATATCATATGCAGACCTGAAATTGTACTTTTTTCATTTGCCATGCATTTAACTCAATTCAATCTTGAATAAAACAGGAGTTATATTTATTTATATTTACATAAAATTAAGAGAAAAATTTGGAAAATTCTTTTAACTTGTTTAAGTAATTAAAATTCATTTAACAATATTATTACAAGTGTTGAAGGAAGTCATATTGTACACTTGCATATGTACTATTGACTTTGATACCTGCTCATTAGTAATTAACCTCCCAGTCGATAGTAGAGTCATCCGGAAGAACCTTGTCAACAACATCATCATTGCTGTCGATGTCAACCCCGAGTTCTTCTTCAAAACCGTATAAATTGTGATTGTCAATCTTAGAATCTGCAGTACAAAAAGTTTCAGCGAAAAGAAAAGCTTCCATCATGTAATAATTAACCACCAAACAATGGCTAAACAATATGCACAAAATGATTTGTCAATATAACTCGCAATAAATATTTACACTTATACATGAGGTAATATTATAAGACTTCCAAATTGGGAAATAAATATGAATCTTTGCAACAAAGGTGACACATTATCTTGAAATTTAAATGAATTTGACAATTAAACACTTCAACTTTCAAAAGACAATGGCAATATGAATATGAATATGAATAAAATAAATTCGTGGGGAAGATTCCTGCCAACAAATGTCTCGATCAGTTGCTAACAAAGAACAGTTTTCCCAGAAATTGCCAGAATTGCAATGACAACCTGTGCAAGAACGAATGCAAGACTAAAATGGCTGAATCATTAACAACCTCAAAACAACTGACCGTAAAATCATTAATAAAAAAATCCGTATTTGGCATCTAACGATTGCAAGGTTGGCCAGTGTATCATACGATTTTACCTTGATGAAAATGTTTGTCATTAAGCATATTTCACTCAAAATTTGTCGTCTATTAATAATTGCAAATACAAACAATGAAATAGAAATACAGTATAGTCCAAAACGTAAATCATGACATCGATCTTGATTTTAATCCACTTCTATCTTCGACCATTGAAGGCATCGTAAGATGATCACGCCCATCTTGTCACTCACGTGTACAGGCCCACATCTGTCAGTCAGAACCACGTGCCCATTAAATGGCGTTGAAATGACCAACTCAAACGTTTTCTATCGGGGACTGTTTTTTTTAAACGGAATGAAAATTAAGAAGACATTACTTCGTTTCTTTTTTTTATTGACGATTGAGTATCGATCTATTTTTTATGAAACCAAAAACAAATGTCATACACGAAGTTGAAATCCGAAGTTCATCGTGTGATATTAGCAACCTAGTGACAAGTAATCAGACAATCGTAAAAGTCGATGTTGTCAGTTACACCAAACTGAATTTTTGATCTTACACAATGTAATTACGTTATCATGTTTTTATTACTGTGCCTAACACCGACAAAAAATGAGAAAAAAGTCATATAACAATTCACAGGCAAATGTTTTAAAATTATTTTACAATCGTAATGCACTTCACTCTACTAAAGTACAAAACCCATGTATTTTTGTAGTCCACACGTAATAAAATTAAATAAAACACGATTATCACACATGCTTGTATGAAATACTCTGGAAAGCGACGTTAAACCCTTTATCGTATCTCTCATCTCATCTCACTTATCTCTAATTGATGTTATCAACCTTATAATTATACATTATTCTTATTCATGTATAATAATCGTTATAGCTGATACCCTTCATGAACATCATATAAGCATGTTACTTTGGTTATCTAATAGTTCATCTCATACCGTTGATGCTGTTAACGTATCTATATATACTGCATTTTTTCAAGCTTTTTCAAGCTGTTTAAAGGAAGTTCAAATGTTCCCTTTTCATAACAAAGACATTCAATATAATGTTTTCTAATCATGACTTGCTTTAAGCAATCTACCAACAAAAGGAACGATTAACAATATCAAAAATTAGAATGCGATTATTGAAATAAATTGAACAGGTACACCTGTGGCGTTTGAGTTTTATGTTAACTATTGCAATAGGAAATTTTCTATGAAAGATGCTCTTATTTACAGACCAGATATTTGATCAGCTTGAAATTTCTTTTTAGCAGTGAACAAATCCTTGAAGTATTAATTTCAATTAATAGTGAAAACAAGATGTATTCTAGTATACTAAGTTATCAAACTCATATGGATGACTACCACTGTGCTTTCTATCTCTCACTAGGACTTTCTTTCCATCTTTTTACTCATCCCTTCGACCCCTTGTTCCCCTTGTTCCCTAATCCGTCCACTCTTTTTAGGATGTGTGAATATGCACGTGTTTCATAACTGAAATATTGTTGAAATTTTGTTAAACACCAACTCACTTTAAAGCGAGATTTTGACAAAATGAATTGTAAAAGTCAATTATAGTATATCAGAGGTCTTGAGATATTATAATCTAGTATAGGTTAAGAAACGAATGGCAAGAAGACCTTTAAACATGGGTTATTATCCTGATTTACTTAAACTTGGGTTTGATCATATCGTTTAACATAGACTCAAGATTCTGGTTTATCAAAACCTGATCTAATTTTGACCGAGTTCGATCATACGGCCCATGTCGTCGGTAGCAGACAGACAGATTGTCTCACCTCAAACAAAAAATATTTAACAACACATACGAAACGATAAATATGAGCCACCCCTGTAAGGGGTTATGAGACTAAACTAATAAAGATTGTATTAAAAGAGATACAGCATTGTATGATAAAGACTACATGTATATATGATATATATATTCTGTCAAAACCAAAGGTTACTAACTTTACACAATAAGAATATAATAAAAACTAAATCAAGAAGTATACACATTAGATTTATGTTTAGAAAGAATTCAACGGCAGGTTTTGGCCGCTATATATTCATACTGCTTTCTTTTAAAATGCTGCCATCATATCGGCCCGTCTCAATTTTAATGGGGGCAACTTCACATCTAAATAGAGCTAAGGCTCTCCTGTGTGACCTGGGCATGGGAAATTCGACATAATGTGCAACGATAAGGTCATTCTTAAAATTAGTTTATAGTCTTAATTTGTTTCCACCACTACGTTTAGAACTAAATGGCTGTGATATATTTGCACACCACCTATTGATTAGATAAATATGGTGCTATGTTATTTCAATATACGCCAAACATCCCTCCTTATCTTTCTTATCTATATTTTCATGATTACTACAGAAGAAGAACGTCTGAGCCGACAGTAATCTCATATACGCATTTATTTTTTTATGCATGACAGCTTTATATTAGGTGAGATGTAAATAGATCAAAAGTTGAGTTTTATTTAAAAGTGTGTCACAATTACAATTCATATCGTTAATTGATGGTCTTATTAATCAGATGACACATCGCTACAGACGCAATGTACAGACAAAAGTGGTATTGATACAACAATTTCATACATATCACACACAATTCATGAAACTTTCATCTTCAAAAACATACGATATAAAATGTCAAATTCAAAATCTGGGAGAAATTGTTAAGACAGATAACTGAAGTCATCTTCATCTGAAACCACGCACTCGATACAAATAGTATGTCATACAAATTAAGTAAATGAAATAATGATTATAATTTCTTGGAGAATTTGTCATAAGTATCATTTCTCATTTGTCATGTTTCATTTTAACGACGATCATTGTACTTCATAGAAATGCGAATGGAATGAAACCGAAACGCTAAATTCATCATAACGATTTTTTTCTTCTCAACAAAGAAATGTGAAACGAAACATTCCCCCTTCCTGAAACTTAAGACTTTTAAAAAGGAATAAAATAACATGTTGACGACATCAACAATGCTCAAAACTTTTAAAACAAAAAGATGGTTTTTAGTGACACAACGATGTATCGATGCCTGTAAAAACGTCCTTGTGCTAATACAAAGTTTCGAAAATTCTTCATGAATCATTTAGTTTCAGATACCGGTCCACAGAATATTTTGATGTATTTTATTACACTGAGAATGAGGTTTGAAACTATGTTTTTGCTAAAAAAAAAGTCCAAAGAAGTTTACATCTCGAAAAAAATGATATAATTTTGACTAATATATGAAACGTATATGATATGAAATGACACACATGATCTTGTCATATAAGAATGTTATACTTAAAAAAACTGAGTGTTACGGTGTTGATCGGGTACTTTGATAAAAACGTCTGTCTGTTGTATATCAAAAGCTTGATTGGAAGAGACACAGAGTAAGTTTTATGTCCGGTTGTTGATCCCAAATCGAGACTTAAACCTATTTTATTGTCACTATACTCATAAACACTAAGATGCTATTTTTAAACAACCACCACTGCTCGATAAAGTAACACTATTTATGAAGTTTGGCATATTTGACTCCAACAACATACTCTGTGGAAATGGTTCACATAATGCTAACTATCTTCATTAGACCATATTTGACGCGCACTTGATTTAAATGTATTAATGAAAACATGCAATTGATGAATGGTTGTCAAACAAGCTTCAAGGAATTTGATCCCACGAGTCCCTACGGTAAGCCCACTGTCCAAATCGTAGGTGCGAAATTCATAAATCAGCTAATAATTGTTTACGTATACAGTACAATACTACGACGAATCACAGAGTGACTTATGAGAGACATGTATATGAGCGAGCTGTGAGATATGCAGATTTTGATACTAAATGTATGATCTGATCACTCCTGTTGTTCCTTGTAAACAAGGTGTCTCAAAAAACTGAGAAAGAATAATTGATATCTATATGCGATTTTTTCCTAAATCGACAGCCGCTATTTATAATCATATAACAATGATTAAATTTGTAAAAACAATCGGTAAAGATAAACCTTACGTAAAATAGCTTATAATTATTTCTTAATTGAGAGGTAAAGATATTATCATAAGTTGCACACATTCTTTGTTCAACAGTTTTCATCAATCAGTATTCCTATATTGTGCACATGTACCCCTTAGGATTTATTTATCCCTTATTGACTTCGGCCGTTTTAACATTTTCATTATTTATTGCAGGTCAACTCTAAAGTGATAACGTATATGGCTTATGTGTGAGTGCTTCTTCCTTTTCGTTAGTCTCTTAGTCTATGACCTCATTTTGAGAAAACCTGACTTTAAAAAGATATTTTACGGTCGCATCTATTGAAATAGTAAATTTGTAAACCATTTTGAAGTTATGGATATACATGTAGAAGTACAAAATATATGATATAGATTAAGTTATGTTTATGACAAGAGCATGAATGTTAGCTTAATTTTACATCATGTTTTTAAAATTGAAATATAACAATATAATGAGGAATAAATTTACAAAAACTGCATGGGAAAAAAATTAAGTTTCATATCTTCAATCGGTATTAACAATCAGTTAACACATAACGTTATTCAGAAGCACACTAAATTTAATCAAATCATCATGTTTCATTGTAGACAAAATATACAAATGTTCTTTGAAAATTCAGGTTTATGTTTGAAAGATTTGGATGTTAAATCTTTTTGTTAACTTGTCTGTTAAACATTTCAGAGCATTTAGAATGAATACTTATTACTCAATAATTTCATTGTAGGTATTATTTATCTAATGTCAACCACAATTTTCACACACTGCCTAGAGTCGAAGTTAAATATTTCTGCTTGTAAGTATTGAACTCAATTATAACCTTACGTTATAATATTTATATCATTCTAAATATAATTTCATTTTAACTTTGTAAATAATGATTTTTTGTGGCTTCTTCCCTTTTAATGATATCAATGAATTCAATTCGACCCTTAACAAATACACTTTCAAATACATGCACACATTGTTTTTATTTGTGAGATGTGCATGAGGTACATTCAAAAGTTTTCATTCAACGTTGTATATTCTCTTTGAGGTATGAGTTCGAATTTTCCAATTCCATGACAACATACGACAAATTAACTAAACATTCTGAAAATAATGTACATGTAGCACGAAATAATGCATGTATGTATTGTTGATATGTTATATAAATGGTTCGGGCGTTGACGTGTTAAAATCACTTTTACCTTGTTATTGTTTTAAATTGGAATTAAATTTGTGGCTTCTTTCCTTTTAGTTATATCAATGAATTCAATTCAACCCCAAACAACTACACTTTCAAATACAAGTACAAATTTTTTGTTAATTTGTGATTCTACAAAAAAGGAGATATGCATGTTGTACATTAAAAAGTGTTCTTTCAACTTTTGTAAATAGTCTTTGAAATATGAGTTTGTTTTTTATAACTTCAATGACAACATATGACTAACTAAACATTCAGAAAAGATGTTTCAATTATTTTAGAACATTTAGCATGATATAATGCATTAATTTATTGTTTATATGTTATATATCATAGGGTGATAATCTAGCAAAAATAGTCACAAGTTACAGTTATGATTATTAGTAACTGTATGAGTCAGAGAGAGAGAGAGAGAGAGAGAGAGAGAGAGAGAGAGAGAGAGAGAGAGAGAGAGAGAGAGAGAGAGAGAGAGAGAGAGAGAGAGAGAGAGAGATAGAGAGAGAGAGAGAGGGAGGGAGGGAGGGAGGGAGGGAGGGAGGGAGAGAGAGAGAGAGAGAGAGAGAGAGAGAGAGAGAGAGAGAGAGAGAGAGAGAGAGAGAGAGAGAGAGAGAGAGAGAGAGAGAGAGAGAGAGAGAGAGAGAGAGAGAGAGCAAGGGTATTACTAATAAGATGTTTATTCTCCATTAATAGTTATTTCAGGGTCACGTTAGACTAAAATTTAGTCTATGAAAAATTTTGATAATTTACTGTTCCTTCATCCATAATATTTTTTTTCTTTGGGCTCCTAATTTCATATGTGTATTCAGTCAATGTAGACTTGTTGAATGTGGACCTAGACTGTATAAAAGGCTCCTTTAAATACACAGTCACGAAGCAGGACTAGGGTCACGTTTAAGAATAATTAAGTTTTTTTCTATTAAATATCCTGTGCGGGCCCCAAGCCGGGGACTCGGGCAGGACCCTTCATACAGGGCGTGTGACTGTGTATCGTGAGCAACTACATGATTGAGAGAAACACCGTCTCATGTTATTTTTGATGTTGTGAAGTCGAATTATTCCCGAGATCCGTCACATCCTTAATCCCTTACCATCCTTCATCATATATACAAGTGATTCCGGCGTTGACGCGTTAAGAATTTGTACCTTTTTATTGTTTTAAATTTGACTTATCACATGTAGATAAACTGTCATGTTGTGACGTATATAAGTTGTGCAGATGGTCTTAACACTGCGTAATGTTTAACAGGTCTTATGGTCTCTACGCCTCAAAGGAAGCACAAAACAGCTAAACTCTCTTAATATAAAATGTCGTAAGAATGATATACAGTTTTAGATATCTAGCACCAAGGATGGATATATGGTTGACAAAAATAGTACCGCTCATGGTTTCAATCTAAGGTTTCCCAAAGTAGAAGGGAAGAGAACATAGATCTTTCACGATGCCCACGACTAAACTTTGTCGACTTTGATATTTTCGTTACTAAATTTAAAAATAATATCGTCAGTGCTCACTTTAGGTGAATCGGTGGCGGGGAGACTCTCCATCATGGTGTCCGTGGTTCGAATCTGATGTCTTAAGTAGTGAAGGGAGAATATTAAGAAAGTGACGAAGCCTTAGTCCAAGTGTTGGTTTTCTAGGTATGTCATGTAGATCTTGGTTAATAGGGGGATATTGGGTAACCCATTGGGAGGCTATGGGTCTGCCGTGCAATCTTATCTTACCAGGTAAAGTAGGTTGAGCTGATACTGGCATTGATGAGTTCTATTATACTTTCAGCTGACATGGTGGTGTCAAGGGTGGAATGAACTTCTATCTTCTATCCCGTTAAGAAGCCTTTTAAAAATCCAGAGAGATATAAGTTCATTCCTCCCTTGACAGCCCTTTAGATAAAACTCACTTGACCTCTGAGGGTTCGGCTGCTGAGGTTGATGACCGTTCTCTTGATGTACAATGCTTTGTATGCTATCTGTTATGTGAAGGGGATTCGTTTTGTGATGTGCTTTTCCTTGAATTACAGTCTCGTCTCTTAGCTTTACGTGCGTATCCGGGTTTAAGGTTGACTAGAGTTGTTCTTGATGCTGGATTATGGTGTTTAGGTTAAGAGCTCTGATATTGCTAGTTTCTTCACCCGCTCAAGGTCATATGGGCATGTGGGCTACAAAGTACGGTATTTTGGCAAAGTCAGTGGAGTGTGAGTATGTATAAAACGGAACTAACACAATCCACAGGAATACTCAAATCAAATGTATCTTTTGCACACCGAGGTCTGGGTTTGAGGGCACTGTCTCACATGATTATTTACCTACTAAACCTTCATGCAATTCCTTGTAACATATCCTTCATCAACAAACTATCTATATTCTGGTAAACTTTAACACTTATTAACATTTTCAGGCCCCCCTGAGTAATTGAAGGAAATGCATCAAATTTGAAGGAAAACAGTGCATAATAGAAGGGAAAGCTTCCTAAATTGTAGGAAACGCAGCTTAATCGCGAAACAAACACGTGAATATCGGTGAAACGCGGTAATATCAGAGATTTTCAGTCAATATCGGAAGCAACCCGATCCCACCTTCGAAGGAACATCGGTAGACTTCGGAAGGAACTCGGTAATTTCCGTGAATTCTCGGTCGACAGCGGAAGCAAACGCATCTCAAAATGGCTGAGAATCTGCAGTCTCCAGTTTCGGTGAGTGTTGTTTATATGTTTTACTGTGTGATTTTTAGATGTATTTTGTTCTACATGCTTGCATTGAAAGCGCAATTGAACAAGGAAACGATGGAGTCGTAGAGTTTTGTAATGAAATTGAGTAGTTAATGTCTACTTTTCTTAACTACCTGCATTACTGAATGCAATCTTATATGTGCCTGAAACGGAATATCGACCGTTTCCATGTCCTAATCATCAATAAAATCCTTTTCACCTTCGTCTTCGTATAGATTTAATACCTTGATGTCTGTAGAAATGTGTTTATGTTTATAATTGAAAAAGAGCAGCTTTCAAGCACTTGTGATGTACTTGTGTAAGACGAGTGCATGAACCAAAAAGGTCCAGATCATTAATTTTACCTATGAGTGTGATACGTATTATAGTAGTTGTTTGTTTCAAAGCCTCTGTTGCACACCAATTGCCATTTTAATACAGAAACTGCTATGTACTCCCTTTCGGTGTACCCTATGATATAGGTGAGCCATATTTTGAAAATAGTTCAGAATCTCCATGCAATGAAAATTTGCTAGATGGATTCCGTCCTCACATGATGAAACATAAGCAAATTGGGCCTAACTGTAGAATCCCTCACCAAAGAATGTTTTTTTAATTCGAGAACACTTTTCTTACCGGACATGCGCAGACGCCATTTCTCATTGAAGCGAGAGGTGTTAGACTTGACGCCATTTACGTTTAATGTGAGTTTTGCCAGGTTGACGGTTTTGTAAATTTTAGCCCTATGGGTAGAAATTGTTGATCTTATTTCGCACTAGGCCCCACGCTGACATCGTATCTTGTGGTTAGTATAATTGTACAGTCATGATATCAAGAAACATTGTTACTTTTTTGTCAGGATTGTCTTCGATTTCGACAACATGTATGGGTTTTTCCAGTCGTCTGATTGACGGTTTACAAAGCCTTGGATACTTTTCGACCATGTTATTTAACCCTTGGATCCCCTTTTAGATGCTGCATTTAACAGAGGTTAAATAGTACTGTCATTTTAGGTTGATGTCAATCATTTTGTGTAAGAATTGCCATAATTATTTTAAAACGTCACCGAGTGATTCTGTGTTTGATTCGTGGTGCATCTAGTTTCGATTACTGACAATAGGTTACGAGTTAACCCCTGGACACATTATGATATTCTCATCCCTTTGACTAGATATATTTTTGTTTCAAGGGTAAAGTTTAATGATGTAGTAATGTAAGCCTAGCTTCATTTTGAATAGTAAATATCCCGGTCCTGGGTGTAAATTTCCGGGCCTCGCTTTGTCACAAGTCACCAAAGAAAAAGTATGATTAGATCTTATAATAAAATTTACTACAAGGTAAGTTTAAATGAAAATGAATTATAAATAAAAAATATTTTAATAATATCTTAAATGCATATGGTAGCGTGCGAATTTAGTTTTATTTACCGTGGAAGTTAATGAAAACATCGACATTTTCACTTAGGCTAGCGCGCTACGTCCTTCCTGTAAATCCTTCCCAGTTTTGTATAGAAATAACTATGTTCATTCAAAAAATGATATACAAAATAATTCCTTACAGATAAAATGACAATCAGTCGTTAAAACACTCATATAGGCAGCATCATAAACTGAAAATTACAAAAACATAACGTAAACAAAAACATCACCGTTTCTGTCGAGAGATTTTCCCCAAGTAAACTCTTCCTTATTTGGAAACATTCGTCACGTGAGGTAAGAATTGAGCAATCAGCGACCAGATACGTCATCGGGATTTTCCCTCGATTGCTAAAGATCGGATGGATGTTTTTGAGTAATACTAAAATTCGTGTTTAAAACTATCGTCTTTGAGACGAAGTTTAAAATTAACTTTTGCCGATTGACACGAAAATGACCTCTATTTTCGTCTAAAATGTCTCCTTACGGAGATCAGCCCGCTGTCGCATTTCATATATATATATATATATATATATATATATATATATATATAGGGCGCCGCAGGCGCGTGCCTTTATAAACATACACCATAATTTTATGGTGAGGGATTCTAAAGGTGCTCCGCAAATTGTATATGTGTTGTAATTTCAGGCTTCTTAGTGTTTGCATTTGAAGCGACGACGCTTATTACACAGCTATCTCTACTTGTGACAGAGGTAACCATAGGAGAATAGCCTGAGTGATAACTTTTGTAAAGCAATGACACCATTATATTTACCAGTCATATTAATAAACAACGTTTAGGGCAGATAGACAATCAAGAAAATCTAGAATTTACAAATAATTTCCCATTCTAAAATACGATTTGAAACCATATTGTGAATAAATACATCTGTGTATTAATTCAGCTTGAGCAACGATGTCTGCAATTTATGCAGGATTCCCGAAGACCGAAAAACAGCGGCCGTCTTGGCTAAAATATCAATGATTATTCGATCTTTAGAGAAAATGGCATAGTAACTTTTGTACCTCAATGAATACATCTATTTGCTTGAATTTGCCAGAAGTTTGATAACAAAAACTACTTTACAAATTCAAAAGAATAACATTTTGATGTCTACATGCCTGTTTCATAGATTAAAGCTGATAGCAGGTGTACACAGTTTAAAGGGGCACAGAGAATGTTGTTGGATTCAAATCTATATGTCAAATTAGTGGTTATTTCAGAAAATCAGAATCTTAATGCTTATCAGTTCAGTATAGTGAAAATAAACTGGTAAGTATCGTAATTTGTGATCGAAAACCGGACAGAGTGTTAAGTAGGTCATTTAACTAATATACACGTTAATTGGACACATAATTTCCAATTCTTAACATATATAATGCCGTTTTCCGATTATCAGTAGAAACAAGAAAATATCATAATTTTGGCATTTCAGAGATAATGTTGCAAGTTTACAATGTGTCACTTTAACATAGTCAAAACGTACAGCTGCATACCGAAAGTTTGTTCACTTAACACTGAATCGTAGTGCAAATATCATGTAATTTGGGTTTCGTGTTAGCGTCAATAGAATAGCTTCAGTAAAACTAACAATGGATCACCCACTGTCCATGTGTGAAATAGCGATTCTTGAACTCATTTTGGCATTATCTGGTCCCTCGTGCAAAAACTCGAATTTTGGCATATTGAATTAGACAGAACGGGTCACATTTTCGAAATTTCGATTTCGTTAAATGTCGAATAAAATGTTCCATATCGACTCTCTGAGATTAAAACAAACATAATCACAATGACTTTGTGCTAAGGAACAAACGTGACTTATATTTTAAGAAGTTGATAACTTATAAAGGAATTTATGGAGAAAAATAAAAATGAGTGTTTTCGGAATTTTGACCCCTGGTCACTTCAACTACCTGCCAAAATTGTTACGGGTAATTGTGGAGTACCATAAACTTTTGCCTTAAAGAAGAATGGATCTGCATATGTGTATTGAAAATTCAATATTATACGTTTATCTACCTAAAAGGCATCTCAAATTACATGATATTTGCACTAGTATATTCAGGTATGTAAACAAACTTTTGGCACGCAGCTGTAGGTAATTCAAGATACGTACATCAACAAAACCAATATCAAAACAATGTTTAAGAACTCGGTGAAGTATATTGACTGCATTAATAATCAATATTAAATCAAAAATGATAAGTAAAGAGCTTAAAGTAAATTCAAAAGCTACACTCTTTTTAGTAATCAAACTTTTTTGTAACAGTAATTTTGTCCTTTATGTGCATAGCTGACCGTAGATTTGATCATACCTCTAACCGACTTCGGCGGTCTTATCGTTTCATTATTGATTGCTGGTCAATTTTACAGAATTATCATTATGTTGCATCGATAGAAGGCTTAAATGATCGCCGTGACCGAAAAATACCTGAGAAAGAGTCGATTTTAACTTAATCACTCCCTATTTTGTAAACCGAAATACGGTGTTCTGTGTTTGTTAAGATAAATTCAATGAACTGACCACTCCCCTTTCAAGAATTTTTTTTATCTATTGACTAATTTATTGAAAAAGGTCAACCTTTACAATTTTTATTAAACGAGGAAAAATGTGAAGGTACTGAACATTTACATTAAATAACTGTTTATCACGCTTTTGGATAAATTATTCGATAAACTTAAGAATTGATTTTTTATCAACAACATCTGGTTACGAGTTGACGTTCAAAGTCCAAATCGGCCTCGTAGGGATATTTACATATTTGCTCATGAATAAATAACAGAGTAAGTAAAATAAAATATTGAATAGAAAATATTTGAAATAATAAATGAATTGATACACTCTGCTGGCAATATGAAATACTCATCCTATATGCAACATAAGGAGTTAAATCGGTGAATATCAACTGAATCCTTATCAAATAGTTTTATCTTAAATAATTAAAAAAACAATGTATTATAATTAACGTATGGTATTACCTATTACTAGTATTAACAATCGAACGGTATAACCTATTACTAGTATTAACAATGAGTCAATCCGGTGCAAAAATACAATATAACATGTGAACGCTTTCCAGCAATGTAAATTATTTCATAAAATCCCTATAGAAATTCATATGCATAAGAAATTAAGTCATTTGACTAAGCAAGTAAAACGAATAGCCAATCAAACAACAATCCTTCTGTCATTTTGTTAAATCTTTTTGTTATTCTCATTTAAAGCAATTATTCTTGGGTCTTTTAGCCTTTTTCTGTTATATTTGTCTAGTTTCTGTGTTTATTATACGTGTACTGGTGAGGTATTAAAAAAAAAGGTAACTGAATTAGAATATGGTTTGACACGTAAACAACTCGCAGTCTCAATTATGAGGGGTTTCTTTCATGCGAGATTACAATATCTTTGCACTGAATTTAAAACACAGCCAACATAACAGTCTCTGTTATCATGCAAAATGAAAGAACCATTTTGTGAAATAAGAAGTTACTCACAAAAGCAAAACTTAACGTCAGATTATCATTATAATAAGCCATCTTGTTTGATATTACAAACAAATTAGGGATACATAAAGATATCTAACATATATATCTCAATCTTAAAAATAATTATCATCTTTTCATTTACTGGTTACTATGACAACCATGGCATATGTTAACAATATGATAATAATTCATTCGACAATCTCAAAGTGTAAATGATTACACAATGATAATAACACTTTCTATCAAAATATCAGGTATTCATTAACTATATTCACGTCATATATTTGCCTTTGCGTTAAACAAAAAAGACAAGTCTCGGACCACTAAAATACGAAACCTTACCTTTTCTTGGAAAACAGAATCGTTACTATAACCTATTTTATACGCTTTATAACATAGAACAAAGTGAAAAATTTACAAATAAATCATTTATTTTAATTCTTATTAATCATTAATAGATTAGATAAAGTAATTGTTTAAATATCTTAGAACTGATACGATAATTTATCAATAAAAGAAGGAATTGAAGTTACAATCTATTTGTTTGTCTTAATATCTCACAAGCTTTAAACTTGATAAAGTAATATTTTGTATGTGTTTATGAAATCTTATTCAGTCATTTCTTAATGTTAATATTAAACCTATCCTTAATTGTACCTACAATGTTTATTTCACCTTTAAATATATAAGATGATAATGATATTTTCAAATATAACCAACAATCTCACGGAGCGTTGATATAATTGTACCGGAATGATGCACAGAGCACCTTTACCTACATGCGATTGTAACGTCAAGGTATTGGGTAATTCATAACAGACTCCCCCCCCCCCCCCCCCCCCCCCCCCCCCAAATATTCCCCGCACACTTTTGATATGATCCATCATGGATTTTCCTGAAGATATCTTTGTACGGGTACGCTGGACATGATCATCAGCCAATTGCGCTCATGTTGGATCGACCATCATAGCTTCAGTCTCCTGTTTATAGTCACTCTCACTGTCCTGTTTAATGTCACTCTCACGTGTACTTTTTAACATGTCCCTTCTCTTTCTGAAATAGCTGAAATATATCAAGAAGTAATAAATATGAATCTTGGAACACACATGTTATAATAACACATACAAAGTTTAGTTTTTATAATACATGTGCTCTTTAGCTCACATACAAAGTTTAGTTTTTATAATACATGTGCTCTTTAGCTCATTAGACTTTACAAGTTTTATGATTGAATGTCAGAATATTGAAAGACCAATTGACTTGACAAAGATTTGTAGAAAATGTATGCCTGCAAATAATTATTATCAAAGTATCTCATTGTCCACGGGCTTTATCCAGTACAAATTGCATGTTTTATCATATAACATATTTTATCAACGACTAACTGACGAACTTATAGATCAACAGTTGTCGCTAAAGTCAAGTACCATATTATCAACCAAGCTGATAGATCGATTTGTCACGACCCCACCCATTAGGGATTGAAAGAATACGTAAGGTTGACTATATAAGGTATTCCTATATATGTTATATTTTGCTGGTCCCATTTAATTAACATTTGTCTTTCACTTGAAGCACATTTATTGTTTTCCAATAAATCTTAACGTCAGAAAATATGAATTTATCTCAAAACTTTAGATCTTTTCACTGTTTGTTGTCATTTGAGCAGAACAAAAAATCAAAAGGGATTATTTTTAAAAAGCATGGGATTCGCAACAACTCCCGTACAAATTCAAAAAGGTAAATTAAAAAAAGATCAGAAAACCCCAAACTTGTTTCTCACGACACACAAGAATTGATCACCTTTTTAAAAGCAAACTTAAAAAAATCAAGATTCACAAATTCATAATTATTTTCCCAAAACAGAACCTTTACTCCAGAAAAGACTTCAATGGAAGCTAAAATACAAAAAAACCAACAAATTGTTATAATGATAACAATTAGACAGAAGAGACACATCTAAGCAATCAAGTTAAGAATAAAGAAACTTTCTTCTGCTTCATCTTAACAACTTTAGAATGGTCCTGAAAGATGATACGTTTAATCCCACTTTAAAATTTGCAGACATACAGCTGCATACCGGAAATTTGTTCACTTACCACTGATCGTAGTGCAAATATCATGTAATTTGGGTTTCGTTTTAGCGTCAATAGAATAACTTCAGTAAAACTGACAATGAATCCCCCACTGTCCATGTGTGAAAGAGCGATTCTTGAACTCATTTTGGGATCGTTTGGTCTCTCGTACAAACATTCGAATTTTGGCATACTGATATAGACAGAAGGGGTCATATTTTCGAAATTTCGATTTCGTTAAATGTCAAATGAATTGTTCCATATAAACTCTCTGAGATTAAAACCAAACTAATCACATTGACTTTGTGCTAAGGAACAAACGTGACTAATTTTTTAAGAAGTTGATAACTTATAAAGGGTTTTATGGAGAAAATAAAAAAATAATGTTTTCGGAATTATGACCCCTGGTCACTTCAATGGCCTGCGAAAACTGCTACGGGTAGTTTTGTGGGTACGATAAATATTTGCCTTAAAGAAGAATGGATCTGCATATCGGTATTGAAAATTCAATAATATACGTTTCATTTTCGCAACGCTACGATACCTCAAAGGCATCTAAAAATTACATGATATTTGCACTCGTATGTTCAGGTATGTGAACAAACTTTTGGCATGCAGCTGTACGTATCTTTCTTTTCCATAGCATTAAATGTTTTCAACTACAAGTCCTAATCATGATTGAACTCTTTTAGTGACATTCTAGAAGTTGTAGTAACAATGAGGTACACGATTTTTTGTATTTTCAACTTCTTTATTAACAGATTAACAGGTTTTCCTTGAATCACCAGGTTTTCTTTTAACCCCACTTAATCCTTCCCACTCACTGGTTTTCCACCTACTCTCACTCGAATTGATGTATTTTATCACAAGGTGATTATGTATACTCCATCTTAGTTGTTATTGTTAATCTGAATTTGCTTTTTCTGTAAACACAACTATAAACTTCCATACATCTTTTCTGTCCATATGCTTGAAAACGGTATAAGGTATATACCGAAACGTCGCAAAAGCTGTTAATAAAGAAGTTGAATATCCATAAAATCGTGTACTTCATTACTCATCAAGGTTGATTATCCTGATAGTTCTCTTCATCTGTCAAATTAAACAAATATCAGATTCACAGCCAGAAGATATCTGGGTTGTAAAAATGAAGCGTGTACGACATCCTCATGAAGAGACCAATATTAAAGTGGAGATACATAGAGCTCCTTCTGTGTTACAAATATATCGTTACCAACTATTACTTGCTCCCATTAGAAATGTCATTCAGTGAATATAGCTATACTTACAAGTGCCTTCCTACACGCCGAAGGAAGATAACCACAAATACAGTCAGCGATACAGAGGAAACACCTATCGATATCTTCGTGTAGATGGATTCTGTTAAGACGAGAAGACAAAATTCAAAGGCTAGACATAAACTGTTATGAAGTTCATATATCAAGCACTCGACTTTTAATGTAATAAGGTTATTCTACAGAGGGATTTCTTTTATTTATTATTATGTTCGACTAGCAACATAACTAAAATCACAAATAACAATTTCATACGGTAACTTCCAATGATGATATGAGTCATTACATCTTGTCAATGACTTGCAATTGTGAGAATACTTTAACACTTTATCATTTTGTAATTTTCTAGTTTGTACTGTTGGATAAAGTGAGTAAAGAAACATTGGTTCTGACCTGTTTTCACGTGACATCTGCCGTCCATATCACACTTGCCACCACAGACATCTGGACATCTTGAGCTGCAGGAGCTTCCATAGAGGCCATCTGAACATGCAATACAGGCTCCAGTCGTATGGTCACAGTGGTTACAGTTCTGGATGCAGGAGGCGTTACAGTGAGCGCCATAGAGACCATCCCGACACCTGGTGTTACAGGTACCTTCCAGCTGACTGCAGACACCATCCAGACAACCCGTTGAACAGGTCCTATCACATTTAAAGCCAGTTGTTCCGTTGACACATCCTTCTGTACAGAAACCATCACTCGATCTGCATTCATTATTCTGGCAGTTGTGCGAGCATGGCTTTGTGCACTTGTTCCCCCACTGTCCAGCTACACAATTCTTACAGTTTCCAGTCCGACATTTACATCGTCCATGTTGACAGTTTATGGGACACCTTTTGTTGCAGCGATTTCCCCACCATGATTTCTTACACAAATTACAGTGTCCAGTAGATCGGTTACATTTGGGATGTTGGCATTCATTTGGACATTTCCCCAAACATTTCAAACCATGAAAGCCTTCACCGCACTCTTGGCATAAACCTGTCACCCTGTCACAACCACCTGTGTCACAGTAACCAGTGCAGCGCTTTTCACAATGCTCACCAAACCATCCAGCTTTACAGTGCTTGCACTCTGCTGAGAAGAAATCCGTAACCTCGCAGTTCTCAGTCGTGGCAACTGTTGAGTTCAGAACAAGTATTTGCTATGATTGTAATACTAAACCTTTTTAAATTACATTTAGATAACTGTCTTATATTAATAATTTTCTTAACCCAGAGAAATATTTGAGATCACAGGGTTGCTCATCTGTCTGTCTGTGATCATAACATTTCAAGATTGTAAGATATTTTAAAAAAACCGCTACATTTCTACCTGACATATGACAATTGGTTTCCTTAGCTTTGAATATAATAGCACGTCAAATACAAATAATGCTTTATGATTACCTCCTCTAATGATATACTTTATATTGCCTTCTAAAAATATGCACAACTTTCGGTTTTTCCTATTAATAGTATTTCTTACAGGTAGAAAAGCTCGCACTTTGGAATATATTTAAATAACACAGATATATATTTAAGAAGCCGTTGTACATGTTGTATACACATGATATGATATTTAAAAGCAAAACTACATCTAAACTACATTTACGCTTACTACATACCTGGGTTGAGGTAAAAGCAGACAAACAGAATGGCTCGGATTAAGAAAGCCATCTTGATCTGAGTGAAGATAAAATGGAAAAAGCTGCAAATATGACAATATCTCTAATTGCATTTGATTAAACTTCGATTATTTGTTGTAAGAAGTATAAAGAAGGTAAATACAAAGTGCTGCCAGTGCAGTCTTTATGTTTCAAACACATGCATAAAGGGAAATAGAATATTTGTTGGGAAATACTTCCTTTTACGTCCACTCAGTTTCCTCAACGCGTTAAATGTATAATATCATTTCAGATACTATCAGACGCAATAAGGTAATGCTTTTGATTTTACAGGTTCTACATATCAAAATATAAAGCTAGTCTGGTTTTACTCGCCATGCGAAGTGAAAACTGAGTAATTTGGGTTGAGTTCTGTCCTGAAAAACAGGCTAAATATCTATATGTAATTGTGTGTCAACTCATGAATTATTTTATCATTTATTGTTCGAAATTCTCCCTATCTGTGTGAACATTAAATATTTCTCGTGATATTACATCAATAACATAACTCAATAAGTACTGCCTATTTTTCGTTTAGATGATAAATTATGAAAATAGTTTAGTTAGTGAGTTTTACTAATATTTTGTTTCAGTTCCTTCATCACCAAAATATATTATGAGAAATAAACAGGACATTGTTTCTGTTAAATTCCAGTTTCCTACCCATATATTACCTCTACCTTGTTTCTATGATATTTATGAGTTTGTGTCCTTTTGTTACAATTGATGCGCATATGAATAATCTATAACTTAACAGCCTTCAGTGCCTTGAATAATATCATTTTGAATAAAAAGGGCCTTGAAGAAAGTTTTAGAGTAAGCTATTTGACATTATTCTTAATGTTTGTTAATGTTCCGTAGGTAAAGAGTATTCTTAACCTTAGTATTATATATAAGGACTAATATTGATTTGTTTCGATAACGTTTTCATGTCATTTTAACCTATTCATCAAGTTTGACATTAATTTCTTTCCAAATTTCGATTGATGGTAATCGTTTTTCAGAATAAAATGTCTACCCTACTTCTAATAGCCTTGGTGGCTGTTGCTTCCGAATCACAAGTTGAGCAATGCATCGATGGGATGAGCGGGGTGAATTGTGATGTACCTTGCCGAGCCTCCTGTACAACTTGTGATCAAGAAACAGGTGAATGTATTGGATCGTGTAGATATCAACATAACTTTGGTAAATTATGTAATCAGACCTGTCCAATGTTCTGTGATGGTGTTTGTGATAAGAAAACAGGTTCGTGCAACCGTTGTAGACCTTCCTATGGCGGAGAGCTCTGTAAATATTCGTGCCCAACAAACTGCAGATCAACATGTGACATAAAAACTATGGAATGCTCTAAGTGTCAACCCGGCTTCACTGGAAAATTCTGTAATGAGACCTGTCATCGCGGTTGTCCAAGCTGCACCCAGTTCGACACCTCCTGTATCGACCCCTGTCCTGACGAGGGGAGTTACGGAGATGACTGTGAGAAGCCGTGTCCAGAGAACTGTAAGGACGGATGTTACAGAGACACTGGGGAATGTGTGAACTGTGCTGAAGGATCAGGAGGGAGATTCTGTAATGAGTCGTGCCCAGAAAACTGTTTGAATGGGTGTCACAGGTACATAGGAACATGTAATGAGTGTAAAGTAGGTTACAGCAGTGAAAGGTGTTCGGAGAAATGTCCGGCTAACTGTAAGGACAAATGTGATAAGAACACTGGATATTGTATTGATTGCAAAAGTGGATTCCAAGGAGCGGTCTGCAATTACAGTTGCCCCCTAAATTGTTCAGATATTTGTAATCAAAGATCAGGGGTTTGTAAAACTTGTAGAGCTGGATTCAGGGGTATGTACTGTGACCAGACGTGCTACAAGAACTGCAAAGATGGATGTAACCAAATGACCGGGGAGTGTACGAAATGTCAACGTGGATTGACTGGTTTGTTCTGTGATGAGAGGTGTTCCCGGGACTGCAGAGAGGAGTGTGAACAAATCACAGGAGAATGTATCGGATGTATTGATGGGTACACAATGAGATTCTGCAATGAGACGTGTCCAATCACCTGTTTTGGGAACTGTGACCAGTATACGGACAAGTGTTACCCTAAGGCAACAGGTTGGTTTTCTTATTTTCTAAACAGAGTAAAGCAAAGCAGATAGTTGTGATTTGACATCTCTTTAGATTTCAAAATAAATTTGTACATCAACCTTATAATTAGTGACTTTTTTTCAGAAAATATGATGCTGAAGATAGCTTGCGGTGTGACTGCGAGTCTCTTTAGCATTTTACTTGTTGTGGTGATTGTTAAAAGACGACAGCTCATCCTAAATAGGTAAGTAAAAATAAAAACATCCGAAAAGACAACAATTGATGTTGAGCCTATCCATTTTGTTAGTAAACAGGGAACCAGAAAGTGCACATGGTAGCCCGACTGGAGTGTTATCATCTGAGGCTCTGCTATTGGGTGTATGATAAAAAAAACGAGGCAGGAGTTATTATTAAAAGAAAGAGCAAGAATTAAACCGATAGTGAAGCTGAAGGTCTTACTAAGTTGTTTTTCGGAAGCAAAACTGAGGTATATTTTATATAGCTAAGGCAGTTAGAACGCGTCTGAAAGAGATAATTGTATAAATGTGCTTTATATATAATGAATGTTTTTAGAAAGGATGGTTCTTCGACACTTATAGGTACAGAATGGCTATCGTCATTTGATAAAAGCACTTGGAAATCTGCAAATGGCAATGAACGTACACCGATAGGAATCGAGAAAAGTTATTCCAAGGAAATACTTGAACACTGGAAATATCCCTAATGAATAATTTCAAACATTGTAAATTTCATGAATATCTAAAACAAGGAACATCCGAAAACATTACTTATGTTCATTCAGTAGATTTTAAGCATACCAAAAACTGCATGCGCGTGCATCTGGGTCAGAGATTACATTTTGAATAAAATTTGTTAATTGGAAATTTTACTTAGGAGATATTTTCTAGTGACAAGAAGAACAACAAGAAGTATAACGAATTGAAATTTTTGACATAACTCTGAGGTTAAGGTATCATATTTGAAACAGATTACTTAAAACCTTGTAGTCATGAAATTTGATGCAAAATCCTATAGTATAATTCCTTTGCCTGTCACCTTTTATAAACCGAGGAAATAAAGTAGTTTTTCTTTTTCTTTTGTCTAGTGTGCACTTGGACTCTGAGTTTAATCAGGTTCTTGTATCACGATATGTTACAATGTTAATTTCATGTTTTAGAAATGAACGGGATTACCTTAGTGCTATCCCCGAGTCAAATCTTGACAGAGCCAGCGTTTGCAAAGGCAACAAATACTATGAAATTTATGACAATAACCTCGCAAAGGACTCCCATGGAAATGTGAGAAGCAACAATTTTCCACCTCGGGATGTTAGACTGCCGCCCCCGTTACGAAGCCAGCGACTCCCGCCAATAAATCGTTCACCTCAACAGGATGAGGACCTTCAGTTGCCTCCTCCGCTACCATGCCAACAAGAACCGCCTGGGAAACAAGCATCTCTAAAAGATGTGGGTCTTAGATCATTATGTTATCGAGACCAAGATAAGCCTTCACCACCCTGCAGAGAAAATTATAATTTCGACTGTGATGTTGTTTTCGAAAATAAAATATATGAGGCAGTAGACGAAGATTTATATCCTGAGGTAGAGATAATTCTTCCTTTGTCGAAGGGTAAAGAAGAACAGATCCTCCTGGAGGAAGAACCTGAACATCTCAAGTATTCTGTTGCGGTGGGTGGCACTCCTGCTCCCGCTCTGGCTGTTCCTGATAATGAAGCTGTCGCTGCTGTTGATACTGATGTTCACAACATCGTAACTGCCGTGTCTTCTGTCATTGATTCTGCCAAAGCGTCTTACGTTGTTGCTGATGCAGATACTGATGTTGATGGTGCATGTGGTTGACTATGTCAGGTGATTGGAAAATCAGCACCTCGTCAATGTGCAACAATTGTTTTCTCAACTTTTTTTAGGAGTGTTACATCGAGTTCACCCTGATGTTTAGTTACAGATAAATACTTTATCAGTTATTTCAAAAGCTTATTTTATCTTACCTTAACCTATTTGTTTGTTTTCATTCCAATCAGAATAAGACATTTTTAAACTTCTATGACTTTCAAAAGCTTAAAGAGGCCTAATAACATTCTTCGAATGTTTCCCAGCAAACATTAGTTTTTGCCAAATCAATCAACCTGATCACGCGTTTAAGTAGGAGATGTAGTATCAAGTATCAAGAAAAATCCACTGGTGGCTAGTTTTGTGTGTTTGAATACCTTCAAATCATTTGAGGGAGCATTTGCATAGCTTAACCAATCATGGTATGTTTTTTCAAAACTACTTCTTTTGATTACAATTCCATTGTCTTGCAATTGGAACATATACATTCTTTTTCGGGAGATCACTTTGTTTATCTAAATAACTTGCCTCTGCCCTTTAACAGTAACAGTTTTGGTCTCACGTAAAATTGTGCAAATGTTCATGTTGTATTTTTTGTGGTTCTCTTCCCTGTATTTCTGGTCATTTTTTATAACTTGATTCAGCCTTGAGGGCAGATTGCTTATTGTTATTGATGTTTTATTATCGGTATCTTCACATTGTATCCGGCTCATAACTTCGTAACTATTTGTCATGGAAATTAAAGAATATGTATTGATGTATGAAGATTAACTATTCTGAGAATGTCTTAAAACTCATTTGGCATTTTTGGGAAAAGTGTTGAATTTATAAGAAAACTGTTAACAAGTCCTGTCCGGCTTATATCTTCTAAACTAATCCCCTTATTTTGATGACATTGAGTATGAACATGTATAATTGCCAGGTAAATAAAATTTGAAAATATGTCAAAAATATGTTGATTTCATTTTGTGTTTGATTGAAGAATTTCAATCTTTTATTATTAACAACATTGCAAAATGTTACTATGAAATTGATTATTATAATACTGTCACGGAAATATGTTAAATTGATAAAAAAAACAACCTTAATATATAAAAAACATTGTGCCAGTTGCGGGGGATGTACATGTCAAGCTCAAACATTCAACTGCTTGTTAGAATTATTCCACGGATCTTGTATAAAAGATTGGCAATACTAAAGCATGCAGAAAAGTATTGAAACCATGACAAACTTGTTAGTCTCGCGGTTTCATCGCCATCTTGATTGTTTGCACTTTTCACTTCTTTGCAAATGCTTGCAGGAGAGAACTCGTACTTACACATTGTGTAGCGGAGACCTTGCCCTTGAACAAGTTTATCTTTGAAGTTACAAATACGTAACCTTTCAATATGTTTGATTTTCAAAACAACCTATCTGTCGATTTTGATGATTTTGTATGAGAGTAAGACAATAATTAGGCCTTTAAGAAACAAGAACAAAATTGCTTGCAAACAGTCGATGAACGACAAAGTGCCTTATTTTATTTTGAGGTCTACCACCCTCTAAAACTTGCTTAGCCACAATCCGTTATGGAACTGTTATTTGTGTACTGAGTTTGAGATGGACAGTGATAATATATATTTACTGATTTCTGTTCTCATCAATTAAACTCATTATTGGTGTGAGGATTGAAGTGCAGATATTGAATTAACAGCATTTAACAAATAGTGTTCAGGATCTTACTAAAGACTTTAAATAAGAGTTTATTTTATCAAATCAATAGTCATTTTGCAAAATACATTTTTTGAATAGTTGTTTCTATTTACATAGGGCCCATTTAATGACGATACATTTATATATATTTGGAAGGTAACCTTTTCTTCTGATTATCTGATTAAATTTGATATCCTTAATTTTCGATAGAATAACGTATACAGCCTTCCCAAATTCTTGCATATTCAATGACACAGTGACAAAATATGAAAGTACAGGTCGCAACCCCTTTTAGTAAGTGAAAGTATTGGTTTGTCACGCGTTTGACATCCTATTCTCTTGAAGGCCTTGCGCACAGAAACAGCTAGGCTACTCAACGATTACGAAGACAAGGTTAAGGTCACAAGACCAACCTTAAGATCTCTTTCGAACGTTTTCCTTTGAAAGAAATTACAGTTGGATAGGGTTGTTTCTAAAACAATCAAAAGTAAAGACTCGGGTCATAGAAAAGGACATACTGCGCCAAGGAAATCCACTTGTATTTGTATTTCTCCAGGTTGGCCTTATGTCATAAAGTCCTATTACGGGCTGCATTGAAGGTATGATGGCTTGTAAGTCTGAGCCAACATAGAATTTTGCACACAAAAGGAAACAGGAAACGGTCTTGACGAAGAAAATTTTAGAAATTCAAAATCTACAGATGAATTGGTATCGTTTGCTTAGACAGAATAACTATTCGCGAGAAATCGCATTCATTCATGTTATTCAGTCGTTGAGCAAACTAAAAACAATGGTTCTTATCTAACTTTTCGATAAAGTCTAGGGCGTAATAAGTAATGTGACTGTTATATGACAACAAGAGTTTTTGAATGAGCAAACATTTCCGATAAGGGACTTGGTTTTTAAAAAGCCAAGCAGTATTGATTCAACCTGAATATATCCTCGCAAAAAGGTGGTCTAAAGGGTGACTGTTTATGTCATTTATTTACATAGTTTATTCTTGTTATAGTGTTCCTCTTGATATGTGTAGAATTTAGTAACCCCGTATTGTGTATTCTAACAAATAATGGCTTATTATTGAGACATAAAAACGCGTTTTACGATGTTTTAAGATGTTAATCAGTAAATAAATCTACTATCATTCAAATATATAAAAAACATTTTAAAAAATTCAAAATCTTAAAATGTTTTTACCTCGAACGTCCCTTAAAAAACCACTGCTTGGGAAATCGAAATAAATCAAATCAAATCTAAACGTGAGCCGGTGTCACGAAATAAAACCGCCGCCGGTATAAAATCTCCCCCCGGCGATTTTGTACCGGTACAAAACCGCCCCCCTCAGTATAAAATCGCCCCCCTCCACGAAATAAAATCTCCCCCCAGAATAGATTCGCCCCCCTCCAAAAATGCTTTTAACATACTTTTTACATCTTTAATTGCATGAAAGGGGAGTTAGATATATATAATGTATAGTTTAATGCTTGATAACGAATATTATACGAGTTATTTCAGCGATTCAAGTAAACCTAATTTATTCCCGTAAAAGTGGAGATGTGAAATACAATCAGTTTATTGGATAACTTAGATACATGTAATCATATAATTGAATTATTAATAAGACCCAAGGTGAACTTGTATTTTGGTACACTAAAAGTTGGGATTTGTAACGGATTTGGCATTTGTTGCATTTAAAATGTTTGCGGTAAACTCCCTTGCGGCTCGTTGAGTGAACATCTAGCTATTTTTCCGCTTTATCAAGGAGTAAGCATGCATTGCAAAACGTTTAGACTTTTACAATAAACAGTTTTTATGCAGATAATTTTGTCACTTGGAACGCTGATACCGAGTGATGAAGTCTAAATTGTGCTTAATAGAAAAGGGATTACATGTATAATTGGTTAAATCTGGTACTGTTTAATGTAAATGTTATGGATCCTTACTCCACACTTAATACTTAGATACATTTTATTTGCCATATCTAAACTTTGATATAGATGGATTAGACTGGGTTTGATGCACATTCTTACAAGATAAACCTATCGGGCGAATCTATACTTGGTTTGATTTAATGCTAAGGGGAGCGAATCCATATTTGATTTGACATGTGAGTTTAGAGATTCTAAACTTGTGTTAGATGAACATACTTAGAGGGGGCGATTATATACTTGGTTTGATGCACATAACATATACAGGTAAAGGGGCGATTCTATACTGGGTTTGATGCACATAACAATGTACATTTAAAGGGGGCGAATCTATACTGGGTTTGATGCACCTATACTTATTTACAATAGAGGGGCGATTCTATTCTGGGTATGATGCACATAACATATACAGGTAAAGGGGGCGATTCTATACTGGGTTTGATGCACATACTTCTATACAATAGAGGGGCGATTCTATACTTGGTTTGATGCACATAATATATACAGGTAAAGGGGCGATTCTATACCTGGTTTGATGCACATACTTCTATACAATAGAGGGGCGATTCTATACTTGGTTTGATGCACATAACATATACAGGTAAAGGGGGCGATTCTATACTGGGTTTGATGCACATACTTCTATACAATAGAGGGGCAAATCTGTACTGGGTTTGATGCACTTAACATATACAGGTAAAGGGGGCGAATCTGTTCTGGGTTTGATGTACATAACATATACAGGTAAAGGGGCGATTCTATACTGTGTTTGATGCACCTACTTATTGATAATAGAGGGGGCGATTCTATACTGGGTTTGATGCACATAACATATATAGGTAAAGGGGGCGAATCTGTACTGGGTTTGATGCACATAACATATATAGGTAAAGGGGGCGAATCTGTACTGGGTTTGATGCACATAACACATACAGGTATAAAGGGGGCGATTCTATACTGGGTTTGATGCACATAACAATGTAATTTTAAGGGGGCGAATCTGTACTGGGTTTGATGAACCTACTTGATTAAGAATATAATTTACTCTCATATATTGAAAAATGTTTGACATCAGTATATAATGTATTTAATATATATTTAATGTGCTTGTCATCAGTATTTACAAATGACTTTTTGTTATGAAATACTTTTGTATTGGAGAGGTGAATCCATACTTGCTAAGAGACTAGATTGAGTAATATTCTTAAATACATATAGTGGGTGAATCTATACTGGGTTGGATTTAAATATTTGTAGTGGGTGAATCTTTTCTTGGTTTGATGAACATATTAAGATACTTTAGGGCGAGAATCCATCTATAATGTTCAAGTAAGAGAATAGAACACAAGGCAATTGTTTACATGTTTAAGCACTTTATGAAATAATACAACAAGTCATCACAGTTCACAATTCTATTTACAACTTTAGAAATCTCGACTTTAAACGGCTTGTTGTGGTTTGGGGGAAAGGGGTGACATGACCGGATTCTAGCATTAAGATCAAATGATTCCTCATTTCTTCATGACGATATTCACAACCTGATGGAGAATGTTCTAAAGCAAATTCAACGGCATTTGCTATAGCATAAAGTCCGCAGTCAGACCCGTTTTTCTGTAGGTCACATGAGACAAGTTCTATGTTGATGTGTCCTTTTTGATCTCGTCGGTTTCTAAAAATTTCCTTGATCTGTTTCTTCAAATGTCCGCTTACTGTCCTCTTTAGACTATCGGCATAGATGATGCCCGTGTCCATCCCTGCAACTGTCACCCAGTGATCCTTGTCGTGCAGCACTTGGACTGTGCGTTGCGTCTCCTCTGAAGGCATAAACTCCGTCTGAGAAAGTAGTGTGGTCTGGTTTGATATTCCTGTTTCTTGGCGAATGAGGGTAGAAGCAGCATCGACCACTCGATCATTCAACCACCGTCCTGAAATTATGTCATCCTTATCAGAAAGTGTCAGGTTAAGTGCGGAAATCCATGAATCAACGGGATAAGACGGGTGAGCGGCGGTAGAGGACGGAACGGAGTAGGTAGGCGGTATGGTGACGATATCAGCGGCAGAGGATGGCAGGGTAACAGGAGCAGCACCAGAGGACGGAACGGTGGCTGGATCGGCGGCAGAGGGCGGTTTGGTGAGTGAAGTGGCGGCAGAGGGCGGTTTGGTGAGTGAAGCGGCGGCAGAGGGCGGTTTGGTGACTGAAACGGCGGCAGAAGACGGCTTGGAGACTGGAGCGTTGGCGGGGGGCGAAACGGTGGCTGAAGCGGTGACGGAGGACAGGACGGAGGGCGGAATGGTGGCTTTAGGAGCGGCAGAGGTCGAAACGGTGTCTGCAGCGACAACATCGGATGGAGCAGAGGACGGCACACCATCATGCCACTGCTTGAGGCTTGAAGCGTTGTATTTTCTCTTCAGTATCTTCTCTCCGTTTCTCAATCGGTACACTCCCTTCCCCAAGATTTCATGGATGGTGTACGGTCCGAAGTAACGTGGTGCTAGCTTGTCACCCATCCTCGTCTCTCTCCTACGATTGATGATTGTCACTCTGTCATCGACCTGCAGTAGAAAGGAACACATGAGATGCTAGTACTTGTACTGGACACCATTGCTCATTATAACTTGGAAATACACATTAAGCATTTGGCCTCATGCTTTTAATGCTATTATCAATCTTAATTTCGACAGTTTCGTTTTCTTGCCTGTATTAATTATAGATTACACCAATTTAAAACTTATAAAATGACAATGAAGTAAACGCCGAAGATTCAATAAAGGATGCAAGTAGTAACCTGGTAAACAGGGGATGAATGCTTCAGGTCGTATCGCTGTTTCTGTCTCGCCTGTGCCTTCTCTATATTGTTCCTGGCTACCGATCGCGTGGCAGGAACAACGTCTGACAGCTCCTTCATCCGAGCAGCAACCCCCTCTAGGGATGGTTCCCAGGTGGACTCCGTGGACTCGGTGCTTGAATACGATAGGTCGATCGGCAGGCGGGCCTTCTGGCCATACAGGAGCTCGAAGGGTGATATCTTCGTTGATCCCTGGACGTTGGTTCGGTAAGCGAAGGCGACGGGCTGGAGGTAGTCGTCCCAGTTGTTGCTGTCCTTATTCACCATCTTCATCAGCTGCGTTGTCATCGTCTGGTTGAATCTCTCCGTGAGACCGTTAGTCTGGGGATGGTAGGGTGATGTCATGGCCTGGTCGGTCGCAAGGACATCACACAACTCTCTGACAAGAGAGTTACAAAATTCCCTCCCCTGGTCATGTAGAAGGACCTGGCAGGCTCCAAACCTGTACAAATGTAACAGAGAGAAGTGAATACATGTGCTGGGCGTTTGCTTGATTTTGTCGAACTGAAATATTCTCATTGAGAGAGTAGCGGGAGCTTCAGACAATTTTATTTGTAATTAGTAGGTTTCGATGGAGAAATATGTACAACATTATTGTAAGGGACGAGAACTCAAATAACTTCGGAAATCTAAAATTAACTCGGCTCCTACTACTTTCAATTATTTCCACTGAAAATCCTTGAACAGAAGATAGAGACGATATTGTGCTCACGATCTATAAGTTGATGTTGTTAAATGTTGTATTTTTTATTCAACTTAGTTTAGAATTAAACGTTAATATATCTATGAAACATGCAGGAGAAAATGTTGTGTGCTGTTTGTATCAACGCTTTTAACAATATGAAAGGTATATATACAATTGCTACTTTTGACAAGTGATTATACTCGACAGATATAAACTATCTACAAACCTGTATACAAGTGTCATCAGGAAACGATGCACACTTGAAGCTGTCTTGTCCGGTAAGGCACCCACTTCCACCCATCTTGTTAAATACTCAGTCGCTACGATGATATACTTCTGTCCGGAAGATGTTTCCTTTAGAGGGCCGATCAGGTCAACACCCCAGCGGTGGAAAAGATTCCTCACAGGCACCGGATGCAGACTGGAAACTTGAGGCTTGTTGTTGGGATTGGCTCTCTGACAACTCGAACAGATCTTGCAGTACTGGCGTATGTCAGCAGCCATGCTTTTCCACCAGAAACGCTCCGACACCTTCGCAATGGTCGCGTTGGTGCCAAAGTGGCAACCGCCGACGACGTTTGCGTGCAACTCCTCGATGATCTTCATCTTCTCATCCTTCCCGACGACTCTCTGCTTCTTGCCTTGATGGCCAAGGTGATAGAGAACTCTATCAACCACGGTGTAGGAAGCAGCCTTCTCTCGCAGACGCCTTTTCGTATCCTTGCCGTAGTCTTCAGGGTACTTTCCGGAAACTAGATATTCCATTAACGCAGCTATTTCAACAGACTCCATGGTAAATTTAGGATAAGCTGAGAATTCGTGTATAATGCGTATGACTTCAGACACTAAGGAATGATGCTTTCAGTAATCTGAATCAGCTGTATATATAGTGGTTATAGTCATATATGTCATGTAGGATCTACTGCATGCGCCCCTCCCGATCCTGAGCCCACTTGGGTCCAAGTGTCACATAGACACGGACAGGTCAATCATTCAATACATTTGCTTTAAACTCATTAATGCCATTGACTTCGCAGTAGAAATCAAAATGTCGTTGGATGCGACAGACCTGCCATTGATATTCCCGCGTGGCCAAGTGGTCACGACTCGTTGATTAAGTAAACCCATTCCAAATTAAAACATTTTAAAATTTAAAATCGAGTGTGAAATCAGCTCTGTTGGAAGCGCTTAAAAAATCCCCGAAGAAAGTAAGAATCTAGAAAAAAAGTCACAGGAAAAAAAGTCTTGGAAAGTAAGTCAAAGGAAAGAAAGTCACAAATTGTATTATTTGAATTGTCCAGGTTTGAAAGCAGTGCTTAGACCTGAACAAATGTTAATCAGTAGTGCTAAGACAAGTGAACGATGTTATTAGAAATGATTAACACATTGTCAATCAAGCGTAATTGATTTATAATGGGTTAAGTCATTAACCTATAGCTGGAACGGATATAAGGCGCCAGGTTGTCTCAGCTAAGTAGCTGTAAAAAAAACATCCTGTCAGAGGGTATCTCACCAAGAACCATAATAACGGTTACTCAACCTGAGGGACAATAGTGATTTCCTCTTAAGAAAATATATATTGATATATGATGTAATATGGTGTCTCATAGTCCTTTTGGGTCGGGTGCTATCTTTTTATATGCAATGTTTAATTGCATGTGAAATGTTGTTTCACTATGCCATATGTAAATTGAATGTAACCTTTCACGTCACACCGAAACAAAATATTTGTTTTGAACAATATTTATACAAATAAATGAATTGATTGATAAACAGGCGGTGAAACGTCTATATAAATACCTCTCCAATACAAAAGTATTTCATAACAAAAAGTCATAGGTCAATACTGATGACAAGCACATAAAAGGTAGAATTATATACTGATGTCAAACATTTTTCAATATATGAGAGTAAATTATATTCTTAATAGTATATAAGTAGGTGCATCAAACCCAGTATAGATTCGCCCCCTCTATTGTATATAAGCAGGTGCATCAAACCCAGTACAGATTCGCCCCCTTTACCTGTATGTGTTATGTGCAACAAACCCAGTATAGAATCGCCCCCTTTACCTGTATATGTTATGTGCATCAAACCCAGTATAGAATCGCCCCCTTTACCTGTATATTTTATGTGCATCAAACCCAGTACAGATTCGCCCCCTCTATTGTAAATAAGTAGGTGCATCAAACCCAGTATAGATTCGCCCCTTTACCTGTATTTGTTATGTGCATCAAACCCAGCATAGAATCGCCCCCTTTGCCTGTATATATTATGTGCATCAAACCCAGTATAGAATCGCCCCCTCTATTGTAAATAAGTAGGTGCAACAAACCCAGTACAGATTCGCCCCCTTTAAATGTACATTGTTATGTGCATCAAACCCAGTATAGAATCGCCCCCTTTACCTATATATGTTTGGTGCATCAAACCCAGTACAGATTCGCCCCCTTTACCTATATATGTTATGTGCATCAAACCCAGTATAGAATCGCCCCCTTTACCTATATATGTTATGCGCATCAAACCCAGTACAGATTCGCCCCCTTTACCTATATATGTTATGTGCATCAAACCCAGTATAGAATCGTCCCCACTATTGTATATAAGTAGGTGCAACAAACCCAGTATAGAATCGCCCCCTTTGCCTGTATATATTATGTGCATCAAACCCAGTACAGAATCGCCCCCTCTATTGTAAATAAGTAGGTTCATCAAACCCAGTACAGATTCGCCCCCTTTAAATGTACATTGTTATGTGCATCAAACCCAGTATAGAATCGCCCCCTTTACCTATATATGTTATGCGCATCAAACCCAGTACAGATTCGCCCCCTTTACCTATATATGTTATGTGCATCAAACCCAGTATAGAATCGTCCCCACTATTGTATATATATAAGTAGGTGCAACAAACCCAGTATAGAATCGCCCCCTTTGCCTGTATATATTATGTGCATCAAACCCAGTACAGAATCGCCCCCTCTATTGTAAATAAGTAGGTTCATCAAACCCAGTACAGATTCGCCCCCTTTAAATGTACATTGTTATGTGCATCAAACCCAGTATAGAATCGCCCCCTTTACCTATATATGTTATGTGCATCAAACCCAGTACAGATTCGCCCCCTTTACCTATATATGTTATGTGCAACAAACCCAGTATAGATTCGCCCCCTTTAAATGTACATTGTTATGTGCATCAAACCCAGTATAGAATCGCCCCCACTATTGTAAATAAGTAGGTGCAACAAACCCAGTATAGATTCGCCCCCTTTACCTATATATGTTATGTGCATCAAACCCAGTATAGAATCGTCCCCACTATTGTAAATAAGTAGGTGCAACAAACCCAGTACAGAATCGCCCCCTCTATTGTAAATAAGTAGGTTCATCAAACCCAGTACAGATTCGCCCCCTTTAAATGTACATTGTTATGTGCATCAAACCCAGTATAGAATCGTCCCCACTATTGTAAATAAGTAGGTGCAACAAACCCAGTATAGATTCGCCCCCTTTACCTATATATGTTATGTGCATCAAACCCAGTATAGAATCGTCCCCACTATTGTAAATAAGTAGGTGCAACAAACCCAGTATAGAATCGCCCCCTTTACCTGTATATGTTTTGTGCATCAAACCCAGTACAGATTCGCCCCCTTTACCTATAAATGTTATGTGCATCAATCCCAGTACAGATTCGCCCCCTTTACCTATATATGTTATGTGCATCAAACCCAGTACAGATTCGCCCCCTTTACCTATATATGTTATGTGCATCAAACCCAGTACAGATTCGCCCCCTTTAAATGTACATTGTTATGTGCATCAAACCCAGTATAGAATCGCCCCCTTTACCTATATATGTTATGTGCATCAAACCCAGTACAGATTCGCCCCCTTTACCTATATATGTTATGTGCATCAAACCCAGTATAGAATCGTCCCCACTATTGTATATAAGTAGGTGCAACAAACCCAGTATAGAATCGCCCCCTTTGCCTGTATATATTATGTGCATCAAACCCAGTACAGAATCGCCCCCTCTATTGTAAATAAGTAGGTTCATCAAACCCAGTACAGATTCGCCCCCTTTAAATGTACATTGTTATGTGCATCAAACCCAGTATAGAATCGCCCCCTTTACCTATATATGTTATGTGCATCAAACCCAGTACAGATTCGCCCCCTTTACCTATATATGTTATGTGCATCAAACCCAGTATAGAATCGTCCCCACTATTGTATATAAGTAGGTGCAACAAACCCAGTATAGAATCGCCCCCTTTGCCTGTATATATTATGTGCATCAAACCCAGTACAGAATCGCCCCCTCTATTGTAAATAAGTAGGTTCATCAAACCCAGTACAGATTCGCCCCCTTTAAATGTACATTGTTATGTGCATCAAACCCAGTATAGAATCGCCCCCTCTATTGTAAATAAGTAGGTTCATCAAACCCAGTACAGATTCGCCCCCTTTAAATGTACATTGTTATGTGCATCAAACCCAGTATAGAATCGTCCCCACTATTGTAAATAAGTAGGTGCAACAAACCCAGTATAGATTCACCTGCTTTACCTATATATGTTATGTGCATCAAACCCAGTATAGAATCGTCCCCACTATTGTAAATAAGTAGGTGCAACAAACCCAGTATAGAATCGCCCCCTTTACCTGTATATGTTTTGTGCATCAAACCCAGTACAGATTCGCCCCCTTTACCTATAAATGTTATGTGCATCAATCCCAGTACAGATTCGCCCCCTTTACCTATATATGTTATGTGCATCAAACCCAGTACAGATTCGCCCCCTTTACCTATATATGTTATGTGCATCAAACCCAGTACAGATTCGCCCCCTTTAAATGTACATTGTTATGTGCATCAAACCCAGTATAGAATCGCCCCCTTTACCTATATATGTTATGTGCATCAAACCCAGTACAGATTCGCCCCCTTTAAATGTACATTGTTATGTGCATCAAACCCAGTATAGAATCGCCCCCTTTACCTATATATGTTATGTGCATCAAACCCAGTACAGATTCGCCCCCTTTACCTATATATGTTATGTGCATCAAACCCAGTATAGAATCGTCCCCACTATTGTATATAAGTAGGTGCATCAAACCCAGTACAGAATCGCCCCCTCTATTGTAAATAAGTAGGTTCATCAAACCCAGTACAGATTCGCCCCCTTTAAATGTACATTGTTATGTGCATCAAACCCAGTATAGAATCGCCCCCTTTACCTATATATGTTATGTGCATCAAACCCAGTACAGATTCGCCCCCTTTACCTATATATGTTATGTGCATCAAACCCAGTATAGAATCGTCCCCACTATTGTATATAAGTAGGTGCAACAAACCCAGTATAGAATCGCCCCCTTTGCCTGTATATATTATGTGCATCAAACCCAGTACAGAATCGCCCCCTCTATTGTAAATAAGTAGGTTCATCAAACCCAGTACAGATTCGCCCCCTTTAAATGTACATTGTTATGTGCATCAAACCTAGTATAGAATCGCCCCCACTATTGTAAATAAGTAGGTGCAACAAACCCAGTATAGATTCGCCCCCTTTACCTATATATGTTATGTGCATCAAACCCAGTATAGAATCGTCCCCACTATTGTAAATAAGTAGGTGCAACAAACCCAGTATAGATTCGCCCCCTTTACCTATATATGTTATGTGCATCAAACCCAGTATAGAATCGTCCCCACTATTGTAAATAAGTAGGTGCAACAAACCCAGTATAGAATCGCCCCCTTTACCTGTATATGTTTTGTGCATCAAACCCAGTACAGATTCGCCCCCTTTACCTATAAATGTTATGTGCATCATACCAAGTATAGAATCGCCCCCTTTACCTGTATATGTTATGTGCATCAAACCCAGTATACAATCGCCCCTCTATTGTATGAGTATGTGAATCGCCCCCTTTATGTTATGTGCATCAAACCCATACTTAAAGCAGGTTGTAAAAACGAATTAGAACAACTTAATAAATCCTTAAAAAGTCGTTTCTAATACAAAATATTTTTTCAATCAATTTTTTATGTCATTGTTTCAAAACAACTATTCATCCTGGTAAATAAAATATGTCTACAATCAATACTGAAACTAATGCAGAAAAAAGTTGAGGGGGGAGATTTTATTCTAAGGGGGGAGAGAAACAATTCCGCCGGGGGGCGATTTTATACCGGTATAAAATCTCCGGGGGAGGGTTTGTACCGGTACAAAATCGCCGGGGGGAGATTTTATACGGGGGCGAATTTATACCGGGACACCGGTGCACTGCATCGATGTACTTCTTATCTAACGTTCCGGTAGACTATCAACTGCTGACAATGTGTCACCATGGGCTATCAATATCGTGAACGAATTACCAAGAGGTTATTTTTATAGGGTTGTTATCGTACCAAAGGTCGTTTCAATAGGCATATAAGTACCAAATATATGATGCTTTTTAAGTATATGAATATAATGTACTTTGTTTTGGCAACATCCCCTCACATAGCTGTTTCTAAGGATGGGAACAATAAAATCATATCTTGTTATCTAATGCTAATCATATTATCTATCGTAGTATCTAATATTTATAAAAACCGCGTCATGTATTTTACGGTTTTCTGATAGCTGTGTTTGTATACATTTGTTAATAAATGAATAGCAATTGCTTTGCGTCAATCTGATTCGCTGAACACGGTAATAGAAGTTCAGTTCATACCTCCATTAACTTAATTTCGTGACGTCACATCATTTTAAGCCACGCCCATCGATGGAACTATTTGTAAACAAGTTACGTTTTTCTAAAAATAGCAACACTTTGTGCAATGCCACTTCTTGAAAGTAGGTAAATAAAAAATCAACATAATTCAGAATGAAATAATTATTGCTGTCAAAGGTTCAGAAATTACAACCGATCATGTTCCACCCCACAGAAGGCAAATGTCATTGTTCAATGCTCTCGCGGCCTTTGCAGGGAGGTTTGCAAAGTATAATGTCGTCAAGTTCATGAACAGAGTTAAGCTTGGCTCCTCAAAAAGTTTAAGAACTGTGTGCTGTTTAATCAGATTCCGTTAGATCGGGATCATAACACCACCAGTATATGGCATCTACGAGGGTAAATTCGGCTGGTTTCCTCTCCGAGTTCTACGTTCGCGATTTGTGTTTAAAACTGTGAGAACTAGCAATGTCAAGGCCACGTGTGACGGACGTCAGATAACTTCATGGCCATGTGCGTTGTAGATTTTCATTGGCTGATGAACGTTTTGTAGGCGGGGCTAGGGATCCGATGACGTTTTGATTGACATTAGATCTCTTCATGCTGTTGAGCGTTGAATTCATTCGCGTATATAGTGCAGCTCTATTTGGTGCAAATATGTATATTTAGAGCAATAAAATGTTTCAAAAAACAACTAATATGTATATATTTATTTATAAGAATTGACTTCAACATTTATCAAGTTCATGGAGGTATACACTTAAAAACCGATGTGCAAACTCGGCTTAAATCCGCTACGCGGATTCACACAGAGGGTTTCACTAGTATATTCACTTTTCAAGTTAAAGGTGAATTGGTCATTGAGCAAAATCTGGTTTACAGTTTTCTACCCATCAAATATTCCTAACCTTACACATGAGTGAAAAAATATGTACGAATGGTTATCATCTTGCCTTCTCATGACACCATAAAAATATTCATATATATTACCCATATGGGAAGATGGACACAAGCGGTTACACATTTTCCTGACATTTTATTGCTTGTTGTGAACCAAAGACAATGAACGTTGTGCCGGGACTATTTAATTCATCTTTCATACTTTGACGGCTGGTAATTTGATTACCTATATTCTGCATTTTAACAATGTTTATTATATCTACGTAGTTGCCATTCGTCATTTCCCAAATGTACCATCGCAAAAAAGAGACATAAGTCTGCCAAGCAGAAGTATAGAAATTGGCGATTATTAAATTACTACGTCACCATGTTAAGTTTACAGTCACGAAGAAAGCGCGCCTGGTTTCATTCTAGTGTAAAGACGCCATCGACATGAGCGGCTTTGACGTCAAAGTGCCATCAGTCAAGTCACAAGAGTTTCAGTTCAGCCGTCTTGTAGTGTTCCTGTAGGCCGTTGCTGACGTTTCCAACGTAATACAACCCTGTTAAATGTAACCATTTTGAATGACGGTTATGAAAAGAAAGAATTCACTTTCAACAACAACTACAACTACAACAGCTTTTATTTTGATCCTTTTAAGAAATGACAATTCAGCCGTGCGTAGGTAAGTGTCAAGTTAAGCCACAGCACACGAGCATGAGTTTGAAGATGCGCCACCCTTATCCTTAAAAGAGAAACTTTTATTTCAATTATATTTGAGTTTTAATCTTTTAAAAAACATATGGGTAAAGATCGAGAATTACGAAAATAATATAACTCGGGAAAGATAATTTATCATTCCCCGTCACTCGTTAGTTATTGTGTATATATATGTATTACCTCCAAAATGCACATCTAGATACCATGCTCCAAATAGAAAGTTTAATTAAATTGCATGTATAGTTTGTTATCTATATACTGACACAATGGCTTTTTCATAGATGTACCGAATATATCATGTGTGGTCATAATTAAATGCAATATAGATTCATGAGAATTAAACTTTGATACTGATAGATATCAGGGTACTGCATGAGCTTTCCGGAAACATGCACTTTTTGTTCCTTTTTGCATGGTTTGTGGTTGAACAGATTGATATAATTTGTACGGACTTGCACGACTATCTGGTGCAAGAGGGCATTTCGCACACTCTCATTTCATAGCTATACATGAATTATATTTGTATATATACATAGATTTAGTAAAGATGATGTATATTGTAATTTATGCGTTAATTGTATGGCTGTTACGTTTTGTGATGTTGCAATTTCCTTATGTGGTCCTTTCTAATGAGTATTTCATTCTGTTAATCATTGTCAAAGGGAATTTGTTTTATAAAAAAAGTAATTCTTTGAGAAAATGTAAAGATATTGTAAATGTCTATAAATTTATCGTTATTATTTACTGGTGGCTTTCCGACGATCTACTGCTTCCAAATTATCTATAAACCTGGATAACAATCTTTTCTGAAGCTAGTACAAAATATTGCAAACACCTTTAGAGTACTTTTTGAGATGTCACAACCCAAGGACATTTTGGTGAAGAAACTGGGAATAGGAATGATGCTGAAAAGGGTCAGTCATCAATTGTATTTGATCAGTGAGGAATTACCATTACGACATGGTCAATACATTCGGCCATGAATCCCTTGCATACTCAACAATTGACATGTGCGTTGCTTAATTTAAAAGTGGCCAGCAGAATGTTGAAGATGGTGCCAAGAACCTCCAATAGCGATGTTCAAGATGACGCTATTCACGACAAGGTGCAAACCTGAGACACAGCCCCTTAGTTTCGGGTCGGTATATACAATCCTGATAAATTTTCTTCACATGAACTCGAGCAAGCTCTCTGCAAGATGTGCGCCATGAATGTTAACTGGTGAGTAGAAACAGGCGTGTGAACATCACTATGACCCTGAAACCAAAACCCAAAGCAAACAGAGGAAACATGCCAATTCCCATCCTAAAAAAGTTCATGCAAACTTTTTCTAGCCGAAGGCCTCGGTTTTGTGGGATTGCTAGGTTTCCATCATGAAAGGCCAAACAATCAACGGGCATATTGAGCTAATGAATTGACGCAATCAAGGGCAGCAGTGCCTGTTACTGTCACTGCGGCGACCGAATGTGACTCTCAAATTCTTCCACATTCACCCCACTCCCCCTATCTAGCGCCTTCTGACCCTTTTCTCTTCACCATTCTGAAGAACCATTTATTTTGACTTGTTTTGCTGATAACAGCAACCTGATTGCTGTCGGATAGAGATTCTTGAGACCCTAGGACGTGGAGTTCTACAAGATTATAGATAAGGAAGCTGAAACATCGTTGTTCCAAATGTATTGACTGCATGTTGAAAAAGTAAATGCAAAAAGTGATTCTTTGATTATGTTTTCATGTATAGGCCAAAAAGGACTCATTTTACTTCCGACCACGGACACACAGAAAATAGTATGTTTTTGTTTAAACATCATTATTTATACTAACCGTTGATAGTTAACAATATGCCAGATTATCCTAATCTGTCTAAACCCGACAATCCTTACATAGAGTAAAGACAGAGTTATCGCTTAAGTGACCTGCACTCAGTGCCCGGCACCAGGTGACCTATCATATATGATCATTGCTTCTTCTGACGGACAGACACGAAGTCGAACACAACCGAGGTGGGAGTTAAGGATTGTTAACTATCAAAGGTGAGTATACATAATGATGTTTAAACAAAAACATGCTATTATTTAATATACTCTCCGTGATAGTTAACAATATGCCCCAATACCACTGTGGTGGAGGGGTGCGAGAGGCCACTAGGAAGGATAGCTCTCTCTTGTGAACCATAGTTCGATATAACCAGTATGATCCCCGATTGGGTTCATCTGTCAACCGGAGAGGTTAATCTGGACCCATCCTCGATCTCGCAACTGCATGGTCGCCAACTAAGGAAAAGACAACAAACACACAGACTTAACTTATATTTATTGTTTCCCAACTGGCCCAAGGACCAGCAGAGTCAACGAGGGGGGGGGGGGGGGGGGGGGGGACTTCTTCGGTACGAGGCCGACGGCGCTCGTTGGCCTGTACGCCCAACCGATGAATTCCTTCTATGTCCTCAATAGACACGTCTCGAATATAGTGGTTGGCATACACCAGGCATGACGTCCAGAAACAGCCAGCCATGATGTCCGCCACCGCCATGTTGTTATGGAGAGCCATCGTAGCCGAAATGGCTCTGATCTCGTGCGGGTTGGACTTCGCTGGCGGGTCGAGACATGTGGCCTTGTCGGCATCAAACACCGCCAAGCGGAGATAGACACTGAGCTGTCGTTTGTCTATCTCCAGGACACTAGTCTGGGAATGCGGGATGAATAGGCTCCTTCTCCCTTGACTTAGTGTCTGGTTCTTTTCGATCCGAAGGGCTCTTACTGGACAAAGCAGGCGATTCTCCTCGTCCGTCGGATATATATATGCTACCTGAAAGAGAAGGTAACGAAAAGGTTCTACCACTTTCGTATGCAGCTTGGTTCTTGCAGATAAACTCAGGCGCCAACCACACAGTGGCCAACCACCCGTTTCTCACATCAAAACGCAAGATGTCTGCCTGGAGAGTGTGAAGCTCTGAAATCCTGGCTGCGGACCCCATTGCAACCAAAAAGGCTGTTTTGATGGTGAGACGGAGAAGTGTCGTCTCTGTCAACGGCTCGTAGTGCTCCGGTTGAGTACCACCGTCAAGTCCCACTCTTCCGCCCGTCCTCATTCCGGTAGCTCTTGATGAGGTCCTTAAGGACCAGGATGTCAACCTGGGGGTAACGCTTTTGTAGGACTGACATGACCGCCTCCAGGTTGGTATTAGTTGTTGTCGCTTTAAGCTTCCTTAGATGTAATAGGAGGTATTCAGCAACCTGAGGGGCCATTACTGCCTCTGTATCGTACCCCTCTTTCGAGCAGAAGGTCGCGAAGGCAATCCACTGGGCATCGTATAGGTTCCTAGTAGAGGACCTCTTGGAAGACGCCACCGCCTCGGCCACGGATTTCGAGAGACCTGCACCCGTCAGACCCCTTTGGAAACAAACCAAGCATGAAGCTGGAGAGCCTGGGTGTTCTTGTGAACCAGCTGGCTCGGTTTGCTCGTCATTAGGTCCAACAGAAGATGGCGGGAGGGGGATAGGCGTAAGCAACCATCCCCTCCCATTCTAACGCGAGCGCATCGAGAGCCCACGCGGTCGGATCCGGTACGGGAGACACGTACGTCGGCAACTTGTATTTGAGTCGTGTCTCGAATAGCTCTATGTGAGGAACCTCAGACACAGACTCTGAAACACTCTGGGGTGCAACATCCACTCTGTTGATGGAGGTTTGTCCGGGCGAGACAAGGCGTCCACAAGGACGTTCTTGACTCCAGGGATGTGAACCACATGAAGAGAGAGTCTGAGACTGTCTACTAGGCGAAACAGCTCCCTTAGCTAATTAACCAGTCTGATCGCGTCCAGTTCTAGGACGTTGATGTGGCGTCTGGCTTGCGCTGACGACCACACCCCTGCCATTTGGTCTGCTCCGAAATGAGCACCCCCCACCATTGGGTGGAGGCGTCCATGAAAACGTGACACGTCGCTGGGGGCTGCCTGAGGGTCACTCCCACCAGCACGTTGGTCTCCTGCTGCCACCAGGAGAGGTGGTGTCTCAGGTCCCGTCGTATTGAGAAGACGTGGCGACACGTCTTCTCGTTGCCACGTCTTTTCCCTGATATATACTTTTACAAAGATCTGTAGGGGTCTGAGCTGTAACCTTCCATTTCGCGTGAAGTGTTGGGTCGTACTCAAGAACCATGGCAGCCTTTGCCACTTGCGTAGTGACTTGTGCTAACTCCAGGAGATCTTTGTAAGTGTCCATCCGTTCCGGGGTGACGAAGCCTTTGTAAGTCATGGTGTCCAGGCGTCGAGGAACACCAACGACGTCGTCGGTTGGAGGTCTGACTTGTCGAGGTTGACCAGCCATCCCAGTCGCCTAAACAGCATTTTCACAAAGTGTGGTTGAGCCTCCAGAATAGATGGGGAACTGTTGTGACCGAACCCGTTTTCGCGAACTGCATGTCCACTGTATGAAGGTAGTGGATGATGGGTTGGGTCACGCGAGTGAAAAGCCATGGCGCCAACGAGAACGTTCCACTGGAAGTTGCGACCCGCCAGAATGAAGTTGAGGTACCTGCGATCCCTTAGATGGATGGGAATGTGCAGGTACGTGTCCTATAGGTCGAGGGATATCATTGAGTCCGAGGGCTCCAGTAATCGCATTACTGACAGCACGGTCAAGAGACGAAAATATTGTGGCTGATCTAGGAAGGAGTGGATAAACTCCTTCATGTCGTGGATCAGACACCACGTTTTTGGGTACAACTTCAGCCGGATGAAAACCGGAGAGTAAAATCTTGGGGTGAGGTCTTGGAGCGGGAGCTCCTCCACCGCCCGTTTGGAGATGAGTATCTCCACCTGCTCCAGCGTCAACGGGAGCCAATCCGGCTCTAGCGGGTGTTCTACCGGAGAAACGGTTCGCGGAGGGCGGTGTACTACGGGAATACGAAACCCCCACTCCAAAATCTTGCACACGAACGAGTCCAGATCCAACTGTCCCTCACTGGGCCGTCCAAAGCCGGAACAACCTGAGGCAGGAGCTCCGTAGAAGGCCAGCAGTCACTGCTTCCTGGCGGGACATGGGGTGAGGTCTTGGAGCAGGAGCTCTTCCACCGCCCGTTTGGAGATGAGTATCTCTACCTGCTCCAGCTTGGTGGTGGCCACACCTCCTCCCTTCTTTCTCGGTGTAGACGCCTGGGGAGAGTCTCTGTTTGTCAACTCTTGTTGCTGACTCTCCTGGCGCTGATGAAGGGCCCCGGCGATCTGCCCGTCAAAAAGGGAAGCGGAGGTCGCGGACGCAGACCTCAACCTGTTCCGAAGCTCCTCCGGAAGGTTAGTCTGTGCCAGGAAACCATCGCGCCTGAGATTCGTGACCCCCGCCGAGATGCGGGATGCGCACATCATCTGCGTGAGGTTCCTGGCCACGGAGCCGAAACCGCGGTAGAGGCCTTTGCTCCTGACTCCATCCCCGCATCTTTAATGACACACTTGAGTGACGTCGTTGGCCAGCCCCAAAATGCTGCTCACCTCCTTGTCATGGTGAGACAAGTGAGCACGGTGGGGGCGGCCACCCAACGGATGTCATCATCCAGGACAGGGGGAGAAAGGGGGAGAGACATGCATACGCCAACGCCACGACATTGGAGTCTAAGTCCTTCCCTGCTGCCTGAAGGAGCCTGTGTGCTTGAAGCGTTCTTCCTCCACTTCATGTATGTGGACCTGACACCAATCGCCGATTGCTGTCAGGCGGTCTTTTAGGTCGGGAGCGTCCTTAGGCGCTGTCACAGCCACGACAAGTGCCGTGGGAGTTGCGCTCCCCGAGTCCGACGCCCCTCCCTCCTGGCCACCTACACAAGTGGGGGAAGCTTCCTGATCTGAGGAGGTAGCGGCTGGGGAGACCACCACTACCCGCCTCCTTCTAGGCGTGGAAGGCGCTGGGAAGGGCGGAGCCGAGACGGTCTCCTGTACCCTCGACTGTGCTCGATCTCGGGAGACCAGCATCGAAGTCACTAAGTCCTTGACTGACGACATGATCTGGTCGAAGGCCGGTTGCTTCCTGTGTCTGTCTGTCTCAGCACAAAGGTTGTTACACAGGTGACAGCGAGAGTGTGGGTCGAAGCGCGCCGACTTCCTAGACCCACACCCTCCACAGAAACCTGAGTAGGGATTCGCCATAGTGCCTCGACCTATTCATCTCCACAAAGTCAACTGTGTTAGAAGCGGGGAGGCACAAAGCCTACAACCCAATCCCCAAAGTGCAGGCGCAGCCGAAATTAATCCAAGTGCTGGTGAAGAAACGCATCGTGGCCAAACGCAAGTCACAAGCAAGTGCAGCCGCCGACAAGCGCAGACACAGGTAAGCGCCGACAGGCGCTAACGCTAAAGAAGCGCAGACGTTACCAGCCAGGCAGCGAGGAAGACCTGGCACGAACTGCACGTGCATCTCGGGCCACGAGTGAAATTGACAGCAGCCGACTGAAGCCCACTGCTGACAAAGACACTGACTAAGAACAAAATCTAGCCAAGGGAGAAGCTAGCCACTTCGGTAGAAGCAGAAAGAACCCCCAAAAACACACTACTGCGAAATACGAGGAAAAAACAGTCGGAGAACTCCGAAATAGAGAAGAGCTATCAAGTCACGCGAGTGAACTTGATGGCATGGCCGACAGAAAAGCAATGACCATATAAGGTAGGCCACCTTGTGCGTGGCACTCAGTGCGATAACTAAATCGATAACTCTGTCTTTACTCTGTGTAAGGATCGTCGGATTTAGACAGATTAGGATAATCGGGCATATTGTTAACTATCACGGAGAGTATATTAAATAATAGTTGAAATTGACACATTGGTTGTTAAAAACTGTAAATGTTCTGGAAATACACATGAATATGCTGTTTATCTGAGACTAAAGAATCAATATCCATTTTGTTCAAAATTTCTATGGAAAAAGGCCAAATAGTGAAATGGTATTGTTTAAGTATTCACATTACGCAAAATAAATGCAGCTTGTCTTGATATTGATATTTATTGTATTTCAGAAAAAGGTAGGTCAGCCATAACCAAAACTGAAATTGTTCATATGTGAATATAATGTTGTGGCATATTTTCAAATTTAGTCAGCAAGCACACTAATCACTACAATGATGAAAAATGAATATAAGAGTACGTGTAATAAGCTATTACATAAGTTACAGTAAAGTCAATATTTTGCGTGATCCACAATTTTCCTTTCGCAAAAAAGATGGCCTTTCTTCTATTAAAATTCCGTTAATCATATTTCCTATGATATCACTTCCTATTAGTGATTTTCACTCTCAGACGTCCGTCACGTATTGTTCTGTACTACTGTTTACTCCTTTGAAAGTTTACACCCGAGTTAGTAGGATTTAAACATTAACTCCCTACTTACCTGACAAGTACTATCGATATATATTTATTGCATTTCTTAGAAATCAGAAAACCCTGTTGGATTGCAACTGCATGGGGCACTCGTCTTGCCGCATTATCAGTGAAATGCTGACGTAATCACCTAGGCACGTTTCAAAGTGCAACGTATCTCATACATTACTTACTAAAGGTTGTGAGGTCATTCCCGAAAAATAAAAAAAGCTTTATCAGTGAATAGCAGACATTACATTTCACTCATCAAATTGTCAACGTAGAAAATCGAAGACACTTAGCTTGAATGAGCGTATACCTTGACAATACTATGTAGCATAGCTTTAAGAAATGATAAATATGTCAAAACAAGTGTTTGAGTGAGTAAGAATTAAACATTAATTCGCTACTTACCTGACAAGTACTCTCGACATACACAGGTGCATATCAAAAAAGTTTATTCACTTGCTACTGTATCTTAGTGCAAATATCATGTAACATGGTTCGAACGTCAATAAAATAACTTCAAAAGAACTGACAAAGGATCTTCGATCGTCAATGTATAAAATAGCTAATTTTTTATTTATTGTGGGATTTTCTCGTCTTTCGTGCAAAAATTTGAACTTTGGCATGATAAAATAGACAGAAGGGGTCACATCTCTGAGAACAAAATCATATTGACTTAATGCAGACGAAAAAACCAGAGTTGTGTTTAAAGCCTTTGATCACTTATTACAGATGTTGTAGACACAAATAAAATTACTGTTTTTGACATTTTAACCCCTGGTCACATCATTGGCCTGCCAAAAACTTGATAAAATTTGATCCAATGTGTAAATATAGTGTGCATTTTGCAGAAATTACAGTAAGATGTTTTAGGTTTGGAACATTTTTAACCCTTTGTATGCATTGACCTGCAATTACCTCACTAATGATGGCTTATTGTTACCTCAAAGAAACTCAAAACCGTAAAAAAAGAAAATTAACAATATGTGGGGTCATTTAAAACTTGAGCTTAGCTGTAATATGTCACTGAGAAAACCTTGTAGGGCATCCATATTTTGATAAAGAACAAAAGTTTACGGATGGACGGACGGACGTTCGGTTCCATGCTGTGCTTGTGAGCTGAGAGATCCCTGACAACGTCATCGATGGAAGTGAACTACGATAGCATCATCTATGTTCAAAGGGCAGATACTTTATTGATTTGGGGGCTGGGACAGTGATTAACGCGTTCAGCTTCGAATCAACGGGTCCGTGGTTCGAATCCCGCCGGGGGCTTGGGTGCAATGCTACACTGAATTTCAGCACACTACAACCCCATGGTTCGCTTGTTCCAACCGATGCTCGCATGTTTCACGGCTATGCATCCCCACGGTGGTGTTGCGGGCCTTCTCCTTTTCTTCAACCGTGATATAAATTAAATACTTTTAAAAACGGCGATAAAACCAACATCACCTCACTTCAGCTTTTGGATTTAAACACCATATACAACTAATAAAATACACAGCAAAAGCCGTGTATAGAATCGAAATAGGTATTAGTACATGGATAAAGACGAAAAATAGCTTATACCTGAGATTGTTAAACCTGAGGAGAGAGTGTGGGAAGTAAGACTGAAAGCTAAGCTTGAGGTTTTTCTTCTCCAAAGTTTTTTTTCTGGGTTTTATAGTCCTGGTTTAACCGAGATCGAGAGTTTTATAATTATTTAATTCAATTTGTTGATTTGTACACTTGTTGTAAGGATGAATAAGACAAAAATATAGATTTAAAAATAAAAATCATTTTTACAAAGATGACCCGATTAGTTACGTAGCTGATATTGACATCTAAGACAAAGCACGTGCAAAGCAGTCGGAGGTCATAAAAATGACAATAATGGATGAAGTCACGTGATTGACATCTTTCATTACCTAAACAAAAAACCTCCAAAACAATAGACATAATCCCTGATACTGCTAGGTTAATACTTTAGATTTATCCGAATCTTTACCCTGGCTTATTTAGAATGAAATAATTTAACAAAATAGATGTGGCAACAAATTTCTATTTCTTATATTGTACCTGTTATAAGTACTACTTATTTCCAATTTGGCGTGATGTTTAATATGTTATGAAAAACATATGTTCCACAATGAAATATTTTTTTCTAATACCTACAACAATTAAAAGGTGACATTTATTTTTAAGGTGATATAAGAATCTTTGATAAACCAAGTAGTGTCTCTTCTTACTTATGACATATATACTTGATACTTTCAGTTGAAAAACCTCTTGAATGTGTGAAAACATATTCCCCTGTGCCGTTTTTGTCAGTGGCATCTTGCAACTTGCTCCAGAGTTCTCTTGTCAAGATTATATCTCCGACTATCACATTTCGACAAGTTTATGCAAAGTTTCACCCGATGGTATGTTTTCTTGTTTATATCTTTTAAAGATCATAGCCTTTGTTTGTTATGGCAAACAAAATTGTGCGACATCTGTACGGTTAGTTTATAAAAAGAGCTTTTTCCTACTCTGTTAAATGGAAAATATCAAATTTCCCGATACATAATGTATGTATAATAAGTATGCCATTTGCTATTGTAAAGTTCATCTGTACCAAGGAAGCTGTCCTGGCTGCTACAGATATTGTTTCAGTTTTCCAGTTTATCATTGATTTATTGAGGATGTTTCAACTCGAGGACCGGTAATATTTGTTTGAGAGTACACATCTTCTTCGCAATGTGTCCTTAAATGAATATTTGTTTCCATATCACTGATATCATAGACGATAACTCTGTTTTCGGTTTCGTGTCTGAGCATTTCCGTGAAACCTTGTCATAGGTCATCTGTCAGCTGACAATTTATTGGTCGTACATCTTAACGGCGTTTCTACGGAGTTACGTTTTGTTAACTGTTGTAATCATTTTGTATCTTGTCATAGACAGTTGTTTTACATTATTGAATTATATCCACCGAACCGAATGATCTAGATCCCAACCACATAGATACTAGGGTTAACAATAACTCCTGCTTTTTCACATTGGTTACATTACTGAGTTAGGATCATTTAATAGCCATGAAAAGGAAGGACTTTTAACTTTTAATCCATTCAATCCTGGTTCCGTGCCTGCGATAGAATTCGTCAATATTCTCTGAAATTGGTCGTATCTAACTTATTGTTTTTAGTATAGGTGCCATTGAAATTGCTTTTGTTTTATGTCAAATTATTCTAATTATTCTAAAAATGCGGCTTGCATTTGTGTAATGGAAATGCTTGTAGTTGCATCTCTGAAATTGGGCACCTAACAAATATAAAAATACTTTCACTTAAAACGTTTGATATAATCAAATAAGTGTGTTTCTGTTGCATTTCAAAGTATCTATGTATAAAGGGACACTGCCCTTTCTTCAACAACTCCTTTTACCAATGCTTTGTGATTTAAAATATTCTTCATCTGAACATTTATCTGAATATCAAGAACATATAATAATTAGTCTTAAAGTGACAGCACGTGCCGTTCCTTCTTATAAATTTAACGTAATCAATGGCCGAGTATTGAGTTATGTAACAAACACGCTAGCCAGAAACTTTTGTCGCCCATATGCTCAATTCTAGCAAGCGAGCTGCATATTAACTTTGTTATCTAATGTGATTCTTGACCTTTCCTTCTGAGATTAATGTGGGCTGTTTAAAGTTTAGCTGCACTAATACAAATGTTTAGTGTGCCTTAGTCATTGTTTGTTGACTGGTTTATAATGAATCGAAGTTATCTCAAATGTAGAAGTTATCTCAGATGTACTTGGGTAAAGGTTAGCATATGTCACTCACCACAGTGTACAGGTATAATATCGGTCAGATTATAATTGATAACAAATTGTTTATAATTGACCTGTCTTTTTAGATTTGTTGTGTTTAGTGTTCATGAGTTGATAATCAAAGGTTTTGAAGATATATTTTCATTATTTTATTTCGTTATTCCCTTAGTTACTTAGACTGTTTTATACAATTGTGGTAGTTTAAAAATATTCTCATGTATCTAATTTAATCATTCAGAAATGTGCCCAATCCACATAAATGTCTAACTCACACATTTATACAGACTTATGAGAGTTATCAATATTACTACTCAAGGAGTATAGTGACCTTTTTGGAAGAAATAATTATCATAAACTACTTTCATTTATGTGTCTTATCTGGTCATGTGAAGGAATAGATAATGCTGAATTCACTTAAAAATCAAAATCTAATCTTTATATCTCAAGAATCTGTATAATTGTAGAAAATAACAAATATTCTGGCCATCATCTTTATTCCTGTTTTTGCACTTCTTAATGATTGAATGTGACGTCTAAATTTCTACTTTTACAAGTCAAAATAATTATCATGTCATAAAATCAAATTAGGATTAATGAAATGAAAGGATCATTGTAGGGATTAGCAACATTTCAAAAATAAATGTATTGATAACTTGAGAGTCCTTGCTTTGTTGGCTGGTTGGACATGTCTTATGATCAAGCATGGTGTCATGAATTTTTAAATGAGTTGTTTTCCTGATCAAATAATCACCTGGAAAATGTGTACCTACTTTATTATGTACAACTTCCACTCAACACCGGTATAGTCAATAATCAATACGGGCCTTAAATATTCAACTGATAATAACTCTTGGCCGAGTAGGACTAGAGTACATATAGTATCACCTAGATTAACGAAGCTTTCTTATCTCTATACATATAGCAAATGGCATATGATACATTAAAACAACATAAACTTTGTTGCAAAATTGTCCTTCGTAAAAAGAATGCTCCTGAGTCTTTTTTGTATATTGCAAAGGTGGTTTTTTTGTCATATAAAGAAATGCACTAGTACGCTGTTGTCTTTATAGTGTGTTAAGCGCATTAAGTATTCCTTATCAACGTTAGAGATGGACTATAATACCAAATGACCAATTTCAGCATTTATTTAAAGCGATTTCAATTTGATCATAATTCTTCAAACGACTATTGGACATTTTTTATATACCTTTTAAAGAACGGGCAAACGGACAAACTGGAAAGGCTAATGTGGTCAAAAGTAAATCACACTGCGTGACGTCAAAAACATCTCATGGTTAATTAAATCTGTTTTAGTAACTATTAACTGTCGATTCTACACAAAAAATTTCATCCAAACAACTTAAATATTTATTAGATCGATAGCTTAAATATATAAAATAGTTATTTTCTGCTACGCCACCTGCAACACCTTGGTAATATGTGTTTGTAGAATTTATGGCCGACCTTTGTCAAATACTATCACATTTAATGAGGGATGAGAATGAATATATATTTCTTAAATTCATTCCTCCTTGATCGTAACCAATTGTAGTCAGTCACTATGTATTTTCTATGGTTTGTATTGCGACAGAATTAAGCAATGAAGGATGATAAAACATAACAAAGTTTTCATTAAATCATATTTAAGACTAGCCAATTGTTTTATCGTTATCATGGGTCCATTATGTAATCCTATCCAATGATTTTCGTGCCTCTGCCTTTTACCATATTGTCAAACGTCACGTAATATAAGTGAAGTATGGCATTACATGACCATTTAGTACATTTTGACAATTACGTCCAATCATTATGGATTATCTAAAGTGTAGACCATAACAATTCAACAAATGAAATAAAAGAAAGCAAATAACTTTTGTTGTTCAATCGTTGATAACAATTATTTCATAGAATATATCGATTGGAATGAAAAGAACCAGGTTGACTAAATATTGAATTTCACAGTATTTCAGAGCTGTTCCTTAAGTTGCCGTTTGCATTGTTAGAAACGACAGCTTCGGAGTTGATTATTGTACATTTTCAAGAAAAAATACTTGTGTGGCGATTTTTCAATCTCAGTGCATTATGATGAAATATTCGCGATTAGTCAAATGTGAAGTTATCCCAAAAGTGCGAACAGTAGTCAAATATCGATATAGTGTCTCTACATTGTGTTTTACGTGTTCATCAGTAAAATCTCCTCAGACAACTTACCATGTTCAATAAAGTCGATATTGGTATTCCATGCATACTGTTATTCCTGAATGTTTATGACATTTGACCTCTTTCATAATTGTTCCGTCAATCGGACGGTTTGGCATGATTATTTTGACTTTTCGAATACATTAAGATAAAATTTTGATTTACATACTGACCACTGTGAAATTGTATCAAAACCATTCTTTAGACAATTAGCAGCATCAAATGGATCTTCATTGATATCGTATAATGAAGTGCCACGACAAGGAGACCAATTTACTGTCGATATCGCATACAATGTCATTAATGTATATCAGGAATAAAAGAGGTCTGACAACTGAGCCCTGAGTTACTCCAGGTTGTACAGCTTTCGTGTCTGATTTGAATCCGTTAATTGCAAAATTTTGTACTCTATTTTCTATTTTCAACTTTCAAACATTTCACGAGTTATCCTTGGATACCATACATTTTCAGCTTTCAATTTAATGCTCTTTGGCCTTATCAGAGCCTTTGCTGATATCAGAAATCACTGTTCTAACATCCCTACGTTCTTCAAGACCTTGATAACTGAAATCATAATGATAGGATAACTGATCTGATGTGGAAAATCTTGGCATGAATCCAGTTTATAAGTTCGGCATGAAGTCGTTATCTCTGTTCCAAGGGTCAGAGCAGCACGCTTTCGAAAGAGAACACCTCAGATATCTCGACTGATTCATATCTAAAATAAAAACGTACTTTTGTAGAAATTTTATGTTGGCTCTTTAAGCATGAAATGTGCATGGATATATGCGCGGTACAAGTATCCTATCATTATGATCCTTATCATCTTTAAATCTTAGGTATTTGAATACAATCTTAAATACACACTTTACAAAAACGTTTCATAAACAGGACGTGAGTGGGACAGTATACCAGATGCTTCCTTTCACTTATATGGAAAGATTGACTTCGTGATAAACTGACTAAATTCGTAGGTATTGTTGTAAGACTACTTACGATATAAATGAGTGATTTATTTTATTTTCCATCTTGTCCACCGTCGGTTGTTTCTGGTGCGTCTAATGACAAATAAATATCACAAATGTCATTGCGGGCTATAGAAATGTTGGGTAAAGTTGACTTTCTGCATATATGCAGTGTGTCGGGTAAATATCCGTCTGGTTCTTTAACAGTATTCATATATCTATTTTATCATACATTTAGGAAAGGCTTTATAGCCCGTTTATGCAGTTTTCTGACGAACATATACATTTGAATGTATAAAGTTTCAACCCTCAAAGACACGCGCGTATCTTACGTCATGTGAAACACTGGGCATAGAGCGAGGTATTCTTGAACGATTTGTATTTAAATGGTTGCCAGTCTAGTTCCGATATATATAACTAGACTTATTGAATCCAAACTATATCTCATGTTCACAAAGGCATATAATCTTATTATTTAGTAGTTGGCATAACACGGCACATCACAACTACACCCTTTCTGGGTTTTTTTAGAAATCATGCAAATGAAAATATTATATATATAACCTTTATTAGGTATAGTTCTATTAAATTCATGCACAGTTTCAAATTTTTGTGTTTGTATCACTCTGAAATAACGGTCTCTTCCAAAAAGGTAGAAGACAAAACGCAGCAACAAAGACTTGTCTGATCTGGAGCACTATATTGAAATCTGTAGGCGAGTACAGAGCCCTTCTTTGGAACGAAAGACACCTTTCACTCTCATTCCAAGTACTGAAGGATAACTGGAATACTTACAGGAAGATTTCCATTCAGATCGTCAGCAATGGTCTTCGGGCGGTAGGTTGTAGGGCAAATAAACCTCTCAAACGTGTGAAGTTGAATAACGACACATTGATGTAGTGAAGAGTGAGTGCGCATTGGAACCTGGCATCGTATAGCTGTTTACATTGGTCTAACAAGTGAAGGATGCTATTGCAAATTATGAATGGCTAAATTTGTTGACATCCTAACACGCGTTTTGGGGTTGTGCCTCGAACGGTTGTCAAGTACACCTTTTGATTTAGAAACATCTTTCTCCATGTAGTAATTCCATCATTTTCGCACGAGAAAAGTTTACATGAAAGACAATGTCAGACCCCAAACAGATAGATAGATAACACAGAACCTTCCACGAGAAGTCATTATCCTGCCACTAAAGCCTGCCTGCAGTTCCGATCTGAACCCAATAGAACATCTATGTGACATTCGAGAACGTCGCATACCTCGTAGAGACCCTCCTCTTCAAATTGTGGCAGAGTTCGATGCAGCATATCATCAACATCGGAAGCAAATTCCTTAACAGGCCAATCAAAGACTGATGGAGGGGTAAATCAAGTGATCAATGCTATATGTGATCGAACATTCGCATTTGACTGAACACTGGTTAAAAATCTTCTTACGGGCCTAATGTTTTTATTTATCTATTACTGACCGATATATCACTTATGGCAATAGTTTTTCTCATTTGAACATTTTACTGCCATCTATTTTCAGTTTTAAATTTTGTAAAGTAGGCATATCATCATTACCATTTGATCTGAATTTTAACTTCTCCATTATTAAAAATGAATCTGAGATACATTTAGTTGGTAAACTTTATTTTGAAACCTTAAGCTTAAGCTATTGAAGTATTTGATTGTGTGAGATAAGAATAACATGTTAACAATATTTAGGTCTTCAAGACAAAGACTGGAAGACCTATTGTTATTATCCGATTTCTTCAAGTTCTTATTATTTGTACTTTTTGTGTGAACAAGATACAGCCCAAACGGCAGCTGATAGCCCTTACTGAGGAATAAATATGGAAGCTTTTGGGCCAATTTGGCCCAGCCATAAATGGCTTCCTAGACCCAAAGTTGGACAAATTAACATGAGAATTTTTTTCAAACTGCACTTAGTGAGAAGTACATCCATGGAGAATAGTCATTCACGATTAATGGAATGTTTACGGAGCTTTTTATTAAAAGAATGTAGAAGACAATTTGAACAAGGGAAATAATTGTCATTGCTAAATGATAAAAACACAGGACGATCTGTTCATTGACCCAATCGAATATTTTAGAATTTGTGAGAATTTGTGAATCGAGAAGGATTTCAACATATATTTCCTTCTTTGAACGCTCCAAGTCAAATATGTAAAAGGGTTTCATCTATTTATTATATAATCTTTAATAGTATACATAAATGTATGTATGTTGAATAACTATTCTCTTCATTTGCAGAATACCTCATTAATCTATGTAGCTTCCAGTCTCATGTTGAATTAATAAAAAAACAATCTCATGTAGATAATTCTCATAACGTAGCCCACTATTTGTTTATGCTTATTGTATATCTATATTTCACATGACATATTCCTTCACGTTCATGATTTCTTTATTGGCCGATAGCCTATATAACCATTAAATACTTGACTTGAAAATATATTTTACGGTCGCATCTATTGAAATATTAAAAATGGAGCTTATGTTATGGATATACGCAAAAAATTATCTATATTAGAATAGTTATGAAAAAACCATTATTGTTAGTTAAATTGACGTGGTATACATTTTCATTCATATAAAACAAGCAATATGAAGAGTAGGTTTCGGAGTAAATACAATAAATGTCAGTATTTTCAATTGAAATCTTTACTGTAGTGATCTTTAGTGATTTTATTTTGCACTGTTTCTCATTTCTTTGAAAAAACTACGATATGCGTTTTATTATACTTTCTTTTAAAATGGCATTTTCAAACTTCTGAGAAATTCAAATGGTTAATCATTAATCATTAAGTCATTAGAAAATACTAGTTACACACTTAATTTTACAAGACAGATTATAGAAATTTATATACCTTGCTTGTATATGTAAGTACTTGCCTACAATTAGTATTGAACTTATATTTACATTTTATGAACTTTGTCTTCAACATTATTTTTATTTTGCTTGGTTCATTTGATTTCATTAAAACAAATGTGACTTTCCATATCAGTGACGCCTGCTTCTTAACTTATACACAAAAAAGATATTGTTAATTAATGCAGCTACGAAATTAAAAATCCTGTTGGATGTTTACATCTGTAGACAAATCGCTCCTACTTATTATTTGTATGGTCTCTGTAACACAAACCAAATTAAAACTTGCTTAATCGGGTCTACGAAATGGATTGTAGTTATATATAATGCACTCTTCATGATAATTGATTTTATTGAAATCATTTCATTTATTGAAACTTTGGTTCCCCCCTTTTCCAATTTGCATTAGTTTGAAAAAAAAGATACGGTAATTTTAAGTATTTCTTATTTTTTCATTATATGCGAGTTTAGGAGTATTAAACGTTTTGGCCCTGTGGTTGCTACAAGTAGATGGGATCAGAACAGGAATAAGGTGCCCATGCGGTTGCATTAGAGTTTTCGTTATTTAATGTCTCAAGACGAGCAGTTTGGGTCGTCCATCAACTCGTTGTCTGGGGAGTTAGAAGAGGTCAGAGAAATTTGATAGATTCGAACCTGTTCTGGTCTAGACCAGAACCCAGAGAAAGAAAACGGAGTAGCTGCGGAATGTTACTAAAGCTTCGAGCTTCGAGGGTATAATGATTGAGTTAATGTTCTATAAGTTCTATTGAGTTTACTATGTAAATGTTGTGTAAATATGAACATATTATGGCTTTTACCAAATTTAATATGTATATCAGTGAATAATTCTAAAATTATTCAAAGATAATTAACATTTGTAGAAATTCTTAAAATTTGGTTACCTCGTACGTCCCTTAGAAAACCACTTCTTGGGAAATCCAAATTCACGAGTATCTGATATTTAACGTGAAATTTTAACGTGAGTTTGTACACTGCATCAATTTACTTCTTATCTAACGTTTCGGGTAGACGATCAACTGCTTATATTGTGTCACATTGGGTAAGAGATATCGTGAAATCACGAGGATTGTTACTAAGGGCTGTTATCTTACCAAACGGTCGTTTCAATAGGCATAGAAGTGCCAAATATATGATGTTTTTATAGTTTATGAATGATGTTTACTTTTCTTTTAGCAAGATGCTCTCAAATAGCTCTTTCTGAGAAAGGAAAAAAGGATCATGTCTTGATAGATAATTATACCCCTGCCTTACAGCGTAAGCGGGGGTATATAGCGTTCATTCTGACCGTCTGTCCGTCCGTCTGTCTGTCCGTCACAAATCTTTGTCCGGCGTATATCTCCTAAACTATACATGCTAGCTTCACCAAACCTGATACACTTATCAACCATGATTCATAGATGTGCCTTTGAGGGTTAGACCAACAATTGATTTTTATTTTTTGTGGTTTCCATAGAAAGATGACTAAAACAGTGACTAAAACAGTCTTTTGTCCAGAGTATATCTTCTAAACAACCTTACACGTGAGTTCAGGAAATATCGAATATTGATGTCTTTTTGCTTGTCATCTTGCCTTCACATGGACGCCAAGGAAAAAAAATTAATATCTTTGAGTTTTACCTCCAAAAATGCACATCTAGATATCGTAACTGAGCTACAAAGTTTAGTTAGATTGCATGTATAAAATAAAAATGAATGTCATGTTTGAATAGAAACCCCAAACATTTAAATTCAGATTTAGGTAATATCTTCCTAAATCACTTTTAGAAATTATGAATATGTGTATCAAGTTAAGTGAAGTTTGGTATCATTTATAGAATGAGAGATATGCTCGAGACAAAAAGATTGCTCAGAGAGTCTAGGCTATGTTTCTTTGTAATCGTGAACAATAAAATTCAAAACTTGGTACATATGTCGATCATTGTTGGCATTTGTATCAAGTTTGTTAATGGCAGCTTGCACAGTTTGAGAGAAACGATCTTGACAAAGTTTTGTGAGAGAGAGATGGTCGGATCGACGGGTGGACTGACAGGATAAATACTATACGACTGTTACTCTGTTAGGCGGGGTATGATAATATGCAATATATATCAATGAAAAATCAGCTTTGATCTTGATAGGTATCAGAACATTGTATGAGCTTTGCGGATATGTACACATATTGTTATTACTTGCAGGGACTTTTTTTTTTGTTTTTTTGCTATTTTTATGGTTTTGATGTTTGAAGTCTTTTCGAACTTTTGTTGGAATAGGATTAATGTTTTTCCAGATCACCGATATCAAAACAAGACTTTGTAACTACGATCTTGCAATTTCCTTGTGTGGTCAATTCTAACGAGTATTTCATACTGAAAAATGTTGTCTTAGGGAACTTGGTTTTATCTAAAAGATTCATTTTTGAGAAATAATATTGTAAATAATCTTGATATTATCGTTATAGTTTAGTGGTGGTTTTATTTTGTCTCATTTTAAATTAAATCAAACCAGCAACCTTTATCGTCATCGTTGAATATCGAAGAAATCTAAGTTTTCTTCATTACAAGGTTTTACTCACATGTTTTAACAAATTTGCAATAGTTAGTCACAGTCATTTTAAAGCTTGACTGCCATAGGCATTGATCCATCACTGAATAATCCTATGGAGCTTGTAGTCACCCGCCAATTGTAATAATTTTGTACCATTTTGTACATTTGATTAGGGAATATATTGACTCAATAGCCCAAAGGGACTAAAATCACTCACTGACACACAGAAAACTGACTTGAACTTATCTAAAAATCATCATATTGGTTGATAAAAACTGTAGTCATTCTGCAACGACACATGACGGTGTTGTTTAAACTCGATAAAACTCATTATTCAAATATGATTAATAAAAAATAATTATGAACACAATCGTGAAGTTAGATAAGCTTTGATTGCTCTCGTCAAAATTTCGAAAAATCTAGAAACAAAAGGACTCAAAAACTCAATTTGATACCTTTCTATTTTTAATCCGATTAATGGATACACACATTATTAGAGTGCGTTGTAAATATGTCAGTCAATTTGAGTTAAACCTCCAGGGATTTCATAATGTTTCAAACCAAACGAAATTAACATGACATAAATTTAGAAAATTAATGTTTAAAAGGATTTTTAAATTAAACGGCGTATGAATAAATAAATGAAAATAATGGTTTGATTAACACTGCCTTAATGTTATTTAGATCATAAGTTTCAATTCAAAATGTTTTCTCAGTTTATCTTTATTATTTACATTACATTTTATCCTACAATGGAAAACCATAATTGAAATAAAATTTCAATGAATAGGCCCAATAGAGAAATTGTATTGTTAAAGTATCCACAACACGCGGTACAAATAATGCACCATGGCTTCTTTGTCCTTTTATATGAGGGCAAAGATAAGTATCAGCAATAATCAAAACTAAAATTGTTCATTTGTGAATATATTGTTGTGGCATATTTTTAAAATTTAGTTAGCAAGAACACTAATCGCAATAAAAATGAAAATATGAGTATGACTATGTTACATAAGGTTCATCGTTAATAAATCTTTTGCGTGATCCGCCATTTTCTATTTGCAGAAAAGGATGTGATATTGCCCAAGCGGCGTTAAACAACAACTCACTCACTCTTTCTCTTAGACCCTCGTCGTGTATTCTTCTGTCGACCCTGTAAAGTTGCAAACGTTTACAGAGACCTGTACTACTGTTTACATCTTTGAAAGTTTACACCCAAGTTACAGTTGGAAGCCATGGGACAATATCATGTCAATCTTATGTGAATTATTTCATTGCCTATTTTCACAAATGTTATATTGGTCATATTCATTGGATGTTAAAAGTGTTGATGCAGGTAAAGGAGTCATATCAAGTTATATTGTATAAGTTATATAAGCAATCATAAATTTGTCAAAAAAAGTGCTCGAGTGAGTAGAAATTGAACGAAAAAAGTACTCTCAACATGTATCTAATCATTCTCTCCCAACAGAGGTAGCTCCGTCATAAATTTATATACAACCTCTGTCTTAATACGAAGGTTTCTCGGTCTTCCGGCACTCTCCACTAGCGGGACAATATTGCAACTTAAGCTACCTGGCTATATTTCAGGCAATCGGAACAACGAATACATGAAAAGCATATTTGCTGTCACACACGCCTGCGCAATGAAACAGTCGGAAAATAAGCCCTTTGTGTACTGTAAAGACGACTCAAATTGCAAGGTGCATATTCTAATAAAGTTAAGCTTTTAGGAAGCTTACGGGAATAACTTAGGCGATTTAAATGAGAACTTTTGAAACGGCGTCGCTGATTGCACAACTAACTTTGATTGTATCCAATCAGCGTTCTACATTTTGTGCACAAGAAACCTTCGAAATAAGACAGAGGTTGTATAGAAATTTATGACGGAGCTACCTCTGTTAGGAGAGAATGGTATCTAATAAATTTCTTTAGTTCTTACTCTGTTGAATAGAATAAGGTCAACAGTCGTCTTATCGCATCTGAGTGTAATGCTGACGTCATCCCATCGCCACCTTTCAACGTGTGCTGTGATTTGTTGGCAACTTATTGACTTCCTTGTCAGGCCATTCCCGAAAAATGAAAACAATCTTATCAGTGAACAGCTAACACATTACATATGACTCAACAAACTGTCAACGTAGAAAATCGAAGACACTTGACAAGCCATCACATTTTCAGTCTAAGATTAACTCCAAGTTAGAGTCTATATAAACTACAAGATTGGGGAGGGGACTCAAACGACGGTGGATTCTATGAATTACACAATCTGTAACTGAAAATCCACATCAACAATACAGAATAGAAAACATTGTCAAAACGAGAATAAGAAACAAACAGAAAGAAGTGTTGGTGAAAGGGTTATATAACCAATGGGTTGTAGAGAAAGATATAAATCAGTTACAGCACCCATAAAAGAAAGTTGTCAATTTAACCTATAATCATAGGATTAAAAGAAACCTTTGAGGTACAACCTATCTCTCTCAGAGTAGATCTACCTGGACTTTAGTGGAGGAAAGTAGCAAAAACGGAAACTGTACTTTTTTCAAATCATAATGATATAAATGGTTTTCATTACTTGTATTGTGAATTTAGATAAAGGTAATTCTAATTTGTTGACAGTATATATGGAACAGTTGTTTTGGATAATTACTTTCTATTACAGAAATACAATCTAAAAAGTGAGATTGAAAAAATATATGATATAACGTAGCACTGGCAGTAAAAAGGAAATATATCCTGACAATCAAGCTTGGGAATATAGATTTCAATGTTACATGAACCATTATAACTTGACCATCAATGGATGATTGTGCTCACTGAAATTACTCTTGGAAGTGTAGCAAACACATCCAGAGAGCTTTTTTGATAGCTTCACAGCACAGCCTGCTTACAATGGAAGAGTTTTTACACACCTTCTTTAAAGTAATTAAATCATTTAAGATTGCGCGTTTCATATTTTATCAAAATCTAAAGGATTTTCTTAAAAACAGATCCAAAAGAGGTTTACCCGAAACAGAAGACTCATTGACTACCAAATGTAGAGCTTTGCTTCATGTTTCTTTAGGAGAGATATCGTGGCCTTCACTTTCAGTACTAGTACTGGGCCTTTCTTTAGAATTAGTTCTCTTTTCTTACTCACAGTTAGTTTCCCATGGGACACATGCCTATCTTCATACCCCTGGAGTTGCGCCTCATAAACTTTTGACAAAGGAAACTGGGGTTGAAGCAAATTGATGAATATTTCAGATATGGTTATGATTTTATCAGAGGTGAAGCATTTGAAATAAGTTTTCTTTGTGTTTGTGAAAGTTTCTCCAAAGATTATAGAAAAGCCAAGTGCTTCTTGATTGCCTTGTCATACTGACAATTGGACAATTCACTCAGTGGTATTTATACCTATGTCACATTCACTATCGGTTCTTCTCCTGGAAAAATTCTGGTTCTGAGTGTCAGTTAACAGTAGATCGTGGACACATATTAATTACGAGATATCCATCAGCCTCAATCATGGCATTATTAAAGTCCTCCGCTAATACACCAGCATGTCCTGGAAACAAATGTCTCCCAAAAGCCATGAGAGATATCAAGCACATTTTTGAAAAGTACATGATACCAAGTGTTAAAAGTTATAGCGGAGCACACTTGGCTTGTCCATACATATTTTGAGTAATAATACAAAATAGCCCTAACTATGCGCCAGTCATTACACAATTATCATAGTGACATTTAGTCATGATTGTCTGTCAAAATAGTTGTTTTGTCCTGAAAATATCACAAGTGTCAATTTGAGATATTGGTTTTTCCCCATGACAATACCTACCATCATGGATCAAAATCTCATTAATTTTCTTCTGATGACAGTTGTAAACCTTTGGACTGAATTGTATGAGTGAAAGGCAATTCTACATCCCCTTTCCCTAATGTTGTCATGACTACATCTATACTCTAAAGTGGACATTAGAAGTAAGTTGGCCTTATCATTCAGTTGCATTGCTTTGCTTCAAACATACTCTCATCACAAATTAAACCAATATGTCACACATTGGACCCGCAATTTCAAAATCCTTTACTAAGCATAGTATCAACTGTCATTCGTTTTATCAATACTTCATCATAGTTGTTTAGGACGGTTAATAAAATACAAATTTAACCCAAACTTTCGCTTCCCAATAGGCCTCAATTAGAGTTTGTATGCCTTCAATTACTTAAACACTCTTTGATCAACACAACGGGTGTGTCAATTCAAATCCCTTAGGACAAAAGGTTCTCTTTATAGTGCATTTACTGTGGGATATAGATTTTAACATATGAATAATTCAAGCTCTTGGTTTGATAATTTTTATTTCAAAACTTTACAAACAGTCGCCATAACAAAACTGGATACGGATATATACAATTGTTGTTTTTCCCACAACGTAATGCCAGGTTTTAACTTTTAAAAGTTTTACAAACAATTATTTGTATTTTATACCATATAGTACTTTTGAGGGATAGTTTCACAGATATTTTAAATAAAGGCTATGTTTAAATCATACCTTTACTAAAGCTATAGATATATATATACATTTATATACATATCATTAAAGCCAGTGTAACCTTCAAGATACTAAGTGTATTGACAACCTGAATGTAGCGTCTCATTTACGGTGGCTTCTGGCACCATCCTTGAACTGGAGGTCAGAGGTCTCCATAAGAATACAGGTCTGTTCGTTATCAAAAAGCTTTCATCTTAAAGGTGTATGGGGGGGCTTTCTCATTCCTGATCTTTCAACTGTATGTTGGCTTCACATTGTCCTCGCACAATGTTCCCCACTAAATAGAGAGTGAAACTATGCGTGAATGCTCTCACCTGGCATATTCATTGATATTAACAACCAGTTTGAGAAATGTAAATTCAAAGGTATACTGGGAGCACCTTCTAAACTTTCTCTTACTAACACAAGAGATTGACCAGTCCTTGTTCCAAGAGAGTGACGCTGATGCCAACTTCCTTCTCTTGTAACTTGACTTGTGAAATTGTTTCCATAATACAGACGGACTGACGGGGCCGTCTCCTAGTTTGAGCAGGTCGCCGTTCTTGTTCCTGTGTGGATAAACCTCCTGTATATCTTTCAATTTGCTTGTACACCACTGCCCCGAGAGACAAGCGACGCCTCCCTGTCCTCTGACTAAACTCGCCACTTGACCGCTTTCGTATTGGTGATGATGGCTTTTTGACAACAGTATGGAGGCTGTTTCTCCGGGATCCCTTGGAAGATCTTTTACTCTTGGAGCTCTTTCTTGGAACATCTTCTTCGAAGTCCTCCTGCACCGAGCAGTAAAGATCGAGGACGTTCAGGCCGTCGAGGACGTCGTTGGTATAAGAACCGGAAGAGGCCATGTTGAAGCTTGTGGAATGTCTGAGGAAGTGTAGAGATGTTTCTCTTATTATACACTGTCTGTCCGCGTCATCAATGACATTCTGTGTGTGAACGTGTGCAGTCTACGTCAAAAAGACTTGTGAATGTTTTTATGACCTTTTGAAACGTCACACTGATGAGGTCTACACACGTACGGGGATTAATTGTTTAAGAAGAAAAAAATGAAGAAACATGTTGTTTATCAAACCCCTGGAAAGATTTGTTAACACATCGAAAGAGGTGTGTCTGACCTATATTAGTCACTTCACAATGACACATATCTATCAGCGTGACATTACTAATAAAACCATAAAAAGATGGTTGATGACGTTTTGTCAACTTCCCTATTTGAAAGATCAATAATCCTGAACAAACGAGTTAATGTTGCATTATCTCTTGTGCAAAAAAACAAGGGTTTAAGGTCATATCAAATGTATTGACGAGGCGGAAGAATGAAATCGTTTTCTATGTGTTAATTTGAGAGATTATTTAAAATGACCAATGCTCTAGTTTGAAATTAATGATGTTTGATTGCTTGAAAATGATGTACAGTACTAGATCTATTGATATGATATCCTACAATTATGATCCTTCATTACATTTCTGTGTGTCACTAATTCCTCTTTGCCTGTTTTCCGGACTTTTTGAAATAACAATTTAAAAGACTGTAAGATAAAGATGACTCGAAAATTATGGCATCACTGTATGGTTTCTACAGGGGACCAGATTACGATTTTATTGTTTAAACCCGAACCAGGACCTTTCTTTGACCTGATCCATTTTGCGTTTGTATCACATCTCTCCTATTCAGAAAACGACTCGTAACGCAGGTGAATTGTTTCATATCGTTCTTTTTTTGTGCGCGCAATGTTTTTTCAAATTTAAAGGAGTCTAAATATTTATGTAGTAAAATGCTTTAACTGAACAGGTGTTAATAATACATACACATATGCTGGAGAGTACCCTCAAAGACGCTGATACGCCTTTTATAAATGACATTATCAGGGTACAATAAGCTTATTTGTGTTTGTTTCACTACTGCACGTAATGTTTCTAAAGGAATAAACCAAAGACGTGGACGGTTGCATAATATAATGAAATATCGTTTTGTATCATTATTTAATTTGTATTAAAACAATCTCAAAAGGATGAAATCAACGGATAAACGAGTGTATGACTTTTGTATCTGTAGGCCAGAGGTTGACAATTGATTTAATTATCAACGTTAGGAAAAGCTGTTGATAAATCACCATAGCAACATGTAATTGAGATTAAAACCTTATAGCAGTCCTTACCCTCACTCAGATTAAGAAAAAGAAGTATACAATAACGATGTTTTGAAGAAAACCTGAAGATAAGTACTGAAATCGGGAACCTCCTATTTAATCTTTGAAAATGAATATCAATTTAGATTTATTTACATGAGCTGGATATTTATTTACTTCTGATATTAAATGTATCAACACAGGCCATCGATAATTGTAACTTTTAATAACTCGTGTTTTTCTATATAATCGATAAAAATGACAACGATATCATGGGGGGAAAACTTTCAGGGAAAATAACAATTGTTAAAACATGCTCCATTGGAAAAAATAACTTTGACTTAAGTCTGAAAACAATGTCATGAACCATAATGAAATTTTACAATGCAAATGAGTTTACGCTTTTGGAACTAACTTATATATAAGAATCAATATAACTTACAATGACAGAATGAGCGGATGAGGATACCATGCAAATGATTACCCAAAGTTAGTTCAGTCTCATTACAGTCAGACAAAGTCAATAAAGTTGCAGAGTACTTTGCAAAGTAAGTAGAATGTTTCGACAAAGTCAGGAGAGTTCTATGCAAAATTAGTACAATGATCTTTGTAAAAGGATATACATTTTTTCCCATAAAATCAATTGAGTGATGCCTTGAGATTGTCTTGGCAAGGTCACTGGGAAGTCTCGACAAAAGGTTTTTACGAGCATCCACGTAAAATCAATATTTGAAACCCAATATTTGCAGTCAGTCAGTCACTAAACTGAGGTCTTAACAGTTTGGATCATTGTTTTTTCCAGCAAATGCACACCGCATGTTAAGGGAGTGTACAATCCACACGCAAACACGTCACGTGTCACACGTCAGTGACATTGTCAGGCAAGAATAATTATGTACGTATTTGGTTTCACTAGTGATCGTAAGTTTCTAAAGGAATTAGCTAAAGATGTGGATGGTTGTCTTTTACTATGAAATGTCTTGCATGAATAGCAATTATGCATTGAAAAGATGTAGATGAACTTGACTAATAAAAGAGTCCATGACTGTTGTATTTGTCGGCCAAAAATAAAAAATTATAATTAATAATTATTATATTTATCAAAATGAGGGAAAGTTGTTGATACATAACCTTAGCAACATTTAATTGAGATAAAAAGCTTCGAGTGGTCTGTACCCTCTCTGAGATAAGTAATTTTGAGACTCAATTATTCATATAGCGTCCTACTGCCCCTTTAAGATATTTACAGAAAGCTTAAATATATTCACTTTGAAATTGTATGAATGTATATTTGGTTATGGTGCCAAATATATCAACCCACGGATATTTGTAACTCGTGATTCCCAATATATAAAACAAAAAGAACATGCAAAAGTATTGAAAGATACTCATAGGGAACATAATATGCGCGAATGCGTAATTGGAAAAAAATGACTTTGATGAAGAAAGATTTGTGTACACCTTTAATCTGGGATTGTTAATGTGAAATCAAAGTAATCATAAAATAGTGATACACTCACTTACACAAATCTTTCCTGACGTGTTTGTAATTTTAATTTTTATGCCCGATTTACAGTTCAGGTAACGCTGCTTATCTGCGCCTGCCGATTCATCTCGGTCGGCAACAAATCAAGTGCATCCCATAGGCGATTGCGATATACCGAGGATCTTGTAATTATGACGCTGATAGTTATGACAGACGCATTTCTCATTGAGATTATCGCCTTCTTATGTGTTCTCTGCATTTGAAGAACGGACGCATGACCTATTTTCATTACAAATTCAATTGGGAATGTTAATATTTTATACGTCGCAGTTTATGTAAAATGACGTGGTAAACGTTGTCGTTGGACATTGGACGTTGCTTTTTGAAATTCAATATTGAGGGGTAGAATGCACGCAAAGTTCTGAAAATTGTTGCATACGTCAGGGGAAGGATTGTTGTGAGTGATGAACTAATAGTTGCCTGGTGTGCATTACATTTTGCTCTTCGCAAAAGTGAGCCTATGTCTTTAAGTTTGATACCATCCTTGTAACATTTTTAAAAATATAATATTCCTCCTTTTCAGATTTGGAAGAAAGACCCCAATTCCTGCGGAACTGCTGATTTTCTGTTGTAAACCTCACAACATAACAGAGTTTGTAAGCAAGCAAAAATCATCAGCATAAAATAGCATAAAAAATTAAAGATGTGAGTCCCCAAAATAACCCTATCACCATTTTGCTCCATAACTGTATTTTTGAATCGCAAACAATGAGCATAATATAGGACTTAAAATCAACCTTGTCTGATGCTACCGAGACTGTTAAATCTTTCTGATTTAGTCGTTTGTGATAACTTTACCAAGACTATTGTTTTAGTTCTGAAGCTCAATTATGTGAGCTAACCCAGTTCTAACCAGTCCAAATTTGTTAAAATTCTTCTTTCATGCACAGTGTGCTTGTTGTAAGCAATAGAGCACGCTATTCGCTTAGGGGCTGTTATTTGTGTTAACTGTACAAATGTACGTATAAAGATGACACTCCCTGAACGTATGGTGTCAATTTCATTTAAAATAACAATGTTCCAAACTGTTAAAGACGTCAGTAATGGAATGGGCAGGCAACAGTCATATGTCAAATCTTAGTCACATGCCCGCGCGTCAATATCTCGTGCTGATCAAAATACAAAGACGTACCGCATGATCTAGGCTACACATGACTCAGACCATATGCATAGACAGGCACTTGTCATGGTAACAGTTTATAATTAAATTTTAAAGGTACAAACAATCGAGTCACGTGATGGTGAAAGGATTTATATACGTTAAACTATATCATTGCCAATACACACCGAAGATATGCACGATGGAAGACAACCAGATGGACCTGACAGACATTGACCATGGGTTGAGTGTTCTCGACCTGTACTGCTCCGTGCACGAGGTGTACGGTGAAGAGGAGACCAAGGCTTCCTCCAAGGAGAAGAGGCGGAGGTCCAGCGGGCCCAGAAGGACGATCGCTTCCTCTGCTCTTAAGAAGAAGGTGCACTCACGGAAACGTTCCAGCGACTATCGGCAGCGCAGCAATAGCTCTTCTCAAGGAAAGCATGTCGATATCACTCGACAAATCAATGTCAGATCTACCCCACATAGGAAGTGGTCAAAATCTGGTACTACTCGCAGACACTCCGTAGGAACAGCAGCATTCAATGGCGCCTGCCACACCCTGCTGCGGGAGAAGAACCATCCAGCTGACGATCACTCTCGCTATTCCTTGCGGTCTCGAGACAACCATATAAAAGGAGCAGTGGAGAGTGCATCGTCACCACAGGAACACTGTCAGTCGCCATTTGATGCCAGTGTAGATCCTTGTCGGAGAAATTCTATGGGAGAAACTGTTTATCGGAAAAAGTCTTTTGAAACGGAAATTTCAGGTACTGCGTACAAAAGATTTCGCAAGTCAGTATGTTTCTCCCATGTCCACGAAAGACAATGAAATAGAATTTGACTTATGCATACCCAGGGCGCAAAGTCTTATTCTGAAGGTTATGTCTATGATTATTTGCCTATCAAATATGTTGTGTAAGTGTATGTAAGGTCAGTTTGTAAGTTTTATTTGTATATTTTCATCAAGTTTTTTTTATATAAGTAATGTTCATGTCCAAATATAAGTAGTTAGCTAAGTAAGCTTAGTGATGATAAGTTGAACTGGAATAGCAATTCTTCAGCTTTATGTAAAACAACAAAGCTTATACTTCATGAGTCAATCTTTTAATGTTGATGTGAAATTGTTGATAGGTTTCTATATTTGCTTTGTACAAGGCGCCCTGTCTCTTCGGATCCAACGTTAGTAAGGTTCCTTCCTTCTTCAAAATAAAACAAACTAGTCCGCATTGCGAATATAAATTTCAAAGTATAATTACGATGAATAGACATCAACACTAGTGCTGATCATTTCAAATCTGTCTCTTGTCTTACACTCAGCATATATCCTATGCCTACCTGGTAGTATCTTGATGGTCCATGCCATATGTATAAAAGAAGGAGGATTGCCAATCCCATATAGTATTCTGTTTTTAACTTTTGCTGAAATCAGGAAACTGTGCATCTGACGTGTGCAAGTATCTAAGTCGATGTGAATGTATGTAGTCATTATCAACATGTATTGTATGAATTGACAAATGTCTGATGTCATGCTCTGTTTGATGCAAAAAGAAGGCAATAAAGTCATGTCTCATGTTATTTATCTCTTGCCATACGTATGTTCATACGTCAATGCCACTCCGCTTAAGATTTACTTCATCTCATACATTGTCTTTCTGATCATCTACAATCGTAAAATATTTTAATGAACGAAAAAACATATGAAGTGCTTATGATCCATAATTTCAACACAATATAACATAGCTGCATTGTTTAAATGGGTCACACAGTTCTTGGTTATATTACCTAGTTGAATTCAGAACATGCCTCGCTTGTAATTTATTAAGAGAAATTCAAGAAGTTGTTTACTGTAGAAATTATATTTTTTTAATGGATGACCATTCTCTATTTTACATAATTACTACGTAAGGTATACCTTGTTTTTATATAGATAATTTCTTTTACTTCCTAACCAATTTTCACCCTCAGTCATCCATGAAGTTCCTTGTCTTCTCCAATCATATCCTTGTTTCTTATAGATTTGATTCCTTTATAACTCTAGAAACATGTCTCTGCACATACATGTACGCTTCCGGGAAGATCAAACACTTACCAAATAAATCTAATCACATTTCATAAAAACTCTAAAGAACATCGCAACAATATAAGAGCAACTTATGTTGCACTATTTCTGTACAACCTGTTGCTTTTTCAGAGATGTAGATGTTGTTACAAAAGGAGCCTTAAATGCAAAAATGGTAACTGTTCAGTATTTGATCAGAGTGTGTCAGAGAAATGTTATTGGAAGGAGATTTGATAAGACCACCTCAAGTGTTGACTCTAAATTAAGAAACCGCCTGCGCAACCGGAAGTAGCGGTTAACCCTGTTCGCTGTCCTAGCTGTGTCACAGAGCCATCTCAGTTGCCTGGTAATTGACGAATTGAGGCAATTGAAGGTTCCTGCGACGTGATCTTGTGTCGTAACCTACTTCATCATCACAAACTGTTTTCGCAGGCTCAACCTGCGGTCAGATTGGTCATATTTATGCGAATCTTTCGGAATACCCCAGCAATGGAAGTTTACAAAACGGATACAGTTCTTACTTCATCCAATTCAATATCATGAAGTTCCTGTGTGCTTCTGTCCTGTTCTGAAAAACATGCCATTCGTACATGTTTAAAAAAAACCATGCTATTCTTCTCAGCAGTCACAGGAACAGTTCAAATGCTCCGATGGTTGCACAGCTACTGAAAAGATCAGAAAGTGCCCAACTTGTAACAGAGGTAAGTGTAGGAGAATGACCCGCTTGACCTCTATTGAGATATTGAGAAACAGCGCCTTTTGACATCAAGTGATTCCGATTCTAAAATACAATTTGAGAATCTATATGAATTAATACACATTTGCATGAAATCCGCTTGAACAAAGTTTCTATGATTTTTATCAGAACACCTGAAGACTGACAAACGTCTGCCATTTTGGCTTATGCAACATCGATAATATTCATTCATTATGCTTACACTATTGATGTAGTTACAATTGTATCACAATATAATTTTTTTTCTATATTATGATTTGTATTTCACAATAGTAGTATAGTAAAAAATTAATCTGTTAAGTCCTCGAACTATTGTATGATTTTTTGTCTGAATGAAAAACTTGAATTTGTCTGCTTGAATTCACGCCATAAACATATCTTCAGTTGGTTAGGTGCTGGGAAGCAGAATAAATCCCATCTGCGGGGGAGTAACTTCAAGGGTGGCTGGTCGCTAACAATAGGCAGTCCGGTTATCACAAGACCATGGGTGATACGAAAATGTAAACTGGTTAAGAAACGGATAACATGCTATTAGTTATAGTATAGGTAGTGCTGTCTCCTTTGTAACTGCAATGTTTTCACATTTCACAAGATTAAAAACCTTTTTTTTTAAAAAATGCCAACGACCTAGAATTACATCGTCCAAACTTTAGAAATACTCTGTAAATTATCCAGAAATGTGATTTTGAGAAGTAACTCACAAACTGTTTACTTAATGCGCTTATTTCATACTAATAACTAAGATAATCGATGTTTTGCGTAAACGACTTCAACTTGCTAATTAAGAAGAACAAGAAAAGCAGAGAAACTAGAAAACGAAGGCAAACCTTAGGTAAGAATTAACCTACATCAAATGTATATATCATAAATCTACAATTTCATATGCGACATTTGTTTATCCTCACCAGGTTGTCGATATCGAGATGCTGCGTTGCTAGGGTGTAGTCCGATAGTAAGTTCTACCAAAATGGAACGCAATTTTGAGATTTTTGTAACTGTCAGATATTGATTAACAGGTTATCTTATATCTCATTAAATGAATGTTTGACATGTTTGATAAGTTAAATCACATGTTGTGTGAAACTAAATATTTTATAACAATGCGTCTGGTACGTACTTCACTTTGATTACATGTATCTTTATAAACGCCGTTTGATAAGTGTTGTCTGATGAACAAGGACTTCTTGAATGACAGTGCAACAGCATCGAAGTTATAGTTATCAAAAGCGGCTTCTATTTTTGGTGTCGGGACTGATTGGTATAAATAGGTATAAATTTGCAAATATTCGTTTTTGATATATAAGTTCCTTCGAATAATATTTAATCGAAATTTCTCAGAAATAAATTGCATAGTACCATTAGAGATTAGGGCTTGAATATTTCAAGTAACAGCTTACTTGTTATGATAATAGATTCTAAGACATCTGTTTGTCGACTTTGATTTACTTTCAGAGACGAATTTGAAATTAAAACAGCTGCAAATCTCGATCGGTATTTCAACAAAACCCACTATAGTCAAAAGTTTGATCATGATTAGATACTTAATGGTTTATATTATACAATTATAGACTTCTGTAGAGGTCAATAACGTTTTCTCAGGTCAATGAAAAACGATATTGACCTCTACACAAGTCTATAATTGTTTTATTTTGTTTTAAATTTCTTTTTGTTCTTCAAAATTAACGTCGGCAAAGTGATTCATTTTCACGGTAAGGTGACGTAACGTTGCCAAGCAATTGTTGATGTGACGTCACATAGGCATAACGTCAACAATGGGTCAATATAAAAATTGATGGCTTTTGCGATTGTTCTCAAGTCAATATCGCTTTTTAATGGACTGCCATGTGACCAATCAAAATTGATACAAATCTTTGATCATATAAAAAAAGAAGACATATACCTTATATCGCTGACCGCGTGTTAATCATGGCTATGTATAGTATTCCAGCCAAATAAATCACGTAACTTGAGGAACCCGAAGCAGGTTATCCTAAACCGCTCTTGGTCTTTCATCCGGGATCCGCCGTAGTAAACTATTGAAAGTGAGGCCGTGAGATGTAATAATCATTATGAGAAATGGTATCCCAAATGATAAAAGCAAAACTGCTTATTTCAAACTTTCAAATGAATGACTTATTCCTCCAAAAAGATTGGTGCCTAAGTGCCCCATATCCAATGTGTAAGCATTGAAATTTGGAATCAACCGTGAGTTGACACAAATCCATTATAGGAAGGATATCCTCAACAGCCAAGGTCCATTTGTTTTATGGAATGAAGAGTAACGAGGATTTTGATCTACTTAAATCTATCAAAACCTCATTTTAACAATAACAACAACGTTAAAACTTTGAAAATTAAGAAGTTTCAATGATTTTTAATACATTTCATGTCATTAATTAGGCGAGAGAACAATAAGATGACGTAAAAAATTCGCCCTCTATTTCAATGGCATTAACCTTATTGTGTATATTGCAAACACAAACATGTTCTTCAACGGCTTTAACTTGATTCACTTGTATCATGTTAAAGGCACTCACGCACACCAGTATTTCTCAAATTACAACCAATGCACAGACAATGGATATTTCTCGATATTAGTAACAACCCGCACACAGGATATCTAACAAATAAAAACTATTTGTCAGAAATGTTCGTACTCAGGTTAGAAAATCAAGACCGGGAGCATTTAATGTAACGTTGCAATAAATCCGCATGAACGACGATTTCGGATATATATTCATATTTTGTTAACAGCCGGAAAAATCAAAATGGTTTATCAAACAACGTTACCAAAATCGCTATAGTTTCTATGTTAATTAATGAATAAAATAAACTCAAAACCTGTTTTCAACAGTCAAATTTTTCCTTTTTTGTGCATAGCTGACCGTAGATTTGTTTATAAACTCTTCAAAAAAAAAGAAACTTGACATTAATGCGAAATAGATTTTTTTCGAAACCGGATCAATCTTTTTCATGATACATACCTGTAATTTAAAGAAAGGCTTGCTCAAAATTGTAAATTTACCAAAAACAATGGCCCAAAACGATTCGTCCAAATGCATTTTCTGCCAAAGCACGTTCAGCAACGGATCATGAAGGTTTACATGCAGACACGTCTGCTTTAGGGGTATAAAAAGTCAGACTACACAACATCGGTACAGCGACCTGAAGAATGCCAAGACTGAACAGAGCGCAACGCAACAACGCTATTGGCAGACTGCAAGCAGGAGCCACGCAGCGAGACACAGTTTGGCGTGTCCAGACAGACCATCTCTTCATTGTGGACCTTTCAAATGAATGACTTATTCCTCCAAAAAGATTGGTGCCTAAGTGCCCCATATCCAATGTGTAAGCATTGAAATTTGGAATCAACCGTGAGTTGACACAAATCCATTATAGGAAGGATATCCTCAACAGCCAAGGTCCATTTGTTTTATGGAATGAAGAGTAACGAGGATTTTGATCTACTTAAATCTATCAAAACCTCATTTTAACAATAACAACAACGTTAAAACTTTGAAAATTAAGAAGTTTCAATGATTTTTAATACATTTCATGTCATTAATTAGGCGAGAGAACAATAAGATGACGTAAAAAATTCGCCCTCTATTTCAATGGCATTAACCTTATTGTGTATATTGCAAACACAAACATGTTCTTCAACGGCTTTAACTTGATTCACTTGTATCATGTTAAAGGCACTTACGCACACCAGTATTTCTCAAATTACAACCAATGCACAGACAATGGATATTTCTCGATATTAGTAACAACCCGCACACAGGATATCTAACAAATAAAAACTATTTGTCAGAAATGTTCGTACTCAGGTTAGAAAATCAAGACCGGGAGCATTTAATGTAACGTTGCACTAAATCCGCATGAACGACGATTTCGGATATATATTCATATTTTGTTAACAGCCGGAAAAATCAAAATGGTTTATCAAACAACGTTACCAAAATCGCTATAGTTTCTATGTTAATTAATGAATAAAATAAACTCAAAACCTGTTTTAAACAGTCAAATTTTTCCTTTTTTGTGCATAGCTGACCGTAGATTTGTTTATAAACTCTTCAAAAAAAAAGAAACTTGACATTAATGCGAAATAGATTTTTTTCGAAACCGGATCAATCTTTTTCATGATACATACCTGTAATTTAAAGAAAGGCTTGCTCAAAATTGTAAATTTACCAAAAACAATGGCCCAAAACGATTCGTCCAAATGCATTTTCTGCCAAAGCACGTTCAGCAACGGATCATGAAGGTTTACATGCAGACACGTCTGCTTTAGGGGTATAAAAAGTCAGACTACACAACATCGGTACAGCGACCTGAAGAATGCCAAGACTGAACAGAGCGCAACGCAACAACGCTATTGGCAGACTGCAAGCAGGAGCCACGCAGCGAGACACAGTTTGGCGTGTCCAGACAGACCATCTCTTCATTGTGGACCCGTTTCAACACCCGAAACAGCGTTGATGATAGGCCAAGGTCAGGCAGACCAAGGGTGACTACTCGGGCCCAAGATCGGTACATCCGACTGCTCCACCTTCGGGTAACCTAACAGGAGTACGGTATAGGGACTTGATCCTACAGCCTTACGTTATTCCTCACGTCAACGTCCATGGTGGTCTCTTTCAGCAGGACAATGCTCGACCACACGTTGCACGTGTTTGTCAAGACATTTACAGCGTAACAATGTCCGAACATTGCCATGACCAGTCAGGTCACCAGATTTGTCACCAATTGAGCATCTCTGTGACGAACTGGATCGACGCGTGCGCAGTAGGAATCCACCACCCATAACACTTCCAGGACTTCTTGAAAGCACTTCAGCACGAATGACAGAACGTTCCACAGGCTGTGATTGACAACTTGATTGCATCCATGGGTCGTCGACGCCAAGCAATAATCAATGCCAATGGTGGCCATACCCGATACTGACATTTGTGCACCTCTGTGATGTTAAAAGACTTGTGCACCTGTGCATTTCAAGATCATGCTTATTCTGAATAAAATTTACTGAACAGAGATCTTCAAACAGCGTTTTAGTTTTTATTTCAATGTTTAACTTGCATCTGTGGTCTTTATATTGAACTTTGAAAGTCAGTGTCAAGTCTCTTTTTTTGAAGAGTTTATATCTTAGCCGACTTCGGAGGTCTTATTTTTTCATTATTGATTGCAGGTCAATTTAAAGAATAATACGTATTTAGTTGTTGAACAGAAAGCTTATATGTGTGCCTATGTCTCAAATTACCTCAAAGAACCTGGTTTTAAATTGAATTGCGTGTAGAGTGCCTTTAAGATATTTTATACAAGGAGCGCAACAAATTGATACAAGTTGTGCACCACCAAGCTTTTTTTTTTATCATAGTGAATTCATCTATGCTCAAGGAACCTAATCAATCATCCCATATTTTGTAAACAGAAATACGATGCCCTGGGTTATACAATCTTATGAAACATCAAATGAATTGATTAAACAATAATAGTTTATCTATTGACTTATTCATTGAAAAATACCCCATATGCAAATGGACTTTAGGAAAATTTGATAGTAATGAAAATTGATCTTAAATAACTGAATAGTGTCTTTGTTGATAAACTACTCATTTAACTTTATAAACTACACACTTTAATTATTTTTTGTTGACATTTGGTAACGAGTTGACATTCAAAGACAAAATCGGCCTCGGAACAAAGGGCTCGACATCTTTGTCTGCAGTGGAGAACTGTTCTACACGCAGTAAGGTTGGGTGCAAGGCTACACTGAATTTCAGTGCAGTACCATTATGTTTCACTAGTTCCGGCCAATGCTAGCAGGTTTCACTACAATGAAAATCCACGAAAGTGTTGCCAGCTTTCACCCTTCAATAATACTAGCAGTAGTGATATAAGTGAAAGAGGCGTTAAACCTCATCTCACCACAATGACTTAAATATCTTTTATAAACAGAATGGCAAGACATAGAAAAATTTTCGAACATGTTATCAAGCAAGAAAGTGAAAATAGTTGTTAAATATGTTTATGCTTAACGTTCAAGAGTTGCCGCAATCGGTCCTATTTCATGAGATGTCCTCACACACATTTGTTATTTCATTGTTAATAAAGTTGACTATACACAAAAATGTTTACCCTGTCTAGTCTGATGATTTTATAACACTTCATTATTCTTAAGATTACCTCCCTTTAGTCTGTCGACGAATCAAAAGTCCCTTCTCCTATACTCCACTCAGTACTACAAACAACACAACAATATTTGGAATATCATGTGCGGTGCACTCGGTTTATTCTGTACAACACATTACAGTCGTCATCATCATCAATACATCATCATCGTCATCGTCATCATCACATCCCATTACAACATCGTTTAACGTCATCATCTTATCGTAAATCACAGTTAATGGCACTGTCATAAGATTCCCACGTAGTATCATTGCTCGCCAGCACACATATTATACAAAAACTCACACGTATCATGAAAGCTTGCCATGACACATATTATACAAATACTCACACGTATTATGATAGCTTGCCATCACACATATTATACAAATACTCACGCGCATTATGATAGCTTGCCATCACATATATTATACAAATACTCACGCGTATTATGATAACTTGCCATCACACATATTATACAAATACTCACGCGTATTATGATAGCTTGCCATCACACATATTATACAAATACTCACGCGTATTATGATAGCTTGCCATCACACATACAAATACTCACGCGTATTATGATAGCTTGCCATCACACATATCATACAAATACTCACGCGTATTATGATAGCTTGCCATCACACATATTATACAAATACTCACGCGCATTATAATAGCTTGCCACCACACATATTATACAAATACTCACGCGTATTATGATAGCTTGCCATCACACATATTATACAAATACTCACACCTTGAAACCAAATGCATCTAATCAAAGGGATGAGAATATCATGATGTGTCCAGGGGTCACAACTCGGTCACGTTAGAAAGTAAGTATGGCAATTCTTAAACAAAATGACTGACATCAACCTAAAATGACAGTACTACTTAACCTCTGTTTAATGCATCATCTAAGAGGGGATCCAAGAGTTAAATAACATCGTTGAAATGTATTCAAGGCTTTGGAAAGCGTCCATCACACACCCGGAAAAACTCAATATATTATGTTGTCGAAATCGAAGAGAACCTTCGCCTACTGACAAAAACGTAACAATATTTCTTGAAATCATGACTGTGACGATCCCTGAACAATAATACTAACCACAAGATACGATGTTAGCGTGGGGCCTAATGCGAAATAAGATCGTCAAATGTACCCAAAGGCCAAGGGCTAAAATTTCCAAAACCGCCAACCTGGCAAAAGTCACGGTAAACGTAAATGGCGTGAAGTCCAACACCCCTCGCTTCAATGAGAAATGGTATCTACGCATGTCCGGTAAGAAAAGTGTTCTCGAATTGAAAAAACATTCTTTTCACGAGAGGTAAATTTGGTGAGGGATTCTAAAGTTAGGCACAAATTATCCACCGAATTAAACATATACAATATGTATCGACACCGGTCAAAACCTGACCCGAGCGCACCGCAACTGAGAAGGCGCTTAAAATTCGCGCCTTTACTTATACTTATATTTATAACAACGCCCTCTAGTGGACATCCTCACCTGACCATATAGTTCTTTCCTACGCCAGGAGAAAATAATTTCTATAATCACTCCATTTGATGAGAAAAGACATTTTTCTTTGCAATTTATCCTTTTTTGGCGTATCGAGGACGTACAGAATATACGCTTACATTGCATGTACATGTTTGCTTATGAATAAATTACAGAGTAAATAAAAAAAAACTATATTAAATGGAACACATATGAAATAATAAATAAATTCCTGCGTTCTGCTGGCATTATAAAATAATCATGCAATATTCAACTGTAGGAGTTAAATCAGTGAAAATAAAATGAATCATCATCAACAAGCGTTATCTTTAGTAATCAACAACTCAAATTCTTTTTAAAACAATTAACCATTAATACAACCTGTAACTAGTAATAACAATGGGTCAAAACGGTGAAAAAAAACATATTATATGTGAACGCTTTCCATTAATCAAAACACATTTCATAGAATCCCTACAGACATTTATATGCAGAAGTACTTAAGCTATTTGAAAGAGCAAAGTAAAACGAAAATCAAATCAAATCACAATCCTTAAGTCCAATACACATGTCATTTTGTTTAATCTTTTAAAATACTCATTTTATGCAATAATTATTATGTTCACTTTGTTCTATTATATTTGTCTACTTCCTGTGTTTATTATTCTTGCACTGGTTGGGCATTAAAAAAGAAAGGTTACTGAATAAGAATATGGTTAAACAAGTAAAGAACTCGCAGGCTCAATGTTGAGGGATTTCATTTGTGCGAGTTCACAATATTTTTGCAATGTCTTTAAAACAAAGTCAACAAATAGTCCTCATGATTTGATGGATTAAGGTTACATTTTGTGAAATAAGGTGTAACTTACAGAAGTAAGATAGTCAATCACATAAAAATAGTCAAGAACCAAAAACACAAGCTAATATTTGTTGATTGTCATCAATAGAGTCATGTAATGATTGATAATAAATTGTATGTTCCTTACCTTGAATGACAGCAGAAAACAAAAATATTATATACATGTATGAAGATTAAAAACCTCAATATTCATGTTGCGTCATGTTTGATTTATATTTGTATTTGTAATATTTGTATTTGCTGATATCAGTTCATTACAACACGATATCATCCGTGTCAAAATGATACCTTTTTAAAACATCCGCAAGGTAGATCGCGACACCAAAGAACCAAGTTCATTCATTTCGTCTTCAGATCCTAAACTATCAGTAGACAATATCCTATACCGTGATAATTAGAAAAAAACATGTGTCAAAAATTATAAATTATTTTCAAAGTGTGTTTAAATTGTAAATTTCAATCGCCACTATGTCATAGACCGATGATCGTTGATCTGACAGTGACATCAATCTACAGAAATTGTCCTCTATCTTTTGTCTTCAAACCAATCATATCATTTTCGACAAAAATAGTATAGATAATTATATACATTACCTTTATATCTAGAAACGAAACGTTGAACTTTCTACCAATGTTTTTCGCTTTCTTAGCGTTTGAATATGATGTTAAGGACGATTTTTTGTTGTTACTCTTCTTCTACTCCTCTAATAAATAAACCTGAACTGTTAAAGTTACTCTTTATATTTATAATTTGATAATTATAGCCTAATAAGAAGTAAAAATATGATAAGTGGCTATCATCTTAATGTTAAATGGTGAATTTGTACCGGGTTAGAAGTACAGAGCACCTTCCTTAACCGGAAGTTGATCGGAACTCTAAATATTTGTATTATTAAAAAAAACCATCAGAGGATCTGCGCATTGTTCAAATTGACATTATCACATGCCGACATACCTTTTTTGTACCGAAATGTTCTTGAATGTACATCTTGAACAAACCATCACTCCAAAAAATGCTCTGTCTCCGGCGTACTGTCGCGTAAATTATCTATATCATTAGTGCTCAGGGTTATTTTCATCAATGTGCTGTTGTAGTAATCCCCCCCTGCTCCTTTATCTGACGAGCCGGAGCCTGTCTTCAGTGAATATTCAGGTAACATTAATGTAGTTTCTATCTTTTCTTCTTTCTCTTCTGTATGCCTACCGATGCTGGACAAGAGTGAAGCGGCTGAAACTTTAGTCACTTGAGCTTCTTTGTCTCTTGTGCTGTTGCGCATCTTTCTCATCTTACTGAAACAGTTAAAAAAAACTGATATCAACGATTGTCGAAATACATATATTACAACTTTGTGCATTTAGGATTTAAATGTATTAGAGCTCGTAAGGCTTTACATGGTTTTCAATTGAAAACAAACATAAATTTGTTCCAATTATTTTCACAATATCTGGTCATATCCTCAGGGTCATTGTCATGTAAGGTACTAATTGACTTGCCAGTGAATTATGTATTTGATAGTTATTTCTTTATTATATATATCTTTGTAAGAATTATGCTACGACTTAAAATCTAATAACTTGACGAATGATGTGGGTTGGCAATCTACACCCGTAACGTTGACTTCCTAGTTGTTCAGGGATCAATACGTCTCTAACAGTATCATTATATCATTTATTAACCCTAAACTCTAAAACGTAAACAAAAACTTTTACCCACAAGACGAAAATTTTATAGTCTTCACTGCATGAGGACTGTACCACACGCCAACATTTAAAACCGAGAGAATCTTTAGATAGGCTAGGAGTGGAAAGGAATGAAAGCGATGATTCCGACCAAAATTCCAAAAGAACTTGAATTGTTTTCGATGATATAAGCCTCACAATTGTGAAATGTTTGAATCCTGTTAATCGACTGAGCTCAAAGACTCCATAGTTCATGAAAGAAACATCAGAATATTGTTCACTTCTCGTAGTCTTAACTTATGCTAGAGACCATCACTATTGCCTTGATCTAAGTCTTGTTATATTCTTTCTATCATCCCTATCTTAACAATCCTTTCTAAAATAACGTTTTATTTCACATGGCTGTAAATAATATTCGTCGAAGATTGTTTTTTGCTCTCAATTATACTACTAATTCAAATATTTGTTAGAGTACACACACACACACACACGCACGCACGCACACACACACACACACACACACACACACACACACACACACACACACACACACACATGCATACATATATAAATATATATGTCATTGTCAAAAGAAGCATAAGCCGATACATGTACGTTATCATATTGTTTCGGCACATCCAATATTTTAAGAATTATATTATGAGGTTGTAATTTATAATACTAACGTTGATGATAAGGGATATTCTATATGTCCATGTATGTAAGATAATGCCTCTGTTTCACCTTGACGCATGCAAATTCATCGCAAAAACAACACGTGTTTCCGCAGTAGGTTCACTCTCATTTGTTCGTTGTTACATCCCGCATTTAGAGTTACGGGATGACTACAAATTGATCAAAGCGGCATTAATATATCCAAATTGTACTACCTATGATCTAATACAGTAAATTTTCTGATTTACAAGGGATAGTCGACATGAACACTTTCTTTAATATCTTACAAACATATTGTTATCATTGCTTCATTTCATCAACCTTAAAATATTATCTGGATATAAGATAGATTTTTTCCACTCTCAACCCAATAGAAAAGACAGCAGTTTCGCCAAGAAGACATGCACACGCGTGTTAATCAATACGCTCAAATTATCCATACGACCAATTTCCAAAACAAAATTTTATGAAAAGTATATGAATATCTCAACTTTAAAATTTGGAAAGGGGTAGCAATGTCGAAAAAAGGGAACATGTTATCTCGAAAAGTTTACCCCCGTTCCCTTAAATACTTCTTTGATCCGTTCATGCATGTCACAAAAATGTCGTTACCTATTGGCACTTGTATTATGTATACATATATATATATATATATATATATCTTGAACTCATTTATTAATACTTCAGTAACATTATGACAATATTTAGTGAATATAGGTATACTCACATGTTGCAAACCAGTTGAGCCACAAGAAGAATCAGCATTACACTGAGAATGCACGTCGATAAGATACCCCAAGTAAAAAAGTGGGTAATCGCGGTACTTGTAGTTGTAGAAGGCACTGCGAAATGATAAAACAAAACTCAATGTTGAGTAATAAACTGCGCTTCTTAGGCTGCAGATGTAATAAGGTCATTCGGATGTAGGATTCCATCCTCTGATTTGTCGCTAGTTTAGGGCGCATACACCATATGTACATGTTTGAAAATTTGAAAATTCTTTTTAAAATGATGTAGACACTTTTTATTTGTATAATTTTTTAAATTTAACACCAATGTTTGATAGTTGCAAATATTAGGTTGTTAATCTAAAGGTTAATGTCTAATCTAATTTTATTAAATCAGTTGATTTACAAGTTTGTTTTACTTACGTATTTTTCATCATTTGTTTTCAGTTCAGTGTTAAGGTAAATTCAAAAGCTGCACACATTATTTTTTCAGCCGTTTTAAACTGTTTAGTAATTGTTCCGTTTTCCGCATAGCCAACACTTACTGCATGTATTAAACAGCCTGCTAAAACATCGTCCCCCCTTTTAAAACTTTACCTATTACTCGATGAATGTGGCCACGGATTTAGAACATATCTTAAGATAAATATTGAATAATCGATAACTTGGTTAAATTGTTCAATTATTCTCAAAGCATTGGTAATGTTTATTAACCTGTTTGGACACATTTACTGTGTCCGTTCCGGTCACAGTCATCAGAACCTGTAGAATTGCATGAAGTTCTATGGAAACCCTCTGAACAGATCTCACACTGTCCTGTAGATTGGTCGCAGCGGTCACAGTTTGCGTCACAGGTCATGTTACAGTGTGAACCGTAGAAGCTGTTTAAACACCTTGTATTACAGGTTCCTTCAAGTTGACTGCACTTATTATCCTGACATCCTTCCGAACAGTTTTTATTGCAAGTCGCACCTGTTCTGCCTTGCTCACATCCAAGTGTACAGAAGCCATCAACAGATCTACACTTATTCTGCGTACAAAACTCTGAACATGGCTCCGCACAAGTCTCTCCCCACCAGCCGATCTTGCACAAAGAACACGTACCAAACCACTGTGAGCAATGTCCAGATTCACAATGTTCAGGACATTGCTTGTTGCAATGTACCCCCCACCAATTGTCAGTACAAAAATTACAGTTGCCGGTAACACGCTCACATGTTGATTCTCTGCAATTTTCTGAACAGTCTTTTAAGCAGTTCAACCCATAATAGTTCTTTTCACACAAGAAACACAACCCTGTTTCTCCGTCACAGCCACCATTATCACAATGCCCGATACATTTCAATTCGCAGTCATTGCCATACCACCCGAAATGACAGTCAATGCATCGCCCAGAAAAGTTTCGGAAACTGCACTTATCCTCTGCAAAAACTATACAGAAATAAAGATTTACAGTAAATGAAGATGTATTGTGAACATTAGGATGTTCTGCGATATACGAAAAGTAGGTAAAGTAACACATAAAAGAAAATAAATCAAAGAAAATAATCAATATCATCCTATAGCGGATTACTCGCCCTTGCCACATTTCGAACGAAACGTCAACTGTGACTTTAAAGCATCTTTTAAGACGTGAGGTCAAAATTAAATGTGATGTTTTCCCCTAGGGCTACCTGTGAAACATATGAACCCTAATAATGATTGCCCTCGTAGGTAAAAAAGAGCAAAAATCATATATCCCGTTACGAGGGATTTGCTTTGAAAGATATCAGGTTATTGTAGAAGTTGTAGGTTATTTTCGCTAGTGGCACAGGGTGGACATTTTAGTTGTTAACGGAGGTGAAACACAAACATCACTGAATCAAAACTACTCAAAGTTTGCTTCACGGAAGTAAGTAATTTAACAAACATGAACCGTTAACGGGGCGAGCTTTTCAACATTAGCATGCAACAGAGGAGTTCATTCAAATATCATGAAATCATCCCTTGTTATGTAAATTTTTAGTTCATGGTTCTTCACAGAATATCAATCTACAAAGGTTGTAATGGATTTAGTCCGATTCCACAAGAGTAACACAATCTGGCATGTTTCATAAAAGAATTGTTATTAAAGTATACAAACCACATGCACATGCAAGCAAGACCAAGACCACGAGAGGAAACAAAGTTAACACCATCTGAAAACACATTTAAAGTCACAATGGAAAAGATCATAAATTTACGGAGACATACATATTTATATACAGAATATATACAAGTGTACAAAGAGTATGATAATGAGCATTAATGATTCAGAGGTGAAATTGAGCATTTACTTTTGCACGTAGGCACATTTTACTAACAGCCCGACGGTGAAAAATTCAAAACCTTCCTTTAATTAATCAGAAGGGTTACTGATAATTTCTAAAGCTAAATTTAGAGCTTGTTCATTATGAAGTTCTCTAAGATGCCATTACAATTTGTTCTCCTTGTTTGAGTATCTTGAGAGTGATAGTATATACTATAAATGCGGTTCTTAGTTTCAGAGAAAGTCAACTTGTTGTTAAATATAGTTAAAAGTAACTGTATTTACTAATTACTTCAACACCATCTCAATTAATAATGACTGGACTAATTGCTTCTTTATTCCAGCGAAAATTTATAATAAGTCAACAAATAATATTCCAACATACGAAGAATGTTTCTCAAGATGTTGATAAGCAGAATTTAATGTAGAGACAATATCATCTCCAACTACCCGCATTGCTTTATAAGCAAACTGCAAATGATCTAAGCGTGAATTAAAATGGTTGGGGAGCACACTCAGCATAGTACGTTAAAAGCATTTCATAGCAATTGAAGTGAAAGAGACAGGTCTAAGTCATTTTCAACTTTAGGTTTATCCTTCTTTTGTACAGGAAACACTTATGACCGGGTTGTATATTAGAGTCTTGAGAAAGTTGATAAAATAAAACAATTATGGTAGTTGGATTTTGCAAACCCAAGACGAAACCACTCAAACTGTCCAGGCCTGATGATTTATTTTTTAGAATCTAATTTACTCTTCAGTTTATGATGTACAAGGTTTGTAATCATCATCCTACCTTTTTTTAACGAGTCCTTTATGTTTTTCGAAAAATCTTTGTCGTCAAATGTGAAAAAGAGAAACTATTTCTGCTCATAGTCTTCTCCTCTGGCAATACTTTCCTGCTATCATCCGTCTGGGTTCCTCTTCAACTTTGTTCTCTGATTGTGCTTTGCATTTACGAATTTTGAAATTGATGTCTTTTGAATATTTCATAAATGCACCCTGTCTTAGACATAAACGCATACAGTTTTAATTCTTTTGAGACTTAAGGTTTATAATTTGGATATATTAGAACGATTAGACCTTTTGACTAGTTTTCGATAACATAAAAGCTTGTTCTTCAAATAATTACATTATGAAAATCCCAGATAGTTTCAGTATGATTAGTGTTTCATATGTGAGCTATATGAAGGGCGGTTCAGTAGTTCACGCCTTGATGTGCTAAAACAAAAGTTTGAAAAGTGGTCAAAATGTATATATATCTAACATAACCTTAAGTGTACATGATCCCATGTCACAAATTGAACGCAACTGTCAGAATTGTACTCATGTGGAAATTTGAGACACAAGAATAAATCAGACACGATTGCTCGATTCGCTTTTATGTGCTCACAAACATGGATTATGACTACTGAGCAAAGCTAAGTTCATTTCATCACGGATGTTTGAAAGCAAAAGGGTTCATTATCGCGTCTATATTAAATAATGAGGGAAGGATACAACCATTCAATTGACCGCAGTTGGATTTTACAGATTGGACGATGCCCAAAGCCACTGAAGCACGTATCTTTCGAGAAAAGGGGATATCACATAAATGAAAGGAAACAATCTCTATAAACCAATTCATGGATAACTTAAATTAATAAAACGAGTTTGTTGAAGCTAAGAAATTCATTTCCCAATTCGAATAATTAAAAGGTGTCAACACTACCATTGCCGCACTAGTTTTTACTTTAAACGTGACTACGGATAATCGGGTTGATTAGGACATGTAGGGTTGATTTAGGAGCTGAAAACGAATCTGATGCAGATAGAGATTTTATCAAATACTTCATCCCATATGTTAATTTGATCGCAAAACAGAAACGTACATTAAAATCTTATATAAACAGGTGAACCCATTTACGATGACCTCGCTGTGTTTCTTATCTAATTACTAATTGTTATGCGTATAATGGGTTTTAAGTTATGAAAATTCATCACCATACAATATCTATATGTTGACAATTAGATACAAGAAGAATTTACCTTAGATACCCAGGCAGCGGGTTTTGAATGATACGTTCGACCTGGTTTATATAAGAATTGACTTTACAATTCTTTAAGTTCAGGGAGGTATAAACTTAAAAGGCGATTTGTAAACTGTGCAAATCCGCGTAGTTTATACTTCCATGAACTTAATAAATTGTGAAGTCAATTTGTATAATTAAATGACACATACTTGGTGTTTTAACATGTTTTATTGTCTAAATATTCCAATTTGCAACAAAATGAGCTGAACTATATGCGCGACATAGCATGTAAGAGACAAAATGCCAATCACAACGTAATTGGATCTTTACGACTCGTTCACCAGCCAATTAAAAGCCATAACGGAACTGGCCATGAACTCATCAGCCGTCCGTCAAAACTGGCCTGGACACTGCTAGTTCCGATATTTGTAAACACAAATCGCGAATGTGGATTTCTTGAAGAAACGAGAAGAATTTACCCTCGGAAATGCCATATACTGGTGGTGTCTGGATCTAAACGGACCTGAATAAACACACACGGCTCTAAATCTTGTTGAGGAACCAAGCTGGAAACTGTCGTAGATCCCTCTGCTACGGGCGCTGACAATTACCTTCTGAGGTATAGCATCTGATAGAGCTCTATTACTTATCATGTAAAGTCCTGAAGAATCGTTTGACAACAATTATTCCATATTTAATGTATGTTAATTGTCCTACTTTCACGAAGTGTCATTACACAAAGTAATTATATTATTAGAAATGCGTAACTTGTTTACAAATAGTTCCGTCGAGGGGCGTGGTTAAAAATGATGTGACGTTACGAAATTAAGTTCATACAGGTATGAACTAAATTTCTATTACAGTGTTCATGCAATCAGATACACTCAAAGCAATTGTTATTTATTTATAAAAGTCAAAGCGAGTCAGCAGCCCGGTTTTTGCCAATTATGTGTCTGTTTATTAAAAAGATAAAAACTGTTCTTTAAACTTTAAACCTTAAATCTTGCAACAGTGAATCATCTTCATGTACTTAGATTCTGGCTCCGTCCCCACACAACCAATCAAAAGCTTTCTGGTAAGCTGGTGACATTTTATGCCGTCATTGAATATACCACTGAATTTCGATCAGGGCTAAAAAGACTGTCTATTTATAAATCAGAAATACAAAACTTCCTGGTAGTTGTTTTTATGTGCACACAATATTTCCTTATTTTCAGTCATTTGAGTGCTGAAATAATTACGCACTCATCGAAGAAGTGATCTTAGGAGATATAAGGTAAATCTCATTATATCTTGTTAATTGTATCAGTTGGAAACATCAGTAGAAAGGTAAATGGTGTCGATTAATTTGATGATGTTATTTTTATCTTATATGAATCAAATACATAAGATATTTCTATATTTGATATAACATTACTCTTCTAAATCGATTAAAGATAATTCAAATTAATCAGTTAAGGGAAATGGTTTCATTATGGATGGCATTCATAACCAATAACTACGCACCAATTATTCCTTTATGACCTATATTTTTTCTAAAACAAAATATTAATTTTTGTTGCTAATTTCTCTCAGTTCAAGTAATTGTTGTTAAACAAATTGTGAATGAAAGGTGATAATGGGAGGTTAATACAGATAAAATGTTTCGAATATCTATCCAATTTTATTTAAATGATCAGTCAATCTGTTGAAATAAAGATATATATCATTGTAAGTAATGTTGTTGAAAAAGACATTCATGTTTATCCATATATGCCTTATATCCATGACTATTACACAATCCCCTTGAATCAAGTGACCTGTAGTAATACTTCCGTAATTTTATATTTGTCACAATTTTACAAAGAAAGCACGCATTCGTTAAAAAAAAATAAAACGAATAAAAAAAACCCCCAAAACAATATGACTGTAGCCGTTAGAACCCTCCCTTTAAAATTTGAATTGAAGTAAGACACATTCAACATTTGACTTTTAGACTCTGCCAGAAGGGTTGCTGATGTCAACACTCAATGGGAGGATAAATTCTTCCAGATAAGCATGGCACCTCTGATTGCTCTTCTAATGGTCTTCGTTATGACTGATGTGGCTGGTGCTTATGAAAAGTGTGAGCCTGGAATAACGGGGTCGTTCTGTGAGAAATTGTGTCCTTCTGCATGCACGACCTGTGATCGTGTAAACGAAACCTGCACTGGGCGCTGTAAACACGAACATAACTACGGTCAACTTTGTGAGAAAGACTGCCCACAGTTCTGTGACGGTTCTTGTGACATTAACACAGGCTCATGCGAAAGTTGTATTCCTTCATATACAAGGGCATTTTGTGATAAGTCATGTCCAGCTTACTGTCAATCAACCTGTGACATGCACACGATGAAATGTGAAAACTGCATATATGGCTTTGCCGGATATTTTTGTAACGACAGTTGCCAAACAGAAAGTACAAGCACAACGCAGTTCAATAGCAAATGCCCCAAGCCCTGTTCTGATGTGTTGAGACACGGAGATGACTGTGAGAAGCCTTGTCCAGAGAACTGCAGTGGTGGATGTTACAGAGACACTGGGGAATGTGTCAACTGTGCTGAAGGATTTGGAGGGAAGTATTGTGATAAATCGTGCCCAGTTAACTGTTTGGATGGATGTGACAGATACAAAGGAACATGTAACAATTGTTCAGCAGGCTACAGCGGGGAAAGGTGTTTTGAGAAATGCTCCGCAAACTGTAAGGACAAATGTGACCAGAAGACTGGTCATTGTATTGCTTGCAAAAGTCGATATCAAGGTGAAGTCTGTAATATCAGGTGTCCCAAACATTGTTCAGGTATTTGTAATCAAAGAACAGGGGTGTGTAAAACTTGTGAAATCGGATTCATGAATCAATACTGCAACCAGACGTGCAAAAAGAACTGCAAAGATGGATGTAAACAAATCAGTGGAGAGTGTGTGAAATGTCAACGTGGATTCACTGGTTGGTTCTGTGATCAGCCATGTTCCCCGTACTGCAGAGATGAGTGTGAACAAAACACAGGAGAATGCATTGGGTGTATTGATAGGTATACTGGAAGATTTTGCAATGAAACGTGTCCAACTAACTGTCATGGGAACTGTGACCAGTACAGGGGGGAATGTGACCCGAAGGCAACAGGTTGGCTTTATTAATTTTCGAAACTTAGTATGACAGAGCAAACACATGTGGTTCGACAAATCTATAGATTACAATAAAACAGATTTGAGTAAATATATTCCTTCTCCTTCCACAATCTTCTTACTAACCAAATAATCCAGCAGAACATTCTGAATTGTAGGTTTACGAGCTGACTTAACACTAATACCATAATCACCTGCAACTTCAAGTAACTCAGGAACTCTAAGCTTGAGAATATTAGCCTCTGTTATGTCCTTAACGAAGCTACCTACATCAAAACTCATAATGAACTAAATAAATTGTTGTGTTCATCTGAATGAATTCGGAATCACAAAACAGAATTGAAAAATACAGCAAGAGCAAAACTGCTTTCCCATTAACCCATTACAAGTTACAAATCAGTTAGATTCGAAAATTGGACGAGCCCCCAATTGTTATGTGTCAGATGTAAGGTTTAATGGGCAAAACCCCAATCTACCACATAACAAGTATTTAAAAAATATCACACAACAATTTTACAGACTAAAAGGGATTTAATAACATGTAGGATAAGCTTAATACATAAGAGCTTTATTCAAATAGTTACAAAATATAAGCACACAAAGATAAACTGGCAGACTAACAAAGTATAAAGGGCTTAACAATCAATATAAAAATATAGTCACCGAAATGGTTATAATCAGAAGAAGTCACCGACCTGGTGCAATCAAAATATCATCAGCAAGTAACTGAAACTACTGAAAAGTTCCTTTTTAAAGTTAACCGGTATAGGACACAAGCTTATAAATTTACCATAGTACCCAAGCCCCTCAGAGTTAAACTTAGACAATTAATGACAGAAGCTACTCACTCAATTAAAAGGAACAATGTCCACTGCAGCTAATCTTTTTGTCACTCTCTTGGGGAATAAGGTTAAAATATACATTTGAATGTATATGAAATACACATACACATAACAACTCCTATAAAAATGTTTTGTTGTCAGGGAATATGATGCTGAAGATATCATTGGGTGTGACAGCGAGTCTGTTTGGCATGTTCATTGTTGTAGAGATTGCTAAAAGACGACAGCTGAGCATTGGTGGGTAAGTACTTTGTAATGTCGAGTTTTCATAGCATTACATACGTTGTAATTAGACATAAATGAGTTTAGATCGTTGTAGTCGACCATGGCTTTGACTGGGTTTGTAGAAATGATGTCTTTCGAATCTTTCAAGTCATAGCATACTACGATAAATCAAATTTTATGTGAATATTGAAAACAATGTAAAAATATAAAACTTAAATGAATGAATTGTTCATAATGTTCGAAATACAAAGTTGGAATACAAAATGAACACATAAGTGTATATCTAAAAAGGACTACAATTTTATTTAAAGAAAAGGCAACTATAAAATGACACTGGCATGCATTTTCCTGGCTTGCAAGATTGTCCTCTTATCATACAAAGAAACCTTAATGGACTTCTGTTTAAACGGGAGATCCTTTACAGGATGTTATTATATATTTTGATAACCATCCTTTTGCAATAAGGCAATTTTTAATTGTAACATGACTTCGTTGTATTCTCGATTCTGATTGGTTGATTTGAAAAAAATACCCTATGTTGAATGACAATGAATATCCGCAAATTCGCAAAGGCGAATCACCGCGAATCGATACAACATGTTCACTGGTGCCGGCCCGTCTCAAGTTTTAATTTTCTAGTTTGTTAGAAAATTCGTGCCGTACTCCGATTTGACAGTTGTCTTTGTCCTTTGTTAGATAGTGTCTACCGGTAGATATTACATGTTCACTTCAATATGATTTATTTTTGAAGAACAAATATATTTTTAACTGGCTTACTTAGTTTGCTGCAAAGTTTCATGCGGCCGCCTTCTTCCCATGGTATGACGTCACAGAGGGCAACCGTTTTGACGTCACAATGTTTGCGTCGCTGTCACGATGGTCTTGGGCTAGTTTAAGACTTTTGTACTTGGGGTTTTATGATATTTTCTACGAGTTTTATAATTCTTTATTTCGGTCTCAAAATAAACTTGTGTGTTGTAAGATCTCGCTGTTACGAATGAAGTATTTGGTATTATTAGTACTATGTTCGTAATGTAAATTATGCCGGGAATTCACATTAGTTAGACCTTATCACACCTCTTACAGAAATAGTAGAAGTCCTAAGCACACAAAAGTAAGTACGCAAAAACAGAGTTCGCTCTTAAACTTCTTATAACTAAAGGTGATGTTACAATGTCGATAAATAGTTGCGTTTGTAAAATTTCCGGGATTCAATGTTATTCAATGCCCACAAATTTAAGCGTTTAAACTAAATTTGAGGGTGTTAAATAACAATGAATCCCGGAAATTTTACAAACGCAACTATTTATCTTCTAACTGGTGACAATGCCTGGCTGTCAACCACATCATCAACAAAAGGTGGACAAATCTCATTCAGATCGATCAGGATATAATGTGCCACTGTGTTAGACAGAGAGACACATCCGTCAAAACTTTTCAAGATTATACCTCGGAATCAAAAACGGAGATTGATATAAGGAATGAGGAGGCGTATTGAATCGGTGATTCGTGTACAGGGAAGTCACACAAAATATTCCTTGAAAGTCAATATGAGAACACTTGTAGTTGTAGAACATTAAAATCGCTGCTTAAAAAGAATAGATGTGTTGTTTGAGTAATTTCCATATCTTGGATATGCAACGAAGACGACAAACAGTGGACAAAGAATGGCCAGATATTAAACAGTTCAACCTTTGCAATTTTATACAATTTAACGGCGTTGCAACTTGTTATTGTAAAGCTGTTGCAAAAAGTTTAATTCATTCAACAAAATGGTGAATAGTTGCACATCATCTTTTTATTGCAAATGAAGTTAAACAATAGCTTTAACGATTTTCCTAGATTTGTTACTCATCCCGTTATTGATTAAAGCTAACGATAACCATGTCATTACCATGTCGTTGTGATGTGTAAACAAGTTCAATTTCAACACCGGTACCATTAACAACAGAAAAGTACAAATCAAAGAGAATTAAGGATATAAACATTATGTTGTTGAACTAATTCGCTCCTAAGAAATTACAATAACATCCGAATTTCTACATGCCAAATGTCATATCACCTAGTTTAGGTTACCATCTACACGATTTTAAGGGCTTTTTTGTTGTCATTTTTATAAAACGTAAGTCCATGCTATATGCTTTACAATTGACCTGAGAAAGTAATGTCAGTACCTATTGTAAAAATTACCCCATTTTAACTCAGACCTATGCTAATGGATTCATTCCAGAAAAGAACGTTTAATGTTCCTTTGAAAAGAGAAAACAGGAATTCTTGGCCGAGATGTTTAGGTGTTGTTTTGTTTTGGGAACGTGTCATCTTCGTGATTGATATTTAAATTTTCTTAAGATTGTAGTGTTAAAATTAAATAGATAGGTGTTTCATCCCGTGAGTCTAAACAATGATATATACGCAGTCCAAAAAGTGTTGCACCCCCTGATTTTAATACAGTATGATTGTTTCGGTGATTATGGGAGATAACGATATAATCACATGAAACTTAATGATGCAGAGATTGAAAATCATTCTATTGACTATGAATAAGACTGTAAATGGTCACTCTCTTACCCCATGGTATATACAAATGTTGCTCTCAATTATGGGGTTGAAATTCAGACCCGTTTGGATATTTGGATTATCTGAGAGTATGAAGGGTGATTCCCTGTCCCTTTCAGAGACTTCGGATCAACTTTGTAAAAAATTTAGGTCTGTTCAACAATATGTAGTAAACATCGAAAAAAAACCAACTAATATGTACCTTCTTTACTTATCACATCCAATGGATTGTAGACTGTTCAAGTTTTTTTAAACTAACCAAGTCTCTAAAGGTAAAAACAAATCTGTAGAAATCTGTGTCAAATGTTATAATTCTATTCGTATCTTGCAGAAATCAACGTGACTACCTTGGTGCTATTAGGGAGACAAATCTTGACAGTACCAGTAGCTATGCTGGACATAAATACTACGAAATCGATGAAAAAAACCCTGTTAACGACTCCCGGGAAATGGTGACAGTAAGAAGCAACAATCTTCTTCCTCGGGATGTTGGACTGCCGCCCCCGTTACCAAGCCAACGACACTTGCAAGTGAGACCTTCATCTAAAAAAGATGTAGATCTTCGGTTGCCTCCTCCGTTGCCACACCAACGAGTCAAAACTATGCTTTCACGTTCCCACAGAGTGAATAATCATTTCCATGATGACGTCATTATCGGAAATGAAATGTACGAATCCGTAGATGATACCTTCTTTAGAGGTAAAGGTCAAAAGATCCTACTGGGAGAAGAACTGGAACATCTAAAGTATTCAAGTGCTGTGGGTGGTACTCCTCTGCTGGCTAATACTGATAATGATGCTTCTATTGTTGCTGCTGTTGAATGTAATGTTGTTATTGAGGTTGCTGAGACTTCTGTCGTTGGTTCTGATAAGACGTCTCCCGATGTTGCTGATTCAGATGCTGAGGTTGATGTTGAAGGTACGTGTAGTGGGCAACGTCAACAAATTGAAAAATGAAAATGGTCTCCATTCCACATCTTTCAAAGTCAATTTGTTTACAATTTGTGTATATGTTTGTTGGGAGTGTCACATGGAGCCTAAAGTGTTACAGATAGACTGAGACAGTTAACGTAACTAATCATGAAGACTCCAATAAGTCTAGAGTAAAAACTTATTTTCACACTGAGATTCTATAGAAAAGAAATATTCCATAACTGAAATTTCATCAGTGTTTTTCAAAGCTTGTTTTATTCAGTCGGTATCAATTCGGTCTTTATGATAATACTGTTAACATGCAAGTGCATCACAATTGTATATTAGATATAATGTTAATGGCACTAGTGCACACCAAAATTTCGTATGAAATAAGAATGCATATTTCTCGATAATACTAACAATCGGCACTCAGGTTATTTACCTCGTAAGATATTCAGAAAATGCAACAAATATGTACTCAGGTTGTAGTGTTGTTTCTAAAAGACTGGAAATATTTAATCCAACGTTGCATTAAATCTGCATTAACTACAATATCGGACATATTCAAAATTTGTTTACAGCCAGAAGAGCGAAAGCGGCAGCCACTATTTTTATCCAATAATATATGATCATACTACATTTTTTCAAATGATTACAGGATTGCTTTATTAAACAATATGTCCTCTTTCATTCTCAGTTCAGAGTTTGGATAAAGTTGCAGTCATTTCTAGTCCATATTTTTTCCTTGTTTTATAGCTGACCATCGATTTTTATTTATCTCTTAGCCAACTTTCGACGTCTTAACTTTTTCAGTGTTGATTGTGGGTCAGTTGTAAAGAATGATAACTGTCTCCTTGCATCGACAGAAACCCTAAACTTAGTTTATCGTTTAGTCACATAATGTATTACTATTGCTTCGTCTGTTAGATCATAAATGCAGGTTGTATAAATGTATTTTTTGCTGAGTAGCCGAAATATATCATCGTAAATGTTCATCCTCATATCATGTTAACGTTAGTCCCTGCAACTGGGTTAGATGGATGCATGGTGACTTGCCTTCTACATTTTATTAACATATATGAAATAATGTTATAGTAGACTGAGGTACGTAATCACATTCACATTTGTTAACAAGTGCTTTCTGATATCATGGCTTCTTCAGGTTAGTTTTTGATTGTCAGTTGTAATCATGTATCTAAAAGTCTAAAGTCGTTAGAAGTATAACCTGAAGAACCCATACATAATTTCATGTATGTGCACCCGAGATAAGTGTTTGTGGATTTTCGATTTGACATATACATATATCTGTATATATTGATATTGATACCCTGCTGAAGAATAATGTCCGTGAATGTAGTTAGCATTAAACTAAAATGGTTTTTTTTATGTATCAATAGAATCTTTCAAAATGCCAATACACATTACATGGAATTGATTTTGAGGCGAAATATTTAAACGCGATTTGATATTTACCGCTTTACTTAAATGAATACTTTTTTAATTTTTGATTTAAGCTTATAACATTCTCGATACTGTATTTGGTTTGATTGTTTATTTGTGAATCATAATTTTTTACGTTATTCTTTTTTTAACTGTAATTTTGTTTGCTCTTTATTACAGACAACCTTTTTCCAAAGGTAATGAACTGTCTTTAGTACTGAAAGATGAATTACGTTTATTACCGTTTACATTGATGATACATTGTTTTAAACACATGTACTGCATGTTTCTATTACTGTGAATATAAACAATCTTGCTCATGCTTAACGTACTTATATCGAATTCTTTCCAACAAGTTCTCACATAGGTCTAGGAGGCTTGGTATTCAGATGCTTAACGTGTATATACTTCTGTAATATATTGTGGAAACAGTACAATGTGCAAATTGGCGTTTGTTATGAAACCATACTTTATACTGCACAGTACTAATCATTGAGTAAAGTTATACGATGTCCTTGCTTTATTATTTTTGTTTATCAGCTATATTGATTTATTCGTAGATTTCATGCAAAATGTTGAAGAAAGCTTATTTAGCTATAATAAAATCATTTGATATGAATAAATGAATAAATGTTTCTCGTTGTTTTGTGAATTATTTATTTTCCATATTTTTGTTCAATTGAAGCTCTGTTTATTGTGAAATTCAGCATTTGAATCTAGGGCCTCACGCAAGACGTGGTCAACAAGAAGTATCTGGTTGGAGAATGGTTAGCTGGGAATTGACAACATGTAACAATTTCAATTGTCATTGAATGAATAAGAACATCTGAGATAGAATACGGCCATCTTTCTAGAGACGGGAAATTCATTCATGAGTCGTATTTGAGAAAAGAAGAATAACTAAATATTCCTAAAGCTGTTCTTTCATTGGTTATTTTATCTGCTTAAAAAGCTTAGAACCTTATATTCGTCTCTTAATAGGCTGCACCTGTATCATCCCAACTGCGGATCGGCCCCATCTTAAGATGGGACGCGTCCCAACTTGGGATTCCAAGTTGGGACGTCCCATCTTGAGATGGGACGGGGGAAATTAAAACATGTTAATAATATTCATATTTTATAATGATTTGTGTCAGTAAAACATGTTTTACATAGTTTTGTTATATTCTTTTCACACCTACGAAGAAAATTTGATTTGATGTTCATTTACTTCACTTTTTCACTCGGTTTCATATATTATCTAGTAAGAACGATTTAACACTACTCAAACATTTATTTAAAGTCACATTTGATTACTGATTGAATATCATTTGTTAAGCGACATAACAAAATCAGATCAATGTATAGATTTATATTTAGATAATAGTTTTCAGCATTTTTCAAACGACCAATACATGCGTAGATCGAACAGCTGACATCACAGAGACATCTTTGTATATTAGTTTCTTTACAAAAAGGTGGTATAAACTATTAACAATCAAAGATATGAAGTTATTCTAATATAGATCCAAGTTTTACAATACTAGTGATAAATTGCTTTTTTAAAAATATATAATTAAAAAACGTACCTGATACAGAGAAATGAATAATCCATGCAAAAAGCTCCTATAAACAGAAATTAAGGTACTCTTCATCGTTACAATGCAGCACCGAATGGACGGAATATGTTTATGTGTCAACTTGGCGTGACAGAGAACGGATGATTGGACACCAATTTGCCCACCGTAGGAACTGTTAGGCTAAAACAACATATGGAGACACCAAAACCCCATGTTGTTTTAACAAAGTATTATCTTGTTTATCCACTTGGCGACTTGGTTGATTGTATCAAATGTAAAAGAAATAAAAAGTTCTTATTATCGAAGTCTGGTTCCCCAACATTTTAGATATTTTAAAATAGTGCCAACGTTAGGGTTTGAATATTCCCTCGTAACTCATATCAATATACTAAAATCTATCTTAACGGCGACAAATCTAGCTTTGTCACAGACTGGTAACGAATTCCTAATAATACATACTTATCATTTCATAAACGATACCAATCGATTTTTAAGGCTTTTTCCTAAACTTTGTACAAAACATGTAAGGTCGACAAAGCTTGATATAAATTTGAGTTTAGTAAGAATAATTGCAAATGTATATTTCCGCCAATGTACTTGATATCTAAATCGTTTTGTTTGTTTCAGGAAAAGAATTTATATAAGCATTTGCTGCCTGTTTGCTAATCCTTTTTTCTTTTTGTATATATATTCTGAATTTTGTGTAACACGTGTTTTGTTGAAATAAAATCCCATTTAAATCATAGAAATAAACTTACTAACCATAATATGATTACACATATTTCAGATTTTCATACAATGAAACATCGAATATTTTGCAATAAGCAATGACTGTTTCAATATCAAATCTGTATATAAATGACAGCTTCTATATCAAATTTGTATAAGCAATAACAATATGAATCATTTAGTCCTCTGAGGATATTACATTAGTACATGTATGTCAGCACAAAATAACTCGATAAGTCTTAGTATATCATTAAACCTTCATTGATGTGTATTTACAAACCTAACCTCGTGTACAATTGGTACCCATTCTTGTCACTAATTGGAAGGTGATACACAGGTATTGGTGTCATAACCGAACCGGATGTTTACCAAAATCCCTTCTTTCGGACATCCCCCCCCTCCACCCAGGTATGTTTGCCATTTGCATCACGAGACTGATCAGATCAGGTTCGATCGGATATATGAGGAGGCATAACTGGAATTATTTACTGGATATCTTATAAGCATTGACGGAACGCTTCTTATAGGTTAGTGTTTGTGAATTATGCTTAAAAAAACATACACTTTTAGATTCGACTATGAAACACAATAAGTACTTTGGAATCTTGCTTAACGGAACGGTTTATGTATAAGAAATTGAACTGATTACAAGGCATTAGATTAGCATTCTTGGTATTCACTAAGAGCTAGGCTTTCAGTGTATAACTGAATATAATTTCTTTTTTTATTTGCATAACATGCTGTCATAATTAAATATATTTAAGAATATAATGAAATATTTTGTATAAGAATTACTTTTGAAATTGTATTGGGCTATGTTGAAAGACTCGTATGCGATGATAGATATATAGCCCAAAAGTCATGAAAATCAACATAAAATCAAAATATCTTTCGATATCCTTAAAGCGCTTATCTAAGTAATACATGTTAACATGTAATTACTAAATTCAACATTACAATAAGGATATTATGAACATGTTAAAGTATCTGCCGTCCCATCTCAAGATGGGACGTCCCAACTTGGAATTCCAAGTTGGGACGCGTCCCATCTTAAGATGGGACGGGATCCCAAGTTGGGATGATACACACCTACCAAAATCAGTTAGAAGTTTATAGCAAGCAGGCACTGCAATGAACACATGATCTTCAGACGATATGCTTCATAGCTTTTATTGGGCTGATATTAAGTGTAACATTTCATCCAAACCTTACTGCGTGTAGAACGGTTCTCTTCTGCATTTTTTGTATGAATAATCTTATATGGGCCATTAATAGAAGGAATGAAGTATATTTCTTTTGATTGAAAACAATGTTTTCCATACTTCCATAGCTTCTAAAAACGTTCCATAAGTGGGACAGAATGCATGAAAGGGTAGTAGGGCTTTTTAAAAGGATTCGTTAGTAACTTCTTTTTGCGGCTCCGCTGGTTTTTATAATATCAAGATTCCGAGAGATGCATCTCTGATTGAGTCAGTTTGGTGAATACATAAGTGCTCAATTTATCTTTTTTTGTCAACATAAACTAAGAGAAATTACTTTAAAAAGCTAATTTTTTATGTTTTCTATCATGATAGATTGGCATTATGCTTTGTTGATTGTGTAATAGTCATGCATCTTTATCGAATTTAATTGTATATGACAAATGCTGTATGTATTATAAAATGTGTTTCCACTCTAGTGGTTTCTTTTTAATTTTGATTTCAGTAGATTTGTTAGGAAGAGTTGGAACATATGCACCCAGAACTGTTGCACAAGTGGTGATTATCTCACATCCTATGGGAAGCAGTATGCAATAGGAAGGATAAATAAGGGCAGAATCATAAAATTAAATTGATAAAAAGAAACACTTGATCGAACTTTGGAACAAACATTTGACTTAACACGTTTCAGGGCAAATACATCAGCCTGGACGCCATGACAAGACATCACTTAAGGCGCCTACAAACCAAATCTGAATCTGTTTAGCAGCTTCTCCTACTACTTATAATTTGGAGGAAAAGAAAGCAGACATAGTATTGACCACACTTATCTCTAATACAAGTTTGTAACTATTTTGATTGCAATTAAACTCAACTCAACTCAAATCACCAAGTTTGTTGATTTAATTGTTCTAATCTTAGCATAGTTTCAAACTGACCAACACCTTCGCGGGTTCCAAGCGTGTACTTCGCAATATTTTGGTCAAACCAGTATTTGCCGCCCATGTTCTTGTTGTACTTGTTCAGTACATAGGACAAATCCTAGGTGGACATGGGGCAATGAAGGGAACAGATAAAAAAGAATCAAATCAAATAGATCTTGGAGGTTGTTGAATATGTTGATGATCAAGATAAGGGAGTCTGTGTCTTTTTTTTTCTAACTGCTATTCTCTAGACCCAAAATCGCAGAGTAAGTGTCGGTTGATATCTCCATTTGCATCTTCTTCGTTATCATTATCGCCATACATGTCCTCAGTTACTTCAGTGTTCCATGTAGATGTTAACATTGTCTACCTGAGCCTACATATTAAATAAAATACCATGGATTTGATTAACGACCGTTAGTGTTAAAGAAATATACCATATATACCTTACGGTGAAAATTGATGATTGTCATTGTAAACTGATTTCTAAATGTAACGCTAGTTTTGGCAAAAGCTGGAAGTAGGTTATTTAAGCTGCATAAAAGATTATTTGAATGCATTTATTATTAAACTTACAATGAACAGATATGAACATGTGTATCAAAAAACCCCATCCACTCGTACATACCGTCCTACAAGTGGGACGACAGATCACTCAAAAATTAATCATGGAAATATCTATTTTATAAAAATCTACATTACGTTGTCGTTTGTCCATAGATACCTAAATTGTATCCTCCCAAGGTCAAATAAATGCTTATTTTTTAACTTTAATTTTAACTTGAACTCAATGGAACCTACAGATGACGCCGCCAAGTTCAAGGGTGCTAGATAATACATTTAAATAGTTCTGCTATTACTTCAAGAACAATCTACCTTAGCTTTAAAATAAACTTTACTGGAAGTTGTTAAATTCAAAACCAAGTTGGACGGTTTGCATAAATGGGTTAAGTATTTGCTATGTAAAACTTAACACAAAGATTATTTACACATGTTCAAGAAACATAACATTAAATAACATATTTAAGAAACGTTGTTCTAGAGCCTACACTTATAGCTGTATTACGGTAGACACTTACGCTCTTGATCTTAGGCTGACTTTTTGATGGACATGCCTCTTCTTAAGTCTGAACAACATGAACATGTCGATACATTGCCGATGCAAAATAAGTTGTGTCTAACATGAACTAGAAAAGTAGACAAATGATTTGATTTACCTCTTATAGTAAATCGTTTTCTTCAGAGTTTAGATAAGAATTCAGCATGCGGTACTATGCACCTGTTTTCTGTACACAGGCGTGCGACTGCTTTACATTCACGTATCTATATATTGTGACGGGACGTCCATTTGTCAATCTTGACGTCGAGTCACAATAACACTTTTAAAAAAGTACCAAAGGATAGACCGCTTAGCAAGAGATGACTTAGTTTTGACTGGTTACAGGTATCTGCATATAAATGTATTTTCATAGTTATTCATTATATTAATCTGTTGATAATAAGTAATGCTTAGTTTGTATTTTGATTGAATAAAATGATTAGAAAATATTGATAGACTTAATCTCAAACAGTCCTAAAAATTTATAAGAATTAATGCAAATTCACTTGTTAACCTTTACCTTTTTCGGAACTATTTTGTTGCCATTGTTAATGTCTTTTTCAAATTTGTTATCTGAGTAATACAAAACGTTTTCACTGAATTAGCATACGCGTATACATCAAGTTCTATATCACAGGACACGTACATCAATGGAAGAGCAGGAAGAGAATCAAGGGTCAGGTTGTAAGGGTCCGCTGTGTGATTTGACAACATGTGTTAGTATCATACATCAAGGAGGTTACCGATTTTAATGATCTGTGGATGAATCATTAATGAGATTTAACATCCTAATTTATCTACATGTATATGTATGCTTATCTATCTACGATACTTCAAAGTTTACAAAATGAACCCAATACAGTGTATTCCAGGTTCCTATGCGCAAACATGTTCCAGTTAACAAAAGCATTTTCAATTGGTATCGTAAGGGTTGTTTAATGTCTGTTTGTGCTATCATTCTTTAAAGGTTTCTAATCATATTGCCAACATATATATAGTAAACGCATTGTATCGTGGCTGTATCACTTTTACCCCCAAAATGACTGAACAGCAGTATAACTTAAAATAGCGTTAGAAAGACATATATTTATGCCTTTTTAAGAGAATAGAATGTCTCCCAAATGCTATCTTCTGTCGCTCTCCTTAAACAGGCGCTCCAGTTCACTCAGATTTTGTGAAGAATGATTCCTTCTATGTACCCGAGGGCCCATAATGTCCCAAAAATCTTCGATTGGGTTCAAATCAGATTACGTAGCTGGCCTTGTAATTCGTGTCACAGTATTTTTTGCCAGATCTTGGTTTGAGAACGTGAACGATGAGGTCGTGCATTGTCGTCCATAAAGAAAGGTCTTTTGGCAAGTCTGTGGTCATCAAAATGAACAATAATTAAGCGCCTGTGAGTAAAACTTGTATATAGTCACCAAACCATTAACAAACCTCGCCAAACCATTGCGGATCCTCAGTCAAAATGTTCCTGCAGGCCACACGTGTATTCCTAGTCCTCAATACTCGGGCTCTCCCATCAACAACATGCAGGAGGAAACGACTTTCTTCGGTCCAATGTATTCTCCTTCATGATCTTAGGTTCCACCTCTGCCTATGCTCGTACCAAAAGCTACGCTCATGCTTTTGGTGATTTATGAGCTATAAACGTCTGATGACCCTACTGGCTCTTAATGGTTAAAGGCGGTTTCTCGTTGCTCAATCGGCTATGAAGTAACCATGCCTTTTTTAGAAAGCCGTTTGAACCAGAAGGCTGGGATCTCGCATGCCTTTAAAGAGCTCGTTCCCCCCTGAGGCGTCGTAGCTTTTGGTCTTCCAGAACGGGGAAGGTCCTCTTCATCATTTCTCTCCGCATGCCCCTTACCAGACAACTTATTGAGGTGTTGTGAAACTGGGCTCTTCTTACAATTTCTTTGTAAGTAGGTCCTACCCGATGAAGTCCAATGATCTGCAATCTCAATGCATCGGAAATTCTCTTTGGTGTTATTGTCAATCAGAAGTGGGAAAATGTGATAACGAAGTTGATACCGATACTCAATATTTGTGTAACAGCGTGAGTCATATGCATGTGGCTGCGTTCGTGAGAGACATTTTCCAATTCGTAACACCTTATTTTCTCACTAATATACCAATCTTCGATTTGCCATCATGAGGATTGAAACATATACCGGAAATACGTGGGGGAGGCGGGTGATTAACTATCTTCGCTATTTAGTGGTCAAAATGTCGTTTGTAAAATCAGGTTTTACATGTTGTATCACTACAGCGCTGTTTAATTCAAGCTGCAAGAGAGAGAGAGAGAGAGAGAGAGAGAGAGAGAGAGAGAGAGAGAGAGAGAGAGAGAGAGAGAGAGAGAGAGAGAGAGAGAGAGAGAGAGAGAGAGAGAGAGAGAGAGAGAGAGAGAGAGAGAGAGAGAGAGAGAGAGAGAGAGACTATGATGGCCACATATGAACGTAAAAACTTTTTCAACGACTGCAGAAATAGGGGTCATTAAAGTGATGTAGGGTTGGTTGAGAAGCTCAAAACGAATTTAATACAGATAGCCTTTTCAGATAAGATTTTATATATTCTTCATCTCATGACTTAATGTGATTACAAAACAGAAGCATACATAAAACTCTCATTTCCTTGCTGTATTTCTGATCTGAGTACTTATTGTAATGTGTATCATCACTTTTGAATAATGACAAGTCATCGCCATGCATAATTATATTTTGACAACTGGATAATTTTAGAATTCACCTTAGATAGCCAGCTTGTACTCACTCAATGATAGCCAAAGCATGCATTCTTACCAGGTTACATGATAACAAACGTAAATCTATTGTAATGCAATTCAAGTCGTTGAAAGTCGTAGCAACAATTATCATATCAAAGTATGAAGTAAAAATCATTTCGGGCAGGGAAATGGATTCGCGTCTAGGCCCGCTTAGGTATTAGTTCGTGCAGATTGCTTTCCAGCCTCGATCGTTGTCTATTGCCACCCTTATGGAGCCGTGATGAATGATAGTTTCGACCTGGTTTAGATGAGATTGATGGGACATTTATATAAGTGGTTATCGGTTGCAGATAATATGGTAGTGGAGTGTTAAAAACTACAGCGAGCAAGCACCTGATTGAGCCATCATGTGTCTCTTTATCAAAAAGATAAAAAGTGTTCATTAAACTTTAAACATCAAATTTTTCAACAGTGTATCATCTACATGTATCTCAAATCTAATTCTGTCCCCGAACAACCAATCAGAAGCTTTCTGGTGAACTAGAGGCATTTCCTGTCGCCACTGAAAGTACCCCTGAATTCGATCAGGGCTAAAAGCACTTTTTTAAAAATCATTAATACAAAACTTCCTTGTAGTGGTTTTTGTATTTGTCAAACACAATATTTCCTTATTTTCAGTCATTTGAGTGCTGGAATAGTCACGCATTCATCGTCTCCCGAAGAAGTGTTTTTTGGAGCTTCAAGGTAAATTTTTTATATCTTTTGTTACTTGGGTAGTCATATATCGATGACTACATACTTATTGAGAAATTTATCGTCCATTACTTGTTCAAAATATCAAGAAGGAGAACGAGAGGGATCAACTTTTCAATTCAAATTTCTATAGATGTTTAATTTGCCCAAACCTGTGATTCTAGATAACGCAATTTAGTCAAATTTAGGAACATATAAAGTGGTTTCATATTTACTTTCATTTATGATAGTAATAAATAAATAGCTAAAATCTACGAACCATATACTTTTGAAAAAGTTTTTAAAATAATTAATATTCATGTTATCTTTATAATGTTGTTTTCTCTCAGGTCATGTTACTAATGTTGAAAAAATTATGAATGAATGGAAATTTAGAGAGAAAAAGATTTTCGAACTTTGTACAATTTGAGTTAAAAGAGCAGTTGAAACAGTTGAAATGAAAACATTCATAGTGAGTAATGCCTTGAAGTAAAAGCTAGAATGCAATAGTTGAGACAACTCATGCTGCGAAGATGGTCACAAATATTTTTACTAAAGTTTAACAAACTTTGAATGCATCTTCCTTAAATTCGTTCACTTAAAGAAGGATTGTAATGTAGTACACTTTGAAATTCGGCATCCATGACTATAACAGGATCATCTTGAATCAAGTAACTGGTAGTGATTTTAAGCGTTTCCCGAATGTCATAATTTTACAAAGAAAAGCACACATTCGTTATTAAAGAAAGGTTTGAAATAAAACAAAAACAGAAAAACACAAACTATATGACTGAAGCGAATAGAAGATTCCCTTAAAACTTTTGAATTGAAGTAATCAACATTATATTTGACATTTAGACTCTGCCAGAAGGGCTGCTGATGTCAACACTCAAAGGGAGGATAAAATTCTTCCAGATAAGCATGGCACCTCTGATTGCTCTTCGGATGGTCTTCATTATGACTGATGTGGCTGGTGCTTATGAAAAGTGTGAGCCTGGAAGAACGGGGTCGTTCTGTGAGAAATTGTGTCCTTCTGCATGCACGACCTGCGATCGTGTAAACGAAACCTGTACTGGGCGCTGTAAACAGGAACATAACTACGGTAAACTTTGTGAGAAAGACTGCCCGCAGTTCTGTGACGGTTCTTGTGACATTAACACAGGCTCATGCGAAAGTTGTATTCCTTCTTATACAAGGGCATTTTGTGATAAGTCATGTCCAGCTAACTGCCAATCAACCTGTGACATGCACACGATGAAATGTGAAAACTGCATATACGGCTTTGCGGGATATTTTTGTAACGACAGTTGCCAACAAGAAAGTACAAGCACAGTGCAGTTCAATAGCGAATGCCCCAAGCCCTGTTCTGATGTGTTGAGACACGGAGATGACTGTGAGAAGCCTTGTTCAGAGAACTGCAGGGGTGGATGTTACAGAGACACTGGGGAGTGTGTCAACTGTGCTGAAGGATTTGGAGGGAAGTATTGTGATAAATCGTGCCCGGTAAACTGTTTGGATGGATGTGACAGATACAAAGGAACATGTAACAATTGTTCATCAGGCTACAGCGGGGAAAGGTGTTCACAGAAATGCTCCGCAAACTGTAAGGACAAATGTGACCAGGACACTGGTCATTGTATTGATTGCAAAAGTCGATATCAAGGTGAATTCTGTAATATCAGGTGTCCCAAACATTGTTCAGGTATTTGTAATCAAAGAACAGGGGTGTGTAAAACTTGTGAAGTCGGATACATGAATCAATACTGCAACCAGACGTGCAAAAAGAACTGCAAAGATGGATGTAAACAAATGACTGGGGAGTGTACGAAATGTCAAAGTGGATTCACTGGTTTGTTCTGTACACAGACATGTTACCGGTACTGCAGAAACGAGTGTGACCAAACCACAGGGGGATGTAGTGAATGCATTGATGGATACACGGGAAGATTCTGCAATGAAACGTGTCCAATCAACTGTCTTGGAAACTGTGACCAGTACACGGTGAAATGTGATCTGGATGCAAAAGGTAAGTTTCTCGTTGGTAGACACCGAACGTATGAAAGTAACTTAATAACTGAAGGAAATAGAGGTGAAGACGCTGTTGAAATGAGTCTTTTTTAGATATGATAATTATCACATAACCAACGTTTGTAGGCATATATTGGATTATGTTTCTTGGTTGTTTATGATGAACAAAAATTCCAATAACAGAGTTTTTTCAAATGAATATAATTTTTTTTTGTAGTCCGAAATATGTTACGTAAAGTTTTGTTGTATTAGAATTCGGTAATTGTCGGAAATGATTTGACCAAAGTAGTACAGCATTTTATACTAATTTCATAAAAGTTTGTTGTCATGAAAGTCCAGCAACTCACTGTATCCCTTTCCTAAATGAATGATAAGTATATTGACCTCAATAGAAATTGATTTTGTTCTATTATCCTGAAAGGTATATTTGGAGCCTTTGGGGCTGCCCTTGTTGTATTGGGAATAACACTGATCATTCTGGTGAAGAGAAGACAGCGCAGTACCGTAGGGTAAGTTCATTCAATTACTGAATTATAACTCAAGATCGATAAACAAATGCAACCTAGTTAAGAGTGTGTTAATACATAGGAGCAATGCAAAATTATTACAACATGCAGCTTCTTTAAATTAACTTTTAATTTTTTTAATTATGTTCATCACGCTGCTTGCTTTAGTTCGACTTTTTCAACCATTCTTAAGTCCATAGCTGGGTCTAAATGCGAGGAATAAAAAAAGAAAATTGTAAACAACATGAAAAACATTACAAATTCACCAATAATACCACTAGAAATTCGGTTGAAATGTCTTTAATGAATTTCTAATTGTAGAAATAAGAAAAGTTTCTAATTTGCCCCATGCCTCCCTTGCGTAATGCTAGAATTTTTTTTACTGAATATTTTTCTGGTAAATCTAAATCTATCTGCTAGACTACATGTACATACGATTCTCAATAACATTGATCCAACAGTCTTTACAATAGATTTTTTGTTGTTAAGAAATTGTGACTTATTGAAATATCACAAACTGAGGATTTTACATAGAAACTCTTGATTTTTTCCTGTAACTGTTACAACCCATTAAATTTCAGAAAACAAGAAGATAATATTGGATTGATTGCATACTCCAGTAGCACGGCTGATACTGATGAAGCTACAAGTACAAATGAAGCTTCTTTAGAGGTGGAAGAACCGACGAAGTATGAGGTTGAAGGTGTCTCATTGAAACAGGAAGAGGCACATTTATCTATTAACCGTGAGACGATTGGCGCAGATATGAAAATAATGGATACAAATGACGTCATGAATCAAGAGGAGGCGGATGTACCAATGGCCCGGAAGGATACAAAAGAACCAATGAAGCAAGAGAAAGAAGATGTACTAATGGACTACGAGCATGACTCGGAGATGGATGATGATGCAAACCAAGCTACAGAGATACCCAGGGTAGGAATTGGTGACTGCTGTAAAATTCCTCACACAAACGTGGGTGAAGATGATGGAGATTATGAGTTAGTTCAATTTGGTAAGAAAGATAACAATCCAGAGGAAGAGGCTCCAGAGAAAATCTATGTTGATATCGTGGTTGTCAGAGGCTATTGATAAGAAGAGAAAACCAAATATTATCAAAAGCAAAGGGTTCTCACAACCATTGTATATTTTCAAATAGCTTTTGTATTTATGTATATAAACTCTTCAAAAAAAGAAACTTGACATTCATGCAAAATTGATTTTTTTTAACAGGTCAATATTTTTCATGATACATACCTGTAATTTAAAGAAAGGCTTGCTCAAAAGTGTAAATTTACCAAAATCAATGGCCCAATAAGTTTACGTTGTGTTCAGGGACGAAAACGAGCGATTCGTCCAAATGCATTTTCTGCCAAAGCACGTGCAGCATGGGATCATGACGGTTTACATGCAGACACGTCTGCTTTAGGGGTATAAAAAGCCATATCAGCCGCTGTTCATTCAGACTACACAACATCAGTACAGCGACCTGAAGAATGTCAAGACTGAACAGAGCGCAACGAAACAACGCTATTGGCAGACTGCAAGCAGGAGCGACGCAGCAAGATGTTTCAACACACTTTGGCATGTCCAGACAGACCATCTCTTCATTGTGGACCCGTTTCAACACCTGAAACAGCGTTGATGATAGGCCAAGGTCAGGCAGACCAAGGGTGACTACTCGGGCCCAAGATCGGTACATCCGACTGCTCCACCTTCGGGAACGCACCAGGACAGCAACGTCAACAACAACACAGATACCAGGCCTGCGTCGAATTTCCGAACAAACGGTACGCAACAGGCTGAGAGAGGCTCGACTTTTTCCACGACGACCGGTTCGACGTCCCGCCATCTGGCGGAATGTCTCGAGTGGTGTCAACGGAGGATGAGATGGGCACGTTTGATGTGGAGAACTGTTCTCTTCACTGATGAGTCCCGTTTTCTGCTTCGACGAAGTGATGGACGAGCACGTGTATACCGACGTCGTGGAGAACGTTATGCTGTCAGCTGTGTTCAGGAGGTTGTCCCATTTGGAGGTGGGAGTGTCATGGTGTGGGCCGGGATTCGTCACGGTATTAGGACACCCCTTGTGTATGTTGTGGGTAACCTCACAGGAGTACGCCGGTATAGGGACTTGATCCTACAACCTTACGTTATTCCTCACGTCAACGTCCATGGTGGTCTCTTTCAGCAGGACAATGCTCGACCACATGTTGCACGTGTTTGTCAAGACTTTTTACAGCGTAACAATGTCCAGACATTGCCATGGCCAACCAGGTCACCAGATTTGTCACCAATTGAGCATCTCTGGGTCGACGCGTGCGCAGTAGGAATCCACCACCCCAAACACTTCCAGGACTTCTTGCAGCACTTCAGCACGAATGGCAGAACATTCCACAGGCTGTGATTGACAACTTGATTGCATCCATGGGTCGTCGGTGCCAAGCAATAACCAATGCCAATGGTGGCCATACCCGATACTGACATTTGTGCACCCCTGTGGTGTTGAAATACTTGTGCACCTGTGCATTTCAAGATCATGCTTATTCTGAATAAAATTTACTGAACAGAGATCTTCAAACAGCGTTTTAATTTTCATTTCAATGTTTAACTTGCATCTGTGGTCTTTATACTGAACTTTTAAAGTCAGTGTCAAGTTTCTTTTTTTGAAGAGTTTATAAGGTTTTTGAAAAGAATATTTTCTTTCATATTATTTAGCCGATATCAAAAGTTATGTGCTCAGAGAAACTTAATTTGTTGTTTTAATATTTCATTGTGCTAATTGCCATATTTCTATGGGTTGAATCAGTTGATCTATTTTCAATCATTCATAAAAACAACAAAGGCTTAGAAAACTCATGAGTTTTAAGACATTCTGCCTTTGATTAGTATCTGGTATGCCCGCCGTTGACATTCAAACGTGCTTGAACTCTTCTCCTCACAGAAAACGTCAGTCGTCTGATGAAAGCAGGCGATATCTGACTCCATTCGTCCATCAACATAGCAAAATGTTGTTAAGATGTATTATGTTGCTGCTGTCGAAAGCGAATAAATTAATTCAGGAGTTGCTCAATGAGATTCGATCTTGCAGGTCAATGAAACGTGAACGTTGAGGAACTGTAATATCTGTCTTAACACATGAGGTCGAACATTGTCCTGTTGAAAAAGTGTTTTGGGATTCTGTTGCATGAATGGGATGACAACTGGCTTTAGGACTCTTTTTCCTCCTTTATTCGTCCGCTCTGTGTAGGTGCAAACGACTTTCATCTGAAAATAACACCCTCTGCCAGTTGACATACCAATGTCTTTCATTTCTGGTCCAGGCAACCCTGTTAAGCGATGTCAGCGTGTCAACTGCATTGCTTGCATCTGCTGGTATGGCCCCAGTACATGTGGCTGGAGCCCCCTTTTTACCGTCTGAATAGTTCGAAGTTTTACCGTCTGAATAGTTTCGTCATTGTACAATAATAAAAGGGCCTTTTACACCCGTTTTCAACTGTTAAGGTGTATTTGGCGCGCGGTAATTTCTTTCGGCTTATTTTTTGGAGCATGACTCTTCAGATGAAAACTCAAATGTGTTATTTAAGTAAAATGATGGGATTTGAAAACACAACAATCCAGGTCCTTCTGAGGACATAACATTTTATGATATTCAACTTTAAAGAGTTTCTTTTGATCTTCAGTTTATGACAGATACATAAGCATTTACATATAAACAGATTCAGGAGTCAAATAGATCCATCAAAGTCGTACCAATTTCGGGTGTGTCTTCAGCAGGAAAGTCGTTAGCCAGTACAAAGTGTTGTGAATGACTTTGTGTCATTTCTACGTAGTTAAACGTTGTTAGTGACTATATTTTCATATTGATTGTTGTGCACGTTATTAGTCTGCCAGTTTAACTTTTTCATTCAATTTAAAATTTAATGCATTAGGCTCACCCTAAATTTTATCAAATCCATTTTGATTTCTAAAATCATGTGTAATTTCTTTTTCTCATGTGGTATGACCAATAAGCCTTATATCTGTCCTATAACAATTGGGGACTCGTCCTAGTTTATGTCCTGAGTGATTTGTGACTTGTAATGGGTTACAGGGAATGCATTTTTTGCTCTTGCTGAAATTTTAAATTGATTCAGATAGTCACAACAATTTTTTCAGCTCATTATGAGTTTTGATGTAGGTAGCTTCGTTAAGGACATTACAGAAGCTTGTATTCTGAAGATTAGAGTTCCTAAGTTACTTGAATTTGCAGGTCATTGTGGTATTAGTGTTGATAAGTCAGCTCGTATAGTTACAATTCAGATATATTCTCTATGATTTCAATCACTCCAATGAACAGTAATTCTAATCTCCTTTCCTCAGTATACCCGTCGTTTTAGACTGTTATCTGTGTTCATGTACTTTAATAGTCTTGTTACATCATCTAAAACATATTTTCACAGTTGTACATATTCTTGCCTAGTTGCTTTTATACACTTGTTTGATAACAGTGTTACTAACTCATATTGCAATAAAAAAGCAGACTTTTAAGACATCTTGTTCTCCGTCACATGTCAAACGTTACATTGGGGTTATTTTTATGCCTTTTTTTATTACCTTTTAAATCTTAAAGTGTTGTCTAAAGTAAAACCATAAATGTGTAAAGACGTGATGTTTATTGACATTTACAATGTGGGTTGCGAACTGGTTAGTCAAACAAAATTTGGAAACAGGCAGACAAAACTATTAAGGTTTAATTTAATGGGTTATATAACTATCATATATGAGAAATGGACTCCTGCTGCTACAAAAAAAAATCCAACCATAGTCCGATTTTCATTGAAAATAAATCTAAACTAAATATCTAAAAAACTAAACTAAAAATCGATATGCAGCATTTTTGGATGAATATGAAATCCAGTTTAGGTTTGTTTTCATGATTGTGTGACATAATTGATAAAAATTTGGAAGTTATATATTGCTCTGACTATACCTTTATTCATTAAATGTAATATCAATACTTTTGAATAGAATAACGTATATAGTCGTCCCACTAATCAAAAGAAAAGGCCCGGGTTATAGATAAGGACATACTTTCTGCGCCAGGGAAATCTAGGTTTATTTATAAATACTGTTACAAGTGTGTTTGTATTCTTCCCGCTTGGCGTTATGTCATTAAGCCTATTCTGTGCCGCAGTGAGGGTAGGATGACTTGCTGTTCTGCGCAAACACGTAGCTATGGGTTGTTTCTGACGTCAATCTTTCCTCAGTCAAAACTGACTCAAATAGAGGCTTATATCTAAAATCATTTGGAACTTTTAACAATTTGCCGATTTAAAGCATATGGGCAAACATTTTCGAAAATGAACTTGCCTTTTTTGAAATCCGACAGTGTAGATTAGGTTTATCCTCGCAATAAAGTTGGTCGACAGGATAATATGTTTATGTCATTTATTTAATAGTTTTATACTTGCTAAAGTATTTATCTTGATCTGAAATTTCATAAACCCCGTGCCGATTTGAAAACATTATGGCTTATAATGATAAAACAACGTTTTACCAATTTTACCAAATTTAAGATGTAAATCAGTAAATGAATCTACCATTATTCAAAGCTATAAAATACGCTAGTAGAAATCTCAAACATTTTTTACCTCGTACGTCCCTTAGAAAACCACTGCTTGGGAAATCCAAATAAATCTCATCTTGTTGCACATATCTACAGTCAAATCTAAACGTGGGTTGGTGGACGGTATCGACTTACTTCTTATCTATCGGGTGGGTAGACGATCAACTGCTTATAAAGTGTCACCTTTGGTTATAAATATCTTGAACAAAGTCTCAAGAAGTTTGTTATTTAGGGCTGTTATCTTACCATTGGTCGTTTCAATAGGCATTTAAGTCCCAAATATTTAATGTTTACAACGGATATAAATCTTATTGACTATTTTTGTAACATCATCTCATGCAGCTTTTTCTTAGGATGGGAACAATATAATCCTGTTCTATATATAATACTAATATATTACCTAACGAAGTATCTGATATTGACAAAAACCAAAAGGTGCGTGTGATGCTTGACGCTTTTCTGGTGTATTTGTATACATTTGTTATTAAATAATGATCATTAGACTATGCATCCTGCTACACATGCGCATCTGTATCCACAAAACTCCTTCAATACCCTGCGTACCCAAATGTAGAAACTAGAACAGCTCACATACCCCAGCATCCCACTTATAATAAACAAACCTTCAAATTAGCAAATTGAAATACAAATTCACTGGTGTTTACACTTTTCAAGATAAAAGGTGATTAATTCATTAAGCAAAATCTGCTTGACAGTTTTCTACCCATCAAATGTTCCAAACCTGACACATGAGTTTAGAACATGTTGAATATCGATATTTTAATGGTTGTCATCTTGCCTTCGTATGACACCATGAAAAAAGGATTTAATATATATGAGTCTCACGTGAATACACATGTAGATATCATGCTTCAAATAGAAAGTTAAATTAGATTGCATTTATAGTTTGATATTTATATACTGACACAATGACCTTTTCATAAATCTACTCAATATAACATGTTTCAATAGAAACAACAGACATCAACATTAAGATTTAAAGGCACTAGTGCACGCTTTTACGGTTTAAATTGGCTATTTTAAGGTTTACGAGGACTTATGCATTCACTTAAACTGTCTATCGATGCAATAAAATACTAAACATTCTTTACACTTTACCTGCAATCAACAATGAAAACGTTAAGACAGCCGCGGTGGGCTTGGACATATAAAAATCTGTGGTTAGCTGTGCACAAAATGGATAAATTATTGACAGGTGGAAACGTCTGAACAAGTACTGTGTGCGGCTATTGAATTTACCTCAACTCTGAACTGAGAACAAATCATGAAATATGTTTTATGAAACCAATGTTGTAAATTAACCGATTTAATAACACAGTTATTATTGATATTGTTATCAGATTGACAGTAGCGGCTGTCGTTTCCGCTTTTCTGGTTATGAGCAGAATCGTAATATTTCCGATATCGTAGTTCATGCGCATTTAATGTAACGTAGCATTAAATACTTCCAGCCTCTAGAAAAACAACTTTCTATCTTAATACGTAAATATTTGTTAAATAACTTACGAGCTAGATTACTTGAGTGAGGATAGTGAGTATAGATATCGAAAGATATGCAATATCTGTGAATTCGTTGTGTTTACGAAATATTGGCGTGCACAGGTGCTTTTAAATATCATCTTCAAAAGTCACACTTAGGAATTATGGACATGCATATAAAGTTTGGTAGCTAATATTGTATCAGAAATATGATCGGGACATAAAGCTTGCTCAGAGAGTCTGCGCTATGGAATTGCGAACAATGAAATTCGAATGTTGGCAGAGATAGTGATCAATATAGCTGTACAGTTTGAGTGAAACGCCATTGACACAATTCTGTGAGGGAGGGATGGTCAGACGGACGGACGAACTGACAGGATGAACGGTAGATACCCCTACTTACGCTGTTAGGCGGGGGTATAATGATATGCAGTATAAACTCCCAGACAAAGAGAAAGGTTTCACTTTAAATTTGTTCATGAAAACATTCAGAGGGCTGGTACGGGTGTGATTCTAAGCAGAAAATTATAGTATAACAGCATTGTTTCCTCTATATGAACGCACAGCATCGAACACATCGAATGGAATTGTGCATTCACCAACATGTTCAAAACGTGTTTTTTGAGACATGATTTGTGATGCACGTGCTGCCTTGTTGCATAAATACCCTTGTTGGAAAGAACAGACATTCAATAACATAAAAAACAACAAAAATATGAAAGACTTAGGCAAGTGCAACATGACCAAGCGATCGGTATTTCCACTATTGGGGCTTCCCAACGTCAAATGGCAAGAACCTTCAACTGCAGCCAAACCATCATAAGAAGGCTGTTAATACGCTACCAGCAGACAGGCCAGACACAGGACAGACGAAGATTGGGAAGACCGAGTGTAACAACTGCGGTCGAAGATCGCTAAGTCAGGGAGATTCACCTCTGAAGACGATTCGTAATGGCGACATCAACAGCGGCGACGGCACTCGGTCATGTCATCAACACAAGAACAACCCTTCGTGGATTGGTTTTGACCTGTTTACACCTTCAACGCAGATTACGATGGACACGGACTGTATGCCTGTGGCAACGACGTGACTGGGAGAGGGTGCTGTGTACAGACGAGAGCAGGTTTTGCCTATTCGGGAACGAGGGCAGGGTTCGATTTTATCGACGAAGAGGTGAGCTTCTCGCGACAAACTGCATTTTAGAGGTTCACCCGTTTGGAGGCGGAGGCATCATGGTGTGGGAAGGGATTTCTGGTTGTTCTGCGAGGGATGCCGAGTGACCAGCGATACATTGATGAGGTACTGAGACCTATCGCGGTTCCTTTCACCCAACAACAGGAAGATTTATATTGCAATAAGGCAAAACCACTGCCCGAATTGTTAAAGACTACCTCGAGAACGCTTACGTCACTGTTTTGCCGTGGCCAGCCAACTCACCAGATGTGAACCCCATTGAACACCTATGGGATCACCTTGACCGCCAGTTAAGACAGCTAGTTCCATTTCAAAACAACGAGCAGGAAATTGAGCAAGCTCTGATAAACATATGGAACAGGATCCCTGCTGACGTCATCCGACGCCTACCGACTTCAATACGGAGGCGTGTACTTGCTTACATTCATGCCCAGGGTGGTCACACTCGCTACTGATGACAGACTCCGTGATTCCTGTAACTACTGAGATTCTATGCACTTGTCTTTTAACTCCACGTTTGTGTTATTTTCAATATTGACCCCAAGACTCTTTTCTTGTGCATAGGGACAAATTAAAAGTCGATATGTGGATGTTTAGGAGAATATTGGGAAATTATTTCTGTTTATAAACCAATATTTTATAGACTTGAAAAATGAGTGAAACCTTTCTTTTGCCTTGTAGTTTATATCAATGTAAAATCACAGTTTGATATTGATAGATAGCAGGATTTCGATGAAATTTACGGATACATGCACTTATTATCATTATTGGCACGGTTTGCGATTGAACATTTTGTTCTTATTTGAACATTTTGCGGTTGAACATTTTTTTCTTATTTTACATTTTGTGGTTGAACATATTGTTTTTATTTGCACAGTTTGCAGTTGCACATAATGTTCTTATTAGCACGGTTTGCGGTTGCACATATTGTTCTTATTTGCATGGTTTAGGTTGCATATGTTGTACTTATTTGCATAAACTCATGGGCAAAAGAAACGCTTGGTTCATATTTTCTGGTTTAAAGAAAACAAACAAAATAGTATCAAAACAATTATGATTTTATTCAATAGTCAAAACAGTCGTTTTCAGTTTGGAAAATATGTGGTACTCACATTATTACCATTTCGACAATTAATAGTATTTTTGTTGCAGAAGTATGATTGTGCATAATTCGATCATGTCAGTTTTTCTAGTAATCAATATAATGTACAGTTTCAGCCACAAGTAATTGTCAATAACGAGGGTGTCCACCTCTAGCAACTATGCACGCTCTGACACGACGTCGTACAGACGTTACAAGCCTCCTCACGACGACTGGGGGGGGGGGGGGGGGGGGGGGGGGGGGGATACGACGCCATTCCTCTTGCAGTGCCTGCGTCAATGTCTGTCTGTTGTGTGGAGGGTTGTGACGTTGCCGAATCCGTCTCCCAAGGTGGTCCCAGAGGTGTTCTATGGGATTTAGATCAGGGGATCGGGCTGGCTACGGGAGAACGTGTATGTTGTTGCCATTAAGATAGTCTCTTGTTACGCGTGCAGTATGTGGAGTGGCATTATCCTGTTGAAGCACCGTTCGTGGGTTGTTCTGTAGGAATGGAACTACGACTGGGGTCAGGACCTGGTTGATATAGCCGTTAGCGTTCAAGTTGCCATTTATAATCACATGGTCAGTCCTGGTTTCACCACAAATACCACCCCAAATCATGACACTGCCACCGCCATGGGGTTGCACTTCTTGAACGCAACAACGTGACGTACGTTCCCCTCTGCAATCTCATCGATGCTATGCTCAGGAAGGGTTCTGTGCACAATTTATACTTGATTCTAGCACGGATTCTTCCGAATGCACGCTAATTGAAAAAGGTGGAAAACCAGCATTTCAACAAAAAATTGTGCAGCATGCCTGCAATCACCCTTCAGAAATGATTGTTGCGTTTGTGAGAATGTTTTTTTTTATATCGAATCGAATCATGATTCTAGGTTTGGATCCGAATTATGACAATCTTATCAATCCAGCGTTTCTTTTGCCCGTGAGTTTAGTTTGCGGTTGCACATAATGTTCTTATTAGCACGGTTTGCGGTTGCACATAATTTTCTTATTAGCATGGTTTGCGGTTGCACATATTGTTCTTATTTGCATGGCTTGCGGTTGCACATAATGTTCTTACTTGCATGGATCTGCACTGCTGTCTGGTGTAAGAGGGCGTTTTGCACATTTTTATTACATAGCTGTACATGAAAATAAAAGGATTTATTAAAAAAAGTATATATTTTGTAATTTTTTTATATTTTAAAATATATTATTTCAGAAAACAAGACTAATGTTTTTTTCCAAATCAACAATATCAAAACAAGATTTTTTGCGATCTTGCGACTTCCTTGTGTGGTCATTTCTAATGAGTATTTGATACTGTAAATTGTTGTCATAAGGAATTGGGTTTTATGAAAAAAGTCATTCTTTGAGAAATAGTATTGTAAATGTTTATAACATTATAGCTACTGTGTTGGCTTTATTTTTTGTCTCTTGAGAAAAGAGAAAATAGATTAGCAACCTTTCTCGTCATCGCTGAATATTAAGAAATCTAGGTTTCCTTCAAAACAACATTACTAGGTTTTACTCACGTTTTGATGATGTAACTGTAGTTAGTCACACTCACCTAATAGCTTAATAAAAGACGACCTTGGACCATCCCTGCATTAAGGGTACATTTATCAATTTTTATCAGGTTGAATTGGTCTTATCTATCCTGTCGTCTCCCACTTGTTTTATTGACTCTATAGCCAAATAAAGGACTCATTATACTGACCACTGGCACACAGAAAATTTACTTGTATTAATTCATTTTCGCTGACGTCAACTCTCGGCTGTGAGCTATGTGCTATGATTTATGGGCAACGTATACTTATTGACTTAAAGTTGTGAGGTCATTTCCGAAAAGTGAAAACAATCTTATCAGTTAACATTACATATGACTCAACAAATTGTCAACGTAGAAAATCGAAGACACTTGAATGAGCTATACTCTGACAATATTGTGCAAAGCCTCGGTGTATCACGCTTAAATCGCACGTATATTTGTGACATACATTTTATAGTTTAGTTCATCAGTATATTTAATTTTGGGAAAATAAGGTGCAGAGTTTATAGACGTTTATTACATATATTTCCATTAAAGATATAAGATAAAACTTAATGAAATACGAAAAAATGATGATGATTATTGGTTTTGTAGCAGATGATTGAGTGCGGTCAAACCAGTCAATATACTTCTAACTAGCTGTAATATCAAACATCCGAAAGTCTGTATTATATATAGAGAAACATACCCCTATCCCGTTACGCGCAGACTCTAAAATCAGCAAATTTAAAGAGAACTGGCCCAGCATTTCGAATGGCGGGTCAATGTAATTGTGTGGTCGTTCTTGAGCTCCTAGGTTACTATTTCTTTAAAAATATGGTGGCACCATCGATTTTGTGCATATTGTGCATCATGTTCCATATGTAGATTCATTATTGAAATGGACGCTGGATCAGTGATTAGAACGTTATGTTTCAGATCAAAGGGACCGGGGCTCGAATACTACCGGGGGCTAGGGTGCACTGCTACACTGGAATTCAGCGCAGTACCACCCATGATTAACTTGTTCCAGCCGATGCTCGTAGGTTTCATGGCAATGAATAGCCACATTGATGTTGCGGGCTTTCTCCCGTTTAAACCGTAAAATAATTGAAATACTCGATTTGAAAGAGGCATTAAAACCAAATCACCACACATGTTTAACTGTTTAACTGTTTAACTTTGACTTACACATAATTTACATGATGCTTTGAATTGAAAACCTCTTGAATATGTACCAACTTATACCCCTATGCCGTTTATGTAAATGGCATCTTGAAACTTGCTTAAGAGTTCTTTTGTCTAGATTACATACGACAACAATTAACTGTCGACAAGTTTCACCTGATAGTATGTTTTTTATGTTTTTTTATGGTTTAGATCTTTTAAAAAATATAAATTTGGTTGGCTCTTGTCAAAGTTGTGCGATATATGCACGTTTATTTCATAAAAATTGCTTTTTCAGTCTTTTTTTTCAATGGATAATATCCAATTTCCAAATACTGATAAATATACCATTTGCTATTTAGAATTTCATCTGTACTAGGGAAGCTGTCCTGGCTTCTACAGTTGTTTCAGTTTTCCATATTTTGATTGATTTATTGAGGATGTTTCTCTTCTCGAGGCCGGTAATTTTTATTTTGAGGCTATAAATCTCGTAATGTATAATTAAACGAATATTTTTTTCAAAATCATTGATATCTTAAACAAAATCTCTACACACTTCCTTGTTTTCAGTTTCATTTCTGAAGAACATTTCAGTGAAACCTTGTCATAGGTCAGCTGTCGGCTGACTATTAATGGTCATAAATCTTGACGGCGTTTATAGGGAGTAATGTTTTGTTAACTGTGCAATAATGTTTTTATTTATCTTAATATAGACAGTTATTTCAATCTCCATCTTGTTTAACATCATTGAATTTTATCCATCGAATCGAATGATCTAGGCTACATAGCTACTAGGGTTAACAATAACTCCTGCTATTTCACTTTTGTTACATTCCTGAATTAGGATAATTTCATAGCTACAAAGAGGAAAGCTTTTAACTTGTTCGACATTTGTTTCTTGCCTGCGATTATGATATGTTATCCTTATTTTATGAAAGTAGTTTTATCTAGCTGGTTGTATTTACTGCCGTAGGTGCTTTGAAATCGCATTTCTAAAAATCCAGCTTGCATTTGTGTAATGGACATGCTTGTACTTACATTTCTGAATTAGTTCACATGTCCTTAACTCAAAAATATCAAAATACATTAAGTTAAAACGTTTGATATAACCCAATTAATGTGTTGTTCTTACTTTCCTAAGTGTCTATGTATAACGAGACTCTGCTCTTTTTTTTATTCGATAAAATAATGCTTTATGATGTAAAATATTCTTTATCCCTATTCATAATTTTATGTACATGCAATAATTAATCTTTAAGTGACATTGCGTGTCTTTTTATCTTATATTTTGAACGTTATCCATAATTGAGTGTTGAGTTAAGTGGCATGCCAGCTAGACCAAAACTTCTGTCGCCCGAATGTTCTCTTCTCGCAAGTGAGCCTCTTACTAACCATGCTAGCCAATGTGGTGTTGGGTAAAGCCTCTCGACTTACAAACAGTAAACATAAATATCCCGCTAAGATTGATATTGGCTCTTCAAATTGTACCTGCACTAAGAAAACCTTACTTGTTGTGCCTTAGTCACGGTTCGATTTGTTGACTGGTTGACAAGGAACTTATCTCAAATGTACATGGGTAAAGTTTGTGAGGTAATCTTGAAAGCCTTCAACATACTGACTCACTAAAGGGTACAGGTTTCTGTCAGTTTATAATTGAGTACATGTTTATCCAAATCGTTTATAGTTGACTTAAATAAATTACGCTTAGTGTTTTTTATAATCAAAAGCTTATAATATATATTCGTTATTTTGCTTTCTTTAAAACTACTCTCTTCAACCAAATTATTCCCTACATAATTAAACTACCTTATAGTATTAGTGGAAAAATGTTCCCATTCAGAAATGTGCCCAAGCCCCACATATTGAAAATATCTAACCAACTCAATCATACATACTTAAGAGAGCTACAAGTTATTATCATTACTACCCTTGGAGTAAATTATTATTCGTTTATTCATAAAAAAAAAACTTTAATGGGGATTTGTGCCTAATCTTGTCATGTGAGGTAATATATAGGTAACGCTAAATTTACTAAAACAACAGAGACTAATATTTATACCTTAAGCACCTGTAAAATTGTGAAAATATAACAAATATTCTGCCAGTCGCCTTTATTCTTATTTTGCTGTTTTAGTGATTGAATGTGACGTCTGAATTTCAACTTACAGGTTTTGTTTATATATGTACTTTTAAAATTGGAAAGACTTATCATGACATCAAATCAAATACGATTTAATTAGGATTAATTTATTGTACGATAGTCCATTCTTTGTTTTCTAGTTTGACATGGTGGTATGCATTTTTGAAGCGGTTTTTATTCCTGATTAAATTATCCTCTGGCAAATTTAAACCTACTTTAATACATGCAATATATGCTCAAACCTGGTAGACGCTTGTGCAAACGGGTCATAAATACTTCAACTGATAAAAACTCCGGACCAAATAATGATAATACATTTATTCAGGAAGCTTTTTTAAACTCTGTACCATAATACATATAAACAACATAAACTTTATTGTACAATTTTCAATTTGAAAAGAACGCTCCAGAGTTTTTTTGCAATTATATGTTTTTTCCATGGAACAATTAACCTTAAAGATCAACTTTTATACTATAACAATTTCAGCATTCAATTAAAGGGATTTCAAATTGACTAAGACTAGAATAGACTGGAAAGGCTTCTGTGCACACTGAAAGGGGCACAGAGTATGTTGTTGCGGTCGACTATGTCTAACTTTAGATAGGTTAGATAACTCAGATCATTTGATATTTTTGCTCGTTTTAAGGCAAGAAAATCCATGAAACATACTCTGTGTCCCTTTTGCTATGAATCATAGCGCTTGACGCCAGAACGTACATGGATAACTTGATTTGTTTGGCTAACTTTAAATTGTCTATTTTACACATTAATCTTCATCCAAACAACTTTATTCTGTTTTAGATTGATAGCTACAATATATAAACTACTTATTTTCTACGTACGCCCATTGCAAGACCCTAATTATATGTGATTGTAGAAACTATGATCGACATTAATTTTGTAAAAAATGGTGTCACATAAAATGAGAGATCGTAATGATTATATATTTCTTTCATTTATTCCCCTTACGTATATTTTTGCGACAAAACTGAGCAATAAAGGATGATAAAACAAGTCATATCTAAGACTAGCTAATTGTTTTATCACCATCATTGTTTAATTATGTTGTCCTATCCCATGATTTTCATGTCTCTGCCTTTGACCAAGTTATCAAATTTCATGTTATAAACATTACATGACCATTTAGTTCATTGTGACAAAATCCAATCTTTATGAATTATGTAGACCATACCAATTCATCAAACGGAATAAATGAAAGGCAAAGAACTTTTGTTGTTCTATCGATGATACAGTTATTTGAAAGAGTATATCGATTGGAATGATAAGAAGCAGTCGACTAAAATTGAATTTCCAAGTATCCTTGAGCTGTTTACTAAGTTGTAGTTTTTAGTGTCAGAATCCGATATTAGGGTTTCATTATAGCTTCGGAAATGATTATAGTATAAGTCTCGTTCGACACCACTTTTTTGATCTCAGTGCATTATGATGCAAACTTCTAATATTCGCGTTTGGTCACGTTATCTCAAATATGCGTACAGAAATCAAATATCGGTAAGCTAAAGGTTTTATACATTGAATCCAAAGTTTTGTGTGTTAATCGGTAAAAAATGTTTTCCCGACAACTGATCATAGGAATCTTTCGCCAGTAGTATCACAATGTGTATTTGATCAATTTAGATTGTTATTCCTGGTTATATCCCAAAAACCCTACAGCCCATTACCCATACACCCCAGTTCCCCTACAGCTTGTTAAAACAACACAGACAGTTACCTATCTGGATTAATGGACTCACCCTAACAGGTGATAGAGTTCGAATCTCGATCATGTGGTAGTGTGGAGCGGCTTTCTCAGGGAGACACGTTTGTGACCTTTTGATTGACAACATGGAATATGATGGAATGAACATATGAAAATAAAGAAATTAATTTAGTTTTGAAATAATTGCATTTAAACATAAAATATGAAATATGCTTTACCAAATGTATGTATATTTGTTTCTGTTTTCGTCCTAATCTTAGCTCAGTTGATGCTATATTTGCCCTCCATTCAGTGATTAGTCGTACTCGAAATAGTAATAAGCGATTGTATTGTGCATTTGTGGATTTTAAACGTGCTTTTGATTCAATTGATGCATGTAGGTGTACATTATGGTATAAATTGGCAAAATTGGGTGTCGGAGGGAAGTTATTTTTGGTTATTTGTTCTTTATATCTTCATGTAAGATATTTTGTGAGGATTGGTGGTTTTGATAGTCAGTTTTTTTTAGAAATAATCTTGGTCTAATGCAGGGGGAGGTCTTGTCGAGCGTTGGGAACTCGAGGTAAATAATGTTAACACTAAGATAATGGTTTTCAGAAAAGGTGGTAAAGTTAAATCGACAGAATAGTACTTCTGATATTTGACAACTATTTAATTATTCACTCGGTTTGGAAGACGGATTTTTTCATGCGACAATTGGTTAAGTTCCGTATTTTGGGTTCAAATGTTATTTGTCATTCATTTGCAATTAAAATAAATTGATAAAATTTGAAGTTACGTATTGTTCACTGTGAAATTGTGACGAAACCAATCTGAAGACAATTAGCAGCATCAAGTTGGTTTTCAAATGATCGTTTAATGAAGTTCCACAACTAAGAGACAAGTACTACTGATCATACCATATACAATGTCATTATTGTATATCAAGAATAAAAGTCAAAAGTAATCTGAGAAAGGAGATCCTCCAGTCTGTACAGCTTTCATGTCTGATTTGTATACACTAATTACAACCTGGTTTATTCTTTTTTTCTATTTTCAACCTTTCAAATCATTTCACTAGTTCGCCTTTGATTGTGCGTTTTCAGCTTTCAATTGAATCTTCTTAAACAGACCTTATATGAGGCTTTGCTCATCACAAATCACTGCTCTAACTTCCCTCATGTCGTCCAGAGCTAGAATAACTGATTTCATGAATGAATGCAGATTTCGAGTTCGACAATAGGTCGTTATCTCTGGTCGTTCCGAGGTACAGAACAACACACTATTAAGAAAGAACTTTCACAATTGCCACTGTCTTTCGAAAAGGCAGAAGACAAAAGCAGAATTGTTAAACCAATGTCGTTACAAAACCTTTCATATCATGTCATTCATGACAGCGCTCTGATGCAAAATACGAAATACTGTCATTTGTACTGTTGGCCCCATGGCCACTCTACGAAATAAATCTGTCCGTCTGTCTGTCTATCTATGTGTCTGTCTGAACCGATACAACAAAATAAGGCAAATAGAAAAGAAAGAACCAGAAAGACCAGCCCTTGGATTGGATTTGGTGACCATTGTTGGAAAGACACAAAAATATTGAAACGTCGCACATACACATATTGCAATAAAAGGCAGACTAATAATTACGTCCTGTTCTTCGTCATACCTCAACCGTTATTATTGAAATTTGTTTTAGTGGCAATTAATTTGAAATATTATGAACAGATTAAATAATATTTACTTTTGACTATTCTCATCAATTAAAGAAATGTATTTCACACTCATTATTGACTCCAAATGTCTTTAATGGAATATATACATATATTTTGTACTTGTTACATTGAACAGGAATTTGATACATGTTTTAGGACTGGAGTACAGATATTGAATTGACGACATTTACCAAAAAGTATCACCTAGGAATGCAAACACACTCGTAACAGTATTCGTAAATAATAATATAATAATTGTAATGTAATAATTGATGATGGCGCAGAAAGTGACCTTAGCCTTTACTTTTGATTATATTTTCAATGTTTGTCTGACGTTACCATTGAGTGCCTCCTGTGCGGAAGGCCAATGGAGAAAATATTATGTTAATTCATAATTTACTGTTATTTACGAATACTGGGACGATTGTGTTTGCATTCCTCCCGGTTGGCCTTATGTAATAATACCATTTCCGTGCTGCATTGAAGCTACGACCCCTTGTTATTTCTGAGCAAACATGGAACTATGCACACTTAAGGAAGTAATAAACAGGGAACGGCCCTGTCATCAAATGAGGAAAAAAGAGAAATTCGTAATCTACTGATAAATTGGTATAGTTTGTTAAGACAGGAGATCTTTTTTTGAGAATCACATTCAAACCTGTTATTTGTATAAGCAGTCAAACTAAGAGTATTCAATCTTATCTAACGTTTCAATAGGCCTTGTCCGTAAAACTTATGGGGGCTGTATTAGGACAACGACATTTTTTTGGGGGGGCCAAACATTTACGATAATCTACTGGTCTTTTCCAGCGATATTGATTCAACCTGAATAAATCCTTGCAATAAAGTTGGTCGACAGGATGATATGTTTATTTCAATTGTATACAAAATTTACCTTTGTAATAGTATACATCTTAATTTTTATAAACGCCGTGTTATGTAGATTTGAACACACCGTGGCTTGTAATTGTGATAAATAAGGAACTTTACCAAATTTTAGATGGAAATCAGTAAATGAATCTACTATTATTCAAAGATATAAAGCACTCTAGTAGAAATTCAAATTGTTTACCTCGGCCATCCGTTAGAAAACTACTGCTTTGGAAATCTAAATAAATCTGATGTTGTGTATAAATGCAGTCAAATTTATACGTGGGTGTGTGCACGGTATCGGTTTACTTCTTATCTAATGTTCCGGGTAGACGATCAACTGTTCATATTGTGTCACCTTGGGTTATAAATATGGTTTACGAATTCGAAGAGGTTTGTTACTTAGGGCTGTTATCTTACTAATGGTCGTATCAATAGGCATATAAGTACCAATTACATGATGGTTTGTAGTTAACTGTTGCCTACTGTATCATTTCAACGTCCTCTCAAATGTTTCTGTCTGAAGAAGGGAACAATAGAATCATGTCTTGATATATAATTCTATTCATTTTATCTATAGTAATATTTGATATTGACAAACGCAAAAAGGTGCGTGTGATTCTTTCTGCTTTTCTGATAGCTGTGGGTATACATATGTTATAAAATACTGATCCTTAGATTTTGAATTTTGTGACACATGCGTATTCGTATCCGCAAAACTTCTCCAATACCCTATGTAGAAGCGAGAACAGCTCATATATCCTTGTGTCCCATTTAAAACAAAAATAGAATTCAATAAGCTAAAATGCGCGTCTATGTTACCTTATTAAGTGTTCAGTTGAATTTGATAAAAGAAGAGCAGAAAATTTCACTAGTATATTCACTTTTGTTCACGTGTCAAGTTAAAGGTGATTAAATCATTTAGCAAAATCTGGTTGACAGTTTTCAACCGATCAAATATTCGCAATCTTACACATGAGATTAGGAAACATTGAATATTGGTATCTTAATGGTTGTTAACTTGCCTTCACATTGACGCCATGACAAATAGATTTCATATACATAAGTCTTACCTCCAAAATGCACATCTAGATATCATAACTGAGATACAAACTTGAATGAGATTACATGTATAAAATACAAATGAATATCATGTTTCGTTAGAAGCAACACTAAATTAGAATTCAGATTTAGGTATTATCTTCAAAAGCCAAATTCAGGAAATATTGACATTTGTAAATAGTTTAGTAAAGTTTGGTAGCTTATATAGTTTGAGAGATATGGTTCGGACAAAAACGCTCTCAGAGAGAGTCACCGCTAAGTTATAGTTTCATTGAACCCGCGAACAATAAAAATCAGATTTTGGTAAATATATTGATCATTGTTGACATTTGGATCAAGTTTGTTAAAGGTCGTTTGTACAATTTGAGAGATACGCTCTGGACAAAGTTTTATGAGAGAGATGTTCGGACGGACGCTATATACCCCAGCTTAAGCTATTTGGCATGAAAATAATTATATGCGAAATATATCCAGGAAACAACAACTTGCATCTTGATAGATATCAGGATAGTTTATGATGTTTGCGGATACATGAACGAATGAATCGTATATGCATGCACTTGCACGACTATCTGTTACAAGAGGGCATGTTACACACTTTCATTTCATAGCTATACATGATTTTATCAGGATTTGATTAAGACTACGTATGTTGTAATTTAAGTGTTATCTGTATGGTTATAACGTTTGAAATATTTCTTTAACTTGTTCGAAACAAGAAAACAAATGTTGAAATGTGTGCTGTGATTTGTCGGCAACGTATCTCATACTTATAGACTAAAGGCTAACAGCTAACACATTACATAGGACTCAAAAAAGTGTCAACGTATAAAACGAAGACCCTTGAATGAGCGTACATGTATATGTTGATACTATTGTGTTGCATTGCCTACAGTATCACGTTTACGTCGCAGTCATATTTCGAGTCGTGAGTCAATGCAATTAGCTGTTCTTGAGCGCCTTGATTAGAAAATCTTTGAAAATATGATGCCAGCATTGATTCTGTGCATATATAGTTGACGGGAATAATTGTGTGTTGTTTATTTAATCAATTATGCGAAAAAAAATATCAAAGAAGGTCAGACAATTACAACCAAGTTAAAGTTACGTATGTCTCTATATATATAGAGCCTTCTTTTGGATATGGGCATGTTCCACATCTTTTATCCTAACATTTTTTCACAGTTGGTAAATTTTGAGTGCTTGTATATTTTGCACTTGTAAGCATTTTTTTCAAGTTTTTGGGCTGACGTTTACTTTTTATTATTTTTGTTTTATCTAGCATTCTAGCAAGACGATTGTCGTGTCTCGTGATATCTAGATTATTGTGTAATTTAGGAAAGACTTCCATGTTGTTTGGGTTATAGATTGTCACAAAGGTTAATACATTTTCATTTTGTTGTTTGTCCTTTGGTCTTCTGAGGGACGAGATGCCCTGGCTCAATGCCTTTTTAATGCCTTGATCTATTATCCCGTTTGGGTAACCCCTATCCAATAATGACATTTCTAATTCTTTGAGTCTTAGATTTCAAAGACTTTCGTCTGTAACAATAGTACAAATTCTTCGTGCTAGTGAATATGGGAGGTTCACTTTTGTATGGCGTTCGTGAGAACTTTTAAAGTGAAGATATTGTTTTGTATCAGTAGGTTTATGGTAGATATCAGTGATAATATTTGTTTCTTCCTTTTTTATTAATATATCCAAAAATGGGAGCTCATGGTCACTTGTGTCCATCGTGAATTTAATTTTTGGATGAAGGTCTTGTAGGAACTGTACAATGTGTTTTATATCTACATTTTTGTTCTCCCAGAATATAATACGAAATATTTAATAATGGAGGTGACATTACACCACAATTGCTAACAAAGCAACAGTACTTCATTTCAAAATTTTCTCCTTCATTGAACAGCGTCATAAATCCCTAATCCTATCACTGCCAATTCAAACCTTAGATTTAAGAGGGGATAACTCACCAAGACGATTGTTGATTATTTTGCTGTTTGTGTTACATTGTGCTGTTACTTAGATACACTGAAGACTATATAAGACTGCTGCTGTGCTTCAAGCATGCATTCCCTGAAGAAGCCTCGAATGAAGAAGCAGAAATATTCATATTTCTTAATACTTTCATATATATATATATATATATATATATATATATATATATATATATATATATATATATATATATATATATATATATATATATTATCATCCCAACTGCGGATCCGCCCCATCTTAAGATGGGACGCGTCCCAACTTGGGATTCCAAGTTGGGACGTCCCATCTTGAGATGGGACGGGGGATTCTAAAACATGTTAATAATATTCATATTTTATAATGATTTGTGTCAGTAAAACATGTTTTTAGATAGTTTTGTTATATTCTTTTCACAAATACGAAGAAAATTTGATTTGATGTTCATTTACTTCACTTATTCACTCGGTTTCATATGTTATCGAGTACGAACGATTCAACACTACTCAAACATTTATTTAAAGTCACATTTGATTACTGATTGAATCACATTTGTTAAGCGACATATCAAAATCAGATTAATGTATAGATTTATATTTAGATAGTAGTTTTCAGCATATTTCAAACAAACAATACATGCGTAGATCGAACAGCTGACATCACAGAGACATCTTTGTATCTTAGTTTCTTTACAAAAAGGTGGTATAAACTATTAACAATCACGGATATGAAGTTATTCTAATACAGATCCAAGTTTTACAAAACTAGTGATAAATTGCTTTTTCAAAAATATATAATTAAAAAACGTACCTGATAGAGAGAAATGAATAATCCATGCAAAAACCTCCTATAAACAGAAATTAAGGTACTCTCCATCGTTACAATGCAACACTGAATAGACTGAATATGTTAATGTTTCAGCTTGGCGTGACAGAGAACGGATGATTGGACACCAATTTGCCCACCGTAGGAACTGTTAGGCTAAAACAACATATGGAGACACCAAAACCCGATGTTGTTTTAACAAAGTACTATCTTGTTTATCTACTTGGCGACTTGGTTGATTGTATCAAATGTAAAAGAAATTAAAAGTTCCTATTATCGAAGTCTGGTTCCCCAACATTTTAGATATTTTCAAATAGTGCCAACCTCAGGGTTTGAATATTACCTCGTAACTCATAACAATATACTAAAATCTATCTTAACGGCGACAAATCTTTGTCAAAGAGTGTTAACGAATTCCTATTAATATATATTTATCATTTCATAAACGATACCAATCGATTTTTAAAGCTCTTTCCTAAAATTTGTACAAATAATGTAAGGTAGACATAGCATAATATAAATTTGAGTTTAGTAAGAATAATTGCAAATGTATATTTCCACCAATCTACTTGATATCTAAATAGTTTTATGTTTGGTTCAGGAAAAGAATTTATATAAGCATTTGCTGTTTGCTAATCCTTTTTTCTTTTTGTATATAAATTCTGAATTTTGTGTAACACATGTTTTATTGAAATAAAATACCGTTTAAATCATAGAAATATACTTACTAACCATTATATGTTTGCACATATTGCATATTTTCATACAATGAAATATCGAATATTTTACAATGAGCAATGACAGTTTCAATATCAAATTTGTATAAGAAATGACAGTTTCTATATCAGATTTGTATAGGCAATAACAAAATGAATCACTTAGTCCTCTGAGGAGATTACACTAGTACATATATGTCAGCACAAAATAACTCGATAAGTCTTAGTATATCAATAAAACTTCATTGATGTGTATTTACAAACCTAATGCCTTTTTTCGGGGGCACATGTTAAGTAGCATATTTAAAGATAACAAAACGATTAGTTAAGTAAACTTTCAGCTGTAAAATAACAATATTACACTGAAATGTAATTCTTCCCCCTCACCTACTCATCTAATTTGACTTATGTACGGATCAGTTGATTAACGTATTAGCAGTAAGAACACACAAAGATTCTCTAAATTCAACGCTTCTAACAAGCCTAGATAGACGCTTGAACATATGAAAAAGCAACCTTTTAATACTGATCAAAATCATATGTTACCTCGGGCTATGTAGAAAACAGTAGAATAATTTTTCTCAACAAGGGTTTGTGTCAAAAAATCTAGTGATGGTAAACAAAGTTTTTCAGTGAACAAACACCGTTTATAATCTTCTTGTAGTATAGATAAGAAATGAGTTGAAATATTGCATTTCTAAATTAGCATAAAGAAATTGCCTTTGCAATATTGAATATCTTAACGTATTGTGCTGCAACTGTACATCTTATTTGTTTGACATTGTGTTGTATGTTGGATGCTTTCAAAATATAATTTTTATCGGAGCGGCATTAATATAAGCTTCCAGTTTGCATCCAAATCTAATTTCTTTTTATAGAAATGAAAAAAATATGTTTAAACCATAATCTTCTTTTGCAAATCTTGGAAACTAAGTTATAAATTTTTTAAAAATCTATTGAAAAGCCTGCTATTTCCCCATAATCAATCAATGGATGATGTTAGATTTCATTTTGGTTACTTGACATGATAATCGTTCTGTTAATGAAAAAAATATTTTGAATATATTTAGTGTGGCAAAACAACTTTCATCGAATAACAATACAATAACACTAAACATAACATTTGTTGTTGTGTTTGGTTAGGGTTTGATCACGTCTGCTTCCACCTATCAGAGATATTGCCGATAGGGGCAAATGCCTTGATAAAAATGAATGGTGATCATTGACTAAAACAACAAACGCTCGGCGTGTACCTTTGTAGTGTTACAATTGGTACCCATTCTTGTCACTAATTGGAAGGTGACACACAGGTATTAGTGTCATAACCGAACCGGATGTTTACTAAAATCTCTTCTTTCGGACATCCCTCCCCCTCCTCCACCCAACCCACACCCATCTCTGAACTACCAAGCAGGTTTGTTTGCCATTTGAATCACGACACTGATCAGATCAGGTTCAATCGGAAGTATGAGGAGACTAAACTGGATTTATTTACTGGACATCTTATAAGCATTGACGGAAAACCACTTATAGGTTAGTGTTTGTGCATTATGTTTAAGAAACATAAACTTTTAGATTCGACTATCAAACACAATAAGTACATTGGAATCTTGCTTAACGGAACGGTTTTGGTGTCAGAAATTGAACTGATTACAAGGCATTAGATTAGCATTCTTGGTATTCACTAAGAGTAGGTTTTGAGTGTATAATTGAATATAAATTCTTTTTTATTTGCTTTCATAATTAAAGATATTTTAGGATATAATGAAATAATTTATAAGACTTTGTATAAGAATTACTTTTGAAATCGTATTTAGCTATGATGAAAGACTCGTATGCGATGAGAGATATATATATAGCCAATAAGTCATGAAAATCAACATAAAATCAAAATATCATTCGATGTCGTTGAAGCGCTTATCTAAATGATACATGTTATCATGTTATTACTAAATTCAACATTAGAATAAGGATATTATAAACATGTTTAAGTATCTGCCGTCCCATCTCAAGATCGGACGTCCCAACTTGGAATTCCAAGTTGGGACGCGTCCCATCTTAAGATGGGACGCGATCCCAAGTTGGGATGATACATATATATATATATATACCTAGAAAAATCATGAGTTTAAAGACATTCTGTCTTGACTAGTATCTGGTATCCCGCCTTTGACATTCAAACATGCTTGAACACTTCTCCTCACAGAAAACGTCAGTCGTCTGATGAAAGCAGGCGATATCTGTCTCCATTCGTCCATCAACGTAGCAAAAAGTTAAGATGTATGTAGTTGCTGCTGTCGTGACCGACTCTTTCGGTCAATTAATTCATAAGTTGATCAATGAGATTCGATCTTGAAGGTCAATGAACGTGAACGTTGAGGAACTGTAACGTCTGTCTTAACACATGAGGTCGAACATTGTCGTGTTGAAAAAGTGATTTTGGGATTCTGTTGCATGAAGAGGTAGACCACTGGCTTTAGGACTCTGTCAATATACCTCTGTGGGTGAGATTGCCGTCAATCACAACATGGTTGGTGGTTGCACTGCCGCAGTCTCCACGGAAAGGGATAATTTCCTGTACGGAGCCTGCCTCTAACGTCAACGACGGTTGACCCTCCTTTCTCCGTCCACAGTGTTGAGCTGCAAACGACTTTCATCTGAAAATAACACCCTTTGCCAGTTCTAGATCTACCAATGTTTTTCATTTCTGGCCCTGTTTAGCGATGTCGGCGTGTCAACTGTATTGTTTGTATCGGCCGGTATGGCTTCAGTACATGTGGTTGGAGCATTCTTCCTACCGTCTGACTAGTTCGAAGTCCACTGCTTAAAACCTTTTACCGATGTTAAAGTGACGACGGTACCGGTCTTCATTTGGGGTTGTAACCGCTTTCACGATCCTAGGTTAGTCTTGTGTTGTTCCAATGTGCTGTGAACGTCTGTGCAGCCTGAGAATGGTGAGAGGATAACATCCGAATGCAGCAGCGACATTTCCGTCAGTCTACCCAGTCTGCAGTATATCAATGCTCATGTCCCGCTCTTCTGCTGTTAATCTCGACATTGTACAATACTTCCGTTTTCAACTGTAAAGATCATTCCGCGCGCATTAAATTCCTTTTGCTACGTATAATGGGCATGATTCTTCGGATGAAAATTCGAATATATTAATAATTATTAAATATAATTTTTTTTTTACATGATGCATCGATGTTAAAACATAACAATCTAAGTTCCTCATAAGGACATAACTTTTTATGATATTCAACTTTAAAGAGGTGTAACATTTCTTTTGATCTTTAGTTTATAACAGATACATAAGCATTTACGTATGAACAGATTCAGGAGTCAAAAGGATCCATCAAAATTGTACCAAATTCGGGTGTTTCTTTCAGAAGGAAAGTCGTTAGCCAGTACTAAGTGTTGTGAATGATTTTGTGCATACGCAAAGTCGGTCATTCCTACGTAATTAAATCATGTTGGTGACTATATTCACATATTGATTGTTAACCCTATGTACGTTACTAGTGTGCCAGTTTAACTTTGTGTACTTAAATATTTCAACCATTTAACAACTTTTATGCATTAAGCTCACCCTAAAGTTTATCAAATCAATTTTGATTTCTAAAATCATGTTTAATTTCTCATGTCGTAGATAGGGATTATGACCAACAATTGGGGACTCGTCCGAGTTTATATCCTGACCGATTTTTACAGGGAATGCAATTTTCTGCTCTTGCTGTAATTTCACATTGATTCAGATGATGACAACAATTTCTTCAGCTCACTATGAGTTTTGATGTATGTAGCTTTGTTAAGGACATTACAAGGGCTTTTATTCTGAAGCTTAGAGTTCCTGGGTTACTTGAATTTGCAGGTCATCTTGGTATTAGTGTTGATAAGTCAGCTCGTAAACCTACAATTCAGATCTAGGCTCTATGATGTATTAACTCGAATGAACAGTAATGCTAATCTCCTTTCCTCAGTATAACTATGGTTTTAGACTGTTATCTGCATTCTTGTACTTTAATAGTCTTGTTACACAATGTACATCAAACCATTCATATCTAAAACATAATTTCACACTTGCATATGTTCTTGCCTAGTTGCTATTTTATACACCTGTTTGATAACAATGTTACTAACTCACATACACACATTGCAATAAAAAGCAGATTCTTGTTCTCCGTCATATGTCAATATGTCAACCGTTATAAATGGTGTTATTTATATATATTTTTTTACCTTTCAAATCCTAAAGGGTTTTACTGAGTAAAACCATAAATGTATAAAGACGTGATTTTTTCTGACATCTGCAATGAGGTTGCGGGCTGTTTAATCAAACAAAATATTGGAAACAGGCAGATACAACTATTATGGTTTTAGTTAATGGGTTATAAAACTATTATATATGAGAACGGGACTCTTGCTACTATAAAAACAATCCAACCATAGTCCGATTTTCAACGAAACTACTAAAAGTCAATATTCAGCATATTGTGATGAATATGCAATCCAAGTGAAGTTTGTTTTCCCAATTGTTTGACATAGTTGTTAAAACTTTGTTATCCATTTCTTCTGAATATACCGTTAATTATTAAATGTGATATCCCTACCTTTGAATAAACTAAAGTATATAGTCTTCCCAATTTCTTGCATAATCAATGACGAAATGACAAATATAAAATGACGAGTTGCAATAAGTATTAGTAAGAGAAAGTATTTGTTTGCCGGCAGTGTGAAGTTGGTTACTTATTCCTTATTCGATATTTGACTTTTCTATTTAGTTATTCGAACAACAACTTCTGAGAGTATCAAAGAATGTTTGCACCACCTTGTACGTATACTAAATAAAAGATAGTTCAATAATCTATCCAAATAAGTTTATTACGTCATAATACATAGAGGCGTTTGTAAACAACAACTTCGGAGAGTACCAAGAGATATTTGCACCACCTTGTTGGTATACTCAAATGAAAGATAATTCAATTACCTATCCAATAATGTATCGTACGTTATAATACATAGAGGCGGTCATAAAAAAAAGCCTTACGGAAAATGATATACAACAACTTCTGAGAATATTTGCACCATCTTGTGCGTAGATTTAGATTAAAGATAATCAAATTACCTACCCACAGATATATATCACATTAAAATACATAGAGGCGTTCGTACCGTAAAGTAACAAAAAGCGTTACTGTATGCCAACATTTCATTTTTGTTATTCTTGTTCAAACAACTACTGAGAGTTTTAAAGAACATTTGCACCACCTTGTATGTAGACTTGAATGATAGATAAGCCAATTACCTACCAAATGTTATACACTACACCATAATACATAGAGGCGTTCGTACCGTATAGTAACAAAACGCGTTAATGTATGCCCACATTTCATTATTTTTTAAATTCTTGTTCAAACAACAATTTCTGAGAGTATTAAGGAATATTTGCACCACATTGTACGTATACTCAAATGAAGGATAATTTAATTACCTATCCAATGTGGTATGGTACGTCATATTACATAGAGGCAGTCGTACCGTAAAGTAATTAAATGCGTTACTATGTATCCCTTCTTTCATTGTTTTTAATTCTCGCTAGAAAAACAACTTCTGACAGTAGGAAGGAATATTAACACCACTTTTTAAGTACATACTCAAATGAAGGATAATTCAATTACCTAACCAATGAGGTATAACACTTCATAATAGATAGAGGCGTTTGTACCGTAAAGGCACAAAAAGCATTAGTATATAACTAAACTGATAAACAACAACTTCCGAGAGTATGAAAGAATATTTGTACGTATACTCAAATGAAAGTTACTTCAATTACCTATCCAATGAGGTATCGTGCGTTATAATACATAGAGGCGGTCGTACGGTAAAGTAACAAAAAGCCTTACTATATTACTATATTTCATTTTTGTTATTCTTGTTCCAACAACTTCTGAGAGTATCAAGGAATATTTGCACCACCTTTTACGTATATTAAAAAAAAGATAATTCAATTACCAGGGCATACCGGGACAATATTCATATATGTCGAAAGTGATGATTAAAGACACAAGCACAGTTACATAAACAGTAGAATATTGCTTGATGAAGTACCGTGGAAATTTTGAAGCATTGTTCTTTGCTCTAGGTTCCATGTATCGATCTTCGGTGCTTTTGATTGTCCGATATATGCATATTGTGTGCTTATAACTTGAATTTTAATGTGGGAATCTTGGGCGCTTCTGATTGCCCATGTATGCATAATTAATGCTCGCATCTGGTGGTCCCCTGTGTCCATCCTGGGTGCTTTTCATGGTACCATATATGCATACTTGGTGATTGTAACTTTTAGTCCCATGTGTGCATCATGGATGCTACAGGTGGCCAATGCTTGCATCTAGGTGCTTGTAACTGGGTGTGCCATGTGTGTTTTTTGAGTGCTTCTGCTGATCCCATGTGTGCATTTTGGGTGTTTGTAGCTGATGGTCATATGTCCATCTTGAGAGCGTTTGATGATTCAATGTGTGCATATTGGGTGCTTGTATCTGGTGGCCCTCCGTATGCATCTTGGGTGATTCCGGTGGCCCATGGGTGCATTTTGGTTTCTTGTATCTGGTGGTCCTTAGTGTTTGTCTTTGGTGCTTTTGGCGATCCTATGTGTGCATCTTGGATTTGTGCTTCTGGTGGCCCATGTTTCCATCTTGGGTTCTTCAGGCGGTCAGTGAATTTTTTCATTTTACTGACTCTGTATACTAAATTCTAAACAGTGCGTTTTTCAGCAATTGTGCAATGAAAACAACTATTGCCAAATCTGTTATATCAGTCGATAAAACAGAATAACATTCCTTAAAAGGTAACATTGCTGCCTTAAGAAAATGTAAACCAGTGTTAAATCAATAGCGAGTGTATGACCCTTGTGCAATGATCCTCGACATGGTAAGTGTCAGTCGCTGTGTGACTTGTTGAAGAATCTGCTGCCACTCCAGATGCAGTGCTGCATCCAACTCTGCCACAGTTTGAACAGGAGGATGTCTTCTACGTATAAGGCAAACAAGAATATCCCATAGATGTTCTATCGGGTTCAAGTCGGGACTGCAAGCAGGCCTCGGTAGCATTGATATGGCTTCCCGAAATGTGGAATTACCACAGGGAAAAGGATGTTATCTCGATATTTCTGAGCATTGAGTGTACCTGGAACAGTCACAAGGTCAGTTTACAACCGAAGGAGACACAACCTCATATCATCATAGAGCCACCACCACACTGATAGGTTGATGGGACATGTCTTGGTGCGAAATGGGTGTAAGCTTGTCGCCAAACACGAATTCGGCCCTCCACAATATGCAATAACATCCTACACTCATCAGACCAATGGATCCGGCCTCATGGTGACAAATTCTAACCCATCCTTGCTCTACACGACCTTAGACATTCATTTACGTGCCATTGTGTTAATTTCACACGTTTGAGAGCTCTACGTGCCCAATAACCCGCCGCTCGAAGGCAATTCCTAACAGTGGAAACCCTCCTGTGGGTAATCCAGTTATCTCTCAGTACTGGGGCACTACTGAAGAGGAGGTGTCTAACGGTCCGACTCAGTGCTCTGTCTTAACATACAGAGGTTACTGTCGGGCTTCCAGATCTCACACGATCTTTCACGTAATTGGTTTGGACGTGTTTTTGTACCAAACGTGTGATAACACTGTGGTGATACCCTAACTGTCTAGCAATAGCTCTGCAGGACATTCCGCTATACCAATTATTCACCATCTCTTCCCTATTGATAATCTGCGCCTTGCCATAATTGAATCTCAAACTCATATGCAATCATTTGTTTGAGATAACAGACGATATTGCTGCCACCTAAAGTGTTGATTTCTCCAACTACACGTTTAACTACGAGTTTCACAAACATATGTGATTGTCTGCATCAATATATGCGGAGTTGTTTATGCCATAAAACATCTTCGAAATACTTTTCGTCAACTTGTTGAACATATATACTCAACTGAAATAAGTGGTGCTTAACTTATTGTTCTGAGTATATGTCACTATATTCAAAGAAATGCATATATCCCCCTGGGATATGATGTTCCCAGTAATTTTGTGACATAACATATTGCCATTGTGACCCCTGCATGGGCTTATTGCCAAGCACCTTTGTCCTGATGGTAGAATTTAATCAAGGGACTGTGCACATTTTGTCAAGAGGCTGTAGTTATTGGCTGCAATGGGATACATGGCTCTGCTTCTTGTCGACACTACACGCCTCTATGTATTATGACGTAATATACCTCAATGAAGAGGTGAATGAATTATCTTTCATGTAAGTATATGTACAAGGTGGGAAATATCCTTGATTCTCTCAGAAGATGCTATTTATAAGTTTGGTTATATAGTAACGCTTTTTGTTACTTTACGGTAAGAACGCCTATGTATAATAACGTAGTCAACCTCAATGGATAGGTAATTAAATTATATTTCATTTGAGTATACGTTCAAGGTGATGCATATATCCCTTGATACTCTCATAAGTTATTGTTTATCATGTTGGTATATGGTAAAGATTTTTGTGCCATTACGGTACGAACGACTCAATGTATTATAACGCGTTATCCCTCTCTGGATAGGTAATTGAATTATCTTTTATTTGAGTATACGTACAATGTGGTGCAAATATTCTTTGATACTCTCAGAAGTTGTTGCTGTTCGAACAAGAATTTTAAAAAATGAAATGTGGGCATACGTTACGCTTTTTGTTACTATACGGTACGAACACCTCTATGTATTATGGTGTAGCGTATATCATTTGGTAGGTAATTGGCTTATCTTTCATTTAAGTCTACATACAAGGTGGTGCAAATATTCCTTGATACTCTCAGAAGTTGTTCGAACAAGAATAACAAAAATGAAATGCTGGCATACAGTAACGCTTTTTGTTACTTTACGGTACGAACGCCTCTATGTATTATAATGTAGTATATCTCATTGGATAGGTAATTGGATTATCTTTAATTTAAGTCTACGCAACAGGTGGTGCAAATATTCCTTAATACTCTGAAAAGTTGCTGTATATCATTTTCTGTCTATAGTAAGGCTTTTTTATGACTTTACGGTACGACCGCCTCTATGTATTATGACATACGATACATTATTGCATAGGTAATTGAATTATCTTTTATTTGAGTATACCAGCAAGGTGGTGCAAATATCTCTTGGTACTCTCAGAAGTTGTTGTTTATCAGTTTGGTTATATACTAACGCTTTGTGTGCCTTTACGGTACAAACGCCTCTATGTATTATGACGTAATAAACTTATTTGGATAGATTATTGAACTATCTTTTATTTGAGTATACGTACAAGGTGGTGCAAATATGCTTTGATACTCTCAGAAGTTGTTGTTCGAACAAGAATTTAAACAAATTAAATGTGGGCATACAGTAACGCTTTTTGTTACTTTACGGTACGAACGCCTCTATGTATTATGATGTAATATATATCTGTGGGTAGGTAATTGGGTTATCTTGAATTTAAGTCTACGCACAAGGTGGTGCAAATATTCCTTAATACTCTCAGAAGTTGTTGTATATCATTTTCTGCCCAAAGTAACGATTTTTTATGACTTTACGGTACGACCGCTTCTATGTATTATGGCGTTATTGGATAGGTAATTGAATTATCTTTCATTTGAGTATACCAACAAGGTGGTGCAAATATCTCTTGGTACTCTCAGAAGTTGTTGTTTATCATGATTGTTATATAGTAACGCTTTTTGTGCCTTTACGGTACGAACGACCCTATGTATTATAAGTTGCATGCCCCACTGGGTAGGTAATTTAATGATCTTTTATTTGATTATACGTACAAGGTGGTGCAAACATTCGTTGATACTCTCAGAAGTCTTTTTCGAATAAGTAAATAGAAAAGTCGAATGTCGAATAAGGAATAAGTAACCAACTTCACACTGTCTTGTTTGTCACGTCTTTTACATCCTATATTCTCTTTGATCTTTTACGCACAGAAGACAGCTGGGCAATTCAATGGTTACGAAAACAAAGTAAGGTCACAAGGACACATATTGAGACCTCAGATATACCCTCGCAATAGGATGATATGTTCATGTCATTCATTTACCCCGTGTAGATTTAAATTTTGTAAACCCTGTGTAGACACACTATGGCTTACAATGATAAAACAACGATTATTCAAAGATATAAAATACGCTAATCGAAATTGAAAATCGTTTTACCTTGTACGTCCCTTAGAAAACCCTAATTTGGGGAATCCAAATAAATCTGACCTTGTTGCATATATATACGGTCAAATTAAAACGTGAGTTTGTGCACTGCATCGATTTACTTCTTATCTAACGGATCAGGCAGACGATCAACTGCTTATACATGCGTATAGTGTCACCTTGGGTTGTAAATATCTTAAACGAATGCTCAAGAGGTTTGTTTTTCAGGGCTGTTATCTTATCAAAGAGGCATCCAAGTACCAAATATATGATGATTTAAAGGTATATAAATATTATTGACTTTTGTAACATATTCCTTTCTAGCTATTTCTAAGGATGGGAACAATATAATTTTTTTTATAATATTTTGTCATTTAATGCCAACTATATTACCTAACGAAGTATCTAATATATTTACAAAAACCAAAAGGTGCGTGTGATCCTTGACGCTTTTCTGATAGCTGAATTTGTATACATTTGTTATTAGATAATGATCATTAGACTATGCATCCTACTACACATGCGTATTTGTATCAACAACACTCCTTCAATATCCTGCGTACCCAAATGTAGAAACGAGAACAGCTCACATACCCCTGCATCTCACTTAAAACAAAAAACCCTTCAAATTAGCAAATTAAAATAGAAATTCACTGGTATGTACATTTTTTTTCAGTTTAAGGTGATTATTTCATTGCGTAAAATCTGGTTGAATATTGATATCTTAATGGTTGTCATCTTGCCTTCACATGACGCCATTAAAAAAAGATTTCATATTTAAGGGTCTCACCTCCAAAATACACATCTAGATATCATGCTTGAAGTGGAAGGTTTAATTTGAAATCAGTTCTCTACCAATCAAATATTCCCAAACGTACACATTAGTTAATGAAATATGAGCTATTGATATCTTAATGGTTGTCTTCTTGCCTTCACATGATGCCATAAAAAAGATAAAATTCATATTAATGAGCTTTAGATATTATGCTTTAGATAGAAAGTTTGATGAGATTGCATGTATAGTTTGATATCTATATACTGAAACAAGGACTTTTCATTGAGATACTCAATATATCATGTTACAAAAGAAAAAACAAACATTAAAATTCTGAATTAGGTATTATCTTCAAAGGGCACATTAAGGAATTATGGATATGTCTGTCAAGTTTGGTGACCTTTGGTACCTTAAATAGTTTTAGAGATATTCTCCAGGCAAAAAGCTTGCTCGGAGAGTCAGCACTAAGTTTGTTTGGAATCGCGAACAATAAAATTCAGATTTTCGTAAGTATTTTGACCATTGTCAACATTTGGATCAAGTTTGTTAAAGATATCAGTTTGAGAGAAACGCTATGGACAACGTCTTGTGATGAAGAGATGGTCAGACGGACGGGATGAACGCTATACAACCCAGCTTACGCTGTTAGGCGGGGGTATAATTTTACACAATGTATTTGTTCTTGATAGATATCAGAATAGTTTATGAGCTTTGTGGATACATGCACACATTGTTGCACGGTTTTTGGTTGGACATATTGTTCTTATTTGGACGGACTTGCATAAATATCTGGTGCAAGGGGGCTTTTTGCACATGTTCAGTACATAACTGTACATAAATATACCAGGATTCAATAAAGACTATGCATATTGTAAAATATGTGTTTGAAGTGTTTTTAAAACTTTTTCAAAACAAGATTAATGGGTTTTTTTCCAAATCACCGATATTAAAACAAGACGTTTTGTGATCTACTATTTCCTTGTTTGGTCATTTCTAATGAGAATTTCACACTGTAAATCGTTGTCATAAGGAACTTGATTTTATAAAAAAAAACAGATTATGTGAGAAATGCTATTGTAAATGTTTATAACATTATCCTTATTCTTTAGTGTTTGCTTTATATTTTGTCAAATGAAAAGGGGAAATGAAATCAACAACCTTTCTTGCCATCGTTGAATATTGAAGAAAAAGCGACGTCACTAGGTTTTTATAACATTTTTGACGACATAGCAGTGGTTAGTCAAAGTCACTTTATATCTTAATAAAATACGACCTTGGGGTTTGATCCATCCGTATCTATTCTCAGGAGAATGAAAAAGTCGAATCTATCTTCTCGTCTCCCTCCGGTTTTAATTTTGTTTGAATCTGACTAAAGGATATATCGACTCAATAGCCCCAAACCGACTCATTTCATTTCAGACTACTGGCACACAGAAAGTTGACTTGAACTTTTGTTCAACATATCAGTTACTTCGTAACCATTTATCATGGAAACTAAAGAAAATGCAATGATTAGTCATGATTTACTGTTTTTAGAATAGCTTCAAACTCATTTTGGATCTTTTGGGGAAGGTGATGAATTGGTAAGAAAACTGTCAATAAGACTTGTCCGTCTTATATCTTCTAAACTAATCTCCTAATTTTGATTAAATTTAGTATGAACATGTATAATCGCAAAATGTATCATGAATAAAATTTTAAAATTAAAAAAAACATTGTTTGTGTTATTTGTGAATAGTAATACTGTTTGAAAACTGTTTTAAATCCTGTCTGGCTAACATCTTCTAAACTAACCTTGTTATTTTGATCGATTTGGTAATGCGATACATTAAAATATAAGATACATAACAAAAGTATTTTGGTGAAATTTTGACTTTTTTGTCAAAACTTGGAAACTGTTAGAAAACTGATTCAAATCCGCTTCGGCTCATACATTCTAATTAATCGCCTGATTTCATCATTGTGAATTCATTATTGTAAAGGTTAATCATGATTAACAAATTGTACAATATTTCCATAAAATTTAGTGATTTTCGTAATATTGTGCCGATTTTTTCCAATTTTTTTTACAAGTTCTCTCAAGTTCTCAAGTTAACTAATCATCTGAATTTGATCAAACTTTGTATGAGGTGCTGAGTACATAGAGTTGTGGCATTACATTTTTTGAACAAATTTGTAAATTGTTGAGTTTTTTTTGGAAAAGTGATGCGTTTGGAATTTGTCATGTCTGAATATAAATAGTTCTCATGTTCATCAAAGATATCAAGAAATACAAATTAATAATAATAAAATAATGTAATTATAAAAGGGCCGAATTTATCCAGTCTTCCCTGCCTACGGTATTTGTCTATTGTTTATAGTGATTTGAATGTGTATAAAGATCACGAAATTGATTTGAAGACTTTCCTTGCAATTTCTTTAGTTCATCAAAAATTTGTTTTCATTTCGTATTTGATTGAAGAATTTCTTTGTTTCTTACAAAATGATATGGAGAAAATGTCTATTCGATTACAGTCATAGAAATTTGATAATCTGACTATGTATATATATATATATATATATATATATATGAGAAAAACTCTATTCAAATTTGGAAACCATTCATGGCAAAGAGTTTGCAGATACCTTCCGTACACAATGGAAACGGCATTTGGACGATTGCTTTATATTCTGGGAGAACAAAAATGTAGATATAAAAGACATGGTACAGTTCCTACAAGACCTTCATCCAAAAATTAAATTCACGATGGACACAAGTGACCATGAGCTCCCATTTTTGGATATATTAATAAAAAAGGAAGGAACAAATATCATCACTGATATCTACCATAAACCTACAGATACAAAACAATATCTTCACTTTAAGAGTTCTCACGAACGCCATACAAAAGTGAACCTCCTATATTCACTAGCACGAAGAATTTGTACTATTGTTACAGACGAAAGTCTTAGAAACCTAAGACTCAAAGAATCAGAAATGTCATTATTGAATAGGGGTTACCCAAACGGGATAATACATCAAGGCATTAAAAAGGCCTTAAGTCAGGACATCTCGTCCCTCAGAAGACCAAAGGACAAACAACAAAATGAAAATGTATTAGCCTTTGTGACAACCTATAACCCAAACAACATGGAAGTCTTTCCTAAATTACACAATAATCTAGATATCATGAGACACGACAATCGTCTTGCTAGAATTTTAAATAAAACAAAAATAATAAAAAGTAAACGTCAGCCCAAAAACTTGAAAAAAATACTTACAAGTGCAAAATATACAAGCACTCAAAATTTACCAACTGTGAAAAAATGTTTAGATAAAAAATGTGGAACATGCCCATATCTAAAAGGAGGCTTGACATCAACTTTTGAGAATGGAGTAGACTTTCATGTCAAAAGCAACATGTCATGTAAATAAAAAAATGTTATCTATGCCATTTCTTGTGAAAAGTGTGGTCTTACATACATTGGACAAACGAACAACTTGCAAAACAGAGTAACAGTTCACAAACAACAAATAAGAGATGATAATTTAAGACACTTAAAAGTTAGTAAACACATATCTCAATGCAGTAATGGTGCTTTTAAAATATTTCCTTTTTACGAAATATTCAATAATGGAGGTGACATTACATCACAATTGCTAACAAAGGATCAGTACTTCATTTCAAATTTTTCTCCCTCATTGAACAGCGTCATAAATCCCTAATCCTATCACTGCCAATTAGATTTAAGAGGGGATAACTCACCAAGACGATTGTTGATTATTTTGCTGTTTGTGTTGCATTGTGTTGTTACTTAGATACACTGAAGACTATATAAGACTGCTGCTGTGCTTCAAGCATACATTCCCTGAAGAAGCTTCGAATGAAGAAGCAGAAATATGCATATTGGAAAAAAGATAAAGTCATGATTTTGAAAGTTGATTTACATCTTCTCTGTATTTTTTAATACTTTCATATATATATATATATATATATATATATATATATATATATATATATATATATATATATATATATAAATAAATACACTGTGCCAGTTGTGGGATTTGTAGCTCGACCATGTCAACTGCTTGTTAATATAATTGCATGGATTTAGTTAACACAGTTTTGCCAAAACTTCTGCAGATCGGACAAGCAAACTTACTCTGCTAGCTGACTCCCGACAAATTAGCGTTGGATTGATTTCCAAAATGCACTTCGATACTAGCAACTAGTTACTTGCTTTGCTACAATCCGTTACGTCACTGTTATTTTTGCACTTTTTTCTCCCTTACGTCCTTGTTTATCACACACTGGCTGATTAAGGTGGTGAGTATCGCATTTAGCGGTTAATCCAATTCAGAAAAGGAAAGAGATTTAAGTCTTGAGCGATGTTTATAACATGTCTCTGAAACCATTATAGGTGCTAAATTTCCGATATTTTCGTTTTGTTTACAGCCCTTTTAACTTTTTAAGAATTGCTATCCTTGCGAGTTCATTCACGGTGAAGGATTGTCAATTTCGCAGTTGCTATAGTGAGTGAGGGATTGAGTTGGTGTTTAACGCCGCTTTCAAGATTATTTCACTTATATCGCGGCTGCAAGTATTATTGCAGGGAGAAAGTCCGCAACACCATTGTTGCTATGCATTGCGGTGAAACCTGCGAGCATCGGCTGGAACTAGCGAACCATGGGTGGTGCTGCACTGAAACTCGGCATAGCATTGCACCCAAACCTGACTGCGTGTAGAACAGTTCTCTACTGCAGACAACGTTGCCGAGCCCCTGGCGGGATTCGAACCACGGACCTCTTGATCCGAAGCCGAACGCGCTAACCACTGCGCTATCCCGCCCCAGTTGCTATAGTAACGCAGGTGCAAATGCACTTTCCTGTCAAAACAGTGCTGCGCGGCTCATGTTTGATTTCAATGAAACTTGTTTCAAGTAAGATCATGTTTCTTAATGTGTTTACGTCCCAAAGTCCTTTTCGCGGCCCTGCAAATAATACGCCCTTTCTATTTGTAGCAGTAAACCGATATGCGGATGCATTTTCGTGTTATCTGTGTTTTTTTATTGATCATTATTCTCAATTTGTTTTATTCGTAGTAAATGATTTCTAAATTAATAAATATTACGGAAAAATACATCCATCATCTAGAAAATGAGGACATTTTAGATTGGCATTTCTACTTTCGTTTTGAAGCTACATGTATATAGTTAAAGGGTCACAGAGTATGTTGTTGGAGTCCAATATGTGTTCTTATATCATCGAGGAATATTGGCTTTTTCGGAAAATCATAATCCTAATGCTTATCAGTTCGGAACGGTGATAATAAACAGATTAAAGTCGTTATTGGTGATCGAAAACAGGACAGTGGTACGCACCAATGATTAAAATGTAATCTTGAAAACTTATTTACAGCAAACACAAAGACAAACGTAGGTTGACAGTGTCAAGTAGGTTATTTAACTTATTTACATGTTAATTTCTAAACTTCATTGAAAACAAGAAAATATCATAATTTTGGCATTTTAGAGAAAAAGATGCAAGTGTTGGGAGGCGATTTGAACACAACTGAGGTAATAAGTTATTTTAGCTAAATGAAAAATTATAAAACATACTTTGTTTCACTTTAAGTTAGTTAACTCCAAACTTAAACCTACATGTATAGCTCGGCCGAAGTGCCATTAAATGACATCATTGAGTAAGTAGTTTGAGAAAAATACTTGCAACCATAATTTTCCTTGCGAAAGTTTCTTTTTAAAGATAAACAATAAATGTGTTTTCTCTTGGAGGTTTATTGAGACTTTTTGCAACCGTAAATTTTACATGTTTACATAAAATAGTAAACTTAAATGATATAAATAGATGCGCGAATGGAGAATCCCTAATCGAAAAACCCTGTGACATTGCCACCGACATTATGATGTCGTTGCAATTAAATGAAATATATTGCTTCCTTTGGGACTGCAATCTTCAGTGAGTTACCTTATAAGTTTTTTATATCATTTTCCGAGAACTCAACTGACACATCAAACCTTTTTCAGCGTCGACAAAGGTGAAGCCTGATCTATGGGTCGCCTTTACAGTGATCAAAATTGAAATGACTCCATTTTCGTTCTCTCAATCTTCTCAGAAATGTAATAAAAAGTGCTCCAAATTGTAATAACTGTTTAATTTTAATTAATCAATTTAATTAAATTGAATATATTAATATTATATCAAGATGAATTAAAATCAAGAGTTTCGGTGAAAGAAATAGTTTCTTTTGGGAGACGAAACTATTATGTAGTTATCAGGGCAGTTGTGGAGATGATGAGATATACATATTTCTTGATTTGAAACAGAACCAAAGTAATTGCAGTTGTCATAATCGGACAAGCTGTTTCGTCAATATTTTCTTGGTAAATTGGACATCACAAAGTATGAATGCAAGAGATATAAATGCACATTTTTCTGCATTCATAATGAAATGGTTGCATATTTTTGAGAGCTCTCGTCCTAAATGAATCACCGAAAAACATTTTTCCGGGTGAGAGTCCTACACACCAAAGCCAGTAGGAATACTTTATTTCACCCTGTCACACCTACACCAGAGATCTAGCCTAGTATATACCAACATGATTTCATAAAATCAAATCAATAGTAATCCTAATCTCCTTACCTCAGTCTACCTATGGTTTTAGACTAGTCTACTTTTATTTATAAATACTGTTATGATTATGTTTGTTTTCCTCAAGGTTGGCCTTATGTCATAAAGCCTATTTCGTGCTGCAGTGAGGGTAGTATGGCTTGTTATTCGGAGCAGGGCAGGATAGCGCAGGGTAAGCGCATTCGGCTTCGGATCAAGAGGTTCGGAGTTCAAATGCCGCCAAGGCAACGTTGTCTGTAGTTGAGAACTGTTTTACACACAGTAAGGTTTTGGTGCAATGCTACTCTGAATTTCAGCGCAGTACTACCCATGGTTCGCTATTTCCAGCCGATGCTCGCAGGTTCTCCTAATGAGAGCAAAAACAGGACTTTTCCCCTCAAATGAAGAATCAAACAAACAGGAAACGAGGGAAACCATCAAATTACGAAGAAAAAGAAATTCAAAACCTACCGATGAATTTGTATCGTTTACTTAGACAGAATACCTATTCATGAGAACTTTTAACATTTGCCGATTTCAAGACTTTTTGAATTGGTAAACATTGTCAATAATGGACTGGTCTTTTTCAAAATCCAGCAGTATATTTTCATTCTGAATATATCTTCGTATTAAAGGAATAAAGGATCAGTTCTTTACGTCAATTATTTACATAGTTCTATCCTTGTTACAGTATTCCTCTAGATCGGTGTCAATTTAAACTTTTAAATTTAAAAAAAAATTAAAATTTATGAACTCCGATTTGAAAATATTATTTTATTGTGAGCAAACAATAAATTTTACCCCATTTAAGATGTAAACCATAAATAAATCTACCATCATTCAAAGATATAAAGTACAATAGCAGAAACTCAAAATTATAGAAATTGGTTTCCTTGTTAGTCCTTTAGAAAGCTACCTCTTGGGAAAACCAACTAAGTCTCAGAAAGTTGCACATATGTAGTCAAATTTATACATGAGTTGGTGCACTTTATCGATTTACTTCTTATCTCTCGTTTCGGGTTGGTGTCGAACTGTTGATATCGCGTCACCTTTGGTAATAAATATCGTGAACGAATCTTCAAGAGGTTTGTTTTTTAGGGCTGTTATCTTATAGACGGTCGGTTCAATGGGCCTATAAGTAGCAAATATATGATGTTTTTATAGTATATAAATGTTATTTACCTTTACTCAAATAGCTCTTTCTGAGAAAGGGAACAACAGAATCATCTAATGGTATATATTTCTATTCATTTTACCTATTGTAGAAATTAATACTGATAAAACCCGAAATATGCGTGTGATGCATATGCTTTTCTGATAGTTATTGTAGTATACATTTTTAATTGAATACTGAATATTGGATTATGCATCCTGCTACATCTGTGTATTTTTATCCGCATAAATCCTGCAATGTCCTGTGTACCCAAGTGTAGAAACGAGTACAGCTCTCATACCTCTACGTCCCACTTAAAACAGAAAACCTTCAGATTATCAAAATGTACATCTACGGCAACTGATTGAAGTGCTCAGTTGATTTTAATGAAAGCAGAGCAGAGAACTTCACTGGTATATTCACTTTTGTTCACTTTTCAAGTAAAAGGGGATCAATTCATTGAGCAAAATCTGGATAAACAGTTTTCAACCAATCAAATATTTCCAACCTTACACAATAGTTAAGGAAAAATCGAACATTGATATTTCATTGGTTGTCATCTTGCCTTCACATAGACGCCCTGGCAAACAAATTTCATATATGAGTCTTATGTCCAAAATGCATATCTAGTTGTCATTACTATGATACAAATTTTAGTGAGATTGCATGTATAAAATATTAATCATGAAAAATGAAAAATCAGCATTGATCTTGATAGATATAAGAACAATATATGATACATTGTGGATATATACATATATTGTTCTTATTTGCACGGACTTGCAGGTCTATCTGGTGAAAGAGGGAATTTTGCAAACGTTCATTTCATAACTATGGATGAATATTTCACGACGATATAAGAAATATCTAACAAAGACTATGTATATTGTAATTTATGCGTTATTTGTATGGCTGTTATGTTTGAAATCTTTTCCAGACTCTAGTTAAAATTGGATTAATGTTTTTCCAAATCACCAATATCAAAACAAGCCGTTGTAACTGCGATCTTGCGATTAACTGTACTGTAAATCGTTGTCATAGGGAAGTTGGTTTTATTAAAAAATATTCATTTTTGAGAAATGATATTGAAAATGTTCATAATATCATCGTTAAAGTTTAGTTGCGGTTTTATGATTCGTCTCATTATAAAGGGAAATTAAACAGGCAACCTTTCTCGTCATCGTTGAATATCGACGAAATCTAAGTTTCCTGAACTCACGTTTTAACAAGTTTACAGTAGTTAGTCACAGTCATTTTATAGCTTAATATAAGACTGCCATAGGCATTGATCCGTAACTATATACCTGTATCCATTCTTAGCAGAATAAATAGTCTTAAATACCGTGTATTCTCCCGTCGTTTGTAATTCTACCTTTTTGCATGTTTGATTAAGGAATAAATTGAATCAAAAGCCCAAAAGAAATCAAATCACTCACTGACACACATACACACACAATTTTACAGCAAAAAGGAATCAAAAACTCGAGTTGATACTTTTTAAAAATTCTTTTCAGCATACTATTAATATGTAAACACACCATTAGGGTGCGTTTTGAATATATCAGTCAATTTGAGTTAAACTTCGAGGGGTATAATCATGGCGTATGAATAAATAATAGTTACGTTATGTTTTATCTTAAAATTGGAAGACAATATTGAAAGGAAATTTCAATGAATAGATCCAATAGAGAAATGGCATTGTTAAAATATTCACATCACGCAGCACAAATAACGCAGCAAGGCTTCTTTGTATTTAATTTGAGAGAAAAGATCAGCATCAGAAATAACCCTAACTGAAATTGTTCATATGTGAATATATTGTTGTGGCATCTTTTCAAATTTATTTACATAGAACACTAATCACAACAATAATGAAGGTATATCTATAATCTATTACATAAGGTTCAGTCGTTTGTAAATCTTTTGCGTGATCCGCCATTTTCTATTCGCAAAAAAGGATGTCCTTTCTTCTATTCAAGCTTCGTTAATTATAATTCTTATCGTTTCACTTCCTATTAGTTCTCTCTCTCACATCCTCGTCGTCTATTCTTCTGTCGACCCTGTAAACTTGCAAATATTTACAGAGACCTGTACTACCGTTTACGTCTTTGACAGTTTACATCCAAGTTACAGTTGGAAGCAATGGGACAATTGCAATGACATGTCAATCTTATGTGAATGATTTCATTGCCTAATTTCACAAATGTAATATTGGTCATATTCATTGGATGTCAAAAGTGTTGAAGCAGCTATGGGATTCATATAAAGTTTTATTGTACCAACAGTTTTCGTTTTCGTATAGATTGCTTTGCTTCAGCAATGATACATTTGGCAAAACAAGTGATCGAGTGAGTAGAAATAGAAGGTTAACTCCCTACTTATCTGACAAGTACTTTCAACATGTACCTAATAAATTTCTTTATTTCTTTCTTCTGATAGAATTAGGTCAACAGTCGTCTTATCAACTTTTCAACGTGTGCTGTGATTTGTTTGCAACGTATCTCATGCTTATTTATATTACTTCCTTGTCAGGTCATTTCCGAGAAATGAGACAATTTTATCAGTGGTTGATGATTAATGGTTTTGTATAAAATTTTGTATGAGTGGTCAAAACAGTCAATCTAGTTCAAACTAGCTGTAATATTATAGGTCTCAAGGTGTACATCTACAGAATTATACCCCATTTTGGAATCGATACGAACATTTAACTTTACGCTTTTTAATATGTGGGATAAATGATTACGTTTATTTTTTTAATGTGGCCAAGAAACTTGACGTGGGAATAAAATTGTATCCAGTGTGCATATAAAGTGTGCATTTTACAGAAATTAACGTTAGATGTTTTAGTTTTTGAACATATTCAGCCCTTAGTGTGTATTGAACTTCAGTTACTTTACTAATGATGGCGTGTTGTTAACTCTAAAAATTCAAAATCGTCAACAACAAATAACAAGCTGTGGGGTCATTTAAGACTTTGGCTTAGCTACTGATTTCAATGCTGAATTATGTCTGATAAAACCTTGTGGGATATCCATTTCTTAATATAATAATTCCGAAAGGGTTGAGGCAACATGAACATTAAATTCTCGATAATGTGGATAGTTTGCCAAAAAGGAGACCCCTGTGGCCTTCTTAGAACCAACAAATCAAACAAAAGAAAATAGAAGACCTCAACTTTCTAGAGCCAATAGACCTAATGTTAAAGTTTACGGTGGGACGGGCAGACGGACGTTGGGCGCCATGACATGTCATAAGCAACAAAGGGCCTTTCAGGCATTATGAGATAATAAGTTTGCATGGTTTCCACCTTGCTTGGCTACTCCTATTGATTCTGGTCATCGAAATAAGAGTTTAAACTGAGCTTGTGTGTGAGGGATCGCTGACACTGTTATCAATTGATCATTTTTGGGATGCTCATGTTCCAAATGTAGATTTTGTATTGACTTGGAGGCTGGGTCAGTTATTAGCACGTTCGGATTCGGATTCGGGTTCGAATCCTGCCGGGGGCTTGGGTGCACTGCTACACTGGATTTCAGCGCAGTACCACCAATGGTTGACTTGTTCCAGCCGATGCTCGTAGGTTTCATGGCAATGCAGAACCACATTGATGTTATGGGCTTTCTCCCGTTTAAACCGTGAAATAAGTGCAATAGTCGATTTGAACACGGCGTTAGAACCAAAATTACACCTGTTTGACTTAAACACATTTGACTTACACAAAATATACACGATACTTTTAATTGAACACCTATTGAATGTGTACTAACTTATACCCCTTTGCCGTTTATGTCAGTGGCATTTTGCAACTTGCTTCAGAGTTCTTTAGTCCAGATTATATACGACAACAATCAACTGTCGACAAGTTTCTACAAAGTTTCCCGTGATAGTATGTTTTCTGGTTATATCTTTAAGAATTATAACTTTGTTTGGTTCTTGCCAAAATTGTACTTATAAAAAGTTATTTCTCTGTCTTTTTTCAATGGAAAATATCCAATTTCCCTATACTCATAAATATGCCATTTGCTATAGTGAAGTTTATCTGTACTAAGGAAGTTGTCCTAGCTTCTTCAGTTTTTGTTTCAGTTTTCCATATTTTAATTGTTGTATTGAGGATGTTTCCCTCCTCGAAGTCCGGTCAAATTTGTTTTGAGACTATAAATCTCCTTCGTAAGGATCGTTGGTATTATAAACAACATCTCTGCACACTTGCTTGTTTTCAATTTCATGTATGAAGAGCATTTCAGTGAAACCTTGCAATAGGTCAGCTGTCAGCTGACATTTTATTGGTCATAGATCTTGACGGCGTTTAAAGGGAGTAACGTTTTATTAACTGTTGCAATAATCCTTTTTATTTTGTTATTGATAGTTATCTTAATCTCCATCTTGTTTCACATCATCAAATTCTATCCATCGAATCGAATGATGTAGGCCCCGACCGCATAGCTACAAACAGGAAAGCTTTTAACCTATTCGACCTTTGTTCCATCCTTGCGATTAAGACGTCAATGTTCTTTGAAAGTAGCTTTATCTAGCAGGTTGTATTTGTTGCCATAGGTGCCTTTGAAAATCCTTTTTCAAAGATTTCTTTTATACCAAGTTATTCTTATTATTCAGCTTGCATGCTTGTAGTTAAATCTCTGAAATAGGGCACATATCCTTACCTCAGAAATATGAAAATACTACAAATTTAAATTAGCAGCAGCTAACTAAACTATCCAATTTGGTGTCAGGTAAAACATCTCGACCTACAAAACAGCTAACATAACCTCTCGCTGAGATTGATATCGGCTCTTCAAATTTCCTCTGCAGTAAGAAAAATATTACTGTTATTGCCTTAGTCACGGTTCGATTTGTTGACAGAAACTTATCTCAAATGTATTTGGGTAAAGGTTTTGAGGTCATCTTAAAATCACAACATACGTGACTCGCCAAAGTTTACAGATATCCGTCAGATTATAATTGATTACAAATGCTTTCTCGAAATCAATTATAGTTGATTTGTCGTTTTATGTTAGTTGTGCTTAGTGTTTTATAATCAAAAGCTTTTAAACATATATTCGTTTTATTGATTTAATCAAAACTACTCCTTTGGTTCAAATTACTCTCTCAATTAAATTATCTGCCCTCTAATGTGGTATTAGTTGAAAACAAATTCTCATGTATCTAATTTTATCTTTCAGAAATGTGATTGATGCACATAAATATTTAACTCACACAATCCTGCATACTTACATGTATGAGAGCAAAGATCTAGAGTTCTTATCATCACCACCGTAGGAGTAAATACGGTAATGAGGGTTTGTATCTTATCTGGTCATGTGGAGAGGAATGGATAATGCTATATTTAGTGTATGAGCTTTGTGGATAAATTCACATATTGTTTCTATTTGCACGGTTTTTGGGTGGTCATACTGTTTTAATTTGGACGGACTTGCATAAATCTCTGGTGCAAAGGGGCATTTTGCACACTTTTATTACATAGCCGTTAATGAAAATAAAAGGATTTATAAAAAAAAAACCTATGTATTACTATTGTTTAATTTCAGAAAATAAGATTAATGTTTATCCCAAATCAACGATATCAAAACAAAACGTTTTGTGATCTTGCGACTTCCTTGTGTGGTCATTTCTAATGAGTATTTCATACTGTAAATCGTTGTCAGAAGGAATTTGGTTTTATAAAAATTTCATTCTTTGGGAAATAGTATTGTAAATGTTCATAACATTATACCTATTGTTGAGGGTTGGCTTTATATTTTGTCCCTTAAGAGAAGAGAAATTAGATTAGCAACCTTTTATCGTCATCCTTGAATATTGAAGAAATCTAGGTTTCCTTCTAAGAAACATTACTAGGTTTTACTCACATGTTTTGACAAAGTCACTGACTTTAAAGCTTAATAAAAGACGACCTTGGACTTCGAACCATCCCTGCAATTAGGGTACATTTATCTATTTTTATCAGAATGAAATAGTCTTATCTATACTGTCGTCTCCTGCTTTTTTTATTGACTATATAGCCAAATAAAGGACTCATTTTACTTCAGACCACTGGCACACAGAAAATTTACATGAACTATATTGGTTGATAAAAACTGCAGTCGTTCTGGAAATAAAACCGACTATGTGTTTATCTTGGACCTATCTCAGGAATCAATCTACATGTAGTTTGCAGCTTGTCTTCGTTTTCATTTTTATAAATGAGAAAAAGATCAGTATAATCCATAACCAAAACTGAAATTTTCCATATGTGAATGAATTCTTGGGGCATATTTTCAAATTTAGTTAGCAAGCACACTATGTTTGATAATCTATTAAATAAGGTTCAGTCGTTTGGAAATCTTTTCCGTGACCCGCCATTTTTTATTCCCAAAAAAGATAACCTTTCTTCTATTCAAATTATGTTAATTATATATATTATCGTATCACTTTCTAGAAATGTTTTCTCTCTCTAAGACGTCCGTCTTGCATTCTTCTGTCGACCCTGTAAAGTTGCAATCAATTCCCGAGACCTATACTGTTTGCTTCTTTCGTATACATTGATAAACCTGTCAAAACAAGTGTACGTGAGTGTCTAGGAAATCGAACATTAACTACCTTCTAGCCAGACAAATACTTTCAACATGTATTTATTACACCTCTTTATTTTTTTTATTCTTTGGACAATCGTCTTATCGCATTTTCGCTGACGTCATCTCTCGGCTGTGTGCTATGTGCTATGATTTATGGGCAACGTATACTTATTGACTTAAAGTTGTGAGGTCATTTCCGAAAAGTGGCGGGTCAATGTAATTGTGTGGTCGTTCTTGAGCTGCTAAGTTACTATTTCTTTAAAAATATGGTGGCACCATCTATTTTGTGCATATTGGGTTGAGGGGAGCATTTGTGTGTTGTTTATCTAATTATTTGTGCAAATGTAAATTAACAAATTAGATCAGAAAAACAACAACAAAAGTTTAAGGAAAAATATAGACATATTGAGGGCAAACGTCAGCATTTGGATACAGAAGAAGCTAATCTTTGATTAGTTCAATTCTGACTTCCTGCTTTCATTTTATTGGTCAGTTCAAAGTTTGCCAAAGGTCGGCTTAAAATGACATCAATACGTAATGTTCTACATGTAATGACTGATCAGTACAGCTAGTTTTTTCTACATTGTCAAACCAGTGTAACAAATTGCCAAACTAGGGTTAAATTATTTTCGATTGTTCTGGTTACAATCATGTTGTTGTTGATACAAATTAAAGAGGTTAGATCGCTTTAGATTAAGACGAATACAATTACTTGTAACCTGGATGTAACCAATTGTTGACACGATATTATTAATCAATTTTAGTTCTGTAATACATAATAGTGCTAACTTCTTGTGCTAACAAGTACGATATGGTTCATGTTACCAAGGTGAAGTTCTTAAGTTCCAAAGCAAAGCCTATTTTAGAATAAAAATTGGTCATCAAATCCATGGTATATGGATCAATAATTCAGTTTTTATCAGATAATTGACATTTTACAGAAATTAACGTAAGATGGTTTAGATTTAGAATATATTCAGCCCTTGCATGCATTGAACTGCAATTACCTCACTAGTGATGGCGTATTGAAAGCACTAAAAATCAAAAATTCAAAATCAACGGAAAACAAAATAACAAGGTGTGAGGTTATTTAAAACTTAAGCATAGCTACTTATTTCAATGCTGAATTATGTCACTGATAAAACCTTTAGAGACATTCATTTCTTGATAAAATATTTTCGAAAGGGTTGAGGCAACATGAACTTTAAATTCTCAATCATGTGGATGGTTTGACAAAATGGAGGCCCCTGTGGCCTTATAAGAACCAACAAATTAAACAAAAGAAAATAAAAGACCTTAACTTTCTAAAGCCAACGGTAGTAAAGTTAAGTTTACGGATGGACGGACAGACGGACATTGGATGCCATGACATGTCAAGAGCACAAAGTGCCTGAAAGGCCTTATTAGCTAATAAGGTCGCATGGTTTCCACCTAATTGATTATGGTCATCAAGATAAGTGTGATGGTCGCTGACACTGTTATCAATGGAAGTGGATTACGATAAAACCATGTTTTTGGATGTTCATGTTACAAATGTAGATTCTTTTTAAATGGAGGCTGGATCAATGATTGGAACGTTAAGATTCGGATCAAAGGGACCGGGGTTCGAATACTGCTGGGGGCTAGCGTGCACTGCTACACTGGAATCCAGCGCTGTACCACCCATGATTAACTTGTTCCAGCCGATTCTCGTGGGTTTCATGGCATTTAATAGCCACATTGATATTCTTCCATTTAGACCGTGAAAAAAGTGAGATACTCTATCTAAAAACACCACCCCTGTTTGATTTAAACACATTTGATTTACACATAATTTAGATGATACGTTGAATTGAAAACATCTTGAATATGTACCAACTTACCAACTTGCCGTTCTTTTGTCCAAATTACATACGACAACAATTAACTGTCGACAAGTTTCTGCAAAGTTTCACATGCTAGTATGTTTTCTATGTTTTTTATGGTTTATATCTTTTCTTTTCAAAGTTGTGCGATATATGCACGGTTATTTTATAGAAAGTGCTTTCTCAGTGTTTTTTTTTCAATGGAAAATATCCAATTTCCAAATACTGAAAAATAAGCCATTTGCTATTTTGAATTTCATCTGTACTAAGGAAACTGTCCTAGCTTCTACAGTTGTTTCAGTTTTCCATAATATAATTGATTAATTGAGGATGTTTCTCTTCTCGATTGCCGGTTATATTTGTTTTGGGGCTATAAATCTCCTTCGTAATGTATAATTTCAAGAATATTTTTTCAAAATCATTGATGTTATAAACAAAATCTCAACACACTTAGTTGTTTTCAGTTTCATTTCTGGAGAACAATTCAGTGAAACTTTGTCATAGGTCAGCTGTCAACTGACTATTTAATGGTCATTAATCTTGACGGCGTTTACACAGAGTAACAATGCTTTGTGATTTAAATTATTCTTTACCAGTATGTTTATCATAATTTCATGTACATGTAATAATAAGTCTTTAAGTGACAGTGCGTGTCTCTTTCTACTAAATTTTGAACTTGAACCATAATTGAGTATTGAGTTAAGTAGCATGCCAGCTAGACCGAAACTTCTGTCGCCCGAATGTTCTCTTCTCGCAAGTGAGCCTCTTACTAACCATGCTATCCATGTGGTGTCGGGTAAAGCCTCTCGACTTACAAACCAGCAAACATAAATCTCGCTGAGATTGATAATGGCTGTTCAAATTGTATCTGCACTAAGAAAATCTTACTTTTTGTGCCTTAGTCACGGTTCTATTTGTTGACTGGTTGACAATGAACTTATCTCAAATGTACTTTGGTAAAGGTTGTGAGGTCATCTTGAAAGCCTTCAATATACTGACTCACTAAAGTGTATATGTTTCTGTCAGATTATAATTGATTACATGTTTCGTTTATAGTTGACCTCTTTTTATATAAATTATGCTTAGTGTTTTATAATCAAAAGCTTTTTAGAAATGTGCCCCATCCCCACATATTAAAAATATCTAACCAACTCAATCATACATACTTAAGAGTGCTACAAGTTATTATCATTACTACCCTTGGAGTAAATTGATATTCGTTTATTAAAAAAAAAAAACTTCAATGGGGATTTGTGCCTAATCTGGTCATGTGAAGTAATAGGTAACTAAATTTATTAAAACAACAAAGACTAATATTTATACCTTAAGGACCTGTAAAATTGTGAAAATATGACAAATATTCTGGCAGTCGCCTTTATTCTTGTTTTTGCTGTTTTTAGTGATTGAATGTGACGTCTGAATTTCAACTTACAGGTTTTGTTTATATATGTACTTTTACAATTGGAAAGACTTATCATGACATCAAATCAAATACGAATTAATTAGGATTAATTCAATGGATCATTGTAGGAGAATCCATTCCTTGTTTTCTAGTTTGACATGGTGGTATGCATTTTTGAAGCGGTTTTTATTCCTGATTAAATTATCCTCTGGCAAATTGAAACCTACTTTAATACGTGCAATATCTGCTCAAACCTGGTAGACGCTTGTGCAAACGGGTCTTAAATACTTCAACTGATAAGAACTCCGGACTCCGAGCAACGCTATTACATTTATTGAGTAAGCTTTTTTAAACTCTGTACCATAATACATATAAACAACATAAACTTTGTAGTACAATTTTCAATTTTAAAAGAACACTCCACAGTCTTTTTGGCAAATTTTTGTTTTTTCCATGGAACAATTAACCTTAAAAATCAAGTCTTATACTATAACAATTTCAGCATTCAATTAATGAGGGATCGTAATGTTTATATATTTCTTTCATTTATTCCCCTTACGTGTATTTTTATTCGACAAAACTGAGCAATAAAGGATGATAAAACAAGTCATATTTAAGACTAGAGTATAGCTAATTGTTTTATCACCAACATTGTTCAATTATGTAATTTTAGTGTAGATCATACCACATCAACAAATGAAATAAATGAAAGGCAAAGAACTTTTGTTGGTCTGTCAATGATACAGTTATTTGAAAGAGTATATCGATGGGAATGATAAAAAGCAGGTCGACTAAAATTGAATTTCAAAGTACTTCAGAGCTGTTTACTAAGTTACAGTGTGTAGTGTCAGAATCCGAAAATTGTACATGTTCCAAAAAATGTCTTGTGTCCAGTTCGGCACCACTTTTTGATCTCAGTGCATTATGACGCAAACTTCTAATATTCGCGTTTGGTCACGTTATCTCAAATATGCGTACAGAAATCAAATATCGATAAAGTAAAGGTTCTATAAATTGTATCCAAAGTTTTATGTGTTAATCCGTAAAAAAAACTCCTGACATCTGATCATAGGACGTCTTCCGCCAGTAGTATCACAATGTATATTACACACGTGTTCTGAATATCTTAATGAGATAATTTTGGTTATTTGAAACAAGTGTTGTGTAACCAGTTGAAAGTGATTCAACGAATGTTGTGGAAGCAAAACAGGTTATTCAACGATAGTGACGTCATAATGCCGAACTACTAACAATCGAGCGAGTACAAGTGATCTTTCCGTTGCCACCTCAATATTTCAGATTAACATCACGCCTATATTCAAGCAGTTATCAGCAACAAAACACAACCGAAAATCACTTTAAATTTGTGAACAATAAAATATTGACGTAGGTTAATTTTTTTTAAAGTTCTATTTGTGTTCAAAGTAATTCTTAATTGTAAATTTCGTCGATGAGGCAGACGCGGCAGAGTTATCTCCATTTAGCGCTTTATTTACATCCTGAACGTAGAGTGCATAAACAACTACAGTACGCTGTCGAACCGCCACAATGACTTGAGTCATATTTTAAGTCACCAATCTACTTTCCGTTCTCTCGCACTTGTCGAATCATGTCAAAATGAGAGTAGTCTCCCTTCCAACTCTGTTGTCAACCTCGCTTCCCAGAGCAATCAGACAACCCGTTACAGGAGTACCGAGCTCTTGCAGTCGATCTTCTCAGCCCCAATGTATAGTGGTAACCCAAGAAATGATAACTTCTTTGGACCAGAAAACAAGAAAATGAGACTTGATGACCAGTTATTTCTTGTACCTAGTTTGACAGACTCGGTGTTACTTTGTTCAAAGCGAGCTGCCGTTGTTTATCTATCGTTAGCAGTGACATGTCAAATTGAGCGATGACGCGTCAAGTGTTCAGTGACGGAGGATCTTGTACTTGCGTTTTGATCTGTCAAGTTGTTTGCCTGTCTCTGTTTATCAAATCTTCGTACATCATATTTCTGTCACGTATGGCTCGTTGATTAATTTACAACTATAACGTGGCCTACGTTTCAGACGAAAGAGGCAGTGTAGCATTGAGCACAATGTATTCATGCGCTTACGTCTTTCAGTGAACATTTTGAGGTCTTCGAAGAACACGTTTCCTATTTTCCTGTGTCTAATAAAGAGATCACAAAACGAGTGGGTGTTGAATATGGAAAATATTCCAACTCAATATTTTTAAACATTTCGATTTATTCACTCGCTTTCGCTCGTGAATAAATCAAAACGTTTAAAAATATCTCGATGGAATATGTTCCATATTCAACACCCACTCGTTTTGTAATCTCTATGTATTCCATCAATTTTTGAATGTTATTCCTTCGTGCTTCTGATATTTGACAACTATTTAATTATTCACTCGGTTTGGAAGACGGATTTTTATTAATAATCTTAATTGATAAAAATATGTTTTATAAAAAATAAAAGGATGCGTAGCGATACACATTTTTACGCCATACATACTTCCGCGTTGAGGTTACATTGACATTGGTATTAGTACGCCGCATGACGTCAAGTATAGCAAGTCCGACTTTCACATCTACCAAAAACAACAAATAGATAAAAAGAAAGACATTTTGATCAAATTCAGAATTGATTTAATATGATAAAGCATAAATCAAACAATGATCAAGCTATTTTGTTTATATACAATCGTGTAGAAATCGGTAACCTTTAAAGTTCAAGGTCATTTTCAAAATTTTCAAATACATTGTTGGCTCGTGCCGTCAGTAAGTCGGAGTCACTGTTGAAGAAAACACGTCTACGCTTTCGCTGCTGATTTTCATAGTTCATGGTATTTGTTTATAATTGTAATCAAATCATTTGGAAATAACAATCTTGTTTTATAAGAGCTTTTGTGCAACTTTCGCAAACTGGGAATCCCGATGACCTAAATGTATATCTATAAATAGCTGCTTGGGGAAATCCGGGAAGTCCCAAGGTTCAGAAAAAGTAGAATCGGCAGGGGTGCAATAAGGAATCTCGAGTGCAATACGAAATTTGAAGACGGATTCCGTATTGCACCCTTGAATTACTATCCTAAGTTTACATGGGTGTATAATAATCCTTAGTGCTTCTGATATTTTACAAGTATCTAATTATTCAGTCCATCGGTAATTTCGATTTTGAAGATATTTTTCTTCACGCGACAATTGGTTAAGTTCCGTATTTTGGGTTGATATGTGATTTGGCATTCATTTGCAATTAAATAAATTTAGATAATATTTTGACTTACCTATAGTTCACTGTGAAATTGTGACGAAACCATTGTGAAGACAATGAGCAGCATCAAGTTGATTTTTTACTGATATCGTATAACGAAGTTCCACAACTAAGAGACAAGTACTACTGATCATATCATATACAATGTCATTATTGTATATCAAGATTAAAAGTAAAAATAGTCTGAGAAAGGAGATCCTCCAGTCTGTACAGCTTTCATGTCTGATTTTTTATCCGTTAATTGCAACCTGGTTATTCTTTTTTCTATCATTTCACTTGTTTGCCTTGGATTGTGCGTTTTCAGCTTTCAAATGAATCTTCTTAAACAGACCTTTTATGAGGCTTTGCTCATATCACAAATTACTACACTAACTTCCCTCATGTCGTCCAGAGCTAAATCAATCAAATTATACTGATAGAATAACTGATTTCATGAATGAATGCAGATTTCGAGTTGGACAATAGGTCGTTATCTCTGATCCAAGGTGCAGAACAACACGCTATTAAGAAAGAACTTTCACAATTGCCGCTGTCTTTCGAAAAGGCAGAAGACAAACGCAGAATTGTTAAACCAATGACGTTAAAAACCTTTTCATATCTGCAAGGTTATATTGAAATCTGTAGTTGAGTAAGAGCACTGCTTTAGGAACACCTCCCCTACCCTATAGTGATGATGGATAACTTGAATATATGAGGATATACATTTTAACCGACAGGAATCGTCCTTGTGCGGCAGGTTATAAGGCGCGTAGATCTCTCATGTGTACTTAACGAGAATTCTTGCTCGATGACAACCTAACACGCGTTTTGGTGTTGTGTCTCAAATGGTTGTAATCTGTCTCTTGTGATTGTGATGAATAAAACCCTTCTCCTTGTGGTAATTCCATATTCTTACAATTGCTGTTTTCGCATGAGACAAGTTTACATGAATGACCATGCCAGACTTCATTGAGCGAGAGTTTTAGGAGTCACTACAATGCTATCATTACCCGCCTGCAGTCCCAATCTGAACCCAACAGAATTTCTTTGGGACATTATGGAACGTCGCAGACATCGTTGGGAACCTTCTGTCCACACTTTTGCAGAGACTGGTACGGATGTCTAGGAGGGTCAATCAAGTGATCAATGTTCACGGATCAGACCCTATTGACTGAATACTGACTTAAACCCGACGCTAGGGCTTAATTGTTTCATTAAAGACAGATTCCTTCTTTATTACAGGCTGGTATTGGACTGATGGCAAAAGTATTTCTCATCTGAACGTTGTAGGACCGCCATTTTGCTGTTTTGAGTTTGTTCTTATTGGCATGATTTTAACATTGGATGCCAAATGTAACTTCTCTTCCATCAGGAATGAATGCAAGATGTATTTAGTTGGAGACTGTATTTTGATATCTTGTGGCTCTTAACCTATTGTATAAGTATTTGATTGTGTCTGTTTAGAAAAGCATTCAAACAATGTCTACTCATTCTAAATACATCTTTATAAACTTCTGCCATTTGTTTTAGAATACACTTTCTATACACTATGAGAGCACTGAAAAGATTTTTCAAAACTGAAAATTACAGGGTTGCATAACATAATTGGTATCTTCCTTAAAGGAAGAACTGGGAAACGTAATCTAATGGCTCAAGTAAAAACAATTACAGGTTGCTGTGTTGAGCTTTTATTTTGCAAAAATGTTCATTTACTTGATTTGAACTTAATTTACTACATTTAATAAATATATACAAACAAAATATGACGTACAATATATACATTAAATGGCGCAAGAGCTTGTTCTCTATTAAGTTTTGTTCATTGATAACAGTTTACCAATGTTCAGTGTTCAAGTTAAGTTGATTGTGTGCATTCAACTATTAAAAGATCAATCATATTTGTTCAAATGTATGTTGTTACCACTCGGTACCAACGATCGTCTATTTTACTGATACTTGACTATTGTTGTCATATCTTGAGCGATTTCAATTAGATGCACTCCGTACAATATTTGACGCTGTTCGCGGTATTAGTCATCAAAAGATATACTTCAAATCAAAGTTAAACCGCTAAAATTATATCAAACTTTACACTTTCGGTTCAGCTTCGGTGTAGTAAAATGAACGCAGATAAAGTAAATTGACACATTTCAAACAATTCAGAATGCGCTTAATAAGGACCACAATTAAGATGTTGTACATTACCTGTATACATTTGAGTTGGATACGATTGTAAGAAATTATTCGTTTTGCAATTTGCCATAGCCTCCAAACTGTTTTATATTGAACAAGTCAAGAAACTATTGTATCAATTTGACCAGTGTCAAGTCCCTTCACCATACATCATTTAGACTAAACGCTTTGATAAGTAATTCTTATGATGTTCTTATAAATAAAGTGAAACATTACTGTGATAACAAATGCCAATGAACTAATTGTTTCTGTTTCATGGCAATTCTGCATTTTGGTTTCAACGTTTATTCAGTGAACCATATCATTCTCATTTTTGAATTAATTGAAGTAGCAGAACATAAAAAACACTTACGTCATTTGACAATTGAAATGTTGCCAAATTTTATCAGCACTTAAAGAATTTGTTGATTATTATATCAGGTATTTTGGAATTAACAGTTAATGTCGGACGGTAGTTGGTAATTGATAGCATACAACGTGTATATTCAATGTGAATCCAGGATAATTTTAATCTTTGAATGTTTTGATAAATTAAATGTGCACTTCAAAAATGGTGTTTGGATATTAAACACAAACCCAAACACATATCTTGTCCTGTTTTTTAAACACATGGATTTTCAAAACATGTTCAAACCCAAAACACATTTCGTAAAGTGTTTAATATCAAAACACGTTTTGGGTTAGAACATGTTGTAGAAAGTGTTTTGATTTTCAACATGTTGTGTAAGTGTTTTGATTTTAAACATGTTGTGAAAAGTGTTTTGATATTAAACATGTTGTGAAAAGTGTTTTGGTATTAGATATATTGTGAAAAGTGTTCTGGTATTAAACATGTTGTGAAAAGTGTTTTAATTTTAAACATGTTGTGACAAGTGTTTTGGTATTAACCATGTTGTAAACTATTAAACGAAATATTTTCTAAGATATTCAAGACTTGAAACAAAAAAGAAATGTAACCTTTAGCAAACAGACACAATCACAAACGGCATTGAAATGAATATCAGTTTTGCAAGTTTTTCTTTAGTTCAGTAACAACCTTCTAGAACCTCACCATATGATGGAAAGAATATTTATACATTTTGATGAAATAACTTCTTTTAACATCTTCAATACATGAAGTCAATAATTGATAACCGATAGTTTTAAGAATAATATAAAATGTGATTTTGTATCAAAAGGATTCTAAAGTTGGTTTAAAAAATTATGCAATATAATATGAATTAACTTGCAAATGCGAAAATATGCTAAAAAACCAAAGGATAAATGAAAAGATAAGACATTGATAGGTTGAATTGCCAATATTTATTTGTTTTACGGCCAAATTTGACCTGATCACGACTTCTCAAAATTAAACAAATTACAGATGGGAAGCGACAGCAAAAATCTTTAGAGCTAGTGGCACTGTGACTCTACAAGTTGTGCGTGATTACCAGATGGTCAAAATAGGTGAGGGACTTGTTGGTGATAACCAGTCGTCAGGGTGCTTCCTTGTGGCAGCTGGTCAGGTCGTCATTCTTCAACTAAAAAGAAAAGTGAGAAATGCTAAACTACCGTAACTGTTCTACTGAATTTAAGTGAAGAATTTCAAATAAGGAATCTCATCAAAGTGTCTTATGCTATCAAATGTAATTATGACAGCATCAGTTGATCAAAAATGTAATAATGTGAGTCTTTTTTGGTAGCTAGTTTGGTAATAACTTTGCCACACAAAAATCGAAGTTTAATATAATATTCCAAAGCTGCATACGATTCAATCAGTATATAAAGTTGTTGCCAATGCTTTGGTTATGACCCCATAAAAATGGAATCAGCAAACGAAACCTGGCTTAAATATTTATATGTTTGTTAATATAATATCAAGCTATAACTTACATAAACTTTTGAGATCATGTTTGGTAAGGCCTCTTTGCTGTTTCTTGGGACTGTCAGGGCTAGTTTTTTCCTCAGTCAGCATGGTCATTTCTAAATAAGCCTCGGTGGTGTCGCATGGTTCATCAAGATCTTCATTCTAAAAAACAAAGTTAACAAAAGTTTCCATGAGTACATATCATTTGGTGCTTTCTTCATTAATTACTCGGCATTATTTCCAATGACTGACTATACATGCTAAATGGAATGAACCACTTTGTTTAAGATGTGATCTCAATAAAACAAAATAAAATGTTTCAAATTGCAAGACAATGTTTTTTCTGATCCCAAGAATCATTTTTAAATCAACATACAATATTTTGTTAAGTTATTATAATCCATTTCCATTCATTTCACACAAATGGCCGCAACTGATTATTTCATGATACTTTAATATTTTTCTAGGACTACACATGTTTGGGTTGTGTAACGAGAAGTTTTGACCGTCCGGAGACAATACATTCGGTATAGACTTAAATAATGTTTTCTTTGGAAAAATTGAAGGAAAAATTCTTTCAAAAAACGTGCTGCTATCCCTTTACCGTATCATAAATAAGTGTCATGAAATAAGTTTTTGATGGATCAGCGTAAAACATTTAACAAATTTAATTCTAATTTTCATAGCTTAAAGTACACAACTTATAATTAATCATTCGATCAAGTGACGCAATAACACTGTTTACAAGATTTATCTAACCCAAACAACAATTATCAATATCAATATTTTTGTAAGAGAAGCCTGTAATATTCGAATGGTAGTTTTGAACAAGTTTTGTTACATGCATTTGCTTCATGGTATGTCAGGTCGACAAAACACTATCATTTAACCTTCATTTTCATTATTATCTGAGTTCGTTATAGCATCGTAATTTTGTGACGTCGCGTGTATTGAGCCAAATCTTACCTTGCAAAATGTTGATTCCTTTGTCTGAATAGTTTAGTTGTCGAAGGAATTCAAGCACACCTCTGACCGTTGAATCTTCATTCAAATTTTGAACACTCATGTTTGGTGGTATTGTCCGTTTTCAGTAGAATATAGGTTCGAAACAAAGAGAAGCTGAAAATTTACTTTTGTTTTCTATCATACACACAAGCTTTTTCTAGTTTTTACATACTTAATCAAATAAAGTTTTGGGGGGAAACTTGAAAACAATTTTGGTTAAATTTCAACTAGTATAGTAGTAAACTTTTGTTGTACACCGTACACCGAAGAAACCTGCAGTTTTCATGGGTCACCTGTTTTCGTGGTATTTACAAAGATGTCTGTTGTCTCTAACTCCTTTCCGCTCCCAATCGGTTAACGCATATTTTATTGACAAGTTGTTTTGAAAATCATTGAGATTCCGTGCTTGTTTCGTTAACATTTATTGTTAATATAAAACATGTATGTACATATTTTTGCGAAAATGTTTTCCAGTTAACCCCTAGCTGTTATTCTTATCGTGAATCACCTGACTTTTGAGTATGATACCAGTTCAATTGATAAATATATGAATATATAGCATGGTTAAGTCTTATTCATTTTTTGCTATTTTGTAAAACTTTCCCTATGCAAGGAAAATAAGTTATTTGAACAGTTTGCTTTGCTTGCTCATTTCAAATCTTAAAGTACATGAAATTCAAGGTGTTTGGTGACAAAAAGCTCTTCTGACACTATAAATAAACTCTAAGCGGCCTAATGATTTCTTTACTTTACCAGAAATAAATAAAGACATACTTTGCAAAATATTTGTGAAAATGAAATAATTCAATGTCAACGTAAATATTTTAAACACATATCAATATCAATTAAATTGCTAATGTACACTATCGGTCTGTGATTTTTAAAAAAACCCATAAACAATTTGAGGTTATTGCATGTGTTGTATCGTCTTAAATTAATTTTATGGTAATACCATGAAAACGGGTGACACCAAATATAATATTAAAATTGCCATCTTTTTTTTCAAATGTCAACAAGATCTATCAAACGAATAAAACAACTGTTTATTTATCATGAAATAATGAAGATTTATGTACTTTATCACTTTATACTGTTCAGGATCTATGTGATAATCCGCAATAACACTTATAGAAGTGGAGTTTTTTTTTACACCCTTAACAGGTAACAAGAGGGTAATTTATTCTGTAGATTCTTCGGGTGGTAATAATAATGATGAAATTAAAAATGATGATAACATTAATGACAACAAAAACAATGATAATAATATGATCATCATCGTCGTCGTCAACTTTAATATAAATGTAACTGCTACTGATATAATCACATTGTGTTTTTGTGGCATTCAGAAAAAGGATATACTATATATCAAAGCAAACAATATAGCAACATGTATACGCATTTAACATGTTATCACGACTACATGCTTTCTTATACATAACTCATATGAGAATAATTTGTGGTTAGTACAATTTGTTTATATTTGAAACATGTTTTGATGTGTTTAGCATTTAAACACAATTCGCAACATGTTTTGAGTAAAACACGTACGCAACATGTTTAAAACCCAAACGCCATTTTTGCAGTGTGCATCACAGTGTTATCTGTAATTGATGTGATTTTAGTAGTAGCTGTATCTTGATCAATAAATATTCTCCACATTTAGAGAATACTGAATTAATTTCCCATTGAATTAATTAAAAAAAACTCATGTAGATGATTCTCATAATCAAACCTAATATATTTCCACGATAGCCTTTATACTTACTTAGAACCTGGCTTGAAAAATATATTTTACGGTCGCATCTATTGAAATAGTGAAAATGTATACAGATTTTAACCAATGGATTTACGTTTAAGAAATATAGAACATATTGATTCAGTTATGAATTAGTTAAGATCATAAATGTAAGCTAAACTGACGTGGTAAACATTTAAGTTCATATGAAACAAAATAATGAGGAGCAGGTTTTAAGACAACGTACGGAAGCACCCTAGTGTCATAGTCAAATTTGTTTTATCCTAAAAAATTATTAACTCCTAATAAGCAGATAGTAACGCCTAATTACGTGATAATTAAGTCCTAATTAGGACTTAGTTATCACCTATTTAGAAGATAACTAAGTCCTACTTAGGACATAGCTATTTCCTAATTAGTTGATACTTTCTAGTATTTAGGTGATTATTAAGGTCTAAGTAGGAGATACTAACTCCTAATTAGGTGATCATTATCTCCTAATAAGATGATTAATAACTCCTAATTAGGTGATAACTATTTGCTTATTAGGTGATAACTATCTCCTAATTAGGAGTTAGTATGTCCTTATTAGGACTTACTATCTCCTAATTAGAAGATAGTATGTCATTATTAGGACTTGATATCTTCTTACAGCATATTGGGAGATAACTAAGTCCTACTTAGGATATAGCTATTTCCTAATTAGGACTTAATTATCGCCTAATAAGGAGATACTATGACCTAATAATGACATATTATCCCCTAATTAGGTGATAGTATTACCTAAAAAGGAGATAGTAACTCCTAAATAGCAGATAGTAACGCCTAATTGATAAATAAGTGCAAATTAGCTATTTCCTAATTAGTTAAAACTTTCTCGTATTAAGATGATAATTATCTCCTAATTATGTAATCATTATCTCCTAATTAGTAGATAGTATGTCCTGATTATGACTAAATATCTCCTTATTAGAAGATAATTTCTCATTATTAAGTGATAGTTATGTCCTAATTAGGCGATGATTAAGTCCTAATTAGGTGATAACTATCGCCTAATTAGGAATAAGTATGTCCTAATTAGGACTTTATATCTCCTAATTAGGAGACAGTTTCAGTAAGTCCTAAATAGGTGATGGCATATCCTAATTAGGGAATTTTTTACTATGGAACTAGGATGCCTCCGTAACTACTCCTAATTAGGAGATAACTAAGTCATAATCAGGACATAGCTATTTCCAGATTAGTTGATACTTTCTCGTTATTAGGAGAAACTATCCAGAAATACCTTCCATCTCTGACATAGTTTGTGAACATACCTAAAAACTTCACTGTGAACATTTTCAACTGAGCTGCCCATGCATTAGTTGATATCAATAACTAAATTGGGCAAAAAAGATTTTTTGACATTCCTGGGCGTTTGTCAATCTGTACATATATAATACGGTTTCCAAATTTTTGAAAACAAGGAAGTCGAAATATTTGTTCCCCTAAAGAATCATGCAAATGACACTTTCGAGAACTAAGCTTAATTGTAAGTATATTGGTTTCAGTCTATATATACTCCTCATAAATAGATTTCAATCCAAGCTTACTCCTGTCATTATATGTATATATACAAAATCTGTAGGGATATAATGATTAATTTATTGTTCATAATTTTGTAAAATTTCTAAAAGTCGTGACGAAAGTCCCAAAGACTGCAGGCGGTCATATTCAATGAGATTTCCACAAAACGTTTATGAGATATGAGATTTACACGTACAAGTTAATTCCCCTCCACCATACACCTATGTTATGACCGTCTATTCATGTTCCAGGGAGGTTACCTTCGACTTCTTATTTCCTTGTTATTCAGGCAACATTTTACATTTAGAATATAAAGTATTCTGATTCTATAATACGTAATGTAAAATGCATTTGAGGCAAAGAAAGCAAGACTTTAGCATTGTATATTAATTTTATTGCTACAGAACAGTCATGAAATAAACATACTATATAAATATACTATATAAAGTAACAAGTCAATTCTATTGGTCTGTTCTGCCTACTCCAAACGATAATTCCTCACACTGTCGTAGGAGCTAAATTGGAACAGAAGTAAGAAATCAAATAAGGCGGAGATTTTATGTAACAGACGTCATAAACAAGTCGATCCATGTATATCAATTTACAGTGTACCCAAGTATTTAAGCCACCGGGTCAGGAGAGCATTCTATCAAGGTTGGCATTAATATCAGGTGGGACAATATGAGGCTGGGGCTTCAAAGAAAACTGTCCAATGCCCTGTCATTACTTTTTCTCTCATACATATTTGAACAAGCAATAACGTTTGCAACGTTTGGAAGATAAAACTTTGATATATGTTTGTAAGAAGGATTTACATAGCGGAGTGTGACTGTTAACTTGTACGATATCAGAACATTTGCAAATATATATTATTCATAAAAAATTATGAAAAAAAAATTATTCACGGCTAAATGCAATTTTCTTCTGTGTTAGCTCTGACATCGTTGACTGGTTGGGGGTGTGCACACTAATTTATCACAAGTGTCCTAGATTCAGTAATATAACAATTGATACTTGTTCCTATTTTTTCTCCACTTTTTTATGAAGTCACTTAATTGACACAATTTTACAGAAAGTTTCGTCGTATGCGATTATCTATACAATCAATAATGAAACTGATCTTTTATCTTAGCTATCTGTAATTAGATAGCCTCGAGTGAATGGATAAGCCGACTTAAAGTTCCGTCATCCTACTGTTGAATCTTTTCAATCACGAAAATATGACTATATTATATGGCTAGATTTATAAATCTATTATTTATATGCCATTTTCGACCAAAGTAGTATAGACTAATATATGTATTTATTAAGTCTGGAGTTGTGTTTAGTTAATGAAACGTTTTTTTTCTACGTATGAAATTGCCATACTTTTTTTTGCTTCCTTTTCGTTTCAATATCATGTAATAGCAGTGATAGAATACATTGGACGATTTTATGTTGTTCTTCAACTACGCTTATATACCTGCACCGTTTTTCTTTAGATTTAATATTTTGATAATCACCTACCTAATTAGAATTAAAAAGGTGGCAAAAATGTACTATAATCTGAATGTTAAATAGTGAATTTGTACAGGGAGAAAAGTACAGAGCAACCTCTTTCGGAAGTTGATCGGGGCTCAACATAGTCGTATTTGCTAAAGGCGCATTTGTTAAAAATGCGCTTCATTTTCATTTTAAAGACCGCTTCCGAATCTGCGTGTTAATTAACTTGACAAAATCACAAGACAACACACATCTTATGTACCGAAGCTCTTTTTGAATGTAGCTTACGTATCTGTTCAAACTATGCACATCCTGAGTACACCATCTCTCCAAATAGTTCCGCATCTTAAATTGTCTTCATGAGTCCATAGATCTTCTGTCGTTAGTGTGCTATCATGGTCATGCCTCATAGCTTTTGTCTCTGATGAGCCGGAGCGCATCTTAGTGAATAATCATTATACATAACTTCGTCATCCAACATAGTTTCTGTCTTTCCCGTACTTTTGCGGCTACTGACTGTAAGACCAGTCACCATAGCTGTTTCCGTATGTACTGTTGCGCATCACATGTAAATAGTTGTAGTGAGCATTAAGTATTGTAACAGACATTTTATGAACGCTTTAGTCAGTTTTTATATCTTCATGTTTAACTTAGCAAAGGGAGGTAACTCTAATCTTTGATGTTAGAGTGGAGAACATGTGCTTTTGGAAATGGGGAAGGTGGACATTTTGATGAGAGAAATTAATATGAGAATAAGCTTAGAATTAGGGTCAAACAAGAATGGTATGTACTTTTAGTGTTGTAGAAACATCTTTTTGTAACAGTTATCATATTTCAAGCAAATAATTATTCATATTTTGTTTGTAAATTACACATGATGTTAGGTCATTTCATTTCACCCTTTTTCAATGTGGAAAAGGTCTTTCATAATTATATACAAGTGTTTATTTAATGTAATTTGCTAAATGGTATACTTCTTTGAGATTTAAGAGTAATTATAGTTAAGCAATTTATCATATTTTTGGAAAGAAATTTCTATGGTATTTTTGAGTGTAATGTTTGTTTAAATTCTGAAAGTGAAATGTTTGAGTTATTTAATTCTTATTTCATGTGAGTTTTATTTTGTGTAACTGATTTAGTTTTCTATTAACTTTGCAGTTAATCGTCTTCTCAACGTTAAACAGTATCAGAAGTTAGAATCGTCTTAATCATTAGAAGTTCCAAGAATCAGAATGTTTGAATTTGAGGATTATGAATTGGAATGACATAGATAATGTTGGAATAAAAAGGGTAGTGGAATTAACATTCAAGTTTCTTTATTTGAGAAGGAAGGAGCGAACTGAGAACATAAGTCAAATTAGAATATACTTAGAACTAAACATGAACATGCCATATGTGACATCACATAACATTAACATTCTTGTCCAGTAAACAAGAGATACCTGTAAGAATGGCCAGTGAGGACATGGACATCAGTTCAGTAATTAGTACTCTTAGTACAAGGCAGAAAAGAATGACTGAAAAGGGCCTCTTATACACTAAGGAACAGAAGGAGAAACTTTTGAGCTTATCATTTAGACAGTTAAGGGCTAAACAGGATGCTATTATATCTCTTTTGGAGGAAACCACAGATATTAAGAGAGTTACAAATGAACATTCACAATTTCTGACATTGTTAGAGAAGCATTATGCTCTGAGAGAACAGTATGTGTCCCTTCTTGATCTAGAGGCTAAAAAGCAGTATGAGTTTAAGGTTGACTGTGAGGAAAATCCATTCATACACAGTTTCAAGGCTAAGTAAGAGAAGTGGTTCAGTGAGCACACAGTAGCGCCTAGTGATAGCATATCTCAGAAGGCAGGGTCACAACACTCTCACAGTAGTCAGGGTAGTAATATTGCTATGGCTAGGATGAAGGAAGACCAGAAGAAAGCCGAGTTGCAAGCCAAAGCCCTGAGCACTGAAAGAAATGGAAAAGTTGGAATTAGATAAGTTTAAGTTGAGGATTCAAGAGCAGGAACTAGAGATAAAAACAGAATTAGCCATAAGTGAAGCCAAGTCCAAGGTCATTGATAACTATTAGAAGTCAGGAAGCCAGTCGGGTATCAAGAAAGAAACAGAGAACCCTGAAATGAAAGTTCAAAGAAATACAGAAATAATTCCACAAAATTCGCTCACTCCACCATACGCTCCAAACCATGACAACACACAGACGGAAAGACCACCACCTGTAGACTATGCTTCTGTGGTCCAACACCTGAAGAAGCCTTCGGCGGAATTGAAAACATTTAGTGGAGACCCCATGGACTACAAGCGATTCATGCGTCAGTTCAACAGCATGGTAGTATCCAACAGTGACAACGTGGATGAAGTAGTGAACTATTTGGATCAGTATACCTCAGGAGAGGCAAATAAAATAGTATCTGGATTTAGTTATCTGGAAGGGGGAAGGGCATATCAGGCAATACTCCATGAGTTTGAAGGCCGCTATTGTGACTCTAACATTATTGCAAGTGCTTTTGTGAAGAGAGCTTTGGAATGGCCGAATATAAGAATAGACAGTGGAAAGGCTTTAGATGAATACGCCATCTTCCTTACAGAATGTGAGAATGCAGTACAGACAATTGACGCCATGAGGATTCTTGAATATCCAGACAACATGAAGCGGATGATCATGAAGATGCCCTATCAATATCATGACAAATGGAGAAGTATTGTGGACTCAAACAGATTTCAAGGTGTAGGCATATATTTTCATGACATCGTTGACTTTGTGCGAAAGAAAGCGAGAAAGGCAAATGATCCAATATATGGAAAAAGAGCGAGCTGACAGAACCGAAACCAAACAGAACCAAGACAAGATCCTTTGCAACTAACTTGAAGCAGGATAGTAGATTTGAGACCGATCACATCAAGACAGTTGAGCCAGATAACAGACAGGTCAAGTCATTGCAGAAGCCATGTATCTACTGCAAGGGAGATAATCATGGTATAGAAGATTGTTACAGATGGATCAAATTATCACATGAGAACAAGTTGGCATTCCTTAGAAGTAAGGGACTGTGTTTCAGATGTCTGCATCAAGGACAAATCAGCAAAGCGACTTTTAGTGTTGTAGAAACATCTTTTTGTAATAGTTATCATATTTCAAGCAAATAATTATTCATATTTTGGTTGTAAATTACACATAATGTTAGGTCATTTCATGATAATTTCTTACCCTTTTTCAATGTGGAAAAGGTCTTTCATAATTATAACCAAGTGTTTATTTAATGTAATTTGCTAAAGAGTATAATTCTTTTAGATTTAAGAGTAATTATAGTTAAGCAATTTATCATATTTTTGGAAAGAAATTTCTATGGTATTTTTGAGTGTAATGTTTGTTTAAATTCTGAAAGTGAAATGTTTGAGTTATTTAATTCTTATTTCATGTGAGTTTTATTTTGTGTAACTGATTTAGTTTTCTATTAACTTTGCAGTTAATCGTCTTCTCAACGTTAAACAGTATGAGAAGTTAGAATCGTCTTAATCATTAGAAGTTCCAAGAATCAGAATGTTTGAATTTGAGGATTATGAATTGGAATGGCATAGATAATGTTGGAATAAAAAGGGAAGAGGAATTAACATTCAAGTTTCTTTATTTGAGAAGGAAGGAGCGAACTGAGAACATGAGTCAAATTAGAACTTAGAACTAAACATGAACGTGCCATATGTGACACCACAATAGTCATCCAACAAAGCTTCTGTAAACCTACTTTCGCGTGTCACGGATGAATATTCAGGCACCTTGACTTCTTTCTCATGTATCCTTTGCGCATCCTGAAGCAGTTAAAATTTATCAAATATGTGATATTACTGATTTTCAATACGATTGCTTACAGCAATGTGCAAAAAAGATTTAATTGTATTAGAGCTTATCACGCTCTACATAGTTTTAAATCAAAGACAAAAATAAATATTTCACAATTATTTTCACAATTTCTGGTCACATACTCAAGACACTTGACAAACCTATTGGCACCAAATAAGGTGTTAAGTATTTCTTTATTATATGCATCTTTGTACAAGTTTTAATACGACTTCGAGTCAAATAACTGGACGAAAGATGTGGGCTTACAATCAACAATCATAACGTTGACATCACAGTGGTTGAGGGATCAATTACGTCAATTACAGTATCATTACATCATTTATTAACCCTAGACCCTAAATCCTAACAAACACTTTATCCCACAAGATGAAAACAGTCTTCACTACATGAGGACTGTACAGGACGCCAGCACTCAATACCGATATAATTTTTAGAAAGGCTCGAAGTGGAATGATATGGATGTTCTACTTCTGACCTAAATCCTAAAATATCTTTTTTGTTATGATATTGGCCGCACGGTTACGAAGTCTGAGAATCTTTCCAACAATTCACTGAGCTCATGGACTAGTTCAAGAGTCAATCCTTTTTTCAATGCAGTTATTCAAAACTTGATAAATGTGTAACAAGTCTGCAATATGAAATGTAGTTATAATTTGTCCACTTTTGTTTCATTTACACATGATAATTGATATTGTAAAAAGTGTCGTGAAATATGAAGAGCCTACCTCTAAATATCTGCAATCTTTGTTGATTTAATGAAAAGGATAAGGATTATATTTATGCATTGTGAAATGTTTTCTACAACAAAGAACGTGTACCGATGGGTTGCATCAACACTTATGTATTATGCTGCCAAAACTAAATACTGAACCGCCCAAACTGATTTTTCAAACTAAATCTGTCCTCGATGACCGAAGGGATAAGCTGTTAGGACCATTGGTGATTGTCAGGGGTGTCTGGATCTGATGGTGTTGGTTCGAATCCCCAAGTGACCTGTTAAAAAACCTTAATTGCAACATTGCATTATAGCATTTTGATCTCCAATATGGCAATCTAGAATTTTGTCGCCTTCTAAATGTTATGTACTTTAAATGTTTTAATAATATGAAAATGAAAAATCTAAACATTCGATCGTTTGTCAACAGACATTCAAATCTATTTGAGTGATAAAGTTAACAGTTTGGAAAGGTCTTCTTCGATAGGTTATTGTCAGGGCTCCATCGGTTCATAAAGCAAACACATCAGAAAGAATCTTAGCCGAATCGTTCACCGGCTGAACGTAGTCAGATCGACAAGGCTACTAAGTGTTGATGCAGTAAGTGGGGACAAGAAATAAAAAAGAGTGAAAAGTAACGGTCGAAGAACAAGGCCGGCTGGACTATGGGATATTCTCTAAGTTCTTCTTTATATTAAATGTTTCATTTCTCAATTAAGCTTATTAGAAGGAATGCTTATTGTGCCAGTACCGTAAACGATGAGGAACAACCTAGCTAAAATTGAACGTCAGTTCAATTCAAACTCTAATCTGAACACCGAAAACAAGCTCCGGAGTTCATACAAGTTTAAATTGCACCATTCAAACATTATTAGCCACATTATGAAAAAGGCATAATCAAATCCGTTTCTCTAATATTTGAAAGGTTGACCACATTCACAATGTCACAAAGATGCACAATTCATTAATTTTTTCTCTATTGAAAAGAAAAGTCACGTGATGACATCTCTTCAGTGAATAGACAGATACTGACCTTCTTACATAAGAATTTTAATAACCAAAGCCAGCAGTGCTAGAACGAACACGGTCACCGATCCCACTATCCAGTTGATAATGTAAGTTGAAGTTGCCACTGAAAAGTAAGACTAAAACAATGGATATTGTTATTTCAATGTAAAATACAGTTCCGTTCTTTTACGGGCTAGTATAATTACCTGGATATATAATCTTACAAATTGAACAACTCGAAGTGATTGTAAAATATGAGTTGTCGTTTTGGCATTCTCAATGATTCGGTAGCCGAAAGACGTGACATTACCATATCATAACTATAACGGTTTTTTTAAATTGAAAGATTGTGTCTAATATTCGCCCTGGTTTAAATAGTTCTAACCTGTTAGGACGTAACAGCTGCCGTCCATATAACAATTCCCTTCACATAAATCTTGACATCTTGAGCTACAGGAGCTCCCGTAGAGGCCATCAGCACATATGATACAGTCTCCAGTCGTCTGGTCACAACGGGTACAGTTCTGGGTACAGGAAATGTTGCAGTGAGAGCCAAAGAGACCATCTCGACATCCGGTGTCACAGATTCCTTCAAGCTGACTGCAGACACCATCGACACAACCTGGAGAACAGATCCTGTCACATAAAACATCTGTTTTGCCTTTCCTGCACCCATTGTCACACGTTCCATCCAGTTGAGCACAAGCATTGTACAGACACGATGTTGAACAGGACATGTCACAACGCAGGCCTGTTGTTCCATTAAGGCATCCCTGTATACAGAAACCGTTATCTGACTTACACTCATTCTTTGAACAGTTGACGGAGCATGGTTCAGAACAGTTCATCCCCCACCAACCGTCTTTACAGTTCTCACAGGTTCCATCGTCTTTATAACAGATACCTTCTCTACAGTTCAAAGGGCAGTGCTTTTCACATTTACCTCCCCAATAATTGTCTTTGCACGATTCACAGCGGCCAATAAAGCGTTCACAACCGTTACAATTTGCAGGACAATGAATTGAACAGTTTTGGGCATAAAATTTTATGTCACACAAGCGACATAATCCCGTTTTCCTGTTACAACCACCACTATCGCAATGACCTACACAATTGCGGTCGCAGTTGTCTCCAAACCATCCAATAAGACAGTGTTCACATCGCCCAGAGAAGGTTTCCACTGCACAGTTTCTTTTCCCACTCACTATGAAATAAACAAATTGAAAGTAAGTTTGGTATTGTATTTCAAAAACGGAATATTACATCTAAGGTTATCCTTGCTTTTCATCAAGGTTAGACAATCTTATCAGAAAAAAGCGTCTTGTCATAAATATAACCTCACGGGCAAAAGAAACTTTAGATTTGAAATTAGGAAAAAAACACCCTCGGATTCAAACCCAACCGCATGAAACACATCGCCCAAATACAACAATAATTATTATAATGAACTGTGGTTTAAAACGCCTGCTTTTTACCTTTTTCATGTAATGCAGAATAGCCACATGCCCGACGGGTATAATACTAATGAGAATTGGTTGTCAGACACCTTCTACTACTAATAAAACACTTGAAGAATCACAAGATTAACTTTACAACAACGTGGGGAGCAATCAGGATGATTGAAATGGGAGCCACCCGAAACAAAAGTTGCAAAATCACTTGGCTGTCACCATACAACTGTCACAAAACTAATGCAACGTTATCGTCATTCAGGACAGGCCTCAGACAAACTAACACCAGGCCGACCGAGTGTCTCAACCAACCAGAACGACCAAATCTGCGCATGTTACACCTCAGAAACGGAAATCGAATGCCATAGGTCACCAGGTACGCAGACGCACAGTGGACAGACGTATAAGGTCCTATGGCATCAGGGCATACAGACCATTCCGGGGACAGCTGTTGACAGCTAAACATCAACAACGAAGACTGAGATGGTCGAGGACGGTTTTACGTTGGCAGCGACGTCAGTGACAGAGGGTGCTTTTTCTAACGAAAGTCGGTTCTGCCTTTTCAAAGCAGGAGGAAAAGTACGTGTTTGCCGCCGTCCGGATGTTGCGTTCCGAAAGTGGTGCCCTAAGGAAGAGGAAGTGTCATCGTTTTGGGAGGCATACTTGGTGAGGAGAAGACACCGCTGGTTATTGTGAATGGAAATCTAACGTCTCAGTGTTACGTCGATGACAATCACAATCACAATCCCGTCGTCTGTCCCTTTCTTCGACAACAGGCACAAGGTATGACCTTTCAACAAGACAATGTCCGAGCTCACACAGCTCGAGTTACTCAGAACTTCCTTGCTAGGAACAACATCGACGTTTTGCCGTGGCCAGCTTGCTCGCCTAACATTTCACCGATCCAACATCTTTGGATCGTCGTATTCGTCAACGACGACCAGCTCCAGATAACCACCAGCTACTTGCTCAAGCTCGCCAAGAAGAATGGCAGCGCGTTCCACATAATGGCGTCACACGTTTGATTTTCTCCATGCGTCGGAGGGTTAATGTGTGTATTGTGGCAAAGGGAGGCCATACTAGTTATTATTACCTACGAGGGCAATCACATCGGGGTTCATATTTTTTATATGATGCCCTAGGGCAAAATATAACTTTTTCATTGTGACGTTGTGATAATTGCAAATTCAAAGTTTTTCCCGATATATAAACTCAATTGTAACAATGATAGTGATTTACTTTTGAATACTCTTAAAAATGCGCAAAAATGAATTGACAAAAAAATATTACCTACCAAAGTAATCTTATCGGGGTTTATATTTTTGATACGATGCCCTAGGACAAAATATCACTTTTTCATTGTGACGTCACGTTAAAAACAATACTCTGACGTCACAGTTTGCCTCTAACGTCTTGTTCCACATAGACCTATGTCTATGCTTGGATGTTGATTCAGTTACTGATGAAGCATGTACAGAAACAATCCATGCCAATGGCTAGCTCTCTGTCGTCATTACATTCGTCACAATATAAGTTTCAATAGGATATACATGTGCAGCAAAAGATTAAGTTCTAGAACTTAACCTTGGTGAAAACATTTGATAAATCTGCTTTCTTTTTGTTTCTTAAAGCTTATACTCATCGAAATTTAATTTATACGTTGGTTAAACTAAAAATTTCCAACACTCAGCTTAATGTTTACTCAATGGAATTGTAGGCCTACATTTTTTTTTTACTTTATATACTTTAAATAGTTTGGTTAAATTCATATGAACAGATGACCCGACAATGATATTACTACATGTAAGACAGCGTTAATTGCCGCACTTAAATACAGTTGGTTCTACAGCACTTGAATCAAACTTGGTTGAAGTTAACAAGTCACGAAGAGTTTTAAGTTGTTGAAGACTGTCACACTTATTGATTTTCACAATTGTTTTCCATGTCTTTACTTTGATGTAACATTGATAAGTTTTGTCAAGTATTGCAGTAGCGCTCTGATGGTTAGGATTGAAGGTGAAAACAGAAGAGAAATATATGTATCAGAATGTTTGTTAGATTGAGGATCTATGCGGCGACTCTGATCTAATGCAGTGGATTTCTCTACAATGCCTTGCACTAGAATTTCAGGGTAGTTTTGTATCAATAAAACATCAGTCATCATTACTGAAGAACGCAGTAACCAACAGATTGGTGCTTCTTCACAACAGAAATAGATTGAGGTTGCCTGCAATGATTTACTCACACACATTATGAGAAACCTTACAATGAGTATCTAGCCATATGAGGGGGTTCACATGTTATTTCTGTTTGGTTTCATTTTAGAACAATTTCTACTGAAGACAATGTTGTCGAGCCACTGGCGGGATTCGGACCAAAGACCTAAAGACGAATGCTGTTGATAATGCATGATATTCATTATAAAGCTTAAAAGACCATACCTGAGGATCCGTGGATGAAGAGCAATGACAGCATTATCAGTTCCATAGTCATAGTTGAGTATCACTGAAATGTTATAGAAAAATCTGCATAGTGATAAGCGAACATCAATGTTTCATTTGTATTTTCTTTCGTGTAATTTATACATAAAACCGCAGCTTTAATTTCATAGAATTAAAACTACCCATCTCAAATATTTACTACAATTACCTTTCCATGATGTACACACAGTCAATGAAGACAATGTAAAAATTAAGTTTTTTCATTTATATTTCTCATTTAATTCTCAATTTCTCATGTAGTTATTCCTACACAAATTTTGATGAAATGTATTTGTAGCAATGGTTGATAGCGAACGGTAGATTTCAGCCCTTTCGAAGTTCGGAGGAACAGGCGTATCAGATAACTCGCTACCTGTCCATAAGTGCACTTACAATGCCAAGAACATCGCGAAACGTTGACGTTGTGTTGTGGGATGATTTATCACTGTGTAGTCTTATTTCCAGTCATATCTATAACGATCTAGTTAGGTATACTGACAGAGAGAGAAACTTCTAAATATCATATTAATCAGCGTGTATCCAATATTTACCATATCCCTGTCTTGTTTGAACGTTCTTCGATATTAGGGAAAGGGAAATGGTCACGTAATTCATTGAATAATTCAACCAATTTGAAGACCATATGGTCTTATTAAGGTGCATTAAAATATTAGAACGGTATGAACACCATTAAATGTTCTACAAAACCCGTTAAACCCGTCTTTGGCTGCAGTTAAATAGAATTTCACATTCGTATAGTTTCTTTTGCCTGAAAAGTAATTTTAGTTTTCGAACTGAAGATACATAACTGCACACAATATTCATTAATTGTTTGACATGGAAGTAATTTCTAAAGTTTCGGGAACGATTTTATTTGATTTTGATGAATCATAAAATAAATGCTTCCCGTTGTAAGCACATTAGAATAAAGCTCGCTTAATACAGAGTTAACCGCACACGGAGACAACTTCAGCTCAAAACGCTTCATAGGGTAAGGCTTTATAATATTTTTAAAACTAACACATTTCCCTATTGTTTCAATATTTATGATTAAATTTCTCATGGTTGTATTTTTTCAAGATCTTTACACTCAAACGCGGACAAAACTGTTTAGTTCCTTTCAATTAAAAGAAAAAACCCTATTTTGACCTGGTAAAGCAAACAGGCATATAGAAATAGTAGATTTTATTTTAATGAGTCCCAAAAGTATTTTAGAAATTTAATGTATTCTCTCAAAGTAGCAAAAAACTATACAATCTGTTTATGTTGCATTGTATTTTAAACATCGAGTTTTGATGAACTGTACTCCTATTTTACATTTCCTTGTTAATGTTCAGTATACAATCGTGTTACTTAGATAACTAACTGATTAAGGTTAGACGTAAACACAAGTACTGTTCGCCAAGAAATCTTTTTACATGAAAAGGATAATTTACGGTCGTAAAATTCTGATAAGGAATTCAGTCTACTTCAATATGTTCTTTTCCTTTATGTTGTACTTTTTAACACGATTTTATTAAGTTTAACAAGATTTGATTATATAAAGCAATTCGTTATTACAGTAGAAGGCCTTAGGCTCACGTACTAAAAACATTTACAAGACAAAATAACATTTGAGGGAAGAGTGAAATTTAAAATGTTGCTTAATTTGGTGACAAAAGAAATGAGCGTTAAGTAAGTCCATCTCGTATAAACATGAGTGAGACGAAATAGTTTCAAGGGTTTGACGTTGTAAAATAGTTTTTAAGTAACATATATTAACATGGTCAGGATAATTTGTGATATACTTCGTTCTTCATTCTCTAAATCCTGGACATTTGAATAAAAAGTGTAGTTTCATCTTCATTTACATCATCTTTGCAGAATTCATGAAAAACATCTGTTTCATCAAGTTTCATGTCCTACCGCTTCCAGCTTACATATCATTACATAACAATGTTTTGGATATCTGGTTTCTTGATACTCGTTTTAAACCGATATCTAATAACTCTTTGGAGGGTGTCAATCTATCAATCTTTATTTCAAACTGAAAAGGCCACAGACCTATAGTACATACATATATGATAGCTATATACATACATATATTCATACTAAAGCGATAAAACAATATTTCTATACAACATTGCATAATTGATGAACATGGCAAGATTTTGTAATATCATTTGATTGCTAACGAGAGTCGAGAATTTTCTAATACATGGATGTGTTTAGTATATCTTTTAATATATTTGTATCGCAGTGAATGATAAGACGGACAGATCGATGAGAAGGAAATTATATTCATCTTCTATTTCATTTAAATCACAAAGCTTACATATTCTCTCATCTTTTTTTAACATTTTTATATCGGCCACTTTCAATCAATAGATCGTGAGATTAACATTGGAATCGCGCTAATGATCGCTTAAATTTCTTAATGTTTACACATGTTAAGTATACTTCTTTACGTAAATCAGTTTTGAACTTTGAATAATAAATACATTTACTCGACAAAGACATTTTTTTAGAACCATGTTTGCAGATACATATCTTTGAGCCTTGTAGTTATTGACTGTATAAATAATGTGCGTAACTCTACACATTGTTCAATCCACACATTTCCAAACCTATTGAGTATAAGAAATCTTTAACGTCAGACGCCCAATTTCTTTGTCCATTTCTGTCGTATAATAGCATCATGTTATAAACTTTTTTGGGCATTCTATATGAAGGCATATTTAACAACTTCAGCCAGTATTTAATTACTTTGATACACCATATATCATAACGTTAACTGTATTCAACTTAACACCAATATATTTCTTGCATGCAGACAAATGTATTCTTTCAATCTGATGAAAGTTAGTTAATCCCCAAATTTCCGCCCCATAAGCCAAAATTGGGTTTATTTTAGAATAAAATATTTTAAAGAAGGTTTGGTAGTTAATATCTCCAAGTGGACTTATTGTTTTTAGGATACCAATCAGTACTTTTTGCGCTTGGAACGAAGCATATTTGACATGTTTGCTCCATGACAATCCATTTGTGAAATACAAGCCCAGATATTTGTAATGACTTACACAATCTAGGTTTATACCCTTAAATAACCATTTTCTCTTTTAGATAATTTCCCTCCCTTTTTAAAGAGTACTATTTCTTGTCTTTTCTCTATTTACTTTTAATTTCCATGCATCACAGTAATGTTCAAGTTCATATAATTGATTTTGGAGACCACTGACGGTGCTCGAAAACATGACAACGACAACGAATAAGAGAAGATTCTCATACATATTTGACAGAAGTTTACCCATTTTGTTACTGAGGTCATGACATTGACATAAGGACCAAAGTTTGTTTCTTTGTACAGAATCGAACGCTTTTGCAAAATCGACAAAAACGGCATAGAACTTACCTCCTTTTGTATTCAAATACCTTTTGACTATACTTTGTAATATACACATATTGTCAGTAGTGGTGTATCCGTGTCTGAAACCAGCTTGTGATTCATTGATCTTATCCATTGCATCACCCCAATTTACAAGTCTCCTATTAATGATACAGGTGGAAATCTTACTAACAATACTTAATGTTATTCCTCTGAAATTATTTGGGTCATAAACGTCTCCATGTTTATGAATTGGAACAATTATACCAATCGTCCATGAATGTGGGAATGTACCATTTATTAGTATGATGTTAAATAACATATATCCAGGTATGCTACGATGAGATCTGCTGATTTCAAGATTTCTGATACTATCTAGAATCTCTTCTCTAGTTATTGGCGAGTCTAGTATCGCTTCTGTAAGCTCGGGATTATTTTGGTTAATATTTTTATGCTCTGGATTTCCGTGATCATTAATGTCATTACTCTCTTCCCATTTATCAGAGCTACAAAAGAGTGGTCTGAAATGTTAAAACCAATCATCTATATTGATGCTGTTTTGCCCTATTTCATTGCTATTTAAACGTTTAAGTTCAGACCAGAATTTTTTCGAGTTAGTTATGCTTTTTTCTATGTATGTTTGCTTTTCTTTGAAAAACGCGAGTCGCTTTTTTTCGATAGAGGCAATTATACTGGTTCCTTGCGAATGTTGTAATGTTCGTTTATCTTTATATTTACGAAACTTATTGAGAAGTCTGCATCTTTCAGCTTTCATTTTTTCGCAATCCGAGTCAAACCAACTTTTAGAATATCTTTTGGATTGTTTTACCTTTTTTGTCATACATGAAGCTGCAGTACAGACTGCTTCTGTCATATAGGATATGCTGTCATCTATACCAGTAAGTGCAAAATCAACAGATTTGTCTAACAATTCTTGAACTTTCTCTGATAGCATATTTTCCTTTAACTGGCCTGACTTGTCTTTATCCCAAATAAACTTGCATGTATTTTCAGAATTTTCGGTATATGTATCAGCTTTTCTCTTATGATTTGATTTTAATCCTAGAGTGATTGGAAGATGGTCTGATTCTATACGTGATTGTATACAGAACTCATTTACATAATCAAAAAATGTATCCGACGAAATAACATAGTCAATCACACTTGTACCGTTCTGACCTATGTAAGTAAAATCTCCAACTTGTGCATCACTGCCACAACGACCGTTCATAATATGAATATTAAAAATTGAACACATGTCAAGAAGTATCCTACCAAAACTGCTAACAACCTTGTCGGCAGAAAAACGTTTAAGCTGGAAGTAGTCGATAAGAAAGTCCCAGTACGAATGATTTTGAGTTTCTGTGTATTTAAATAAATCGTCCTTGATAAAAAAGTCTTTTCCGGTTCTCGCGTTAAAGTCTCCGCCACACAAGATGTAACAGTCTTGTTCGGTAGATATAATTGACAGTAAATTTTCTTGAAACAATGTTACGCCATTTTTACATAGTGGAGAGTATTTATCATACCAAGTGGACGCCTCCGGTTGTATATAAGCGCAAGAGTATAAAACATTCTTATCTAAACCGAAAAATGCACGATCAAACATGATAAAAATAGCGTTTTCTGTTACTTTGGACCATTTAATAAACTCACAAAACTGTTTCCTTATCAATATTAAGATACCTCCGGAGGCTCTACCCTTGTTAGATATTTTTTGTGCATTTTTCGCGATCGACTTAAAATTACTGAATATATTCTCAATATCAAACCCGTCTGACCAGGTTTCAGTTAAACCAATGGTATCGAAAGATTTGACATATTCAACAAAACAAGCGTCCATTAGTTTCTGAACAATACCTGAAATATTCAAAAACATTAGATTAAGAGTTATAAGGTCATCTTCGTTATTGTCAGTGTTAGTCCTAACAACGTTGTTTGATGATAATGGATTCACATTGTCCTGGCCCTGGCCACTTCCCTTGCGTGTGTGATCCCTACTGTCAGGCGTGAAGACGATCTCAAGGTTCGTCTCGTGTCTCTGCCAATCTCGGTCTCTCCGTGTGTCAGACGTGGGTAAGCCCTGAGTGTCCCCTGGTCTACTGTGGTCCTCCCTAGGGTCATGTAGTAGTTTGCTCCCGTGGTAGTAGAAACGGGTCTCAGGGTGTTCTTCTCTCAGACGATTCAGTTCTTTCCTTTGATGTGTAGTGAGATCATTGACTATATCAACTCCCTGTTTTTTGATCACACTCCTAAGTTTGAGAGAATGCCATTTATCCTCCCAGTGGTTCATAGGGCGATAATTGTTCTTGACTTGCCGTTCTTATTGGTGCCTACCCTATGTGCTCTCTCGATGTCTCTTGGTACAAGTGGAGGGACATCCTTAGGAAGTCTAACTTTATTGAGGATGTCGAGAACTTCCATCTTATTTTCAGTGTAAGTCTCTCTATCGGCAGATTCAGGCACGTTGTACAGCACTATGTTGTTCCTCCTGCTCCGCTGTTCCTGATCCTCTAGACGTGTCTCAACCCTGTCTAACTGTGTATCTCATGCTGTTGTTCTGTCGTCCATAGCGTCAATATCCATTATTTGTATTGATTTCTTCTTTGAGTTCTGAGATGTCTGATTTTTTCGATTTAATGTCCTCCTTAACCGAAAAAATATCTCTAGAAAGTCTATCTTCCGAGTCTTTAATTTGACGAAGAATTACTCGCTGTACTTCATCCAAATCAGTGGTAGGTCCCGGATTCAGTTCAACATCTCCAGATAGAAGTATAGAAGTGTTTTGACGCTGAACGGTCGGAGAAATGAAGGTAGGAGCAGCCTCCCAAAACTGACACGTACCCGGGGTGTGCTATCCGTGACGTCACTGTTAGGGCACAAATGTAAGCAAACATTTTCTCGGTGATAGAAGTCAGTCTTGTAGATATTGTAGCTAGCATATTGTTCCACAAATCGAATCAGGGAGAATGATAAGATGAGATGCAAAGACAAGAAAAGCAAACATGCATCGAGTCGGAGCGGCATATCAGATCTAGCCGAGAAAGGCCTATACGTGTCAATATGGCTGATGTGTCGGGTACCCCTTGGGTGTGAGAAGTCCCAATCCTAGCTCGGTATACCACTATATCTATCATTTCTTCACACGAAACAGTTCTTTGATCACATATGCTGAATACGATATAGTTTAAAGGCCTATAAATATGTTGATTATTAGTTACCCGATTTTTTCCCTGAGAGCTCTTTCTTCGTGTACCTTCTCTAGGGGCGCATAAATCCAATGTCAATGTGTCAATATAAATATAATTTCTTCCACATTCAGAAAGCACAGCAACATTTGTACGTTTGTTACTCACTCCAAGAACATATTTACAAAATCGCACATGAAATCTTTCAATAATTTCCTATTTTCGAAATCCCCAAATTTCAGAACCATACAATATTATTAATTGTATCTGGACATCGCAAATCGTTGATAAAACAGATGAAGAAATATTTTTGAATTTTGAAGAAAATATCTTAACTGCTGTTAATGCATTGCAAATGTTAAACCGGGGTAATTATTATATGTTGATACATTGAGTTAAATACCACCCATTGTCCCTTTTCAAAAGTTCTTAATTTCCCTCCGTTTCTTAATACGAGAATTTCTGTCTTATCAGACTTGACAGAGAGACCTCAACTGCGAACGTATATCAATTTTCTTTTGTAGGTCAATAACAGGGTCTGGAAACAAGAACTATTCTGATTTAGCAGTTTGTGATAACTTCACGCAGACTTTTGTTTTAGTGTAGAGATCCATAATAGCATCTAATAACATGCCATAGCAGCTCTCTATTTATGGAATGGTTTTATCTCCCGACAATCTGAATCTTTCTTAAATATCATATTTTGTTTTTTGATAGTAGCACATTTCTCATTATACCAATGTGATTGACTGCATCTATAATGTGTTACGAATGAATTTGGAATAGGAAAATGTCCCTAGTCAAACCAGCGAAATAGAACAAGACAATTGTATATTAATTACAATTTAATCAATTAAATAATAAACAAAGTGTTTAAGGTTACAATATCAAGCTAATACAATATCAAATGAGTCACACTAATTAGCTAAATAAATATGTTCACCAGTCCTTATGCATCACACAGTTGATGAATGTAGAAAACAGTCAGTGGGTCTTGATAGGAGATAGATGAATTCGGCTTGTAAAGGTATCCAAAAACTATGGCACGGCAGATGATCGCAAAGTTGATTGTACGAAGCAAGATGAGTAAGAGTTCTAATGTCGGCCTATATATAGGTTAGATACCTTCCAGAATGTTCTTTAAAGTTCCACGACAAACTCCAATCAGAAGTAGCCAACTCAAGCAATCAATAAATAGATAGAACATTCTAGAATACATGATTCTAGACATTGCCAGCTAAGACTTTAAAAAAGTGTAAGTAATAATTATAGTATTATATTTATACAGCGCCTAACTTCCATCCGGTAGGTTGCCCAGTGGCGCTAAACCACTAAACAATACAACAATCTTATACAATGTTTAATTTATGAACAATCACATACTCATAACACATGTTTAAAATTCGTTTTCCTAAAGGCCATATTGCAACGTGCAGCAGAGGTGTGAATAACAGGCACAAGTTGATCAACAGCTCTGGTTTAGTCAAATTTATCCTGCTCACTTGTGCCAACCATATTAAGACTGCTAAGATCCTCTCTGACTAGTCCACTGAATAGATCGCTCGCCTCTGGTTTCAATATAAACCTAGTATTTTCTGAACATATAGAAAATTTAGGAGCACCTTTTAAATGTGCGCTGCAAATCATCCCACACTCAATCGGGGAATGGTTTTCCAGGATCAAATAGAATCGTGAAAATTTGGAAACTTGTTTAGTTACGTTGTTGTTTCAGATTCATTGTTCTTCTTTCTTCAGGTCAAACAAGCTGAGAATGGGACCTTTCATCTTTATCCTTGTCTTTTGTATTCATACAGGTATTAATTTTGCAAATATAAATATTCTCATGATGCCAGAATGTTGTTGATGTCACTTAACTTGAAACTTAATTACAACATATTAAATTTTATACATGTATATGTAATCGATTAACTTATAGAACTTATATTAGATAAAATATATAAACAAATATGGACAAAAGTGTATTGAAGTACATATACAATGAACAAGAATCTTATTTTGAAACTGGTTTGGCTTGATTTCAGACGTGGAATGTGTTACATGATGCCCTTCTTTATGCAATGAATGTTACAAAAATACCCGAAGACTGTGTAAGTTTGAACACAACCACGGTGATCAGTGTGACAAGACATGTCCAGTTAACTGTGAAGGTGGTTGCAACATGTCAGATGGGTCGTGTTTCCGCTGTTTACCCACATATAGTGGACACTTTTGTATTGATCAATGCCCAGCTAACTGTCAATCAATGTGTGACAAGGACACAAAGAGATGTGACAACTGCAAATATGGCTTCACTGGATATTTCTGCAACGAAATGCCCCGCTAACTGTAAGGACAAATGTGAACAGAACACTGGATAATGTACTGGTTGCAAAAGTTGAACCATTGTTCATGACGTCACTGTAGCGGGCCGTCGCAAGGGAAGGAGGCCGTTTTCTGAATATTTCCATGCGTTTGAAATGGAATAGAATCGGTAATAAAGAAATTTGAGATAATAGCACTCTAGTCGGGCTACCATGCGCCTTTCCTGGTTGACTGTTCACTAATCATATGAACAGGCTAACCTCAATTGTTGTCTTTTCAGATATATATAGAGATTATAACCCTCGGAAGTTTCTCTCATGACTTTTACGAAACTCGTGCGAATTTGTGTATAACCCTCGCTCTCGCTCGGGTAAGGTGTGTCATAAATCAAATTTTGAAAATATTTTTGTTAATTTGTGTGTTGTTTATAAATAATAATACTGTTGGAAAACTGTTTAAATCCTGTCTGTTTAATATCTTCCAAACTAATCATGTTATTTTGATCGATTTGGTAATACGATACATGATAACATTATGTACATAACAAACATAGTTTGGTAAAATTTTAACTTTTTTGGCAAAACTTGGTAACAGTGAGAAAACTGTTTCAAATCCGTTCCGGCTCATAACTTCTAAACTAATCGCCTGATTTTAATCACATTTGAGTGAGGATTCATTTTGCATTGAGGCAATATTTCTGTAAAAGTTGTGATTTTGTTATAATGTTCCAGTTTTATTACAAAGTATTTAAAAGTTCTCTACCGTTCATAACTATTTACCTTATAATCTGATATTGATCAAATTTTGTTTGAGATTCTGAGAACATAAATTTTTTTTGAAAATCATTGTGCCAGTTGCGGGAAATATAGCTCGACTGCTAGTTAAAAAATTTCTACGGATCTTGTTAACACGGTTGAGCCATACGGCTGCAGATCGGACAACTAAATTTACCATGCTTACTGACTTTATTCAAGACTCCCTGACAAACTAGCGTTGAATTTTTTTTGGTGGTGTTTGAAAATCTAATTTAAAAAAGACTATTTAAATACGCTCCATCATTTTTGCATTTCTATCAAGACTTATTTCAAATGATGTGTAGTCAATGTGTATTTTTAACAACAGTTCCTTATCCATTGTGTACAAGGATTTCCCTTACGTCCTTGTTTATCAAACGCTGTCTGATGAAGGCTTTGGGTATTGCATTTAACGGTTAACCAAATTCAGACAAGGAAAGAGGCTTAAGTCTTTTATCATATTATTAGTGATTATCCTTGTATGTAAATGTATGTAAAATGATTCTCGCGAACGTTTCTTTTTAAGTGAAACAATAAACATGGATGTTCTTGGAAGGTTATTTTGCAACTGTAAATTTTTACATGTTTACATAAAATGACCTTGATTGAAATAATCCAAAAACAAAAGCGCCTTTGTACTAAACATTGGTGCCTGTACAGCATACTGCAGTAGCAGGAAGGGCATACATACGGACTACACAGAGAAATCTGTGCCATTGAATCAAAAGGAAGGAAATGACACAATGGCACTTACGAAGAAAAACGTAGAATGGAAACGAATGGTAACAAGCGAACCGATACAACAAAATAGAAAGAACAGAGCAAGAGAAAGAAAAGTTTACTTGGCACGAATGCATACAAAGGAACCAATAAACCAAGAGACAACAAAAACCAAAAACCATAAACGGCACACAAGGATACAAATACAGCAATGGACTACGAGCATGACATTACATGAAGATTACCAGAAAACAACTGGCCAGCCCTTGGATTGGAATTGGTGACCGTTGTTGGAAAGACACAAAAAAAAAAAAACATTGAAACGTTGCACACAAGCATATTGCATATTAGCAGGATACACGTTTTAAATAGTTGTTTCTATTTACATTTAGTAACGATGACTTCATGTAACTTTGGAAGTTATCTATTTCTTCTGACTATACCCTTACTCATTAAATGTATTATAAATAATTTTTGATAGAATAACGTATATAGCCTTCTCAGTTCCTTGCATATTCAACGACACAATAACAAAATATAAAAGGACGAGTCGCAACAAGTTTTAGTAAGTGAAAGTATTGGGTTTATTCACGCCCTTGTCATATTTTCTCCTTAGGCCTTACGCACAGAAGGCACTGAGTGGTTACAAAAACACACATTGAAAATATAATCAAAAGTAAAGGCTAAGGTCATTTTCTGCGCCATAATCAATTTACTGTTATTCACGAATACTGTTACGAGTGTGTTTGTATTCCTCCCGGTTTGCCTTATATAATATAACCAATTACGTGCTGCATTGAAGCTACGACGCCTTGTTATTGTTAAACATGGAACAATACACACACAAGGAAGTAGTAAACAAACAGGAAATGGCCTCGTCATTAAATGACTAAAAAAAGAGAAATTCGTAATCTGCTGATGAATTGGTATAGTTTGCTTAGAGAATGGATCTATTTTTGAGAATCACATTCAAACCTGTTTATTTGTATAAGCAGTCAAACTGTATTCGATCTTATCAAACGTTTCGATAAGACCTTGTCCGTAAAAGGTTATGGGGGCTGTATTATGACAAACACAATCTTTTTGGGGCAAACATTTGTGATAATGGACTGGTTTTTTTCAAAATCCAGCGGTATTGATACAACCTGAATATATCCTCGCAATAAAGTTGGTCGACGGGATGATTTGTTGATGTCATTTGTTTACAAAATTTATCTTTGTCTTGTATTCATCTTGATCGGTGCAAATTTTATAAACCCCGTGTTGAGTTTATTTGAACATATCATGGCTTATAATTGTGATAAAACAAGGAATTTTACCAATTTTAAGATGTTAATCAGTAAATAAATATACTATTATTCTAAGATATAAAACACTCTAGTAGAAATTCAAATCTTAAAGATTGTTTACCTCGGCCATCCCTTAGAAAAGCACTGCTTGGGAAATACAAATAAATCTGATGTTGTTGCACATATAAGCAGTCAAATTCAAACATGGGTTGGTGTACGTTATCTAACGTTTCGGGTAGACGATCAACTGCTTATATTGCGTCACCTTGGGTTATAAATATTGTGAACGAAGAGGTTTGTTACTTAGGGCTGTTATCTTACCAATGGTCGTTTCAATAGGCATATAATTACCAAATATATGATGTTTTATAGTTTATAAATGTTGTTTACTTTACCATTGCAACGTCCTCTTTATAAGAAAGTGAACAATAGAATCATTGCTTGATATGTAATTCTATTCCTTTTACCTATTGTAGTATTTAATATTGACAAACACAAAAAGGTGTGTGTGATGCTTTCGGCTTTTCTTAGGCTGTATTGGAATACATATGTTGTAAAATATGATTCTTAGACTCTACATTTTGCGACACAAGCGTATTCGTATCCGCAAAACTCCTTCAATACCCTATGTTAAAGCGAGATCAGCTCTGATATCCGTGGGTCCCACTTAAAACAAAAGTAGAATTCAAATAGCTAAATTGCACCTCTATCTTATCATCTTGAAGTGTGTAACGAAAGTAGAGCAGAGAATTTCACTAGTACATGTATATTCACCTTTGTTCACTTGTCAAGTTAAAGGTGATTAATTCATCGAGCAAAATCTGGTAGACAGTTTTCAACCAATTAAATATTCCCAGTCTTCCACATGAGATTAGAAAATATTGAATATTGATATCTTAATGGTTGTTAACATGTTGTTCACATGGACGCCATGAATAATAGATATGAGTCGTACCTCCAAAATGCACATCTAGATATCATAACTGAGATTTAAACTTGAGTGAGATTACATGTATAAAATAAAAATGAATATCATGTTTCAATAGAAGCAACACTAAATTAAAATTCATATTTAGGTATTATCTTCAAAAGTCACATTCAGGAATTATTGGCATATGTATCTAGTTTAGTTAAGTTTTGTAGATTATATAATTTGAGAGATATGCTTCGGACAGAGAGTCGCCGCTAAGTTATAGTTTCATTGAAACCGCGAACAATGAAAATCAGATTTTGGTACATAAATTGATTATTATTGACATTTGGATCAAGTGAGATAGAGTTTGCTTGTACAATTTGAGAGAAACGCTCTGGACAAAGTTTTATGAGGGAGCGGGGTGACGGGCAGACTGACAGGAGGAACGCTATATGAGCCAGCTAACGCTATTAGGCATGACTATGATTATATGCAATATATTTACATCTTGATAGTTACCAGGGTAGTTTATGATCTTTGTGGATACATGCACGTATGAATCGTATTTGCACGGACTTGCACGACTATCTGATACAAGAGGGCGTATTACACACTTTCATTTCATAGCTTTACATGAATATTTCAATATCTAATAAGACTATGTATTTTGAAATCAAGTGTTATTCTTATGGTTATAACGTTTGAAGTCTTTCGAAACAAGACCCCAAAAATATCAAAATTACCGATATAAAACAAGACGTTTTGTGATCTTGCGATTTCCTTGTGTGGTCATTAACTAATGATTATTTCATGCTGTTAATCGTTGTCATAAGGAAAGGTTTTATGAAAAAGGTATTTCTTTGAGAAATGATATTTTAACTGTTCATAACATTATCGTTATAGTTTAGTATAAACTTTATATTTTATCTCATGAAAAGAGAAAATGAATCAGCAACCTTTTCGTCATTGTTGAATATCGCAGATATCAAAGTTTTCTTTAAAACAACATTATTAGGTTAAACTCACGTATTTTGACAGTGTAAAAGTAGTTAGAGACATTCATTAAATAGCTTGATAAAAGACGACTGTGGACTTTGAACCATCCCTGTATTTAGGATACATTTATCTATAAAAATAGTCTTATCCATATATCCTGTCAACTCCCGCTGGTTTTATTTCTACATTGTTTGACAATGGAATATGTTGACTCTATTGCCTAAAAAAGACTCATTTTACTTCAGACCACTGACACACAGAAAATTTACTTGAACTATCGTAAAAATCAACATATCGGTTAATAAAAACTCAGGCCTACCAAGGTAACGGATCAAATAACCTCCAAATGGAACAAATAACCGCATGAATGGATTAGACAACCTCAAAAACGGTACTAATAACCTCGTCAGCGGTGTTAATAACCTCAAAATTGAACGAATAACCTCAAAACGGATTCAATAACCTCGATTTTGCGCAGCGCATCCCTACGATCTACCCAGTTTGAGTGAAGGAGTCCAGTCTTCTGTTTATGTTTACGCCAGCAGAAGCTGTCAATAAGTTACGCTAGCAGTGAAGTTTTTCCCCATAAATCAAAAATAAGTTATTATAATGTCGTAATTTTATCTTAACAGCGGTGTTTCATTCACTGCCCTTGACCCGATGGGGTCATAATTTGCATAATGTAGACCAAGCAATCGCGCAGGCTAAACAGGATTCGGTCACGAATAAAATCCCTTTGAGTATATTTTGTGATTTCCATATAGCCCTACAATCAAACTAGAAGACATTTTCGACCAGATAATATAAAAATTTAATCGTAACTCTGTTCGAATTGCATCCATCAACGGTGTTGGATATGACGTGACACTGAAATCGATCGATATTTTTAGTTGAGTTTGTATTGCGGCGAATTTGACTTTTTCTACACACGCACTAAAATCGTAGATCACAAATTTATCTATCGTGTTAATATGAATTTATTGTACGATTATAATTGTAGAGGTCTTGTTGTTCACTAGTTTTAGTTTGGAATGTTGTCCTTCATAGAAATTTATCCGTTTCAAAAAAAAATCGCAGTGTTAATTCTCAATAATGATTGCAAATGGAAGGGACATGTAAAGGGGAACATCTCAAATTATTTGTTTATATTATGTAAATATCACGCGTTTTTTTACATCCATGAAAATATGTAAATTTCGAACATCGAAAAGGATTCTAGGCCTAACTTTAGAATCCCTCACCAAATTTACCTCTCGTGAAAAGAATGTTTTTTTAATATTCGAGAACACTTATCTTACCGGACATGCGCAGATGCCATTTCTCATTGAAGCGAGAGGTGTTGGACTTGACGCCATTTACGTTTACCGTGACTTTTGCCAGGTTGGCGGTTTTGGGCCTTTGGGTACATTTAGTGATCTTATTTCGCATTAGGCCCCACGTTAACATCGTATCTTGTGGTTAGTATTATTGTTCAGGGATCGTCATAGTCATGATTTCAAGAAATATTGTTACTTTTTTGTCAGTAGGCGAAGGTTCATAAGCTTTCATAAACATACACCACGAGAATTTTTTGGTGAGGGATTCTAAAGGTGCTCCACTTTTGGCCTAAATACCTTTGAATATTTTTTTTATCTGGCAAAATGACGTAATTACATAAACATAAACAGAAGACTGGACTCCTTCACTCAAACTGGGTAGATCGTAGGGATGCGCTGCGCAAATCGAGGTTATTAATTCCGTTGACGAGGTAATTTGGACCGTTTTTGAGGTTATCTAATCCATTCATGCGGTTATGTGTTCCATTTGGAGGTTATTTGATCCGTTACCTTGGTAGGCCTGAAACTGTAGTCGTTGTATCGTATTTAGTTATGAAGCATATTAATCCAAACAGTAACTAATATAAGAATATGCGAACCGATACAACAAAATAGAAAGAACAGAGCAAGAGAAAGAAAAGTTTACTTGGCACGAATGCATACAAAGGAACCAATAAACCAAGAGACAACAAAAACCAAAAACCATAAACGGCACACAAGGATACAAATACAGCAATGGACTACGAGCATGACATTACATGAAGATTACCAGAAAACAACTGGCCAGCCCTTGGATTGGAATTGGTGACCATTGTTGGAAAGACACAAAAAAAACAAAAACATTGAAACGTTGCACACAAGCATATTGCATATTAGCAGGATACACGTTTTAAATAGTTGTTTCTATTTACATTTAGTAACGATGACTTCATGTAACTTTGGAAGTTATCTATTTCTTCTGACTATACCCTTACTCATTAAATGTATTATAAATAATTTTTGATAGAATAACGTATATAGCCTTCTCAGTTCCTTGCATATTCAACGACACAATAACAAAATATAAAAGGACGAGTCGCAACAAGTTTTAGTAAGTGAAAGTATTGGGTTTATTCACGCCCTTGTCATATTTTCTCCTTAGGCCTTACGCACAGAAGGCACTGAGTGGTTACAAAAACACACATTGAAAATATAATCAAAAGTAAAGGCTAAGGTCATTTTCTGCGCCATAATCAATTAACTGTTATTTACGAATACTGTTACGAGTGTGTTTGTATTCCTCCCGGTTTGCCTTATATAATATAACCAATTACGTGCTGCATTGAAGCTACGACGCCTTGTTATTGTTAAACATGGAACAATACACACACAAGGAAGTAGTAAACAAACAGGAAATGGCCTCGTCATTAAATGACTAAAAAAAGAGAAATTCGTAATCTGCTGATGAATTGGTATAGTTTGCTTAGAGAGGAGATCTATTTTTGAGAATCACATTCAAACCTGTTTATTTGTATAAGCAGTCAAACTGTATTTGATCTTATCAAACGTTTCGATAAGACCTTGTCCGTAAAAGGTTATGGGGGCTGTATTATGACAAACACAATCTTTTTGGGGCAAACATTTGTGATAATGGACTGGTTTTTTTCAAAATCCAGCGGTATTGATACAACCTGAATATATCCTCGCAATAAAGTTGGTCGACGGGATGATTTGTTGATGTCATTTGTTTACAAAATTTATCTTTGTCTTGTATTCATCTTGATCGGTGCAAATTTTATAAACCCCGTGTTGAGTTTATTTGAACATATCATGGCTTATAATTGTGATAATTGTCATGATTTCAAGAAATATTGTTACTTTTTTGTCAGTAGGCGAAGGTTCATAAGCTTTCATAAACATACACCACGAGAATTTTTTGGTGAGGGATTCTAAAGGTGCTCCACTTTTGGCCTAAATACCTTTGAATATTTTTTTTATCTGGCAAAATGACGTAATTACATAAACATAAACAGAAGACTGGACTCCTTCACTCAAACTGGGTAGATCGTAGGGATGCGCTGCGCAAATCGAGGTTATTAATTCCGTTGACGAGGTAATTTGGACCGTTTTTGAGGTTATCTAATCCATTCATGCGGTTATGTGTTCCATTTGGAGGTTATTTGATCCGTTACCTTGGTAGGCCTGAAACTGTAGTCGTTGTATCGTATTTAGTTATGAAGCATATTAATCCAAACAGTAACTAATATAAGAATATGTGTCATAATGTATCACATTAGGTTCAGTCGTTTGTAAATCTTTAAATTTTCATTCGTAAAAAAGGATGGTCTTTCTGTCATTAAAATTTCGTTGTTATTCGATCACTTCTGATATGTGCTTTTTCACTCTCAGAAAACCGTCATAAATGCTTCTGTCGACCCTGTAATGAAAGTTCGTTGAAATAAAATTGAAAATTTTGATTCAGTCTAGGTTCTTAACCAATATAAACACCGTAAATGCTATATCTGCACACCTATTTGATTTTCCGCTTGTCGAATAAAGGTGTATTTGGCAATATAACGACGGGAATAACATACACAATATTGGCACCTTACATACCTACGTTTCAAAATACTAAGATAATTTTTAACCCGCGGCAAGAGATTTGTTTATATCACATTAATAACAATATAAGGATTTTCTGAACTTATATGTGTCTGGAACGTTTTGCAGGAACAGTGTACATGTAGTCTAACTCTTTTCTGTTTGTTTCTTATTTCGTCTCTTTTTCTTTTATGATTTTGTCGTTTTTACCTTGTATATGGAAGGTCTTTGTATTGATAATGCGACATGTAAGTTCATCAAAATCTTAAATTCATATTGTTTAGTCAAAAGATGTTTTACGTTTGCTGTTAACTCATGAAAGAAGGTTATATATTTAAACGTTCTTTGCTTCAGAGGCCGAATATATCTTTTGAAATTTTCCTCCGATTATATCATATTTTAGTTAGTTCTTGTAAATGAATGGATGCATGGTGATCGGATTGTTGTCGTTGTAACTGTGCGGCGGCGCTCTCTGAGGATGGATGGGATAGGTTCGACACGAAGCAGCCCGCTCCTTACTGATGAGCTATGTATTTAACTAAAAAATTATTATCGATGACAATAAATATGTGTATATATAATAATATAGATATTGATTTTGATGCCAAGTCTTTAAAAGTGATTGAATATTTAGCACTTTATCAATTTGAATAGTTTTTTGGTGAAACACCATTTTTTATTTTCACATTTTCAATTTCCTTGTTTATCCTTACAGAAAACTTGTTTTCTATCTGCAAACCTTAATCTGTACTGACAATTTAAAAACCCGTTTCAGCTTTTACAGATTACACTGTACGTTGTGTAATAGAAACCTTTACTGTTACTGTAATGATAAATTCGATGTTCTTGCTTGTCCTTATTATTTAAAGCGCTTTACTTTGTTTTTAGTCTCACTGATGTTTTAAAATACGTCTCTTCGACTAGGTATACGGATGTACAGATGATTAATGAATCACTGTGTAGACTCACTTGATATTTTTTAAAACCTGTTAAGTGTAATTTAGAGTTCATTAGGCGACAATTGTTTTGGAGCTTCTGTACAGTACAAATCACTGAATAAGATTATATGATCATTTTCATTGGTTGTTATTTTTTCAATTAAATGTTTTAATCATTAAAATCAGGAATCATGATTGAAGTGACCTTGTTTAAATCGATAATCAAATCATCTAGTATCAATAAAAAAGGTAATAGTTTCACATTGTTTTGTTGTTTTTCTTGAAATTTATTCTGTGTTCACTAAAAGCTCTGTTTGTTGGACGTGCAGACTTGAATCTTGGTCATCACGCATGGAGACATTTGAAGAATAGCATGAGGAGAGAACAATTGTCACGCGGTTCCAGCGTGCGTCCTTACATTCATGTACCTATTTTCATCTTTCATGTCTTTATTTGCCTACTGTGGTTATTTTTATGTGTTGAAATGTTATTTTCATGCCCCATTTACCAGCCTTTGTAGCATTAATATGATAATGCTTATGTAATATATATTTACATGTACTGGTAGAGGAGTTTGGGCCCTTTATGATAAGCTATTGCATAGTACCATAACCCTAAAAGTTATGGATATAGTGCTATTTTAGTTTAGTAAAAAACGTCCTGTTATCTTCAGGTTGAGCTACTTTCTTCCCATGGTGCCATAGGCGGCTCTCTTTGAGGTCCGCACTCGGCCTTTAACGGCAGTTACGAACTGGTCTTGGCTTGGAGAGGACTATCTGCCCTGCACGGGTAGAACGCGGCGGAAATTGGGACTGAACTTTGGGACGTTGGAAGTTGGAATGGTGAGGTTAATATTCTTTTTTTTCTCTGTACCTTATTGGAGTATGTGATCACTTCCTTTAAGGACTTACAGTTCTCTTTAACCTTAACTTCCCTCCCATTATATTTTATAAGTTCTGCTATACCTAACTGGTAGCCTTATTTATTCAATCACTCAAGTAGTGATTAGGGATTGTTTAGAGTACTGTGTACTTGTTGTTTATTCATCCCTATTTAGTCCCGTCCCATTGGTTCCCTGTGTATTCTCGCCAGTGTTAATTTGTCTGATTGATGCAATCTCATTAAGAATGCCATTAGCCCTGCTCTGTTGTTTCAAGGTTTCGGGAGGTGTTACGCTTCCGTTGATTGGCTTAGTGCTTGTCTATTGTTATTCACGGTCAGTTGACTTGAACTCCTGTTGAGTTGTTTACGGGTAGCCAGTTGTCGTGCCCAGTTACCGTCTTGTTTAGACTACAAATAAATCACTTAATTTACTCATTGCTTCTCTCTTTCTTTTGTTGGCTTGATTTTTATATTGTTATATCTTTCGGCCGGATAAAAGGGTCTCGACTGAGTTTAGATTTCGTTTCACCGTGACAGGAGATAGAAAATTTGGGGCTCGCCCGGGATTACTCTATTCTAGTGATATCTTACATTTTAGTTAGTTATTTAGTTAGAATTAGGTCTTATTGTTCTTTGACCGCCTGGGTTTATTTTATTTTAGCCATTGTTTAGAGAGTTGTCAAGTTGTAGTGAGGTGATTAGTTTTTCATCAAGGCTGATTTAGGTAAGCCATCTGTAGCGCAGATTAAGCATGTGCCAAAGAATCAGTTGTTTAAGCTATCTGATGAGCAACAATCAAAATGCAAATGGACACATGTAGCATCAACGAAATTTCAATTGTCAGAGAGAGGAGAGCATGCAGACGGGCATATTTCTCAGACTGCTGATGTGTCAAAATATTCGGTTATATTTCATGCAAGCGACTAGATAATTATTACTTTCAAATTCACACAAAAATAGATTTTAGGCACCTGATAGGTAATTCAGTAAATTATGATAATCTGGTCGGCCGAATTGGCACAGGGCTTTTTCGTAGGAACAGTCTAACTATACAGTAATGATTGAACAGTGATCCTCTACATATCATCAAATCGATAGAATCAAATAGAAAAAATTGTAACATTACAATAATCTGACTTGATCTTGAACACATGCAAATTTGATTTGTTTCATCCGTCAAAATCAATGTTCTCTTTCGCTATTTATCGTTACATGTATGCTGAGGTAAGATTACAGTAATGGGCCATTAAACCATTATCAAAACAAAATCAGTTCTCATTCAAAACTGTGCCATCGGCCAAACATGCCCCATTCATAGAGGTCAAACGTGCCCAAACGAAACAGTAATCAGTGATCATCGCCTTTGACATTGATAGATTCAATAGCATTCAAAGCATCACTTTCTCATTGCAATGAAGTCATAGATTCCGCCTATGCTTGGTTGTTAACTTTAAATATTACCTAGATCTCGCTCATGTCTAAATAATAGTATGTCCCTCACAGTCAGACAACAAAAGAATGACTGTTATTGTATTATTATGAAATGTATAATATAGAGCCTATGGAGCAACTGTTGTAATTATAATTGTGGTGAAGAGATAACAGCGCAGGACCGTACGGTAAGTTCATTTATTTACTGAATCGCATTCTATGGTATTTTAACACAATTGACCTTGATTCATACAAATAAATTGGAAAAGTTAATTCATATCTATTGAGGAATAAACAAATACAGAGGGATACATGATCGCATTTAACAGTGTGTTGATGTGAAGGAGCATTGGCATATTATCCCTAGTTCCTGGTGATATTTTACTGCACCTGTAATAATCTATTGAATTAGAACTAAAACAAACCATTGGAATGATTACGAACTATAGTAGCAGGACAGATATTGCCACCACTAGAAATAAAACGTCTGTAGAGGAGGGTAGGCTGATGACTTCCAAGGGGGCATGTGTGCCAATAAAAATGAGAGAAGTAAATGCATTTATTACCCATATGGTTAATCATAAGTGATGACATATTTTCAATATGAGCACATGTGCACATATCACTTTTGCCTAGCAACGATTGTTTCAGCGCGAGTTACCGTATTATGTCTTCTGTGACGTCATCAAACCATTATTCGTGACGTCACTGAAGCGGTCCGCCGCAAAGAAAGCAGGCCGTTTTCCGTGTGTTTGAAATGGAATAGAATCGGTAATAAAGAAATTATAACCCTCGGAATTGTGTCATATGACTTTTACGAAACTCGTGCGAACTTGTATATAACCCTCGCTCTCGCTCGGGTAATACAAAAATTCGCACTCATTTCGTAAAAGTCATATGACACACTTCCTCGGGTAATAATCTCTATCTATAAACCTTGAGGGTATTGGATCAGAAATGAAAGGAATTAATGCAAAATATAAAATATTGGCTACGAATAGTTGTTATCATCAGCTAAGTTTTGACTTTTTATCATACTTGTTTCGGCACAATGTAGAATTTACGACATTTACAATACTTACAATGACTTTTATTCATCATTGTCAAATCTCTTATTTTTGTGTACCATAACATTATAAATAGTTCATTTCATAGCGTTTTTAACGTTTAAATGCAGTAGCTCCACTGTTATCACTGAGGCCCAAGGGCATTTACCGAGGAGGGCATACTTTTCAATAATACCTACGGGTCATGTTTTATCCAACTTATAAAGCGACAGAAACAGCGGGGAAACAAGTTTGTTCTAAAATATTAAGTGAGGGACACTGTAATGAAAGTCAATGAGAGTCGATCCAATATGTTTTCGGTTTTGAAATGCATCGCGCGAACGTAGTCGCATTAGCCTTGGCATTTGCACATGAGGAAATAAGATCTGTGTTATCTTTCAAAAGTAGTAGTAAGTCAAACAAAAAAAATCAATTATATCATTGGAAAATATTGAGACAATTACCCGGGGCAGAGCGCATTATCAAGATAACTGAGAGGGACTTTATTAAGATAATTGCCCGGGGTAGCGTGATTGAATCAGGTTTGAGGGAAATTACGTAAAATAGTGTCCCGCAAGAACAATGGAGTGACGTCACTGGAGGTTTATAAATTCAGGAATCTATCCATAGATGACGGCGCGATCACTAATATTAAAGTGGTTAAACAAATACGACTCAAACTTGAGAAAGGGATGAAATTTTTTTTTCCAAAAGTCAGACTTACTTTTTCGGGAGGACGAACTTATTCGTGTTACTGTATACCCCTTAACCGTTGGTTGGGGAAATAATTATTAGTTAACGCCCCTGACTAGGGTAAAGATGCCGAATGCAGACCACTAACAAATAAATACACAATTCGATTTCCCAATATTATATATATATTGTTTAATTGTTTCTGAAAGAAGGTGAAGGTTAGTTTTGTCGATAGTTTGACAAATTTTGAGGATTTTATGGAGGCTGAAAACTTTGCACATAGTTGGTATTCCAGGGCACATTTGAGGTATTTAAACTCTGAGAGAGAGGACAAGCGGTTAACAATCATTAAAGCACTGGCATTTCCATCATACCAACACATAATTTTAACCTTATCAAATTACCATACGAAAAAGATTCACAACTTGGGAGCTCAACATTATCTATCTAACTGTATCCCTGTGAGGTTCTGCTCTGAATCTTAGGCTAAACAATGGGATAGATATGTATGATCGGTAATATATCGAAAGTTGCTAAACAAAGAAGTTGTATATCTATGAATCTATCTTCATTGTTCAAGGATGATATAGTCTGTAAAAACAGGCACTTAATTTCATTACCTCATAAGGCAGATCCTTTCCTCGGAAAATTCACCAATAGCAGTTAAACGTTAAACATGCGGTGCACTGTGTCGTCTGTATGCAGGTGTATAGGTACTTCTATTGAATATATATCTGTATCGTGCAATGAAAGTCACATGATTATGCGCTGGAGTAAAAGATTTATCTCTTTATAAGCCTTTAAGCAGCAGCTGAGGGGCAAGATATCACGTTAGGTCTCGTCTACATAAACTCCTATAACGATTGGCTAGACTTAAACGACGATGACGCCTCTTGGCTCTCCTTCGTAGCTCAACCGTTTAAAGGTAGCGTAAGTGCATAAGTTTCCTATCCACCGTTGCACCGTTCAATGCTCCGGGCAGAACGTCCCGCCAGGGGCTCGGCAACTTTGTCTGCAGTAGAGAACTGTTCTACACGCAGTCAGGTTTGGGTGCAATGCTACACTGAATTTCAGCGCAGTACCACCCATGGTTGGCTAGTTCCAGTCGATGCTCGCAGGTTTCACCGCAATGCATAGCCACAATGGTGTTGTGGCCTTTCTCTCTTCAATAATACTAATAGCCGCAATATAAGTGAAATAGTCTTGAAAGCGGCGTAAAACCCCATCTCACTCACTCACTCACTCACCGAGCAGAACGGACTGTCTCCGAGTTGATCGAGATCTACGCTTGTTTTGACATTATTCTGAATAAAATATATTTGATATAACCTATCGTCATAGCCTATCGATTGATAAAAATTCTCCATCTCGTCTTATGATATTTCTAATAGATATAAATGTTATCTCCCTTTTAAATGTATACAAATAAACGTTAAACATGTACTTATGTCTCAAACCGTTCAAGACCGTCATAAGTCAGAGAAACTTTTTTTCTGTTATTTTGAACTTTTTAAAATCTATTTTCAAAGTCTGATTGAAATGTTCCAAAAAGCGTTTCAGTGAACCTGCAAGTATACACGTATACATCAAGTTCTATTTCACAGAACACGTACATCAATGGAAAATCAGGAAGAGAATCAAGGGTCACGTTGTCAGGGTCCGCTGTGTGGTTTTACAACTCTGAAAGTTGGGTCAGTATGAATCATCATGGAGCTCAATGCAGTGACAGTGCAACAGTTAAAGAGCCAATCCGTGCGTTGTTGGAGTCCTATATGCCAAACTTAATCAATGGTTTCATTTGATCGGACAGTATCGACTGTTACCTAAAAGACACATTTTAAAGCTTGTTGGGTTTTTTTAAAGCGATAATATGATGTAGAACGTCGCAATTATGATCGAAAACCGGACAGTGGCGCGCGTCAATAGTGAAACGTAATTTTGGAGACTTATCTTAACAGCCAGGAGGACAATTAGGAGTTGATAGTGTTTGTTAGGTTATATAACTAGTATCCATGTATATTGGACGTGATATCTACACCTCTGTGCATTTATAAGGCTGTTGTAGATTTCCTTGGAAAACCAGTATTTGTCATATATATGTCTTTTGGACATGACAAGTTAAGATGTTTTGATTTTGTATCACAACATATGACATTTACAACATTTAGGTTCGTATCAAAGGTAAATATTATGTTATGAAAATCACGAAGTGGCTCTTTAAAGGTTTTTCTGATTAGTTGTTATAGAATAAGATATGATGCACATCTTCAATTATCGACGCGTACATTCAAGCTGAAAAATCTACTATGATGATAGTCCATAATTAAGAAAATAAACCATATAAAGATTATATATTTGAATCAGTTTAACAATTGAATAGAGATAAGTGGCGAAGTTATTAAAAACAAAAACATTCATCGTGTTCATTGTAACCTGCAAACTGTGGTCTGACAGCAATGTGACCGTGGCAGGTATATATCTGTCACCTCCTGTACGATCTTATAAGCCCGAAGTTTAATGAATATTTAATGAATTATCGAACCTTTGTTGCACGAGGAAGTATTTTCCTCAGTGTACCGCATGACTAAACAATGACTATCAAAAGTGATATTGACTTGAAATAGACATAATTACGTCAAACCGTTGTTACATGACGTCATCCTATTGTTATCGTGACGTCATTTGACCGTCATGTTGAACAATTGATCAAAATTGCTGTTCATGACTGTAGTTTTTTTCTTTCCTTTTCGTATTTATTTCGAAACATAATAAAACAATTATGGACTGGTGAATTCGGTCAATACCTGTTTTTATAGACCCGAGGAAAGCAAAATTGACCTCAGACTTCGTCCTCTGTCAATATTGCTTTCCTCGGGTCTATAAAAACAGGTATTGACCTCATCACCAGTCTATAATTGTATATTATTATGTAAGCTTATTTTTCCGGCGATCCGATTGGTCGGGAAGCGGTCACGTGTCAGGCGACAGAAAAGCATATTGACTTCACTCCGAGTCCGACCAAAAGTGATATTGACTTGAAACAGACATAATGACGTCAAACCGTTGTTACATGACGTCATGCCATTGTTATTATGACGTCATTTGACCGTCATGTTGAACAACTGATCCAAAATGCTGTTCACGACTGTAGTTTTTTCTTTTCTTTTCGTATCTAATTCGAAACATAATAAAACAATTATGGACTGGTGAATTCGGTCAATACTTGTTTTTATAGACCCGAGGAAAGCAATATTGACCTCGGACTTAATGATATTTATTAAGTAGGTTTACTATAATTTGGCATTGATATACATCTTGTTGCCTCTGTAAGATAAAAAAAAAGTTAATAGGGATTTATTTTTAATTCCTGGAAGTGAAAGATTAAATGTCACTCTTTGAGGGCAACGTAGCACATTATTTTGAAAACGTTAATTTGTCAAAATTTTACTATAAGTTTATGCAAAATTGATTTTCATCTGAGGGTAAAACATTTAAACACAAATCAGTATTATCCTTAGTCGTAGAATAAGACGTCGCGTATCAAGCGCAAACTTAAAGCGGCCTTTCAGTTTGAAACTCTTTTAATCGTTAAATGTTAGGGAAATGAATTCGCGGAGCTTAACCTAAGATGTTGTGTACGTAATTAATCCTTGTATTGACTAAAAGATTGTCTAACTAATGTTGACATTTAATTTCCATTTCGAGAAATGTCTATACAAACGTGATATAGTTTCTGCTCACCCTAACCCTGCTCACATTGTAATATCTATCTCAGATCATATTGTCATCTAGGTTAATCCGTCAAATTGAAGAAATGATTTGTTTTATTTTCCTTTCTTATTTATTTGTTTCCTTTCGTTGATCTGTATGTCTTATAAGTCTCTCGTAATATAAGGAAGAAAATGATATATTACAATGAATACATAAACATTATAAAGACCTTTGTCATTATATGTACAGAGAAATAACAAAAGAGGTTTTAACTCAATGTTTAGATACACAACATAACATTGTTACTGCCGAAACGTGCCTCCGTTTATACACAGATTGGCCCTCCTAGATACCTATCACGTATTTATGCATATTCTATTCACCGCAAGTAGACAAACAATATTCTTTTCAATTTCGACTTAACATATTTTTTCGTTTTATCATTCGAATAGATTTTTTAAAAAGTGAAAGTGAAAACTATCTTTTGTCAAATATAGAACTGCATGTATAAGATATCTTTATTGATAGTATAACATAAGAATACGAACGCCAGTTAACTAATTGAATCGATGCGACTATAGAATGAGTTTAACAGGGTAAATAAATATAAGATAGTTGATCATACAGTTTTTAGCGATGTCACGTGAAATGCTGTTCACTTAGATAAAGTCAATCTACTCCTATTGTGGCAGATAATTCAGGTGTCAATTCTCTCGTGAAAAACATTCTCTCTGCGTGAAAATATGATGTGCCATTTCTACTGTCCTAAGTTTAGAAATGTTGCATAAAATAGACGTTACTAAACGACCACACATTTCAAACTGTTTTCTATTAAACGAGTTAATGTTAAGAATGACTCGAGCTAAAGCGAGCTTGATACCAAATCAGTCAAGAGTTAATAAAAATAGAATGGTAGAAGTTTGATATTCTGTTTATAAATCACGCATGATTGCAGAAACAATGCCGAAAGTAACGTTTCCGAGACTTGGCTGCCATTGTGACGGCGGCGTAAATATTGTGACATCAAAAACTACATATTGTGATTTTGTCGCGACATTACGGAGAGGATACGGAGAGAAAAAATTGTTTGAGGTATAAATCATATTTTCTATAAAAAAAGAAGTTTGAGTGATAAAGCAGCGTAGACTAAGCTTTCCATATTCTAGCGGGATTCAATGACGTCATTTCGCGAGCGCTTCTGACGTCATACTTAATTCGACGTCATAATGATTTTTTTAAAAAGAGCATTCTACTTGCTTCATGAGGATGTGCCAAAACGGGTTTATGAACATGCAGTATTAGATTTATCTTTCTTAACGGTATTATCTATTTTCAATACTCAGACGGAAAACCCCCCTGCAGACGTGTTCATTTCTGTTTTCGTAAGTCAGAACCCTTCCCAAAGTGCATTTCGTCAATACAAAGAGTTCATATTTAAAACCGTCATGGTAGAATGGAGACAACCCTAGTGTGTTCCAATTAAAAATTTACCCGCTATAACAGCTCCCTGATTTTCAAACACACTAGCTAGGTTTATCTCCTAAGTATCAAACACGGGAGAATAATGATACGAACATATCACTTTATTATTACCCTCCCGTTGTAGAACTTTCATTGTTATAACACATTATGTCATAACATCACGTGTTGCTTAGCGTCAGATGACGTCACAATCTTTAAGTATGACGTCACAATGTTAACGGAGCAGCAGTAGTGGTAATCTCGTCGATTTTCTTGCTTTTCATTTGTTAAAACGTTGTGAGTTATATATAAAATACTTAAGACAATCCTAATAAATTATGTTTTAATGAAACTCGTGAATGGATTTAGCTCGTTAGATACCAAACCATTTACTCGTTAGATAAAAATGTTATTAAACGGGACGTCGTTAAGTATTCTCTATAAATCTCGCCATTCAATTATATAGGTCTACTCATGGAGGAATGAATACCAACCAACTGTGCTGAAGAATTAGGTCACGCGGTTCCGACTGCATACATTTTACATTCATACATAAAGGTTGTTGAATTGAATGCAGAAGGTCTTAGAAATGCAATGTATATATTTCTAAAACAGAGTGTACACGTTTAAGGAGTATTCCATATAGGGAATAAATCTCGGGCAAACATTAACGTAACCGGGTGTCCTGCTTCATGACTGTCAATAAATGCTCTATTAAGAGTGAAATATTTCTTATAAAAAGATATGTTACCAGTGAACACTGTAGGAATTCTTTTGCTGTGCCATCAGAAGTCAGTAAAATAACGTAATGAGAAAAAAGCTAGGGAGTGATTCAAAATGTTGATGATAAGTAATGATTTGGATGTATTTTTATTGAATAAAAAGGTTTCAAATATTGATGGTCCTCCTCGACCTTTAACAATTTGTGTAAGTGTATGAAAATAAATGCTGAGCCTTTTATTTACCTCAACATTTTCAGAATCAATTTATTGTTAATTTCTTTTTCGATTTTATTTGTACTCCTGATAGATACAAAACGTTTTCAGTGAACGTGGCAGAAAACGTTTATAGGTTAGGTTCAATATCACAGATCATGTACATCTATGAGAGAGCAGGAATAAATCAAGGGTCAGGTTGTCAGGGTCCACTGTGTGATTTCAAAACTTTAAAGTTATTTAAACATAATACAACATAGAACTTACCGATTTTAATGGTCGGTTGATGAATCATGAATGATATTTAAAATCCTCATATATCTCAATTTATTTGTGTATGCTTATATCTATCAATCATATATCTGCGGTACGTCAAAGTTTACTATATGAACCCAATTCAGAACCAGTACAGTTGTATGATTAGTTGAACTTCCCAGTTCTCTTTCATAAATATTCATTGCGTAAATTGTAACCTGCGAACTGTTATATGACTGCAATCTGACCGCGGCAGATATATATCCAATGCCGTGCATGTGTATAAATGTTCTCATTCGCCAGTTATATTCCCTAGATGAAATACTCCCATATTACTGATCTCTTTATTCCCTTTCCACAAGAAAGGAAGCAGAAATGATGTAATTAAGTGATAGAGGCATTTCGTTAATGACCATATGTGCGGAAATATTAACTAACAAGTTAAAGGGGCGCACAGCATGTTATTTGGGTCAAATATATTAAACTTAGTAAATGAATTTATTTGTTTGAGAAATAGTGGTTACAATCAACATCTTTTTACTAATCACTTCAATAGAGATAATAAACAGGTTTAAGTTGTAATTCATGATCGCAAACAGGACAATGACGTTCGCCAATGACTCAAGAGTAATCATTTTATCTTATTGCCAGCAGATAGAAAGGGAAATATTGATTGGTCGTGTTTAGTAAGTTATGAAACTAATATTATTTGGGAAGGAATTACAATTTCAATTAATTACCATCTGTCTGGCCAAAATGGTATTTTGACTCATATATAAGCCACATGAAAACATACTCTACGTCACTTTAAATGAAAGATTAAACCTCTTTGTAGATTTATCTAATGTGAATCCAGAATATCAAGCATAATATTAAGCTGATTTTCCTGATTATATGATGACCTTGATTGTTTAGATAGAGATTTCTTATAGTTTGTAAATTGCTCATAAACTTACGGTGTTATGGTTTTCATGGAATCTCGATGCAGATATAATTTTTGCAGATGATAACATACTATCACATTAATCAAAGACAACATCAACACGATGCCACGCTAGCTTGAGTGCAGAAGAGAGAGAGAGAGAGAGAGAGAGAGAGAGAGAGAGAGAGAGAGAGAGAGAGAGAGAGAGAGAGAGAGAGAGAGAGAGAGAGAGAGAGAGAGAGAGAGAGAGAGAGAGAGAGAGAGAGAAATAGTTTATTCAAGTGTCATACAATAAAACGAAATGGACCTATGAGAAACTATAGATTATTAAGACAGATCTATTAAACAGGTTACATATTTACAGTGGGTGATAAAACGCAATATTTCAAATGGCACATTTGCTTTCAGGGAGTTGTATGTAACTACGCATTTAGTCATGGCCTCAAACACGGCTTTGTACAACTAAAATCTTACTATAATGGAAATTTTCTAAGGGGCTGTTCAAAATAGGTACGTTGGCATATATTAAAAATTGAGGTTGATAATTTAGTTTGTCACTCATTATGCTCGATTGAGGTTTTGGAGTTAAATACTTAGTAAATAAGAGATGCTTTCTCCCCAGCAAGAAGACAATGGCGTCATGGTGGTATCCAGGGCCTGCCACCTCCATACACGGTGACAAAGGTCGTTGAATATTGCCAAGCAAGTCTCCAATGGGCAAGTCGTTGTTTGGGGTGCCAAAAATGCAAACACATACTCTTCATCGATGAGAGTGTTAATACTCGACTTGAACGTTTTCGAATCTATTTGAAAATTTACATGGAAAGATCTTTGAGTGTAATGTATGAGATTAAGATCGAAATTTAACTGATTGCTATTTTATCATTAATTATTTAAAATATTCTGTTGTTCAGTGTTTTGGAGATAGAAAGAATAATACAACCAATTAAATGTTACTACAAAACCTCAAGGGTTCATATTAATAAAACCTTCTCAAACTGAACAGCCGAGAAAGACATCAGTAGGCAAGACGGTTTTGGAGGTGGCGAGAATTTAAACGCATACTCTTCATCAATGAGAGTGTTGAGTATAAAAAGTATCAAAATGACTTTGAAGTTCAGATGTGAAATACAGTTTCTGTGGTTCAGTGTATCGGTGATTGATGAATTAGACTTACAAAATCTCAGATTTTGTAGTTTCATAAGATTCTTTACAATTTCTGATAAATTTCTTTTGCCGATGAGTTTATTACAATTCAAAGATTAATCTATCGTGTTCTCTCTTTGACTTGTGTCGTTTACTTAATATTTGTCTTTTTGGTATGCAATAGTCCTAATAAATATGTTGAACGGGAACTTGGAATTCTATACACGTAAGTACGGGCTGAACTTCGTTTTCTCTCAAACAATCAATGTATTCGTCCCCTAATTTTGTCATATATTACAGTCAATTCAAACTAACTAAATTGAAGATTGATCACATTGTTCTGTGAGGAGGAACTTCTGTCATAATGACATTCTGCTACTCGAGTTGAGTGTCGCCTAAGTACCATCACAATGAACAATCGTATCTATCCCGCTGTTTGGTTCTTCTTTACATATTATTCATGGAAAGTGTGTTTGTAAAACCTGTTTGGCCCTCCACTCTATGTTCATGCAATTTAAAGAAAACCTTTCAGGGAGTTGTATGTAACTACGCATTTAGTCATGGCCTCAAACACGGCTTTGTACAACTAAAATCTTACTATAATGGAAATTTTCTAAAGGGCTGTTCAAAATAGGTACTTTGACTGAGAGAAACATATTGCCGAGGAAGAATTGACACCTGAATGTTCTGCTAAAGCTTGAGCAGGCTCGGGGATCTAAGTGAACAGAATGTCACGTGACGTCTCTGAACAGTGTACGTTCAACTTATCACATCTCCATAATGAGACAGGTCTTTATAATGTTCATTTATTTACTGTACTTCATTATTTTCTATATAATATTCGTGATAATTATAAGAAAAACAGAAAAACGAAAAAACAGATTAGCGGTTAAAAAAATCATTGCTTGAATTTAACGGATTTACAGATGTGACAAAATGATTCGAGATAAATATTAGTGTGAGCAAACTAAATTATCTGAAAACAGAGATGAAATAAGCGATTAATGATTTCAACAATGGTCAAAGGTTGATAAAATGAATAACACAAATGATTACTCATGCGTAAGATTGAGAAAATATTTTCTAATGTAACAAAGGTTCGATAATTCATTAAATATTCGTTAAACTTACGTACATCTACTTGTCCAACGAGGTTTTAAATCATATTCGATAACTATGGAAAGTTTGCTTTGCTCCTTCGCATTTATATTTTTTTAAATCGTTATTGTCAAACTAAGTTTTATATTATCAGGAATACCATATAATCAAAGATACATTTGTATATGATTTGTAACGATCAACTTTACGTTATCAATGATTACAAAAAGTAAATGTTACACGATTTTGCCACCAAGGGCCAAATAGGTGTAGGAAACCTGCGAGATATAGTTTTGACCGACATAAACTTTCATCAGTATTGTGAATATGATTGTAAAGTTCTTTGACAGCACCCAGTCTATGTAAACATTAAGTATTCAAAGGATACCATGCAATGATATTTGAAATCCTGAGGTAGACCTTTTTTTCTTCTTATGAATATTACTCCAACGCGACTGTGTATAAGAGAAATCCTTTCACTTTATTTATTGTGTCTTGGAATACCATGCAACACTTACGCGCCCTTCAACGTAAGCTGTTAAATAAAGAATAGACGTTTTGACGTTTGAGCGGACTGCCGGTAGCAACATGTGCATGATGTCACGTGACAGCTTTAAAAATTAACCTGTGATTTAATTAAGTAGTTGATTATAAAAAAAAGTAATATGCGAGTGATAATACCATGCGAGAAAGGGTTGGTACGTAAGCATAAAGAACCTAAAAAGCAGAAACAATATCTTCTGTAATGACACAGCGAAGACAATGCCGACCTGCCACATGCTTCCTAAACTATGCTAATCTTCTTTGTGAACAAGGAAGGGAACATATACGTTCAAATCTGAAAAGTCCCTAATGACTCTGACCTAAATGAAGTTTAAACGTATCCCTCTTTATGAACTTTTATGTAATGTACTTTTTGTTTACGGGTTTCATTATGATGAATTAAAGAAAATTATTCATTCTTGAATACGAAATAAATACGTCAATTACTGTAATGCCATGAATTAATGTTTTGTAACTTAAAGATAATATATCCACATAGGAGGTACGATTAGCGGAAATACTTCATAACACAGTTAAGAATAAATATCAACAACTATCTATGTTCACATCCACCTGAAAATAGCAGAAAAAACGTGTTTTATAAAACAGACGCCAAACGTTTTATTAGCCAATCAGGTGCTAGGGGGGTTGTGACGACATAGACAGGACTCGTTAACGACTGGCTGATCGGTGTCATTGTTTACATTATAGATCCCAGCGGTCGTGAACGTATATTTTGTCACTGATTGTACTTCTAAAAAAGCCCCTTAGTCACCAAAGCTATTAATTTCAATACATCGACATATTCTGTTTGACGTTAAAGGATTTTAAAACCCCACTTAGAAACTATTGTGATTAGATACGTGATGTTTCAATCATACAACACATCTTACGACATCGCCCAGATAAAAAATTTGTCCCTCGTGGTAAACTTGCAATGTTACGCTTTCCGAGCGAAAGCCGAAAACAACCGAACATTAATGAGTGCACGTACTAGTGACGTAATAGTGGCCCGACGAACCCGGAAGTATGCAGTTGTTGACATGTAAACGTATAGGGAGAGTTTTTCGGGCGTGAGTTTATAAAGCCGAATTTTGATGTAAATGTCATTAGAAATAAACATATAATGCTACATATTCTATCACAAACTAATTATGAACTTATTCGACAAAAAACTTTATTCTATTCGATACATTATTTTCCCATTTTATAATCAGTGTTGGACCACTACCCGACTACGTGCGAGTGAAATCGTATTCGAATCAGAATTTCATTTCATGTAGCCCGAAACTTTGGTTATGGGTTTATATTTTTGCACAACTATACTACAAATTGAAAACAACAAACCATAGCAAATTCATAGCTTTACAGAAATATGTTACAAATGTTTTTAAAATAAGTTTAGACGCTTTAGTTTCTGCGTTTGTTTCGAATCAAGGCCTAGATCTATGTGACGAAACGTCCGACTGTCTAACTAACAGTTTGTGACGAAATATCTTTAAGAATTTTTTTAATGACAAATGGATTTTATTATATGTTATTATTTTGAAACTGCGATCGTTTACTGTGAGGGGGGTCCCAGTAACTATCTCTTAATACGGCCATTAGGTGACTCGTTTATAAGCTAATATCATTAATCAATTCTTATCTTTTTCTGTTGTTCGAGTTTGCAGAATCAGACAGCTAGGCTGAATGAATTTTTTCTCTCCATATTGATAGTATGTTTAGTAGCAAAGATAAAACTAGGCAATGGACAGCAAACAGAATATTAATAGAAAAATATTACATATAGGGAAAATATGTTTGACATTTATCATGTAAGTTTGTTTGATTTGTAAATTTGTTTTAAATGATGATAATGTTAGCAGACAAATTCAATATGCCTGTCTAGCGACATCTACATAATCATCTGATTTCTGTGATTTAAGTTTTGCAAAGAATCAGATTTGTGAAGATATTTCTGTTTTCTAGTCAGAAGACTAAAAAATTTAATCAAGGAATAATAATTGCAGGTCCAAAAAGTGGAAGTTATGTTTAGGTAATTAATATTAGAAAAAATATTTTTAAGATATTTTACAAAACAAATCACTTCAATAACACCCCCCCCCCCTCCCCTATTACTCTCTTCCTACAAGAAAGCCAAATCAATGCCGATCTTAATTTTTTAACAACAGAAATGATACTGTTAAGGGCAGATTTTTCTTACACTGATTTTGGTGCTTCTCCCACTTATCACATTTCAATTAAGAGAGTTCTTGCATGAGAAATTATTTTTGAATTGATGTTTTCTGATTAAATTACACATGCAATATGCCAGAAATGTACATATGTGTAAGTGTTCAGTTAAATATTCTCCGAAATTCTATCATAAATAAATTAAGGTGAGTATCAGAAATTCAGAATAACAAACTTAAGTATGTTGCATACATGTTTTCTGATAATTAAATATTCCCAAAATCATTGTAATTGAATGATACCTATTAACTTTAATTGTTATTTTCATTCATCTTCCAACAATCAATTATCATTTGTAAAATTCCCATCAGGGGTATATATCTACATCATGATATTGAAAAAAAAACAAAAAGGGGATTACTGTCTGACTGTCTGTATTCTAGAGAGAATTCAACACTTATACTTGCTAGTTATGTCTTTAAATTCATGTGATCAACATTGTTTATTTATTTACATACAGCTCCGGTATCTCATTGTCTAATTATTCTTTTTGAAAAAAAATATATTTGTGACTATATATCTAGTCTTTGTCTTACTTCAGGGTCTAGATACAGTATGTACAGTAAGTATAATTTCAAGCCCTAGAATTTTGTAACTATAGTGAATATGTACATTAATTTTATTGTATCTGTTGAAATATTCACGCTAAAAAAAATCAAATCGCCCCTAAAAAAAGTCAGTGCGAGAGATATAATCCCTGCAAAAAAACCCTTAATTTCGCAAAGTATTGGTGTGAAAAGAGGATGTTACGATCTATAATTAATTTATAAACAATCGTAAAATCATATCTCACGGCGAGTAGTTACCGATGCATTTCATGTCTAAAAATAGCAACAGAATGAAACACCATCTATGATTGGCCCTCTTGTGAAGATCACGTAATCTAAGCCAACCATAATGCTTGATACAAACATCTACCAAATCGCTGTGTTACGAACAATCTGGGGTATATCACAATCTGCAGATTGTTCGAACAATCTAGGAATTCCTAGATTGTTTAAACAATCTGCAGATTGTGCGACCTGAACAATCTGGTAATGATCACAATCTGGGAATGTGTGTTTTAGTAGTATTTTTATCATCATAGAATGGGAATTATTTAGCTTATTAGGGTTTGCCTATTTAGCAAGTATAAGGATCGATTCCTAGATTGTGATGAGCAATCAGCTTGTCTCTTTCTCAAAATGAGGGGGTATGGGGCCGATTCCCAGATTGGGAAGGACATTCAGCTCATAAACTGAGAGGGTATATAGGAGTGGATTCTCAGATTGTGAAGGGCTCACATTTCGCCTATATGTCAAACTGACGGAGTATCGGGGTCGATTCTCAGTTTGTGAAGGGCTCATTGCTCGTCTTTATGTCAAACTGAGGTGGTATAGGGGCCGAATCCCAGATTGTGAAGGGCCCACAGATTGGCTTTTTGTCAAACTGAGGTAGCATAGGGGTCAATTCTCAGATTGTGAAGGGCTTACAGCTCACCTATATATGAAACTGAGAGGGTATCTAGGAGTCGATTCTCAGACTGTGAAGGGCTCACATTTCGCCTATATGACAAACTGACGGAGTATAGGGATCGATTCTCAGATTATGAAGAGCTCATAGCTCGTCTATATGTCAAACTGAGGGGGTATAGGGGTTGATTCCCAGATTGTGAAGGGCTCACAGCTCACCTTTATTTAAACTGAGAGGGTATAGCAGTCGATTCTCAGATTGTGAAGGGCTAACAACTCGCCAATATGTCAAACTGACGGAGTATAGGGATCGATTCTCAGTTTGTGAAGGGCTCATTGCTCGTCTTTATGTCAAACTGAGGTGGTATAGGGGCCGAATCCCAGATTGTGAAGGGCCCACAGATCGGCTTTTTGTCAAACTGAGGTAGCATAGGGGTCAATTCTCAGATTGTGAAGGGCTTACAGCTCACCTATATATGAAACTGAGAGGGTATCTAGGAGTCGAGTCTCAGACTGTGAAGGGCTCACATTTCGCCTATATGACAAACTGACGGAGTATAGGGATCGATTCTCAGATTATGAAGAGCTCATAGCTCGTCTATATGTCAAACTGAGGGGGTATAGGGGTTGATTCCCAGATTGTGAAGGGCTCACAGCTCACCTTTATTTAAACTGAGAGGGTATAGCAGTCGATTCTCAGATTGTGAAGGGCTAACAACTCGCCAATATGTCAAACTGACGGAGTATAGGGATCGATTCTCAGATTGTGAAGGGCTCATAGCTCGTCTTTATGCCAAACTGAGGGAGTAAAGGGGCCGATTCCTTGATTGTGAGGAGCTCACAACTCGCCTATTTGTCAAACTGAGGGAGTATAGGGATCGATTCTCATATTGTGAAGGGCTCATAGCTCGCCTATAAATCAAACTGACGGAGTATAGAGGTCGATTCTCAGATTGTGAAGAGCTCAAAACTCGCCTATAATATGTCAAACTGAGGGGGTATAGGGGTTGATTCTCAGATTGTGAAGGGCTCACAGCTCACCTTTATTTAAACTGAGAGGGTATAGCAGTCGATTCTCAGATTTGAAGGGCTCACAGATCGGCTTTATGTCAAACTGAGAGGGTATAGGAGTCAATTCTGAGATTGTGAAGGGCTCACAACTCACCTTTATTTAAACTGAGAGGGTATAGCAGTCGTTTCTCAGATTGTGAAGGGCTCTCAGCTCGTCATTATGTCAAACTGAGGGAGTATAGGGGCCGATTCGTAGATTGTGAAGAGCTCACAACTCGCCTATATGTCAAACTGACGGAGTATAGGGATCGTTTCTCAGATTGTGAAGGCTCCTAGCTCGTCATTATGTCAAACTGAGGGAGTATAGGGGCCGATTCCTAGATTGTGAAGAGCTCACAACTCGCCTATATGTCAAACTGACGGAGTATAGGGATCGTTTTTTATTTCATATGAAACTTGGATTTGCGAACAAGCCGTTTGACTTATTTACCGCCCTTCCGATACAAAATTCACCAAGCTACATACAGAACATAACAACGAAACCGGGAAATAGAAATCTATTGAAAACATAGTTGTATTATACATATAAAAGCATACTGAAAATAGCCTTTCGTTGCTGGGTATGCCTAGTCATTGGGTTAACTGCAGCTTATGATTATAAACGTCAATCAAATTCAAAATAAATTTAGTAATTTAGGAATTCAAGGAAATCGTTAACTTTTGTAAATGAACTCGTGTAATGATTGAGGATGTTAATGTTCGTTAAGTAGCTACAGTTGCCCCTATCGTAAAAAAACTGTCGTTACACTATATCCATGAATATAGAAATAGATATTTGTTTTTAAATTTGGATATTTAAAAAATTAAGAGAAAATGAATCACGTCTTTAGTTATGTGTCGGCATGAACATTTGGATGTGTCCGATATGTGTCTATTATAATTGTGCACATCTAAATCCCTTCAACCAAGCTTGAGGCGACGATTGATTATTCAAGGGACGAATATATTGACGACAACATCTTTATCCTGAGAACGCGACGTTTCGACACAGCTTATTGTGTCAATTAACAGATGCAATTGACAAAGAAAACAAATCGTTATATAGACAATGTAAACAAGGGAAGTCTAGAAGCCAGAGTTGCACACAGTATCATATAAATATGTCATCAAGTAGAAGTCAGAGATGCCTAATGACCAATCCGTCTTCACGGCGGAACTTATGGCTATTTTGGCAGCTCTTCAAAATCCAATAATACTCAACCATCCTAAAATTTTAATCCTTTCAGACTCACTTAGTGGGCTGGAAGCACTTAAATCTAAATCTACCAAAAACCGCGCTGGCATAATATCCCAAATACTACACACCATACAACTACTTAACCACCAGGGTAAAACCATAAAACTGCTCTGGGTTCCAGCTCACGTCGGCGTTTTCGGCAACGAAATAGCCGACAGAGCAGCAAAAGAGGGCCTAAAACTAAATACCATTACACATCCACTCCAACACTCTAAACAAGAGGTTAAGAGCCTCGCTAAACTACACATCAGGGCCGTATGGCATAAACAATACACTAATTGTACTATTGCTAAACACACCAAAACCCTTCTCCCCAAACCACTCACTAAATTCAAAACATACAGCAAAAACACAAACATAGATAGGGCAATCACTAAACTACAAACAGGACACATACAACTAAACGCAAAAACACAACAGACCAGACACAAGCATCCCACATGTCCACACTGCAAACAAACAGAAACAATCACCCATATACTCACACAATGTGCACACTACAATACACATCGCAAAACCCTAAACACCACTCTCTCACAACACAACATCAATCAACACAACATCCAACACATCCTCAACCCACACAACAAACCACAAATATTCCATGCTCTAGGCAAATACATCAAAGATACTGGCCTTCTGGCTCGTATCTAAATACCTCACAATTATATACCATAAATTAACCCCCCACCCTCCCTCATCCCCAGCCTCCTTCCTTCTACCCATCTCTACTAAATACATCATTCCAAATTTCAAAATTTCAAAATTACCCCTTTTGGCACTTGGCTCAAAATTTACCACTTTTTGAACAATTTCGGAACTCTACAAATGGTCCTAACGGACACAAGTGCGAAATCAGCTGTGCTGGAAGCGCTTGTAAAATCTCCAATCTCATCATCATCATCATCAAGTCAGAGATGTACAGAACGAAAACAGTTACTTGGTTTGTTGAAAAAGCTGAATTTGCGAATCTGTTGGATTTGTTATCCTTTTGAATTGATTCAGGGAAAGTGCGTGAGTGGTTTCAAATGGCAAGGAATTCAAGAGCAATATTGTGATTGGTAAGAAACATTGATAAAGATATTTGTGAATATGTAAAAGGGCGATAAAAGTTCGCACTTGAAGAAAATGTATATTAGAAAATTACGTTTTCATGGTTTATGTGTAAAATATTCTTTATAATAAAAGACTGAAGACGAAGCTTTGCATATCAGTTGATAGCAAACCGTTACCGTTAACAATGGCATTGGACGTAATTCATTGCGTTACTTGCATACCACTATAACAATAAACAGTAAAATACTTTTCTGTGCACATTTTATAATAATTGGCCACTGTGTCGATTGTGGCACCTGCGTAGCAACATTATGTATAATACCCTGATGATCACACTTGTGTGAAACCGGTTGATAATGAACTGTTATTAAACATTATATTCAGTGTTTTATTTTTAAGAATAAATATGTATATGTGTATGTATATTTGTATGTCGGTGTGTCTGTGTGTATTGATATTGATACCCTGATTCAGAATAATTTCAATTAAAACGATTTTTTATGTATCAATAAAATTATGTTCAATATATTCATACACTTGAATACACTTTTCAAACTATCAATAAACATGACTTGTATGTGAGTTTGAGGCCAAATGCTTAAAAGCCATTTAATCTTTACCGCTTTAATTATGTGAAAACTTCATTTAATTTTAAGATTAGCGCATTGTTATCCAGTCTCTTGATACTGTATGTGGTTTGTTTGTTTTTTATTTGTGAAACATAATTTTTCAATTTATCTTACTTCACTGTCAGTTTGTTATTCCTTACAGAAAACCATTTTCGAACTTATACATTGCCTATTCATTGTTTTAGATACACGTACTGCACTTTTACTAATATTGTGAATATAAACAATAATCTTGCTCAATTTAATTGTGTTTATTTCAAGTGCTTTCCAGCATGTTCTTACATACTCTAAGATGCTATGTAATCAGATGTATGACTTTATAGACGCACGTAATATATTGCGGAAACTGTACATGGTGCCATTTGTGTATGGAAACATACTTAAATAGATACTGCACAGTGCAATTCAATGAATAAAGTGATGCAATTTTCTTGCTTTTTTATTTTTGTTTGTCAGCTTTATTTATGTAATCGTATATTCATGCAAAATGTACACAATAAGCTTTTTTATTATGTATGATTAACTAATTTGATAATGAATAAATGAATAAATGTTTCTCATTGTTTTGTGATTTATTTTTTAAATTTTCTGTGTTCGAATGAGACTCTGTTTATTAGAAACTCCAACATTTGAATCAAGGGCCTCAGGCAAGAGGCAAGGGGTATTGTTTGAAGTATTCGTCTTTTGAAAGGATGCACCTAAGGCGAGGTGAGGTGGCTTGGGGTTTAACCCGCTTTCAAGAGTGTCTCACTTATATCACGACAGCTAGTATTATTGCAGGGAGAAAGCCCTCAACACTAACGTGGCTATGCATTGCGGCGAAACCTGCAAGCATCGGCTGGAACTAGCGAACCAAGGGTGGTACTGCGCTGATATTTAGGGTTGCGTTGCACCCAAACCTTACTACGTGTAGAACGGTTAACTTCTGCAGAAAAAGTAGCCGAGTCCCTGGTGAGATTCAAATCCCGGACCTCTTGATCCAAAGCCGAACGCGCTAAACTTATAGATGACGGCCATCGGTTGCCATTAGACAATATCATAACTTTATCTCCAACCCTTGACTGTCACTCTCCTCAGATGTCGCTAACGGAAAGGGCCCTATTTAAAGAGAAACGGAGTATGTTGTTTTGGTCAAATATGAAATTTTAGAGATAAGAACATCACTTTAAAAAGGTTATTTGAACTTAACTTAAGACTTTTAGGGATTCCCACGACCGATAGCTTAACAGCTCTAAAGGAAATAGAATGTAATATAGATCATAAACTACCAGTGACGTCACTCTATTATTCTTTCGGGACAATATTTCACGTAATTTACCTCAAACCTCATTCAATCAGCTACCCGGGCAGTTATCTTAATTAAGCTCTTTTCCAAGGGGCAATTATCTTTATATCAACCTTTACACATTCCTAATCAGATAAGATAAGATTGTTGGCTTTAAGTCAAAGTGTTAACACACCATCACTTATGAACAAATTTCAAATCTTAATCTTCGAAATTTTGGCAATATGCGGTCGTGAAACTTTACACTCCATAAACCTCAACGCCGAATTCAGACGATCGTATCGCTGGACCACAACGGCTAAGAAGACAACAAAGCTACCTAAGAGAGAATTTTTTTTCAAATTAAATAAACTGTACAAACATGACCCACCCACAAGCTGTCTCTACTTCCTTATTCGCGTAATCAGTCAATTACCGTCATTTTGAATATAGTCGCAAGCGACGTCAAACGGATTCAGCTCAGTATATTGCTATAATGTTACAGAAATGCTATTTTGTCAGTGTAGATATTGAGGTATATATCATCTCGTCAAATTTCCATCTTCATTCCTAAAATAGTCGAAGTTTTGTATCCAATGTTCATGTATACTAGCAATATTACCTAATAATCTTAACGAATCCATATTTTGCTTTGTGTATTCAGTAAGTAACATGGGAGTCATTTGCCTGTTCAGAAAGCACGACTTTAAGCTGTTTTTGTCACTATTGAAACTACTCATCACAAATAACGCTATTGTTCAAGTTTGACATATTTATTTCCAACAACAACAACGTACTTTCAACTTTTTCATTTTCAGCCACAGTTGCCGAGTTAAAGAATTAACTCCCTTTACTATTTCACTTCAAATCGAAAGTAGAACTGACCATTTAAAAGGTTCGTATTTCCTTTTTCTATATTCTTTTGTCTTCGTTGAGGTATTAGTCAATGCTGAATGGGCCGATTTTAGCGAGTTACCCTTTGTCAGACAGACAGATTGTTTAATAGCGTCTCAAAATATGTACATTAAAGTAGATGAAAGAGATATAGCAGCATACCCAGAACAATAAATGAACATACATCTATGTCATTCAAATTGCGAGACGATTATCATGAATACATGGCCATATAAAAAACGTTCACTATAGTCAAGATTAAACAACGTTTGTACATACATGAAATAAAAGGCGGTATAAAACATGAATATTAAACTTATGTATATAACAATTGCTGCATGGCGTCTTAAAAGTTTTTCAGATATTCCGAGTCTTAAAGGTGATAACTTCTCAGTTCCGGTAATAGAGTAAGGCGTGGAATAAAAGATTTCGCTGATGTACTAAAGTATGTGTCTTTTATGTCGTTGTAAGGTGGAAATTCAAGTAAAACTTGTTCCGACTTAGTTCGGTAAGGGCAATCGAAGCACCCTCTTTCGATACCTACATAGTGGCCTGAACAAATCGAGGACACGTCTTTGGCATGTGTGTTAAAAGATAGGCCTTTGTTTGATTATGTCCCAAAACTTAGACAGCAATATCTTAGACAGCCAAATCGTAGACACTAGAGTAGAAATGCATGTGAATAGGACTTTTAAATAATTGGTAACCTAATTCACGTCTCATTTCCGTATTGAATGCACTACTACAGTTTGTTTTGGCAACACATATTATTTGCCAACATTGAGCATTTCAAATGATTCCACTGAATTCAAAGACTGAAGTATACGTTTGTGTCCAGAGTGTCCAACCGAAATCCTTTCATTTCATATATCGTGTCTTGAAGTTTTGTGCAACATACAGTAAACCCTTCGTACTCTGTTCTGGTAAACTGATGTTTATAGTTTAGTAGTAAAGATAATGATTTATCATCCAAAACTGGGTTGCACAGGAAATATCCCTTATGGAAGATCAAGCAATATCTCCTAGGAGATATCGCTTTGACAGTAGATTTTGAACAATGCCCTATTACAGACATGTTCATGACATCACAATTATTTTACATCATCAAGTAATGACATCACAATGCTATGACGTCATAAACATGATTTGTCACAACGCTATGAAATAACTCCACTGAGAGTCTTAGAGTAGTGCAGTGTTCAGAAATACACATTTTTCACAAAATCGAAATGAAAAATGATGTTGGATGATAAATAGAATATCACCCTCGTGTCTTCTGATATCAAATATATCAATACGAGTTGATAAAAGTTACAAATATCCGAGGCTTGATTCTCTATACATAGAATAGGTACCTGACTGTGTTGTCAGTCTTAGATGGCTTAGAAGTCTGTGAAATAACGTATTGAGAAAGAAGCAAGGGAGTCAAAGAACTTTTGCTTTCACTGCAGCAAAACTTTGGAATTCCCTGCCAGCTCACATCAAATGTGCCAAATCACTAATCTGTTTCAAATCCATCCTAAAAAATCACTATTTTTCATTAGCATTCTGTTAGATTCTATTCGTGCAATCCATGTGTATATATTTGTGTAAAGTTTCCCTGTGTACAGAGCAGACAAAAGTGATACTTATTGGGACTTAATAGAGGTATCTATCAGTAACGCTGTTGATCTTGGTTTAGTCACAATAGTAACTGGTGACTTTAATGAAGATATTCTCTCAGGGTGTTCAAACAGAATAGATGAAATCAAAGTATTGAATGGATTATCTCAAATCATTACTGATCCTACAAGAATCACGCCTTCTTCTAGCACTTTGATTGATCTTATCTTTATATCGCATGCTTCCCTTATAACCGACTCTGGTGTACTTGATCCCATATGTAGTGATCACTGTCCGGTTTATGTTTCCCTGAATGAGAACCTAACAAAATCATCCACCTATAAAAGAAAGATTTTTGACTATAAGCTAGCTGACATTGATGCCCTCGCTGAAGAACTTAGTCTTGTTGACTGGAATGAAATGCTTTCCTCTCATGATGTTAATCTAGTAACAGACCAGATAACCACTACCATGATGAATTTGTGCAACAAACATATTCCAAACAAAATTGTCACAATCAGACCAAACGATGCCCCATGGATGAATAGTGAAACTCGCAGTCTTATTCGTAAGCGTAATCGTATACATAAGCTGGCAAAACGGCGTAATTCACCTTCTAATTGGGCAAAGTTCAGACAATACAGAAACAAAGTGATATCATCAGTAAGAAATGCAAAACAACAATACTTAGACAAAATTGATAAAATGGTTAATGAAAGTCATGGCACAAAACTTTGGTGGCGTCTCATTAAAAATTTCACTAAAAACAAAACTTCCTTGGGAACGTTTCCTCCCGTACTTTACGATGATAAACTATATGATAATAGTTTGGATATTGCAAATATAATGAACCAATATTTCACTAATCAAACTAAAGTCAATTATCCTGACAGGCAAATTGAAGACGTTATTCCTACCATTAACAATCCTCTATGTGATCTGTATCTTTATACAAATGAAGTTCATGATATTCTGTCTTCATTAGATACAACAAAAGCGACGGGGCCAGACGGCATTAGCAATAAGTTCTTAAGAATGAACTCTGAACTGTAAGCGGGTCCTCTTACAGAAATTTTTAACTTATCGCTTTCTAAAAAGATATTTCCGCAAATTTGGAAAGATGCCTCCGTTGTTCCTATTCATAAAAAGGGTATTAATGATTGCACGAATTACAGACCTGTTGCACTGACAAGCTGTGTGGCCAAAGTTTTTGAAAAATGTGTATTTAAACATGTCTATAATTTTCTCAGAGATAATAACATATTGTCTAACCTACAATCCGGTTTTACACCAGGGGACTCTACTGTCAATCAACTTACATATCTTTATGATTTCATAGCTGAAGCAGTAGATAAAGGTAAGGAAGTAAAAGCGGTCTTTTGTGATGTTAGTAAAGCTTTCGATAGAGTTTGGCATAAGGGCATAATTTACAAACTTAAAAAATTTGGAATAAATGGAAGTTTGTTAACATGGTTCGAGAGCTACCTTGAGAACAGAGAACAAAGTGTTGTTATTAATGGTTTCCGATCTGACAACAGGCAAGTCTTCGCTGGCGTGCCACAAGGTTCTGTCTTGGGGCCGCTTTTGTTTACCTTATATATCAACGATATGGTTGAAGGCATCAATTGCAATATACGGCTCTTCGCGGACGATACATTCTTATACGCGATTATTGGGGATCCCGTTGAAACTTCTGCTGATATAAATGATGACTTGAAGCGAATTTCTGAATGGGCGGACAAGTGCCAGGTATCATTTAATCCAAGTAAAACTGTTTCTATTCGGTTTACTAGAAAATTGCAACCAGTTCAAATGCCAGATTTGACCATGAATGATAATACTATTGACTCGGTTCAAAGTCACAAACATTTGGGCCTTACTTTACAACATGACTGTTCTTGGAATGACCATCAAATGAAACTGTTAAAAAGGTTGGTGCCGTCCGTGGTACGAGTCATGATAAAATATATAAAGAAACAAATTGCAAACCATTAATCCATAGACGATATGTAAATAAATTAAGTTTGTTTTATAGTATGGTTAATAATAATACACCAAGTTATCTAAGCAACCTTGTGCCTCATAAGATATCAGATTTTGTTGACTACAATCTTCGCGATGACTCAAAACTTATGCAAAATCCTTCCTTCCTGACACAGTTAAATTATGGAATTCATTACCGATAGAATACAGAAACTCCCCATATTTATCGACATTCAAAAAAGTCATAGACACGGGAACTGAAATGCATAATAATTTCGACTTACTTACTTTCGGTAGTAGATTTTCTCAAATAATACATTCTCGCCTTAGACTTGAATGCAGCAACTTAAATGCACACAAGTATGAAAGATTCATATCATCAACTCCCGACTGTTCTTGTGGCCATAACTATGAAGATTCGACCCATTATTTCTTTTCATGTCCATTGTTCATGAATATAAGGGAAAATATGTTTTTCTATAACAAAGGTTTTGACCTGAGATCGGTCCTATTTGGAAACCCAAATTGTTCCTCTTATGTAAATCACGAACTATTGATATCTGTGCACGAATTTATAGATTTAACAGGCAGATTTGCATCGGATCCATAATTGATATATTTCATTGTTATAATGGTAAAGCTTGTTTGCGACTATATATTCATATATCGATAAATCATATATATATATATATATTTTATATTTATATACACCATGACATGTTCTTTATCTTGCTGGCGTATGTATAGATAAGTATATATATTCATTATACAATCACCATGACATGTACTATATTTTGTATTTTGGAGCGGTATTAACATAAGCTTCTAGCTTGTTTACCAATCCAGTTCTTTTCTGAAATAAATATGTTTAAACCATGTAAAGTCGACCTATGAGCCCTTCGCAATCTGTGAATAGACTCTTATACCCTCTCAGTTTGATAAATAGCCAGCTATGAGCCCTTCCCAATCTGAGAACCGACTCCTCTACCCTCTCAGTTTCATATATAGGCGAGCTATGAGCCATTCACAATCTCAGAATTGACTCCTATACCCTCTCAGTATAAATAAAGAATAACTGTGAGCCCTTCACAATCTGAAAACCGATCCCTATATCCCCTCAGTTTGATTTATAGGCGAGCTATGAGCCCTTCAAAATCTGAGAATCGATCCCTATACTCCGTCAGTTTGACATATAGGCGAGTTGTGAGCCCTTCACAATCTAGGAATTGGCCCCTATACTCCCTCAGTTTGACATAAAGACGAGCTAGGAGCCCTTCACAATCTGGGAAACGATCCCTATACTCCGTCAGTTGGACATATAGGCGAGTTGTGAGCCCTTCACAATCTGAGAATTGACCCCTATGCCCCCTCAGTTTGACATAAGGCCTATCTGTGAGCCCTTCACAATCTGAGAATCGACTGCTATACCCTCTCAGTTTAAATAAAGGTGAGCTGTGAGCCCTTCACAATCTGAAAATCGACCCCTATACCCCCTCAGTTTGACAGAAAGACGAGCTATGAGCTCTTCACAATCTGAGAATCGACCTCTATACTCCGTCAGTTTGACATATAGGCGAGTTGTGAGCCCTTCACAATCTAGGAATTAGCCCCTATTCTCCCTCAGTTTGACATAAAGACGAGCTGTAAGCCCTTCACAATCTTAGAATTGACCCCTATACTCCGTCAGTTTGACATATAGGCGAGTTGTGAGCTCTTCTCAATCTGAGAATTGACCCCTATGCCCCCTCAGTTTGACATAAAGCCGATCTGTGAGCCCTTCACAATCTGAGAATCGACGGCTATAACCTCTCAGTTGAAATAAAGGTGAGCTGTGAGCCCTTCACAATCTGAGAATCGACCCCTATACCCCCTCAGTTTGACATAAAGACGAGCTATGAGCTCTTCACAATCTGAGAATCGACCTCTATACTCCGTCAGTTTGATTAATAGGCGAGCTATGAGCCCTTCGCAATCTGAGAATTGATCCCTATACTCCCTCGGCTTGACAAATAGGCGAGTTGTGAGCTCTTCACAATCTAGGAATCGGCGTCTATACTCCCTCAGTTTGGCACAAAGACGAGCTATGAGCCCTTCACAATCTGAGAATCGATCCCTATACTCCGTCAGTTTGACATATAGGCGAGTTGTGAGCTCTTCACAATCTAGGAATCGGCCCCTATACTCCCTCAGTTTGACATAAAGACGAGCTATGAGCCTTTCATAATCTGAGAATCGATCCCTATACTCCGTCAGTTTGACATATAGGCGAAATGTGAGTCCTTCACAGTCTGAGAATCGACTCCTAGATACCCTCTCAGTTTCATATATAAGTGAGCTGTAAGCCCTTCACAATCTAAGAATTGACCCCTATGCTACCTCAGTTTGACATAAAGCCGATCTGTTGGCCCTTCACAATCTGAGAATCGACGGCTATACCCTCTCAGTTTAAAAAAAGGTGAGCCGTGAGCCCTTCACAATCTGGGAATCGGCCCCTATACCACCTCAGTTTGACATAAAGACGAGCTATGATGATGAAAATACTACTAAAACTCACATTCCCAGATTGTGATCATTCCCAGATTGTTCAGGTCGCACAATCTGCAGATTGTTTAAACAATCTAGGAATTCCTAGATTGTGAGCAAACAATCTGCAGATTGTTCGAACAATCTGCAGATTGTGATATACCCCAGATTGTTCGTAACATATATACTTGTGTAAAGTTTTTAACACTTCTTTCTTTGTAGCGCCTTGAGCGAGCATTTAATGCACGGATGCTGGCGCATTTACAAATATCCACTATTATTATATTATCATTATTATTATTATTATTATTATTTAACCTGTTGATGTCAAGTATTGCTTAGGTTGTATTTTGATTGAATAAAAAGGTTACAAATATTGTTCGTTACTCTCGATCTTATACCGTTTTCTAAGTGTATCACGACTATCAAAGACATTGACACACGAATATAGACTACTATACAGGATAATTGTAAGAAGTTTATTCATTCACAATCAATAATTCAGAGCGATCTTTGGTTTCTGTTATTATAAACAAGAAACTATTGTTAATATTGTTTTCATAGTCATGCAGTAAAATCTTATGTAAATGTTTCCTAACACCTTTTCTATATTAAGAGGGAATTGTATCATATGATGTAGGCAATATATGTTGCTGTCATAGGGAATAAGTTAAATAATCTATTGAGAGAGAAACAAGGGAGTTATTTATTGTATCAATCTGTTGATAAGTAATGCTGAATGTTTGTGATTGAGTAAAAAGGTTGTAAATATTGATAGACTTCATCTCAAATTGATCTCAAAGGCAGCAATGAATTCTGAATCTTTTATTTAGCCGTACCATTTTTAACATTTGCGTTGCATTTGTTTATTTCTCGTTCCTTGCTTAATCCAAATGTTTTATTCCTGAGAAATACAAAACATTTTCAGTGAACCTGTCAGTATACGCGTATAATTCACGTCCAGTATAACAGAACACGTACATCAGTGGTAGAGCAGGAAGAGAATCAAGGGTCAGGTTGTCAGGGTCCGCTGTGTGATTTCACACATTTGACAGTGGTGTTAATTTCATACATGATTGAGCTTACCGATCTTAATGGTCTGTTGATGTATCACGGATGGGATGTAAAAGAGTAAAGGTAAATGTCCACCTTCATGTATCTACGAGGATATCTTTATTTTATATCTGTGATAATTAAAACCTGACAAAATGACCTCAATGCAGTTTATATTTTTCACCAGTACATTTTTGCGATTGAAGAGCTACAACGCGATCTTCTAGGTTATCATTCAAACATTCATTTCTGATAGTGTAAACTAACAACTGCAGTCTGACCGCAGTTGATATACTTGCAACGCCCGGCAGGAAGCTCGTACATGACCGTGTTACATTCACTAGCTGTACGTGTTCATGAAAATTCTTCTTACTGAATGTTACGACACACAATAGGGAATGAATTGCACTTGAATAAGACTAATCGAAAAGCTTTTTTTAAGAGGATCCAGAATAAAAAAATGTCTTTATTAAATAGACACAAATTTTCCTGTTCAGCGATTGGTGAACACACAGTCACGTGGTGGTTTACAAGACACAATATCGATCTCTACAAGAGTCTATAATTGTATAATATTTAGCAGTTGGGATAGTACATTTAGGAGTGCTATGGCTATGATAACATCATTTGTGTACAAGTCCTATCTTTATGCATTGACATAACATTTGAATATGTACAATGTACAAGTGGGAGCTGCGTAATCGTGTTCCTCAAATCTCAATCATTATGTTAGCCACAGTTGGTAGGTATCAATACCTATCTATGTATGTACTAGCGGGCAGAGATGTCTAACATAAAAGTAATATGCTTTTTATCACATTATTTATTAAAAATAACCCATATAAATTAGAAACTGATAAAATCTTGTCTAAACTCCACAGTTTTATAAAGCGTCTGTTGTGCTCAAAAGATCAATTGCATTCATTTAAAAGATATTTACACTTACATAAACACACACACGGACACACACTACGTTTGACGCAAACTAACGTCTAAAACGCATTTCATAAAAACTCCGTTTCATATTGTTTCACACTATACAGTGACTAAAGCTCATGTTTTCATTTCATACTCACTATGCATTCAAAGAGGTTAAAGTATATTCATGGATTATTTCAATTTCGAGGAAATGACACTTAAATTAAAATTAATGTGAACGGAAAAGGAACAAATATTTAGTGGCAATGATATAACGAAAACTAAATTATAATCAAGAGTCATCAGTAGATAATATCTCAGCGGTCAAAAAAAATTCGTACATATATCCTTGTAGTCATAAAAAACAATTTTCTAATAAAACCTCTGAGTAGAGATTAAAAAAGATATTATGAGCAAGTTTTTAGTTCTGCTCCAGAAATGACCCTCTTTCCATAGAGAGTGCAATGTCTACTTGTTGTCAAGAAAAATGAAAGAAAATGTTTTTTAAAAAAATCTTGAAATATTAAAAGACACCACTCCAGTAGGTGGGTAACATACATGCAATTTTCCAAGAAAGATATGGTAAGCATTTTTCAGTTCTGATCTGGAATCAAAGCCATCCCTGTATAAAGTCAAAATTCAACAATTGCCGAATTCCGAAAATATACAAAGTGGGTAGGCAATACTCATGGAAGTTTAGAAAGATCTGATGAACGGTTCCCGGCTCCGTAAACTAATTGATTGGATAGTCTACATATGCGTATAACCATCATCCCGTGTTCTTGCTAACACTGAAAATGACAAAGTGGTAACCATGCTGAAAAACTTCGATGTTCCTAATCACCCAATAAGAAAATTCTTTGAAAGCACCGAGAAATGTGGGGTTATCTCATGAAGACTATAAGGATTGTATTTGAATACAAAGGTTACAAACATTGAGAGACTCAAGCTCAAACAGTTCTCAAAGGCTACAATAAACACTGAGTCATATATTTACCCATACAACGTTGGGTTGCCTTTGTTATTCCCGAGAGAACGTGTCAGAAAACGTTTATACATCAGCGTTTGATTTGATATTATTCATATGGACAATCTTTCGCAAGATGCATAATCACCTTTTTAATAACATCAAATAATGCATCGTTCTAAATGGGTTTCCATCAAATTGGTTTGATAAATACTATATAATAAAATAAAGGGTTTGATATATAATCCTATACTAGTATTATAAAACAAGGTGATCCTATATCCACCTATATTTTTCTTCTATTGGCAGAATTTTTTAATAATGAAAAAGAAAAATTATAATTAAAAAGTATAAAGGTTCGAGATGAAGAACTTATTATATGCTGATGACACCACACTTATATTAGACGGCACTGAAAATGCATACAGGCAACAAAAGGAAATAGCCTTAATTTTCAGGATTAAAATTGTATTAAAAAATTTGACATTACTGGGTTCGTATTTTCCCACAAATTCGAGGAAATGATAAAGTACAAATACAAATATACCTTATGAACAAGGTTTGATACCAAAAAAAGGAATTGCTACAGCTTAATACAAAAAGACTTATTAACAGCTACATACAAACGTGCGACACTAACATATTCAAGACTGTTATAACACCCAATATTGTAAGTGATCAGATTTTTGCTCGTGAAGAATAATTAGCCAAGTTTAGTTGCCTTACAAAATTGATTCTATGACTTAAGTCTATGACTAACAAAAATGAATATTGATTTAATAGTTCTTTGAGGAGGAACTTCTCCAATAATGACATTCTGATACCCAAGTTGAGTGTCGCCTAGGTACCATCACAATAAACAATATTCATCGCATTGTTTGGTTCTGAGAACACTGTTCTTTACATATTGTTCATGGAAAGTGTTTGTAAAACCGGTATGGTGCTAACATTCTTTGCTCATTCAATTTCAAGAAAATCTTTAAGGGAGTGGTACATAAGCATCCTGTCACGGCTTCAAACAAGGCTTTATACAACTTTTATCTTATTATCAAAGTGTATTCGAATGGGCTGTTCAAAAATAGGTAGCTTTTGTGGTCAAAAGTAACTGAGAGAATGTATCGCCCCGAAAGACACCTGAATGTTCTGCTAAAGTTTGAGCAGGTTAGTGTTATTTACGTAAACGGAATGTCACATGACGTTTCTGAACAGTGTATGATTGACAAAAGTCCACCAGTTACAATCTAACGATATGTATCCAAACATTAAATCAAACTCCGCTTTCTCTTTTTCCGTAAATATAATGAAAAGGTCTTATAATGTATATTTATTTATTGAACTTTATAATGTTCTTTCTAATATTCTTGAGAAAACAAATCTTAAAAACGGGTTAATGTTTAAAACCAATCATTGCTTGAATTTGACGGATTTACCGTGGTGACAAAATTATCTGAGAAAGATATTACAGTGTGAGTCTGGTAAGGGTAAGCAGAAACAGTAGCACGTTTTTGAGAGAAAAGGAAATTAAATGTCACCATTACAAAGACAATCTCTTTATTCCTTACAAGGATTCATAACGTAAGTAACATCTTCGCGAATCCATTTCCTCAATTTTTAATGATTCAAACAGAATCACACTGAAAAGGCTACCTGCAGTTTTCGCTTGATATGTGACGCTCTTTGCTAAGACTACGGAGATGTATCGAGATGTTTTATCCTCTAAGGAAAACGATTTTGCACAAACTTATATTCAAAGGGTAAACTTTTAACAAATAAACGTTTTTAAAAATAATTTGCTACGGTACCATTAAAGGGTGTCTTGTGACAACATCCAGTCTGTGTAAACATTAAGTATTCAAAGGATACCATGCAATGATATTTGACGTACTGGGGTAGACGTGTGTGTACTGCTTATGGCTACAACTCTAAAGCGACTCTTTTCATTTTATTCATTTCGTCTTGAGTGTTGTGCAATCCATCTTTCACTTTATTCAATACTTACAGGCCACAGGCCTGTAGTACATTTGTTGAATACATTATTATCTGTACAATGGATGGAACGTTAAATCATGATGTACATCATACCATATAATACCCACAAGAGGCGGGCTTTGACTTGATCTTTGTGGACTTTGATGGTTGCTCAGGCATACGGTGGTCGGGGATGGGGTACTGCTAGTTGTTTGTGAAGTGTTGGGCATATCTCATTGTTGTCTAGGAGTTCTTTCAGCAGGGCTTTGTGGTCTCGTTGAAGGCGGTTGGTTGGATCTTTCTTAAGTTGCTTGTAGGTTGAATGCTCTTAGTCTGCTCAAGAAACACTGCATTACAACGCTGCCCAGTACCTCGCCCGCCTCCTCGCCCCATTAGGTAAATCAGCGAAGTCTTTCGTCTCCGACTCCGCTGAATTCTGCTCTAAGATCAACAACATCCCCAATCCAAGAAGACTTATCAGCTATGATGTAGTTGATCTATTTACCAACGTCCCCAGAGAAGAAGCCCTTGCAGTAATCAGATGAAGACTCCTAGACACCCACCCCACTCTAGACACCCACCTCACTGTAGACAGCATCATCCGCCTCGTCAACTCCTGCATCAGCCCCACCTACTTCACCTGGTCTGACAAGATTTTCCAGCAAACGCATGGCCTCAGACCCGTCAGCCATCACATCCGCCGCCTTCTTAAACAACAAGCCAACATAGATGTTGTCTTCAAAAAGGGTAAATAAATTCAGAACCTACTCCATGCCAATGGTAAACCAACATCAACCGTGAAGGAAGACCCCACCGGCGTCGTCTACCACATCCCTTGTGATTGTGGGGAAAGTTACATTGGTGAAACGTCCCGCCCCCTCCAACTAAGAATTAAAGAACACCAAACCTCTGTACAGAAGAAAGATTCAAAATCCGCCATATCAGACCACACCCAAGCCCACCCTGATCACCGCATCCTTTGGGACAACATCAGCATCCTAGAAGCCAACCATCCTGATTACAAGATTAGAAAAACACTTGAAGCAATTAATATCAAACGGCTTAATCCCTCCTTAAACAGAGATCAAGGATACTTTATCCCGCCAGCTTATCATCATCTCATAAACATCAATCAGTAGTAATCTAATCCCTTACTTCATATAGGCTTCCATCATCATCTGCTTTCTCAACCTATCATATCCTGTACATCAACCTTGTTCCTTGTATAAACTACTTTCCACTGTAAACATTCCTTATCAAACAATATGTACATCAAACCATTTAATTGTAAAAACATCATCTCATTTATGTATATATTTGCCTTCATCGAATCATATGTATCACTTGCTTGATAACGGTGTTAGTATCTACACCGAAACGTCGCAATTCATGTCATAAAGAAGTTGACTATCCATAAGAACTCGTTCTTCTTCATCAATCCAGCTTCTAAAATGCCCCTTAAGGAAATGATATGTAATACCTGGAATATCCTTTAGGAAGAATATTATCTAACTTTCATGTTTTAGTAAGTTTAATTTTATTACAGAGATATGGTAAATCTTCTTGCAAAGTTAATGTTAGATAGAACACGGGCCACGTTTGGCCAGCAACCAAAGTTTCCCTAAACGATCCCACCAAATAAAGGCACTGAAAGAGTATTCAGTGAACGTCGATCCTTACATTGACAGATGCAGGAAGTTCAAAAGTCATAGTTAGGTGTGGGAATTGATGTTGAAAAGCTGAAAGCCTTTTGAAATTCAATTACAGGAGATACAACAAAATTGCTTACTATCTCTAGAATTGGCTTTATCCGTGCTAAATCTTTATATTTGAAACTGGCGTCATCTAAAAGTTGTCAAAAAGGTTTGAATATTCAAAACTAAATGTGTAATCGCACGTAAAGACACTTGCCCGGAGGCCGAACGTACCTCCTTCTCCCCTTTCTTCTTGGTGTTACCCTCTTAGTTAGTTATTGACTTCCGAAACGCAACCCCATAAAACTGAACAAGACGATAAAGCTATCTCAGTGACGAGGCAGTTGGTTCCTTTTTGTTTTGGTGATACATTTTTAAATAGTTCTTAACATACTCAAAACATAATGTATGTATTAGGATTTCAAAAAAGGGAAAATATTCATGCGGGTGTTACATTACTTTTTGAAGGTGATTTTGATGCTATGAGTTGTTCATATTTGATAGGTTCAAATAATTGAAAGGTTGTCATATTTGAAAGGTAAAACTATGCTAAAGAACATTGTCATCATTTTATGTGCCAAAATGTGCATGTCGGCTTATATATTTCACATAATTGTACATTCACCTAAATTTAAACGTTAATTTAAAACCCAGATGTTTATCAAAGCAATAGATATGTTTATCAACTAACTATATTTGCACCGAATACCACTTCACATGTGTACACTAATTTCTCTGTAAAACAGGCATAAAAGAACATATCAATGATTGGAAACATTACCAAAGGTTATCAAATAATCACATGATGTTTAATCATTCGTATCCCCGGGGCAATTACGTCCTTGTGATACAATGACTCGATAACTCATGCCATGTCCATTTACTTTCATATACAATATGGTTTCATAGGGTGATCTAATATGTGTATATAAAACTCCATATTCCAACGCCTGGCCTATTCTTCCACCAGCCCCAATCCCTTATCCAGTGATAGAGACATGTGCAACGTTCTCTCTAAATCAACAAAATTTTATAACATCCACATAATTCTAGTATAGTTATACTTAGTCAAGTACAGGCTACTTAATTAATGATAAAGATATCAATTTTAACGAAAGACTTCAGGGTTAAAAGTCAAATGTGCTGCATTAATAAGTGACTTTTAAGTTGTTCCTCTTTTTCGTTGGCTTAGCTTTATCAAGTTTGTGTTTGTCTTGTATTCAATGTTTGTAAAATATTTTTCATCATTTTTGAGACTGCAATATAATAAAAATATCTATCTGTTCTCGTAACTGAAACCTAGATACGGTTTTCCTTTTTTTTCGTTTACATAACGTGTTCCTATTCACAATAGACCCTATAAAGTATTCTCACCTTTTGTACACAGACAAAAGTTGAATAGCCTATTTGATTCCTTGTGCATGTGAATCGCGACGTAATCTATTCCTACAAATGCTTTCTGCAAAGGCCCAGGTGTAGATCTATGTGATATCTTCCAATGACAATGCTAGCGTTTGGTATGCAACATATTAGACCGTTTGATTATTCTATTGATATTGGTTTGTATAAACTGTACATGTCTCATTCTATCCTTCTATAAAAATTATGAAAGCCTTTCAATCGTTACAGGTTTCAATCAAAAAGTCATACGTCCTGTATTGGTAATAATCAAACATGGCTGTGTACAACCCGGTTGTTTTCATTTTCATTCGATGTGTTGTGAAAATCGTAGTAGTCAAAATAAAGTAATAGAATAATTGTTGACACTTATACAATAGGCAGTTGAATATTTGTACACACCCCGAATACACCAGCGTAAGCGACATTTATAGTGCCTGTCAATGTGACATATCTGCCACGGCTATTAATCACTGTATCACTCGTCCTTAAACCATATTTTATGGGCGCATCTACTGAATGAGGCAAATATCGTTCATCTTCTAATGTCAATATTCAAATACTAGTACAAAGTATATGTTTATACATCTAGTGACATTTCTTATTACATATATTTTTTCAGTTTGATGAAAAGTTCACATTTTATCTTATCTTAACAAGTCTTTCGTACACGCAAATTGCCTTTGTCAGAAAGAATAAAATTCTAATGACAAACTGTAGTGTAGATAATATGAGTATGGGTCTTTTGGATCCGGATCCGGTGCATCCAGAAATTATGAAAATTGATGCATGACGTCACAGTTCAAAAGTAACATATGTATGACGTCACCGCTCAGACTTAATGTGTGCATGTCGTCCCCAGTCAGTTATGCTGGTTATATGGCGACATAAATTATTAAAAATCCGATTGATGTTTAATTTACTACAGCATAATTAATGAAATTATAATTACATTGTGATTATATTTACTGATTGTATTTTAACTATGTACAATGTATAGGAACATTCATTATTAAAAAAATATCAGAAACTATAAATTAGTATTATGCGAAACAATGGCCAGAACTTGTTACAATGTTGAGGTAACACTGTCTTCTTGACTGACCCAAGCACATCCTCAAACCAATTACACATTCCCTGCAAATACCACACAAGAGTGATAACGCATCTCTTGAACGCTTTGAACCCTCTGAATTCTTTGTGAACAGGAGAAGAATGAAAGGTTTGACTTGAAAATCCTTTCTATACATGTTTTCAAGCAATTGTTAGTTATATCTCGGAGTGAAAGCCTTTTTCAGATTTTACTTTCATTTTATATACTAATCGTATATAACATCACAACCGTTAGTGATCATATTCATAAGTAGTTACAGCATATTCAATGAAAATTATAACTGAATTGTGATTAATGTTTACTGAGAGTAACTTAAATATGAACATTGCATGTAAGCATTAAACTATAACTAATATTGAATATATAAATCAATGTTGTATCCCCTATTGTACTACTGTTAAACAATTCAAGTAGTATTAATGATTACGAATGTTTAGAAGAATACAAATGAAATGATACACACAACAAACACTCTGGCCCAAGTGTTTCGAAAAGAATTTTAAACCAAAGTTTTAAGCCTTTAGCATACCTCTCTGTAAACATAAGCTCAACGTCCCTGACCCCAGGCGTTTCTACTCCAAATTCATACGCGTGTGCTGCGGCTTTATTAACACTTTCCTACGCAATGCTAAATTGTCATTATGTTTTATGTTAATTTGAAGAGGCCAGTGAAGAGGCTCAATCTGACATTCTTGTGACGTAACCGATGTTACTTTGACGTCATAGCCGTTCATGTCTATGACGTCATTACAATCGAACGAAACCAGGCGCTTCTTCGCGACTGTATAGCTTAAACGTGAGGACATGTAGTTTTCAGTAACCGCTAATTTAAATTTTTTGTTCAGTTTTTTGCTGCGGCACATCAGAGGATTTAAGAATGGCAACTACGTGGACTTATTACACATTGCTAAAATGCAGAATATTTGTAAACAAAGTACCAGTCGGGAAAAGTATGAAAGATGAATGAAATAGTTCCGGCAAAACGTTTATTTTCATTGGTTCACATCAACCAATCAAATGCAAAGAAAGTGTGTAACTCCCGCGTGACTTACAGGTAATATAATACTCTGTGTCCATCTTTCCATATGGGTAATATATATTACGCACTGACCATATCGTCATCACAGTTTCACATTGTTTAAGTTTGCTATCATAATTCATTTTAACCATTTCTTCAATATCAGTGGAAAACGTAATACCAAGCAATTTAAAAGGCTCCTGATTCCAAACCAGTTTCCAGTTTTGACATAGTTTTTTTTGGATCTTTTTTTTGAGCCAGTCAAAATAAGTTTTGTTTTGTATGTGTTCACTTTTAATCCAGAAAATCGAGCGTAGAAGTTTAGAGTTTGAAGTACAGCATAGAGGCATCTCTCAGAACCATCAAGAGTACAAGTTGTATCATCAGCATATTGTGAAAGTAGATATTCTATATTTCCTACTTTAATACCTTTTATGTCGTTATTATTTCGTATTAGAATTGCTAATATTTCTACACATAAAAGAAACAAATAGGGGGAGAGTGGATTTCCCTGACGACAGCCCCTAAAATATAACAAAAATCTCGACCCAAAACCATTTACGATTACGATGATTCGATCTCATTATACTTATCCATTTCCTGATTGATTCCCCAAAACCGAAAAAAGAAAGAGTTTTTTGAATAAATGTCCAATCCACTGTATCGAAATCTTTTTCAAAATCCACCATTAAAAGGAGGCCGGGGATCTGACAGTCATCAGTGTGTTGGATAATAAGGTATATCTGTCGTGTTATCTCTCCTGTATATCGACCTGACATCAATCCTTTTTGGTCATCATTGATAAGCACATCAAGCACCGATTTCATTCTTTTAGAAATAGCCATTGAAGGAATTTTATAAAATATTGATAGCAGAGAAATAGGTCTCCAATTCTTTAAAAAAATGTTTTGGTTTGTTTTCCTTCGGAATACAAGTTATGATGCCTCGCCTTTGGGAAATAGAGAGTTTGCCGCTACTATATGCATAGTTAAGTGATTTTAACAAGAATTTCCCGATGTCGTTCCAAAAGAACTTTACAAATTCTGCGATTCCGATCCGGACTTTTATCATTTTTGAGACGTTTAACAGCTTGTAATAATTCATTATAGGAAAGTTCGCCTTCTAGTGTCTCGGAGACAGTTTTCGAAAGTTTTGGTACATCAGAATTGGAAAGCAGTGTATCAAGAATATGTTAGACAATTTAGAATATCCCCCTGGTTATCCTCCACACGAGTTATGGATTTGTTCAAATAGTTTCTCGATTCTAAACTCAAAAAATATTTTGTTGGTTTCTCCCCATATTCTATCCATTCCACTTTGATTCCTTGAGTTTTTTGTTAAACTATATCTTCAAGTTGTTTTTCAAGTTTATTTATACTAGAGAGAATCTCCGTTTTCTTGTCCCCCTTGTCTGTTGTGTCTAAGTCAAGATTAGCCATCTCTATTTTTTCTTGAATGTCTTTTTCAAGTTTTTCACGTTTTCTTTTCTTGTTGGCAGAATATTCTATCGTTTTACCTCTTATACTTAAAATTATCATTTCAAATAACATTTGATCATCAACCATAAATGCATCGCTTTGATCTGCTTCATTACATTTATATAGATTGATTGTTTCATTGATTGTTTCTTTAACCAAGTGTACATAATCCGGATCCTTTAAGAGGGAATTGTTGAATTTCCAGAAACCTTTCCCTCGTTTCATTTCTGAAAGTTTTAATGTAAGCGAAATTAATGAATGGTCAGATTTATAACTTGGTTCTATTTCTGTTTTAGTTATAGAGCGGATCAGATTATGCGATACGAGGAAGTAATCCAGCCTAGATTGTTTTAGTGGTGTGGGCTGTCCCCAGGTTAACCGCTTTGTTAATGGATTTTGGTCTCTCCAAGGATCAATTAGGTCTAATTCTAACAACTCTTGTCGTGCGTTGGGTTTGTTTATGTTATTATAAATGTAAGTATCTAGGTGATAGTTTTGTATGATATTCCAATCTCCACAGAGTATAAAGTGATCGCTTTTAAGTTCTTTATGATAGAAGCGATTTCTTTAATAAAGTCAGGACTCTGTGTTTGGTCCGTATACAGTAATTATAGCAATATGAAATTCTTCAATCTTTATCTCTAAGGTCAATTTATTTCATTTTATTTTCAATTTATTACCAGTTGGATCTCTCTCTTCGTTTTTTTTTACCCCAAAATAGCCACATCCCTTGAGTTTCTCTTAAATGAACTAAAGTAGCAATTGTTACAGCCACATTATTTTCGTATACATTGTTCCATATCCTTTGTGAAGTGTACATCTTGAAGACAATAAAAGTGTGCTTGTTTTCGTTTCAAAAACGTAAATAGTTCTTTACGTTTGTTCTTATCATTAATGCCTCTGCAATTTTGTGAGATTACTCTTACTGTTTCAGCCATACTGTGCACAAGCTAAGGAATACGTTGACAGAGTTACAATAAATGAGAACTTCTGTATGCAAATTTCATCTCTTGTGAATGGTACGTTCATGCAACATATAAAGAAATAGTTAAAAGAAAACTTCATCGTAGATATAAAAATAGACAGAAGGGTTTGTTTTTTTTACTCCGCTTCCATGGGCATAAATCGCATATCATACAGGATTGAGACCGCATCTCTTGTACAACTGAGTAATAAAGTGAAGTAACGCCACGTGATAATTCCATCAAAATCATATAGTTACAACATCGTAGTAATTCTTACTTACGTTTTCGATTCCATTTTGAAAAATCCACACAGTATAATCCATAACCGAAATAAATCACATCACAAACACCTCAGAAGTAGTCATTTCTCGAACCACGTGTTATCCTGTAAGCACTCAATAACCCGCATAGCATGTGGGGCACGTGCGTGCTAAAAATAAACCTAAAGGGTATTCGGTACAACCTAAAATTGTCAATGGTGGTTCAAAAGTGTATACTTAGCAAAACGTCAATTTTGGTTGAAACGTTATATCAAAAAAATAACCATACAATGTCCACCGGACAACATAACATTTAAAACGCTCCTGTTTTTTAAAGTAAAGTTAGAGAATTTGTCTTTTTCATGACAAACTGATAAACAGTGGTTACATTGTCAATTGGTGGGAGATCTGTTTGGATGCTGATCCGAGTTTGTTTGAGAAGTTTCCGAGCTGCAAACCCTACGGTCGGGCATATATAAGAACGTGGCAATTATGCTCCTTACTCTGGTATTCCGATAAGGGCAGCCTGTGGACAACTTTGAACGTAATCGAGTCGACTCTGTCCTGTTGAAAGTTCAGAGATTTCACCAGAAAGTCTCTCAAAACTCGTTCTGTGTTCTCATGGGGAGATTCGGAAATCCCGTAGAAAAAGAGATTTGGTTTTCTATCATGCATGTCCTTCAGGGTTACTTCGAGTTCTCCCCGTAGTTTGATTAATTCTTCCGAATGTACCGACACGTTATGTTCAACAGAACATACCTTCACCCTAATTTAAGTGTTTAATTGAGTCTTGCAAATCACTCTTGACCGACTTGATGAGCTCGGTAAGTCTCCTTTCAGCGGCTTGAACAATGTCCTTCGTAGAACTAGCGGATTCCGTCGTGCGACCAAACTCGGACATTTGGGCAATAAAGTCAATATATCTTCCAAAATCGCAAAAATAATATTAGTAATGTGTAATAAAGACCCACCGTAAACGATTTATGGAATAATTATATGAAAAATATCATTCCTGTTCACATATTGAATAGGAGTTTTCCGTGGATTGGCGGAGCCAAGCAGAAACACGTTACAGCTCTGTCATGCGCAACCGGAAGTGTCTTAAACCTGCTAACATCATGATGTGATCATCATTATGTAGGTGTTAATATAATTTTCAAATATCATTTTGGTTCTATAGTCTGCATTTAAATCAATCCATACTACAGTCTGATTAAAATCGACCGTGTTCCGAGGAATACAAGTTATTAAACACTGACACTACTGGGATTCGAACGTATTCTATCGGGCTTTCAACGTAGTACAAGAGTCAATTCCTCGGAACATGGTCGATTAAACTGTCAATACTAAGGTTTAGCAGTTGCTCATCAATTGCATTGTTAAAGAGTTTGATGAGTCAAATTAACTGAAGCGTCAATAAAATATCGATCATTGTTTTTCAATGCTGGTTTGTTTATAAAGTGTATTAACTTCTCCTTTTAGTAGACAGATACGTCCACAAAATAAAACATTCAAGGATATTTCTGTATGTTTTCAACATCGTTGTAATATAACACTCTGTAATATATCTAATATTTTACTTTGCATGTCTCTACTCTGGATCTCGCACGAATTTGGGAAAATCATATTTCATAACTAAATATGATAATGAAATGTACATTCTTCATTCAATAGATATACGTAGCTTAATTTAGGCCAATCTTGTGTTCTCTTTACAGGCAAGTAAAGCATTTGTAATTTCTAGTGCAAATTAATAAATTACATTTCCATCCACCTGTTGTTCTTTTCCCTTTAATCGCATTAGCGCGACTAAACCAGAACCACATTTGTTTGAATAGAGACTATAAATTCGGTCAAAGTTGTCATCATAAATACGGCAAAGGTAAGGTGTTTCTTATGTAATAAGAAGTTATGTCTGATCAATTTTCAATAACCATTAACCCTGTATACACCTTGTAAACATAATCTGTTTGATCTGCACCTTTATACATTTAATTCGTATTTTACTTGTAAAAGAGGCAAAAACCTATTGATAAATGCTCAATATGTTGTTTCATAATGTCCAATGACAAACTCAACATTTAAAAACTTCACTTTGTTATTTTAGGGATAACATATATTGGTGTATGACTACTTTCACTGTAGACTCTTCTCTATCACTGGATTTGTTCAAACATCGAACTTGTATTTCCTTTGGCCACTTAACGACCCCGAAACAAAGTTTTTTTGGGTTTCGGGGCCGATAAGTGGCTAATATTTCCTCTTTATAAATGACATTTGTTTATCATGATCTATCCTTAACTGTTTACCATCATGAATATGAAATCATTAAGCGTTGTGTCAAATTGTCAGTTTACTTTAAAAAAAAAAGAATAATGGTTCAAATAAGTAAAGACCTAATCAATCACTACTTACAGCCCCTAGTTAACGTTTTTTAAAATTTGTCTTTATTCATTTCAGACTTTATTTGGAGTATTTAAGTACAGATCACTGGTGAGGTGAAAAGAGCGTAGGACATCTACTATCAAGAATAATATGTTTGATGAGTCCGGTAGGTGGTTCTTAATCTGCGTTGTTTGCCACAGCAACATTCTGTATCTCTCATAAATCTCTGGAAATTTAGAAACAACTGCAATGGAGATGTTTTTTCACAGATTATTGATGAGCTCTCAAGTTTGGTTGTGGCCCAGCTTCTCTTCCTGCAGTCGGAGAGCTACAAAAATCCTCATAAGACAACATTTTAGGACTGAGCATTGCACCAAAATTCGAATTGTAATGTATTGCGATATTCAGCTCACGTACTGCAATAATATTGCAATATATTCAATGAACTTTACATTCAGCTGTTTATACTTCTTGAAGCAGTTTAAACATTGAAGAAATGAAGTTGTTAAAATGCCTTCAAATCTTTCGACAAATTAATCATTACCATTGTAATGATATATATGTTTCATCCATAAGAATTTAATTGTTTTCGTTTGGATTTGGTTATGTTTGGTTATTTCAAGAAGTTGGATATGATCTAATATTTCTTCAGATGTTTGCACTTGTACACCCATGGAAAAGTATAATTCATGATCCATGAAAAGTTCACGATGTAATTGTATAGAGAATGTAAAGGAAACTTGTTCTGAAGAAATGTTTTTCATCTCTAAATAATATTAACACTAATAATTTGTTTTAATTTTTTTTAAATCAGTGATTAATGAGCAGCGGTAGTTGGTAAATTTTAACAAGCAACGTACGCGTGTAAATTCCATATGAATCGAAGATAATTTCAACATATACTTTGATATTTGAATGTAATGATACATCAAATATGCATCTGTTGATATTTCGCACTTTGTAGTTTACACATAATCCTGGGCGTTTATTGTTAAAGGGCATGGTCATGTGATCTAAATTCCAGAGGTTTATTTCCCATAAACTCTCCCAAAATTCGTTCATACTTGTGTGAAACTTTTTTAGCCGATCTAGGTCGTGTGAACGTTTAGCGGAGCTAGCTTCTCGGTTCCCACATTGAATCTAGCGAATTTATATAAACTCTTGCTCACCAGTCTTCTTCATTCAGCGAATTGCAAAGAGAAAATGGAATTTTATCATAAGCTTAATTCGGGATTTTCGAGGATTCTTAAAGAAGCATCGCTTCAGGTGTTTGTGGCTTTTGAACTGAAATGAACAAGACGAGATTCATTTAGAAAGTTGCAAGATAAATTTCACATTACGATCAAAAAATGAAACCACAGGTGCTTCCTTATCAGCAATTGGCTATATTCTTAGTCAAAAGGATTCTTCAGGTAAAGAGCATGTCATTTGTTATGGAGGTCGTGCCCTTCATGCGTCAGAACAGAAAGGGGTAATCACTCAGCTAGAATGCTTAACAGTTCTTGAAGGAATCCGCACCTTCCGTGACTATCTTGCCAACAGGAAGTTCAAGGTCTACACTGATCACAGTGCACTCAAATGGCTGAAGAATGTCAAGGCTGAGACAGGTCGTCTTGCCAGATGGTCCTTGATGCTATGACTTTGATAATGAACATCGACCTGGCAAATGCAAATGCACAAACACAAATGCTGATGCACTATCTAGAATACCTTACCCTTCTCTAACTTCTACTGCAGAGACAGATAACTTCCCATCCACTCCTGTTTCTTCTGTCATTACTTCATTATGTCTAAGGTATCACCAGCAGAGCAACGTGCAGAAGAAAGAGATTCTGTTACTACTGCTGAATTTAACATCAACCAATAGATGACACCTCATCATCAGATCAGGACACAACTGATATTCTACCAGATTCTATATCTCCATCTGAACCACTTCAAGTAGACTTTGTCTATCTCAACAAGTCGCATCTCCTAGTCCCTTCGTCAATTCTGTAGATAATGGAGAGAAGTGTGCCGAGCTGAAACCAATCCTTGATTTCATTGAGAAGTCAAAGGTCTTCAAGGGCGTTCCCAAGAATATGACCTCATGGATGGTATTCTCTATCACTGCTTTCAGCCCAAACACCGAGGCAATAAAGGAAACCGTGTTCCAATGATAACGCAGTTGGCAGTCCCCACTAAAGACAGAAAAGGCTTGCTACATGCTTATCATGATAGCAAGACATCGAGTCACTTCGGCCATGACTCTACTAGACAATGCATCATTGCAAATTATTATTGGACAGGGCTGTACCAGGACATTGAAGGCTACATTAAATCCTTGATGTTTGGTAATCGGGTCACTCATTCCAAGCCAGCACCATTGGTTCCCTTGCCTTTTGAAGATACCTTATCCAGACTTCATGCTGACATACTTGGTCCACTTTCTTAAACTCATTCTCCCGTTGGATTGAAGCATTTCCCTTACGAACCTAAGAAGCAATAGAAGTGGCTACGGTACCCTTCAGCGAGATATTCTCTAGGTATGGTGCTCCAGGATCCATCCTCACACACACACAGGTCGCCAGTTTACATCTAAATTAGTCATTGCTGTCTATGAAATTTTTGAAGTCAAACATCTACAAACCAGCTCTTATGATGTGCAATGCAATGGAATGGTTGAAAGGTGAATTGCAACTTTCGCTCTGGCTCTATAGTCTTTTTGTCAACCTGACCAGAAGAACTGGGCTGATCTCCTTCCCTGTGTTTTAATTGACATGAGAAATGTCCCTTGCTAATCAACTGGTTTCTTGCCTCACTTTCTCTTGTCTGGAAAGGAAATGCATCTACTATTGGATACCACGTTACTGCCTAAACCTTCTTAGATAAGAACGCTGAGACGCACTTGAAAGCTTTCATTGAAAATCTCAAGGTTGTCAAGGCCATTGCTCGTGACAATATGTAAGTCAGTCAAAAAATTGACAAAGAGCACAAGAACATCAAATCCAAAGATCCATCATGGTTGGCCAACAGGTCTACCTTCATAGCACAGAAACAGACATAGGCCTATCGCTTAATCGCCTATGGCTTAACTATGGAAAGGCCCATAGTACATAACTTCCAATGTACCAAACTACACATACAAGATTGGCAAATGTTCAGACAAAACATGTTCAACACAAATATACAGTCCATGCAAATCGCCTCAAACTAGTGGTCCTTAGGGCTGACACCCACAATATCTACAACCAGACACCGCATTCACAGCAGCACCATTGCCTGCTCCAACGTCTGCCATCGTCATCTTAAAGTGATGATTGCAATCAACAATCCGGTTTTCCTCTTCTGCTCGCCCTTCTTCTTCGAGCTCTACCGACGCTCACTCTTCAACCAGTATAACTGCTGTACAACATCCAACGAGTGTACAAGCCGCTCCACCTGTACAAACAACACCGAGCGTCTTCGTCTTCTGCACGACATGCACCTACGGCACCAGCACCATCTTATAAAGCCTTTCCTGTACAAAAGGTTCTTAGGTCCAAAGTCATAAATGGAGTATGCCATTATCTGATCACATGGACAGAATGTAGGTCCATGTCTCAAGGCCGACTTTCACGTAGAAACACAAATTCTGGCAAACATTGCAAACGCCAACAGACACCAAAATAGTTCTATTGAAATTCTTTCTCCTTCTCAGATTCCATACCAATCCATTCAATATTAATTCTTTGTTAAGTAGCATCCTAGCTAAATCTACCCACGACTACCTCAATATTTGTAATAAATGGCAACAAATGTTCACTAATGACCTTAATTGGGAAGAAATATTTAAACTTCCAAGACAATGTTGCAAGGACATTAAACTTCAAGACGTTCAATTTAAATTTTTACATCGTATTATATATACTAAACTTGAGTTGTCTAAAATGAAAGTGATTGACAGTAGTATTTGTACTAGATGCAACAATGAAACCGAATCAATTGTCCATGTATACTATGAATGTCCATTGGTTGCTTTATTCTGGTCTGAACTTGAACATTTTCTTAGACTGCATCTGTGTTATGAAATTCAGTTCAGTCTAAAATCCATTTTATTTGGTATTCAGGAGTCTGAGAATTTCAAGCTGGTAAATCATATTCTTTTAGCTGCAAAACGATATATATATATTAGTTGTATTAGAAACGAATCTCTGTTTTTTAATGCATTTAGTGCGTCTTTGAAAAATATTTTTCAAGTGGAAAAATATATCGCCAGAATAAAACATCCGTCAAATGAATTCATGAGAAAATGGTTGCCACTGCAAAATGTACTAAACTGAACACCTTTTGTACATCCTTTTAAATTGCTGAACTTGCCTTTTTACATGTTTTTCACCTACACATTCTATGTAAAAAAAAACTGTACCTTGAAATATCCCTTTCAGATGTGAATAAAAAAATTTGGAAAAAAAAAATCTACCCACGACTAGCAAAATATGAACACCAGTCCTTAGTTTATCAAACCTGTAAAAGTTCAAGCTTTTTTGCATTTATATTTTGTAACTCATCTTGTTTTTCATTGAGTATTTTCAACAATGTGACCTATGTTTCCATCTCCTGGATTTTAACCCAGATGATTGTAAATTATTTTATTATATATATTTTTCTGTGTGAATTTATTTGGCTTTCTTGGTCAAAACCTTCCTTAGCAGTGGGGTATTGTCATAGACCAAAATAGGCTACAATAGTTTCATCATTGTGCAACATTTTGTAATCCTAGCAATGAATGCGCCGACTAAGTATATTAAATGCTACGGTATTAATGCTCTCCATGCTCCAGGCAGCATTCACTGCCATCTACGGCATCTCCCTGTCAACTGCGGGCAGGGTTTGCTGCCATCTCACGCGCTTAGAGCCGTGACCCTTGACCTATTTTCAAAACTGGCAATTACAGACATCTAACCACCCAACTGTCTGTATAAAAGAAACAGAATAATTCTACACTGAAAGCCAATTTCAGTGATATGCAATACTTGTAATAAAATTCGTTATTTTTGTTGCCAATGCAGTCGATGCTTGGGAAACTTCCGGTAAAAATTGTCTCATTGGCCGACGTTGAAAAATGACGGTTACCCAAAAAATTTTCAATAAAGTAACTGTTGTTCAATGACAGTTAATATGTGTTTGTTGTTTTATGTAAAAAAAAAAAAAAAAGTTAAAATTACGTTATTATGATATCTTCGACTTATTTCTTCAAAGGTAAAAGCTATTGTCAAAAAAAATAATTTTGTAGTTTCGTTCAGCTAGAAACCGTTACACTACAGAATATATTTTTCACATGGATGAATATATGCTTCCTTTTAAAATTAAAATGACCACCTACAAATAAAAACACCAATCTTGTTTTTATATTTCTCAATAATAAAAATGCTGGCAGTGTCAATGTTATGATATAGTTACAAGCAAACTCGATCATCTATGTAAACAATATGACGAGAGTTCAATGGCCGATTCCGGTAAAAAAAACCGACATCACGTTCACGTTCAATAATCCATTTTGTGGCACTAGAACGGAATACAGTGATACCCAAAAGCTGCAATGTGACCTTTCTTGAAAGCCAAGACATCATAGTAAGATGAAATACATATAAAATATTGGGATGCCGAGTGACACTTTCATGGAAAACAGTTGGATTCGCGCTAAAACACAGTCGATGCTATTCCTGGAAAACTAACTATTTCTGATAGCAGCACTCTGTCAGATTTTATGGGTCTATCGCAAATAAAAACATCCTGCATATACACACATTTTCAATAAGATATACTAGCATGTACGATAATTGTGTTTTGTCTAATTTCATTACATAAGGACTACAAAAATAAATGTTTTTTTGTACTTCAGTAGAGTGAAGTGCATTACGAATGTAAAATAATTTTAAAACATTTGCCTATGAGTTGAAACATGTTACATGATTTTTCTTCAACATTGCTTTGGTGTTAGGCATAGTAAGGAAAATAAATAACGTATTTTAATTGTGTAAGATAAAGAAGTCAATTTGGTGTAACTGACAACACCGACTTTTACGATTGTCTGATTAGTTGTCGCCAGGCTGCTAACATCACACGATGAACTTCGTATTTCAACATTTGTCCGACATTTGATTTTGTTTTCATCAAAAATAGATCGATAGGCTACTCAATCGTCAATAAAAAAGAAACAAAATGATGTCTTCGAAATTTTCATTCCGTTTGAAATTAACAGTCCCCGATAGAAAACGTTAGTTCGTCATTTCAACGCCATTTACAATGGCACGTGGTTTTGACTGACAGATGTGGGCATGCACACGTGAGTGACAAGATGGGCGTGACCATCTTGCGATGCCTTCAATGGTCGAAGACAGAAGTGGATTAAAATCAAGATTTATGTCATGAATTACGATCTGGACTATACTGACAAATGTAAGTATTTCTTTTTCATTATTTGTATTTGCAATTAATTATAGACGAGACATTTTGAGTGAAATGTGCGTAATGACAAATATTTTCATCAAGGTAAAATCGTATGATACACTGGCCAACTTTGCAATCGTTATTGTTAGATGCGAAGCATGAATTTTTTATTAATATTTTTCCGTCCAAGTGATTTGAGGTTGTTAATAATTCAGCCATTTTAATCTTGCGTTCATGTATTGTAGGTTGTCATTGCCATTATGATGGAAAACTGTTCTTTGTTAGCAACTGATCGAGACGTTTTTTGGCAGGTATCTTCCTGAAGAAATTGTCATTCATTTTCATATTGCCATTCTCTTTTCAAAGTTGAATAGTTTAATTGTTACACTAATATATATTTCAAGATTATGTGTCATCTTTGTTGCAAAGATTCATATTTATTTCCCAATTTGGAAGTCTTATTACCTGATGTAAAAGTGTCAATATTTATTGTGAGTTATATTGACAAATCATTCTGTGCATATCGGTTAGACATTGTTTGGTGGTCAATTATAACATGATGGAAGCTTTTCGTTTTGCTTTTTGTTGAAATTTTTTGTACTGAAGATTCTGAGATTGACAATCACAATCTCTATGATTTTGAAGAACTTGAGCTTGACATCGACAGTAATGATGAGATTGACATCGACAGTAATGATGTTGTTGAGGATGTGCTTTTGGATGAATTTACTATCGACTGGGAGGTTACTAATTAGCAGGTATCAAAGTCAATAGTAAATAGGCAAGTGTACAATATGACTTCCCTCCACGCTTGTAATTATATTGTTATATGAATTTAAATACTTTAAAAAGTGAAAAGAATTTTTCTGTTAATTATAATGTAACTCCTGTTTTATTCAAGATTAAATTGAGTTTATTGCATTGCAAATTAAAAAATTCAATTTCAGGTCTGCATATGATATATTAAAATTGGTTTTGCATAATCAAGTTTGATGTTTGTTGATATGAAATCTCTATTCCAGCTAGATACATTTGACTTCTTTATAACAGATGAGATTACCTTTATATCCTTGAGGATACATATATACATTTCATAAAATGTCATTTATATTTAATCTTATCTATCAAAATCTTACTCAAGTGGGTAAGTTGTTGGAATTGTCAGTGCTGGTGGTGTTGCCTGATAGTGTGAAGTTGTGAACTGCATAATTGTTATTCAAAATTTCAATTGTATTTTATTATCACCTGACAGATTTAAACTTAAAAAGGCAATAAATAAGTTATTTTAAGTTCAAGTAAAGCAAATACTATGAATAAAAAACACTCACGAACATATTAGATAATTTGATTAAAGATTCAACCTTCATTATTCTTTTTTTTTTAGCTATTCATATTGAGAATCACATGATTTCCACAGTTCCATGTACATTACAATTATGTTCTTATGTATTGATAATTCCCTTTCAATAAATTCAAATGTGAGCATGGTTTAATTGCATGTAAGAAATATATCAATTGAATAAAAATGTAATGCTACTTCCTACTTTCAGATACGTTCAACTTAATATTTATAATAAACACTGGATAAATATTATATATAAATATTTTAAATACTAAAATGAAATCAATGAAATGAAACGAATATTTTCAATTAATTCGAGTATCTAACGTTGAAAAGTTTCTTGTTTCTCGTAATATAGAATAAAACATTGACACAATATTCCTATCATCACTGTCAGTCTGAATGACGACGTTTGAATCGCGCACCTGCTAACGTCTGCTCTCATCTCTCGTCTGCCGCTAGCAATAGGGATATGCTGTATTCGTCATGTTATTATATCTACATTGGTAAATGGTGGAATTCCATTATTAGAGGTAGGATACTGAAGTCCACTTGTGGTTTATTTCCATCGAATTACTTCCTGAATGATTCCAAAGGGAAGTAATCATAGTGAGACTTCCCTGTAAACATCACATCCGGGATGATCAAGTTTTCGTTTGCCATCATTTTAATACATTTCTCCATCAAAGGTATGATTTTGCCAAATATAATCACCAGGCGCATTTTTGAAAAATATATATAAATTATTTATTGTTGAAAAGCGAAGATGATGTGGAATTAGACTTTGACGACTTGTTTACATACACTCCTATTTTTTTCTTCCACTGAAAAATATTTTGTGACGAACTTTTATCAGTGTACTTTGCAGCAATATCGTTAATGCAATTTTTGCGTTTTAAGATATAAAAATCATATGTTGTTAAAATTTGAATTTTTTACTTTCGGTCACATGTATTTTTATTGCCATTTGAAGCTCCAACATCAAAGAAAATCTTACAACGCTTCTAGTTAGCGTAATCCGCCATTTTGTTTGGAAATGTACAAATTTCTCGACATCTGCTTAACAATGCCTTGGTATTTGAAAACTAAAGTGTTACAGCCAGGAATAAATTAACAGTACTATCAAAAAATAATTTTAAATCAAAGAATAAAGTATCAGAGGTTTTATTACAGTGGTTTTAGAGAAAATCGCACTCGAAGCGGAGCTGTGAAAAGCATTTAATATTTTCTAAATAATACTTATTCTATTTACGTCTGAGTTCTAACGATGTTACATAATTAACCGCTGTAATTATTAGAGATGTCAAATTAAATTAAAACTGTAGGTTCTTCATCGCTGACATCTCTGCATTCGTAAAATGATTTTTTATGTTGGGTTTGTAATTTAATTATTTCGTTTCAAAGTTTTTTATGTACATATTCCGATTTCAAATATTGCCATATTTTGTCAAAAGTAGCATCTTACACTTCAACTTATCGTAACCTTATCATTTCGGGGTGCAGAATCATGAACATTATATGATAGAATAGCCTAGTGTTTTCTCAAAAGGTGTGTGCAGTTTTGTTAAGAATTCTTAGGTAGTTTTTGAGAAATTCCGATTTCCGTAACGTTGTTCATTTTACGGCGCTTCTGCTGAAATTAATCCAGCAAGCTAAAGGTAAAATATTTTTTTAACATTAATTAAATGGACACAAATATGATAAACATAGTCAGGTGTTTATAAGCAGTACTTCAACAACGTGCTTCATTTATATACATGTCGACTCTCATCTGTGTCCAGGTAAGCAATGTTACTTTACTTTCATATTGTACCGACATTAACAATTGTAAATACTGTTTACTAGTTTATTGCAATACTTTACTTAACTTGTAATGTTATGTTCTATTTTATCACAATTCTTGTTTCATGTATATCATTTCATTGTAACTGTGTACAAAACTTGCGTTAGCTGATTGTATTATGTGAGCATTCAATTTATATCAAATATGAATAATATACAAATATCTGTTTGCATTAAGATCAACCTTCAAGTTCTAACATAAGTTATTTAGATTCTTCATATGATATAAAAATAAGACGTCCGTCAGCATTTGGCCCGGTATGTGTTTGATTTAAACATATCCTTATTACCGCTTTCTGAGTACATGTGCACTACCGTATTTACTATATAATCTACTATGTTATTATAGCATGTCAACAGTTTAAAGTGTTAAGGTATATCTCAATATAATTTGATGTTATAACAACTATGTATTATCTTAACATGCTGTATTTCTAAATGTAACTTATCATTTGAAAATGTAATTAATTGTATTGAATAACTTTTAACTTCACCACTGTTCTTCTCGACTCTCATCTGTGTCTAAGTTATCATTGGGATTATCCTCCAGAGGTTCAATGTTCTCGACCGTGTCCCCCCAAATGCATCACATGTAAGTACTCTCTTGCCACATCACTTCAACGTTATAAAAACATCCATAATTTGTCGACACAAAAAGAAGACAAAACAACTCGATGAAATAATCATGGTCCATTATTTTTTCTGGGTCTAAATTCTATGAGCTCTGTAGCACTAAATCAGTCATCCATGGCCAATCTTGATGCATCTTAAAGTACTAAAATAAGTAATACTCCAATTAATGATAAAGGAAATGTCACGTATCAAGGGAAAACACAAACCCTAGAGTGGTATTAATAAATTTATTTACACAAAACAAAACAAAATAAATTAACTAGCCACCCAAAAGTTGTCTATTCACTACCTACCTAACCTACACTACCCTTACTATTACCCGAAGCAACTACCACTACTACCTGTTCCCACTATTACACCCAAAAGTACATACAATATACACAACCACATGAAATAATCAACACAACTCCATTTATATAGGCATCAATACACACAGACTTATCAACACAACTTCATCACACGTGTTCATAAAACCATACAGTTCACAGAGGTCGTTGATGGTTTTATACTATCCACAATAAACGTGTTCACAAAACATACTGTTCATAGATGGCGTTTTTTTATACCGTTCACAATACACGTGTTCATGAAAAATACGGTTCACAGATGGCGTTGGTTTTATACAGTTCACAAAACACGTATTCATAAAACATACGGTTCACAGATGGCGTTGGTTTCCATGAATCAACTTCTGCGGCGTTGTACTTGCCAAGTGTAACAAGGACACCTGTATCGTCGTAGGTACTCATAGTCGGAGTCAGGCAGCTGCTGGACGTCCCGGACTACGCCTAGCCTTTCCCCTTCCGTAGACTGCTCAAGGCCGCCTACCCTGCGCTAGATTCGGGGAGCATACAAATCTAGACTTCCACAGTTGACTGGGACACTACAAAGCAAAGTCACATTGCCTTACTACTGTATATTAGCGATACTAAATATACTTATATGGAATGTAATAATACACTCTAATACAACCTCTGTATTACAACAAATGCTTACTACACCACATACTACTCACCGCCTAGCCATTAGCGAGCCTTTCTTTGCAAATTCATAGGGGTTTAATACTCCATACATCACTATATTGAAATAATGATTTCATAATCACTTGCTCCTTACTGTCGACGATTACTAGGGACGATTACTAATTTCATGTAGTTCTAGATGAACTGTTACACACAATATGATATGCCACGCCACGTGAACCCAATATCATGTAATGCAAAATGAACACAATATATCACATCCGCACAATTAAATAAAATCTCTATTTACAAACTATATCAGTATTCTACATATTACAAAACTAAACATTCCTATAATGAAACAACAAAGTTATTTAACATTGCCAACATAGCAATACTCACGCCAAAATTCCTGGTACACCACCCAGCACACACATGGTGTGAATTTTGACTGTAACGTTCCCTGCACGTGCATCCTGCTTATATACGGATGGTCACGTGTCACGCTACCCTTCGCCAGAGGGCCTAGACTTACTTTAGCCTTCAAATCCCTTATCACTGCGTTTAAATTATCCGTAACATGAAAATATATCCTGTAACCTGACACTCCTCCCTCCTAAGACAATTTATCCCAAAATTTCCTACATAATTAGGATAACACAAAATTTCATGTCACAGCAAAACAACAAAATACACATACTTAAAATAACCACGCAGAATATTTATCAAATATCTACATTTCCACCACCATACTAGATACAAAAGAAAACCATTTCGAAATATCTTGTCCTATATACAATAACCCAGAAAGTGGCTAGGGAAGACAACGGCTCAAAAGATCCGCCCCAACGTTGTCTACACCCTTGACCGCGCGGATCAGGAATCTGTATGGTTGCAAACCTAAGGCCCACCTCATTACCGGTCCGTTGGTCAGTTTCGCCTTGGTCATCCAAACTAGGGGCTGATGATCTGTTTCTGGTATAAACTCCCTCCCATACAAAAACCGTTCTAACTTCTGCACGGCCCACACAATCACCAAGCATTCTTTCTGTACAGTCGAATACACTTTCTCCCGATCTAGCAACTTACGACTCACATACATGAACGGGAAGCTTTCTCCCTCTTGTTCCCGCAATAAAACTGCGCCTATACCTATGTCCGAAGCGTCCGTCCTCGCTAAGAATTGCTTCGTCAAATCAGGCAGTCTTAATATTGGGAACGACGACATGTGGCGTTGTAGAGTCTGAAAAGCTCTATCCTGACTTTCAGTCCACTCAACAACATTGGGTTTACCTTTCTTAATTAGGTCAGTCAGTGGAACAGCGATCGCAGAAAAGTTAGGGATGAACTTACGATAAGAGCTGGTTAGGCCAATTAACACTCTTACTTGTTTCTTGGTCTTTGGTTGTCCCACTTTCAAAATCTTTTCACTGTTTTTGCTCTCCGGCTGCATCTGACCCCTTCCAATGCTGTGTCCGAGAAAATCTAATTTTGAGTATCCTATCTTTACTTTGGAAGGCCTAGCCATCAAATGGAATTTCCTGAGTTGACCAAAAATTCCTCTCAAACTCACCATATATGCGGCCCATTCCTCAGTTCCTTCCAGGATATCATCAATGTAGTTGTCAGTGTCGGGAATACCTCGCAATACCTGTCTCATGAGTCTGGAAAATACTGCTGGGGCATTTACTACACCAAAGGGCATTACCTTCCATTGATACAAACTGTCTGGATTGACAAATGCGGTCTTTTCCTTGCTTCTTAATTCCATGGGAATTTGACAACAAGCCTTGCTGATGTCAATCTTCGTGAAATACTTACATTTCGCAAGCCTTGCAAACAATGCTTCTGCTAAAGGAATCGGTTCTGAGTCAAAAATAGTAATGTGATTTATCTTACGAAAATCACAGCAAAACCTGAAAGTATCATATTGCTTCTTCACTAGAACAATTGGTGATGCATATGGTGATTCTGATGGTTCAATTACCCCTAAGTCTAGCATTGACTGTATTTCCTTCCTGACGACATCTCGCATATAATGAGGTAAAGGATATGGCTTAGATCTTACCGGTTCCGTACTAGTCAAGTTTATTTTGTACTCCATACTCTCCACTTTTCCCCGGTAGATCACTGAGCACATCACGATACGCGTACACTGGTACACAAGTCACGTACCTGGTCCTGTTGTACAGCCGTCAATTCCTCAGAAATATCTACATCTTGATAGGTTTCTTTGGATACTAATGGCGGAGAATGGATGTCTATGGTACTAACCTGCTCCATTTCCACATCCACCAATCCCGCACCAATGACATTAAACGAGATACACTGACGTCCTGCATGGGTGTACTTCTGACGTCATACTCACATACACTGATGACGTCACACTTGGCTGAGCTACTCACAACATACTCACCAGTACAATCGACTTGTCCTCTGTCAATATACTTCTTCAGGAGATTGGCACGATAGGTATTGACCTTTGCACCTACCTGTACACGATGGTTGCCAATTCCAAACGATTCTATGATTTTATATGGTCCCTTCCACTGCATGAGGAGTTTGTTAATGTCTGTTGGTAATAACACTAGTACCTTGTCTCCTGGCTGCAATTTCCGTACCTTTGTTTTGGCATTGTAATGACGCTGGTACTTACCTTGGGATTTACGTAGCTCCTGTTATGCTACCTGCAACGTACTTCTTACCTCTGGATTCTCAATATCCTTTGTACATACCTCACGTAAGATTTGTACAGGACCAGGAAATGTTCTTCCATACAACAACTCGAAATGGGAAAATCAAAGGCTCTCCTCTCTGTATGCAAATAATAATGCGGGTAGTTACCTGTCCCAGTCCTGGGGTTTCTCACTGCACATTCTTTTCAACATACCTTTCAAGGTCCCATTGAATCTTTCGACGAGTCCATTACACATGCGATGGTATGGGGTAGTGGTCAACTGATGTACGGACAAAAGGTGACTTACCTCCTTCATCAGTCCGTGCCCATGTCCGTTAGGATTTCCTTTGGGATACCTACCCTGCTAAAAATCTCAAATAATGCTTCTGCCACATACTCAGTCTCAATTCTAGGTAATGGAACTGCTTCCGTATGTCTGGTTGCATAATCTACAACTGTCAGTATATACCTATTACCTTTGTCTGTGACAGGATACAAAGGCCTTACTAGGTCCACAGCGATCCGTTCAAATGGCACCTCAATAAGTGGCATCTGACCTTGTGGAATCCGTCTTACCTTCCCCTTTGGAGTGGTACGCTGGCATATGTCACATGACATCACGTGGCGACGAACATCTCCAGATACACCTGTCCAGTAAAACTGTGACGTCACACGGTCCATCGTCTTCTCTCCACCCATCAGTAATTCATGACATACCTGCATCACATCCAACTTAAGTTCTTGGGGCACAGCGGCTTGAACTACAGTCTTACCATTATCAAACTTTGATGATGTATGGGATCGTTAGAGCATGTCCCCTTCACGAAAATAGAAAGACGTACTGGTACCCGTCTGTCTTACCTTTTCTTCATCTATAAGTTTTCTCACTTTGTCAAGACTAGGATCCTGCTGTTGTAAGAGCCCAAACTCTTCTCTAGTCAAAGATTGGCTTGCCGTCTGGAGGGTTTTAAGGGATTTCATGCCATCTTGTCTTACCTTCCTCTGTCCTCGGGTTTCCACTGCACTTACCCCTAGGGTTTTAATGTCGTTCCACCTAGGGTCTGGGTCCTTTGGATCCCTTACCCCGGGTATATTGCCTAGGATGAGATCACACAAGGGAGTGTCCATGCACGCTGCCATTACTTTACCTGTATAGAAGGCAGTGTCCACACTAACGAAAGCTACAGGAAGCATAAGGACTCGGCTGTCTGCTAGTCTACATGACTGAACATCCGTAGTCACACACTCAACACTTACAAAGGACTTCCTCACCATAACGCTGTTACATCCACTATCTCGCAGGACTTCAACTGGCTAACCATTCACCTTCCCTTTGTGAATAGGCATACTCATGTCCAAGGCACACATGCTTCCCAAACTTACTTCCGCTTCACATGTACTCTCGACAGATTCTAACTACCCTTTCTCGTGCTCTTATACTTGCTCTGACAACATACTCACGTCGCCAACCTCAGACAACAGCGATTGCACATACTTGGATCACCTACCTGAATGCTTGCCAATTTCATATTATTTAGGACATGTCCTAGCAAGATGTCCTATTTCTCCACACTTGTTACACATTCTCTCAGAGACAGGAAAATACGGACCTTACTTTGGGTATGGAATTCCGGCTTTTGGACTATCATTGGTTTGCTTATTACCAGGATTAAGTTTCTCACCTTGTCCAGCACTAACTGTCCGATTACCCTTCACTGGTAATGATCCTCGAGCTTCCAGGTAATGCTCCGCTAATTTAGCCATCTCCATTGCATTCATAGGCTTTCTCTCTTTCAGAAACATACATGTACTTAACTCTCGTCCAACAACGTTCACAATCTGCTCTCTCAACAACAAATCAACCAGTCCTTCATACGTCTTGTCAGTACCGCTAAGTTCTACCCACCTAGTAAGATAGTTCTCTATTCTAACTACAAATTGGGAGAAAATTTCACCTGAATCCGTCTTAGCGTTTCTTAACTTTTGATGAAACCCTTCCTCAGTCATTTCATATCGTCTGAGTAATGCTGTCTTAACACTGTCGTAGTCATCAGAGTCTGTACAGCCTAGTCTAGAGTACACTTTTAACGCCTTCCCTTTTAACAAAATACATAAATATGCTGCCCAACTCTTTTGGCCACTTCTGTACTGATGCTACCTTCTCAAATCTCTGCAAATAAGCATCCATATTATCTTTATGTTCCTCAAATGACGGTATTTTAGGCATCTTAGGTAAAGTACTCAATCAACTAGCTCCTTCCCCAACTGCCCCTACTTCTACCCCTTTCTCTAATCTATCTCTATCCAACTGTAATCTTTCGTTCTCTGTCCGTTCGGCCATCTTCAATTTCAATCTAAGGTCATTCTTCCTATCTCGAGCTCTTTCTCATTTTCCAATTTCATTCTCTCAATCTGACATTTCTCTTTCTCTAGTCTCTCATCCCTCTCCCTTTCCTCTAACTCTAACACATTCTTTAACTCTAACTCTCTAGCTTCATGTGATAACCTTGCTTCTTATAATTTCGCATCTCTCTCATTCTTCTCTCTCTCATTCTTAAGTTCTAACTCTCTAGCTTCCTTCGATAACCTGGCTTCCTCTAACTTCGCATCTCTCTCAATTGCCATTTTTTCTCTATCTAGCTTATCTTTCTCCTTCACACTTTCTCTCTCCTGTTGTTCGTTCACAAACGTTTGTAAATTCACACCATCATAACCCAAACTCTTACCAAGCTCAATAATCCTCTCAAAATCCATGGCTAATGGGGCGATGTTATTCTGCTCGGTAAAATGCACTAGTGACAAACTCAATATGAATTCTAGAATAAACTTACCAAATTAATTTGACCAGTTCCCAAACATCCCAAAAGAATTTTCCCAAACCCTTAAATAAATGCTTCATCTACTTACAACCAATCAAAATTGACCAAGGAACGAGCTAACGCCTACCACCCAGATTCCCGAACAACCATTCAACGGGTGCAGAGAACAACGGCCGCGATGTCAACCCCTGCCTCTAGCCATAAGGGTACTTTCAAATCACCAAACTTGCAAGTAACACCTCATACGGCATAGACGTAGCGAACTATTACCCCTGATAGTGACAAAAAAAATATCCCACCGCTGCCACCAAAATGTCACGTAACAAGGGAAAAACACAAACCCAAGAGTGGTATTAATAAATTTATTTACACAAAACAAGACAAAATAAATTAACTACCCACCCAAATGTTTTCTACTACCCTTACTATTACCCGAAGCAACTTGTTCCCACTATTGCACCCAAAAGTACATACCATATACACAACCACATGAAATAATCAACACAACTCCATTTGTATAGGCATCAATACACACAGACTTATCAACACAACTTAATAGAGTTCACCACACATGTTCATAAACCATACTGTTCACAAAGGGCGTTGACGGTTTTATACAATCCACAATACACGTGTTCATAAAACATACTGTTCATAGATTGCGTTGGTTTTATACAGTTCACAATGCACGTGTTTATAAAACATACGGTTCACAGATGGCGTTGGTTATATACAGTTCACAAAACACGTATTCATAAAACATACGGTTCACAGATGGCGTTGATGGTGTCCATGAAACATAACTTCTGCGGCGTTGTACTTGCCAAGTGTAACGAGGACACCTGTACCGTCGTAGGTACTCATAGTCACATAAAAAAGTGTGAAGGCCGTCTACCTTGCGCTAGATTCGGAGAGCATCCAAATCTAGACTTCCACAATCACCAGATCAACAGTTGACCGGGACACTACAAAGCAAAGTCACATTGCCTTACTGCTGTATATTAGCGATACTAAATATACTTATATCGAATGTAATAATACACTCTAATGTAACCTCTGTATTATAACAAATGCTTACTACACCACACACTACTCACCGCCTAGCCATCAGCGAGCCTTTCTTCGCAAATACATAGGGGTTTAATACTCCATACATCACTATATTGAAATAATGATATTCATAATCACTTGCTCCTTACTGTCGACGATTACTAGGGACGATTACTAATGTCATATAGTTCTAAATGAACTGTTACAACCAATATAGTTGTCATCCAACCATAATGATATGCCACGCCACGTGAACCCAATATCATGTAATGCAAAATGAACACAATATATCACATCCGCACAATTAAATAAAATCTCTATTTACAAACTATATCAGTATTCTACATATTGCAAAACTAAACATTCCTATAATGAAACACTAAAGTTACTAAACATTGCCAACATAGCAATACTTACGCTAAAATTCCTGGTACACCACCCAACACACACATGGTGTGAATTTTGACTGTAACGTTCCCCGCACGTGCATCCTGCTTATATACAGATGGTCACGTGTCACGCTACCCTTCGCCAGAGGGCCGAGACTTACTTTTGTCTTCAAATCCCTTATTACTGCGTTTAAATTATCTGTAACATGAAAATATATCCCTGTAACCTGACATAACAATATTCGACTCGTGTTTTTGAGGATATTCCTTTCCCTCCAAATTAATCTATGACCCTTCAAAATTTTAAAAGCATTTTTTCGCATCCTTTTGTTGTGTTTATTCAACAAGCATAAACCCATGCATGTAAGTCGTCATATTCTTTCAGTACATCCAATATATTTCAAGATATTTATAAACTGTCATGAGTACAGGAAACATCACTTTACTCCCCCTTCCCTTTTAAAATCCCAAACCCTTCTTCATCCTTTCCAAGATGGGAAAGTGCAGCAGGTTCGAAAACAGGTGAATATGTGAAAGCGAAAGGTTGAAACCTAAACCCCTTAAATACTTTTTGGATCCGCTATATCTATGAAACTTCTTGAAGTTGGTCTTTTTTCTTGGATTCTTTAGAGATGCTTTCTCCTTTGAAAATAACACTTAAAAGAAACAAATTTACCCTTTCATTGGTGGGTTTAACATGATGTCTGATAATGGTCTATAGTGTTTAGAATTCAGTTTCATTAGAACTGTTTGTACAGCCGGCATCTTAGAACATTAACTGCATATCAAAATAGTTTGAATACCATGGCTTATAAAACATAGGTATGTTTAACAAAGTGTGAATTTTATCTCGCAATGTTGAATGAATGCATTCTAACTTTACTTTAGGCTTTGGCTAATTCTTTATTCATTTTAAAAATTCAAATCGCTATGTCCTTTTATCTATAAATAAGTGAATAAGTGAGCACTGCTCACTCATATGTCCCCATGATCAGAAGTGTTCAAAATAGCTTATAATTAAGACATTGCACTAATTACATATGTCTTGCACACATCATTCCACTGAAAACTCGAAACAATGAATTAAAAAATTGATAAAACCATGGAATGACCATGGTTGACACGTGTTTCACTTTTGGATGCTAGCATCTATATAGGTTGGGAGGTAAGCTCTGGGGCGTTTGATTTCTTCAAAGCCAAAAAAAAGGTTTATAGTCGACAAATACTTTGAGGGTAAAGTACTGAATACTGTAAAAAGGTCAAATCATAGGGATTAAATTATCAAAATTAAAATTTAAATTATTAGTGTGTCAGTTTGATTTGAATATAACTAAATGTCTTCATTAAGTCGGTAGCATAAGTAAACTATAGAATTTTGAAGGTACATAACATGAGTACAATAAAGGCACATCAAGGAATCATAGAAATTACAGATGTTACATGTTTCATAATATTTAAACAATCAGTGTTTAAGATATGAGAGGAACAATTAACAATAAACATGAAGTATGGAAAATGAGGTATGGCAAATATTCCCAAATTTTGAATTATCAACACTAGAATTTATTTTATAAATATAAATTTAGATATTTTTTAAAAGTATGGCTATATTAAAAAATTTGCTCAAATCAAGCCATTTGATAAAGTGTTAAGCTATAATGAATTTGTTTCATTGAGAAAGATTAATATAACCATTCAAATATTAATAATTGACTAGCTGTTTTCATTGTATGAGTCTTTTTAGCATCAAAAAAGTAACTATGTTGTATATCAATATAGCAAACAGTAAAAACGTCTTTTATATTTTACCTACTTGTATAAACTTTCAGTCCTACAGAGCTACTTTTATTTTTGTTGTTCTAGAAGTATAAAGAACATTGAATAAGGCAGAGAATTAATGATGATTTTTATATGAGCATCCAAGATGCACCAATCTTGCTTAAATTCTACATCTTTTTTTCATTTACAAAGGCTTTATGATAATGTTTCAGTCCTTTCAATTTCTAAAGAAAAATGGTTATTTACCTGTCTATTTAAGAATCGACTTCAACATTTATTAAGTTCATGGAGGTATAAACTTAAAAACCGATGTGCAAACTGTTTGAATCCGCGTAGCGGATTTACGCCGAGTTTGCACATCGGTTTTTAAGTTTATACTTCCATGAACTTAATAAATGTTGAAGTCAATTCTTATAAATAAATATATACATACTAGTTGTTTTTAAAACATTTTATTGCTCTAAATGTACATATTTGCACCAAATAGAGCTGCACTATATACGCGAATGAATTCAACGCTCAAAAGCATGAAAGAGATAAAATGTCAATCAAAACGTCATCGGATCCCTAGACCCGCCTACAAAACGTTCATTAGCCAATGAAAATCTACAACGCACGTGGCCATGAACTCATGGAAGTCCGTCACACGTGGCCTTGACATTGCTAGTTCTCAGAGTTGTAAACACAAATCACGAAAGTAGAACGAATTTACCCTCGTAGATGCCATATACTGGTGGTATTATGATCTCTATTTAACGGAATCTGATTAAACAACACACAGTTCTTAAACTTGTTGAGGAGCCAAGCTTAACTCTGTTCATGAACTTAATGACATTAATTTGCCAACCTCCCTGCAACAGCCGCGAGAGCATTGAACAATGACATTTGCCTTCTGTGGGGTGGAACACGTCGGTTGTAATTTCTGATAGAGCTCTCTTGTTTATTATGAAAAGGACTACCTTTACAACCCTTGACAACAATAATTATTTCATACTGAATTATGTTAATTTTTTGTTTTACCTACTTTCAAGAAGTGGCATTGCACAAAGTGTTGCTATTTTTAGAAAAACGTAACTTGTTTACAAATAGTTCCGTCGATGGGCGTGGCTTAAAATGCTGTGACATCACAAAATTAAGTTTATGGAGGTATGAACTGAACTTCTATTACCTTGTTCAGCGAATCAGATTGACGCAAAGCAATTGCTATTTATTTATTTTAAAATGACCCTCCCCATCCTTTCGTATTTTTTTCCTGACCCTCCCCTGTTGGCTGTATATTTTTTTCTGACCCTCCCCAGAAAATCCCCGGCCCACTCCCCCCTGTAATAAATGACCAGTCCCTTACGTCCACATGTGTGGCACTCAGCCCTTTTCAACCAACAGTTAGCGTCAGAGTGATTGGTCTTACCACAACTCTGCCATCTAGGAAACTTCCCCTTCCGAAGCCTTGATGTGGAGAATTTGTTCACACTGGCTTGACTGTGAAGTTCACGGGTGTCTCTTGCGTCAGTATCCTTAGAAACTGCAATTTTCAAAGCCTTATCTAAAGTAAGAGTTTCTTCAGTGAGCAATCTCTTTTGTATTACATCAGATGTCAAACCACAAACAGATTGATCCCGAATTTGGTCGTTCAAACCTACTCCAAAATCACAATGTTCACTTAACTGCCTCAATAGTCAGTCACAGATTCATTTGAAAACTGTCTCCTGTTACGAAATCTATGCCTCTGAGATGTTATCACTGGTTTTGGTGAATAATGGGCAGTTAAAACTGTGTATAACTCTTCCAAAGATTTCGTGTTTGGATTTACAGGTGAAAGTAAACTTCTCAATAAAGTGTAAGTCTTTGTCCCTATAATGGCAAGGAATCCATTTACTTGAAGGTTTTCATGAATTTCATTGGCAGCGAAAAAGGCCTTGACACGCTCGACGTAAACATCCCATTGACTGCTCACCTCGTCTAACGGTTCAATGTTTCCAATGGGCGTCATACTGCCATATGTAAGGAACTAACTTAAGTGCTTTAACAGGGCTGTCACAGTAGCTCAGTAGTCAGAGCGTCGGGTTCAGCGTTTGAGAGTGTGGCTTCAGCGGGTTCAAGACGCCGAAATCATTTTCAAATGGGAAAATATAATTGTGCTATCTTTCAAAAGTAATATTAAGTCTACACAATGACTTTAACAAAAACTTTAACCAATGGAAAATATTTAAGATAATTGCCCGCAACAGAGGGCATTATCAAGATAATTGCCCGGGTTAGAGGGACATTATTAAGATAACTGCCCGGGGTAGTGTGATTGAATCAGGTTTGAAGAAAATTGCGCAAAATAGTGTCCCTCAAGAACAATGGAGTGACGTCACCGGAGGTTTGTAAGAAATGCTAGAATTAAGTATAGGTAAGTTACTGAGTTTAATCAATGATTAATCTTCAGTTTCTTTGAAACATATGTCTTGAGTGCAGTTAATATCTGGATATATAGAGGAGAAATATGGAGAAATATATGGAGAAAAAACAACATTGACTAATACAAAATGTAGGAATGCAAAAGACATATTCATGATTAAAATGAAACTGTTGCTAAAATGCAGCGGAAATGCTTAGGATTAATAGTCGTGAATTGCAATGGAAACATTCAGGATTACAGGTTAAGGAAATACAAGGGAAAAAGTTCAGTATACGTATTTGCGGAAATACAGTGGAAATCATGAGAATTTTATTGTGTTGCATTTCCATTTGCGGAAACCGTGCAGAAAGTGGGTAACTGAAACTGGATGGAAACTTTCCGGATAGTATTATATTATGTATTTCAGCACATGCAGAAATTAACATGAAATGTGCAGAAACATAACTGAAACTAACAGTAAAATAAAATTTCCGTTACGTTTCCACAGTTTTACCGAATCGCGGAAATGAAGTTATTTTTGCTGTAAGAGTTGTAGTATATGTAAACACTTTTGGCAGCAATTCTCAGTTTGTATTGAAGTAAAATTGGTGATGTGAAACTTAAAGGTTGATATTCTCTTAGGCTGTCAGGAACATTTCAAACTGATGATACTTTACTGATGATCTTCTTTTGGTACTTGCTAAATATCACATTCATAGATGCAAGCTTGAAAATAAACTACAAAAACTTAAAAATAAGAGGAGACCCTTATCTACAAATACAAATTGTTTATGCAAATGTAATAGTCCTTTGACTGATTTCTCACGTGTTATTTAGTATACAATTTTGCAGTCGATTTGAGTATACGGCCATTTAATAAAATAATATAAGATAGAATGTTAAAAATTTGTTCTAAAATAATTTTTCAAATAAAACGTTTTGAAAAGGATTACTGCAGGTATTCTAAATTAAAGATAAACGACGGATACTGGTTGGGAAAGGAACTGATTACAATCAACTTATATGCGCGTGCCTTATGTATGAGTGTTTCATCCTGTGTGTTGATTTCTTTGTCTATTGGTAGCATCGACTCACACTGATAAAACCTGATTTCATTAAGATATTTTACGGTCGCATCTTTTAAATTAGTAAATTTGCAAACCATTTTGAGGTTATGGATATACATGTAGAAATACAATATGAATAATATCGATATAGTTATATATATATATATATATATATATATAATCCCTGACCGGTTTCACACTATACAGTGATCATATTCAGTGATGATCACTGAATAGTGTGAAACCGGTCGGGGATTCAAATCATTTCCAGACTTTATATATTTATATATATATATATGAATGAAGACCGTACGCTTGATTGAACTTTCACCATAAATATATATATATATATATATATATATATATATATATATATATATATATATATATATATATATATATATATATATTGAAAAATATGAAGTCAGAAGTAAAACCAATCCATTTTAATGGCTAGCGCTTTCAGCTCAACGAGCCTCTTCAGGCCATACATATAACGGATAATACAACGGATAATATATATATATATATAAAACAGTTCATGCCTTCCACCTCTCAAGTCTTATATAGAAAAACACATTTGTTGAAGAAAACCAAGATGATTTATTCACAAGTACTTTCGACCATAAGGTCTCATCAGGTGAATGACGTTGAGTCGGTTATGACGTCATGATTAACAATTATGACGTCACAATACATTGCATAGATACATATGTTGCATAGATACATTACATACACATAGACTGCATGCTACATATGTAGCGCATTACAAAACATACTTGCAATATATATATGTAATATATATATGTGTGTGTGTGTGTGTGACAAGGACATAGTTGTTAGCTAGTTTAATTTTAAATGCTATATATCTAAATGAAAACATAACAATATAATGAGATATAAAATTTAAATAACCCCTGCGGCATAAAAAAACTGAAAGAAATAAAGTTTCATATCCACATTCAGTGTGAAGAATATTTGCCTACCGTATAATTGACTCAATCCGTTTACATGTAATATTATTTAGTAGCACAATAAATTAAATCAAAACAACATGTCTCATTGTAGAAACAATATAAAAATGCACTCTGTTGTTTAAAAGCAAAAATTAAAGTTCATGTTTGAAAGACATTTAAACGATAAATCTATTTATCGATGTATATGTTTAACATTTCAAAGAATTTAGAATGGTTACATATCATTCATTAAATGCATTAAAAGTATTATCTATCTATTGTCAACCACTTTGTTTCACAAAATGCGTAGAGTCGAAGTTATATATTTCTGCATGTAAGTATTGAACTCAATTAAGACATTTTGATATAATGTTTATGTTAAATAAAACTTCATCTTTACTTTGTAAATGATAATTTTATGTAGCTTCATCCAATATAATGATATCAATAAATTCATTTCGACCCTTAACCAATACACTTTCACATACGTGCACAAAGTCCATTGTTAATTTGTGAATCTATAAAACGTGAGGTTTGCATTTTGTACAGAAAAACGTTTTCATTCAACTTTTGTGAATACTCTTTGAAATATGATTTTGTTTTTTCAAACTTCCATGAGAAACTTTCCATCAGAAAAAAATATTGAGATATGTTAGTACATTTAGCATGATATTATGCAAGTGTGTATTGTTGATATGTTATACAAGTGATTCCGGTGTTGACGCGTTAATAATGTGTACCTTTTTATGTTCGAAATTGAACTTATTACATGTAGACAAACTGTCATATTGTTATGTATATCAGTTGTGCAGATGGTATTATCACTGTGTAATTTTAAAGAGGCCTGCTGATCTCTAGACACCAAAGGAGGCCGTACAGCTAAACTTTCTAATCTAAAATGTCTTGAGAATGTTAATGCTGTGCACTGTCAGACGTATAGCCCAAAGGATGGATATCTGGTTGAAACAAACAGTACAACTAATGTTTAATTGCATTATAAGGCTTCCCCAAGTGGAAGGGAAGAAAACATAGATATTTTGCGATGTCCACGACTAGACTTTGTTGACTTTGATATTTTCGTTACACAATTTAGAAGTAATGTCTTCAGAGCTCGCAATGGGTGAATGAGTGGCGGGGCGACGTCCATCAACATGTTGTCCGTGGCTCGAGTGACGAAGCCCTAGTCCAAGTGTTGGGGACAACGCAAGGCGTTGTTACCATCAGCCTACAGCAATCTTGGATGCCTGGCTGGCATCTTAGGGTAGTTCTAGATCCACAGGAGGGACAAGGTATCTTGCACATGGATTCGAACCAGTACTCGTCCAGACCTGAATCCAGAGCAAGAAGACCAATCACCTGCTGAGAGTTTTATCTCATATATTTCTCATTTTATAAATGTAGAGCGTCAAACCTGCTCATGTATTAGATAAACAACTTTACTGCATTATTCTGTACTTAGGCTATGTACAATTGCATAAACATTTACTTGGTTTCCAATCTATAACAATTTGATAAACAATTATTTCCAATCAACTTCCTCATTATCCCACTCAACCATTGTAGATTATAAACAAATCCTCTCTTGTATAAACAACTCATGTATATTTTCCTCATGTAAATAATTACCTGCTCGACAACGGCATAAAAATCTATCTCGAAACGTCGCTTTTACAAAATAAGGAAGTTGCTTATGCATGCATGAATGTAATAATCTGAATGTTGGTAGTGACTGTATGTCATTTCATTCCCTTGTCACGGTTTAACGAAATCTAAACTCTGACAAGACCCGTTTATCTCCGTTTATCCGGCAGAAAGATAAAACAATATAATTATCAAGCCATGAGAGAAGCAATGAGTGAATAAAGTGATTTATTTGCAGTCGAAACAAGGCGATAACTGGGTACGACAACTCGCTACCCGTAGACAACTCATTAAGAGGTAACAGCTAATTAGGGAAGTCAACTACCAGTGAATAACAAATATACAAGCACAGGCTAGGCAATCATTGTAGCATAACACCCAGACGTTGAAACAACAGGACAGGGCTATCGGTCGTCAATAGTGAGATAAGATCAATCAGAACAAATCAACACTGGCATGGAAAAACAGGAAACTGATGGGACGGGACAGTAAAGAAGGAATAAACAACAAGTACACAGTACTGTAGGTAATAACTAATCACTACTTCAGTGAGTAAATAAATAAGACTACTAGATAGGTATAGTAGGGCTTAAAAAATAATGGGATGGTGAGGTTAAAAAATTGCAAGTCTTCAAAGGAAGTGATCACATACTCCAAAAAGGTACAGAGAAATAAAGAAATATCAATTTCACCAATCCAACTTCAATTGTTCCAGCCTGGTCAAAGTGATGATACATGTAGTTATAAATAACATAAGTATTAACATATTAATGCTATATGTAAAAAGGCTGGTAAATGGGGCATGACAAATACATTTGAAAACATAAAAGTAGCCAAAGCGGCGAATATAGACATGAATGATGAAAATGGATACATGAAGGGAAAGTACATGTTTGGAAAGTACATAACATGTACTTTCAATATATACAATAATTAAAGACATTTCAATAAAATACATGAGATGAGAGGCGGGCAAAAGGAGGCACGCACGAACATCGTCACACCCTTTAGGGAAGTTACCTCCCTTGAGTTGCGTGGCTGAAACTTCACGTTCAGTTCTTCAACACCAACACATTCCTCCTTTCTTAGAAGTTTTGGGAAATACTGTTCGTGTTGTGCTCATTTGAAGTTATCTAACGATTTCAAAAACAAATTCAATTCATCCGACACACATGTACATGAACACACTGTACAGTTCTGCCTGCGTGTTATCAACGTGTATAATTATGTCGATCACTAAGTCAAATGTGAAATAGTTGTAAGCTATAGAAAGCGATTGGTCATCAATTACTATTACAGGTTCAATCACGCTTTTATGTACCTCATTACCCGTATACATTGTATTACTTAGATAATAATAACAATAATCGGTGACACGTACGTAAGGCATGCAAAAAAAACCTTACATCTCAATATCAAAAATCCAATCATAACTGATCCTAGATAAATCATCACTTAAAGATGTTCTACTTCAAAATCTAGAAGGAAATAGACAATTTGTGAACATTTGGCAAAAGTTTTCCACGGATTGCATAAAGTGCATGAGCTAAGAACATTTAGTTCGTGCATTTCACTTTGACACGCACGAAGCTATTGGAACTATGAACCTCATAGTACTACACATTGCATTCACACATCAGTGAAAAGGCACAATAAATGTTATAGAATTTACCATGTTTGAAAAGCTCTTAATACTTTGTGATCAATTTTACTCGGACTAAGTCAGATAACTTCATAATCGTTTCGGTGAAACATCACAGAGAATATTTCAGTGGAGAATATATACTTTTGAGTAATAATTTCCTTTCATTGCTTTGGCATAACTTCATAGTCTAGTGATGTTAGCCTGGCTGTCTTCATTGGAAACAGCAGAGTTGCCACGTCGTGATACTTTTTTATGCCTAGATATGGTACAAATCTGCTGATAGCAAGATATTCCTTTCAAAAAATAATTTCAATGAATGGGTGTTTGCCCTTATACTTAGACAGTTCAATAAAACAAGCATTTCTTTGGACCCATGAGTAAATATGTGTTATAGGTATTAGTAAAATACAAAACAACTATCAAATGATTTGGCGCGTGTCATACAGTGACTTCATGATAAGCTTTCATGAAAATAAAAAATAGACAGTTTCACATTTCATTTTGAAAGCACGCATTTGCGATTTAGGTTTGAATAAAAAGAGGGGGAACTCACTTTTGCCTTCAATGGATGAAATGAAAAATAATTCAGCACAATTGACCTGTAATAAACACTGACAAATTTGGCCAAGTTGGCCTAGGAGATTAAAAAGGTCAGCTGTGCACAAAATGAAAAAATATGAACAGTTGAAAACGACTGAACTAGTTATGTGTGGAGCTTCTAAATTTACCTATACCCAGGGCTGAGAATAAGGGTTGAAATATCGTTTGGCAAAGCAATCTGAAAACTTAACCGACTTAAAAAATATAGAATTGCAATTGAGTGTAAACAGCGGCTTCCGTTTTTGCTCTTCTGGTGTAATTAAAATTTGAATATTTCCGATATTGTAGTTCTTGATTTCCTGCAATGTTGCAAGTCTTTTAAATCAACTTTAAAATCTAAAGACGTAAATTTTTGTAAAATAACTTACGAGTTAGATAAACAGAGTAAATATCCTATCCATGGTTTGATAATGAGTGTAGAAGTATAAGAAAACAATCCATAAGGCTAAGGAGAAATACAATCAATGTAAAATTCCTACCTGATATCCAAATGAAATAAGAAATATTTGAACAGACACATGAATTTATATGAAAGTAACATGAAAAAGAAACTAGGGTAACATGAAATATTTTCACCTAAAAAGTACAGGAAGCTGTTGAATAACAATGATGAAACATCGTTTATATACCCTTACCTAGACATGTTTTACACATTCTTGAAGACTATTAATAAAAATTATTGTGCTGAAGAAATACACCTGCATTTGAATGGCGTATTGGCCTGTGACCCAAATAGTAAGAACCTGAATTATTGAAAAAATTCTAAATCTAATTAAAAGAATATTTAACATGATATCAAGCAATTAATATTGATGAGAATATATCAAGTTCTTTCCAATGTTATTTCGGTGTTAGAAAATATATCCACGTTACTGGGTTTTTTTCTCATTAATGACATGGGAACAATTCAACAAGTAAACGATTGATGAGTAAAAGTGTCGACGACATGTACACATATCTAGGTATTAATCTTCATAGAAATAGTAGATATTTAACTGCAACCAAATCCCATGTCGAGAGTGCAACAAAAGCCACGTGTACCTTTTTGGAGAAGATTTACGATTGGATTGTTTTTGAAGTTTTTGATACAATGGTCGTTCCATTAATTTTTATGAATCCAAACGTGAGTATTTCAAAGTTAATAGTATTTTGTTTAAATGTATTCATGTTTATGCCCCCGATATGTGCGATAAATTGAAGTGGTTCTCATTTGCTAAAAGTTTTCTAACTGATTGTGGGTAAGTGAAATATATAGATATTCCTGCAATCTACACGACCACGTGGCTTGCCGAAACATTTGAACAGTTACTATAGAATTAAAATTTGAAAACTTTGAGAAGTTTTATAGAGCAAAGTTCAAAGGGATTGATTACAAATATGACAAACGAGTTATCCTTTGAGCCAAACCCATCGATATCAAAAGCAATATATATTTTCCTATTCTTAGATTTAGAAATATGAATTATTGTCTAACTGTTGAGACTGGTCTGTGGACAGGTATGTCTTGAAATGAACGCTTATGTAAATCGTGTTATTCACCCGCTGTTGGTGATGATTTTCATTACCTCTTCAGATGTCAAGCCCTTCACCAGCAACGGCAGATGTTTATCATTCAATATCATATCACCTGGCCCAATTTCTCTCGCATGAACAATATCAAGTTAAACAAACTGCCAAAAATGTTAAGAATTTGTTAAAGTTAGCATGTGTATCAACAAAACATTAGATAATATTGCACAAAAGTAATAATTGTATAATCTTATACTGACAATTTTGTTTTGAAACTAAATTTGTATATGTATTATATTGTCGCAATGTCGTCTTATCTGCATACCTTTAATGCCATCTTGGTTTTTGTTTGCTAATATGGTTTTATGTTCATTATACTAATGCAACACCGTCGATGGGTATTAGGCTAAATCAGATTGTGTTTGGCATGGTTAACACATAAGTCGATGGGTTATTATCCGTTACAACTTTAAAGTAATGTCCACAGAATAATTCGGTTCCGACTTGTTGAGCGTGCATAGGCAATGACTTTTAGATAACCTTCCTGCTCCTGGTATAGCACAGATCCTAGACCACGACCACTGGCATCAATGTGCAGTTCGAATGGTCTCCTGTAGTTCGCGTATCCTAGGATAGGTGGTGACGTCAAACGTTTCTTTAGTTCCTGGAAAGCACATTCCTGATCTGGTCCCCAAATCCAGTTGACTTGTTCCTCAGGTTTACGCGACTTGGGTTTTTGGCCGCTCCTTGAGGAATAAGGATAGAAAGTGGTCGAGCAATCGTAGAGAAGTTCTTTACAAATTTCCGTTAATAACCTGCAAACCCGAGGAACTTCCTTACTTGATCCGGATTCTCGGGAATGGGCCAGTCTAAGCTCTTGTTCACTTTGTCTGGATCTGTCTCGATGCCATTCTAAGAGATAACATATCCAACATATTTCACTCTTAGCTTGAAAAATTTGCACTCCTAGGAGCTCTAACCTGTCCATGTGCTCCTCGTACGTCTTAGGAAAAATGATGAGGCCATCCAGATATATGAGACAAATGTTCAGGTTCAGACCTTCCAGACATTCTTCCATGAGGTGCTAATATGTTGCTGGAGCATTACATAGACCGAATGACATCATATTATACTCATAGAAGCCGAGAGGGCCAACTGTGAAGGCTGTTTGCTCCTTGTGCTCCTCGTACAGCTCCACCTGGTGATACTCACTCTTCATGTCTAGCACTGAGAAGTATTTTATGCCGCCTAAGTGGTCCAACAGTTCTTCTATTCTTGGCAGTGCATACGAATCCTTGATACTTCGGTTGTTGAGCTGACGGAAATCTATACACATGAGCAGCTTTTCGTCTTTCTTTAGTGCCAATACTACATTTGATGACCAGGGACTATGGGACCTTCGTATGACTCCTGCACTTAGTAGTTGGGTCAGGTGTCTTCGAACTTCGCCGTACATGGCCGGAGGGATTCGTCTGTGTCTGTTTAAAGGGGGTATCATCAGTTAGGTTGATCTTGTGCTTCACAGCTGAGGAATGTCCCATGTCCTCATCACTCTTAGAGAACATGTCCTGGTACTTGAGGATGAGTCCAAGCCCTTGATCAATCTCGGTGTCTGTTAAATCCTGCAAATGAACTTCCATGTCCTTGTAGAGCGTGTTCTTGTCTACTGGCAAACTTGTGACAGGTTCCTTGAGACTTAAAAGGCTTCAACTCGCAGAGAAGGGCTGTGGGTGGTACTACAATAGTTCCAGTGGTCACGTTAGATATGTGCACGTCGACTTTTCCAGGGGATTTGGCATCATAATCAACGATGATAGGAGCTATGTCGAGATCAGGAGATATCCTGCTATCACCAGTTGGTGGAAGAAGGGCACAAACCTTTGGAAACTGTGCAGCTTTAATAACCTGACCCTTGATAGCCACTCGGCTGTTTGGACCAATCAACACACCTGTTGGTTCGCAGCTTCTGACGTATGCAAGTCTCCAATTGTTCTGACGCACGTTCTTCTCCTGTAGGACTATGCTCCGGAATGCCAAGTAGTAAGGAGTGAATAAATCCGCCGTCTGGAGGAATTTGGTACAAAACTAGTCTTGCACTCTTCTAGAAGTGGCTTGAGAACGTTGGTTTCTAAGATTACTGGTACGAGTTGTACTTGGTGTATGGGACAACAAGGAGTAGACATGACTTGGGGCCGACGGTTGAACCTACAGTCTGCATCACAACATCCACATATCCAAGGTAAAGACAGTTCACCCCATCCCGCACATTCCATAGGCCTGCAAAAGTTTAAAAGGCCCCTTCGGTGGTCTGTCCTGACTGTGCAAGCATAGTGAAAATGTCCTCTATAGCCACAATTCCTACAAACAACATCTTCCTGCCTCTGTCTATAGTGTGGTGGGGTTGAAAAGTGCCTGATATCCCTGGTACCTTGGTTGTTGATTCTTCTTTAGCTCTGTTACTTCCGTAGTTAATGTTTTATCATAGCCTGGAGGTTCCCCATCTCTTTCTTCCATTCAGGTTCTGTAGCTTAAGCCATCTTGACAGATGCTTGTTGTCTTGAAGCACTACCGTCAGCCATCTTAGCCTGATCAACTTCAATCTCACATAGAGCTTTGAGGTGAGGTGAGTTGGTGTTTAACGCCGCTTTCAAGATTATTTCACTTATATCGCGGCTGCTAGTATTATTGCAGGGAGAAAGCCCGCAACACCATGGTGGCTATGCATTGCGGTGAAACCTGCGAGCATCGGCTGGAACTAGCGAACCATGGGTGGTACTGCGCTGAATTTCAGTGCAGCATTGCACCCAAACCTGACTCCGTGTAGAACAGTTCTCTACTGCAGACAAAGTTGCCGAGCCCCTGGCGGGATTCGAACCACGGACCTCCTGATCCGAAGCCGAACGCGCTAACCACTGCGCTATCCCGCCCCCTCATAGAGCTTTGAAGAGGTCGTTTAACTCTGATGCCTTGTCGAACTTATATCTCGATTGACTCTTTAGATCGGGATTCAAGCCGCTCCACAACATGTTCCTTAGCATTTATCCTTCTTAGTTGCACTGATCTTCTCCGTATCCGACTGTAATGCCCTTGAAAGTAGAAGTTCTAACCGGCAACACCAAGAAAAACAGACTCAGTATCTTTCTGCCTTGCACTATAGAAATTTTCTGATCGATCCACTTCGCTATCATGTTATCTAATGAAGTCAAATTGCCATCCAAAAGAAAACTCAATTAATATTTACCATAAGATTAAACAGATTACTAAATTTAAACACTCCTCTTACTAAACCTGAAAGAAAAAAACAAAAGTTATTATTGGAGAGTGTTTATGCGTGTTTAATTAATTAGCACCTGAAATTAATATGGATATATCAGCAATTCATGAAAAACAAAATACACGGTGCATTGTACATTGCAAACCTGTTAATCAGTCAATATATCGTCAAGTCACTCGTCACTAATCTTCTTTTTTTATTGACTAAGGTTATATTAGAAATGATTCATATAAAATACTGCTGAGACAAAAAGAAATAACACAAACACGCACGTCACACATTCATGATAACTGCACATGAATGACAAATGACTATGTAGCAAACTGATGAAGGAATTAAATTGTTTTGCCACTTGGTAAGAGAATTAATTGCTAACTACACTTTATTTGGAATAAATTATCTTAACATAAGTCAATGATCCTGAGAATGAAAACAAATATCACAACCCGCAACATACAAAGTGTTTACATTTCAGTTACTTAGAAATGCAAAAATCAATAATCAATGCCACGTTTTTGTATTGCTAAAAAACATCAATGCGATCTTTGGCAATTGAGGGAAAATGCCGGATCAATACATCTAGTTTTAACTAGATTGCTGTCGCTTATGTACTTTCGGGTCGATCATCAGCTGTAAAAGCTTGTGTCTCTTGTTTATCGTCTCTCTTACGCATACTGTTTATCATTTTCCTTTTCTTTCTAAAATGTATCAAAATGTTATAAATTTGAATTTTGAAGCACGTTTGTTATAACAACAAGTATGACGTTTATCCTTTAAATCTATGGGCTCTGTGGTTTATCAGAATTGAAGACTAAAAAAATATTTTCCAGATTTAACATATACCTGGTCATATGCTCAGTGTCACAGTGTATTGTAAGACCAGATTTTTAGAAAATGTATGCCAAAATAGAAATGTTATCAAAGTACCTCATTGTCAACATTTAAAAATAGCACTTTGTATATCCGACCTTTATGTTACGATTGTTGATTCAGCATATTTGTCAGTAGTCGCTATGGTCAAGTACAATAGAGTGCCAAACTAATAGCTTGATTTGACGCGACCTAGCCTTTTTGGGATTAAATGAATAATTATGTTAGTTTGACTTTTATAAATAAGAATTCAGAACTCTCAATTCAGCGAACCAAATCGAGAACACGGCCAATGATAGATTGAAAGGTTTATTCTTTTTATTTTTCATTGGAAGTAGCATATTTAAATACTGAATGGCCTGGGTTTGTGTTAAGTTAAGGACAGAGAGGACGATTCACTGATATCGAAGGAATTCCTTTAAGTCAGCGAAAAAAAATGTCAACAATGACATCATGGAGTTGATAGAAACATCTCTTGGTGAAAAGTGAATGTCAATGCTGGTACCATTGAACAGAGTAATAGTTGTGGCAAGTGACATTTTCCACTCAGCATCGAGGAAAAGACGCAGTCATTGATATTTGATACTGTTGATTGTTTGAACAAGAAAGGTCACAGAAATATCTCCTGACAAGACCATGTAGAAAGTACCTTCGATCAGAAACGTAGAACAGTTCGAGTGATTAGTTCGGACTAATTTCAGTGAGATTAGTGAATGAAGTCTTTATTATTTTCAAAGATTGCTTCGTTTCTTATCGACAGACGAGCCCAGATTCAATATCAGCGTATCAGAAACAATGCTTTGAACAGATTAACAGATTAAACCTTTGATTGTTTTTAAGCTGCCACATGGGTGGAGTAATTGTGTGGATTGTCTTTATCTACAATCATAAAGTTAACGTAAAAGTTCAACAGTGATCAATAACAAGCGAAATATTCTTCAAAGTTGTTGTTGACGATACCGTTACTATGTTTACGAGGGGATATCAAAACGTTTCAATTATCACAAAGAATGTACTGGTGAATACGGTCCAAATGGTCAATGTAGCATAAGTGATCCTTGTCTAGTCCCTGGGTCAACAATAAATTTGAGGCGCGCAGTGTAATTAAGTTTTTACGTTTGAAGGGCTATACTGCACGTCAAATTCATGATGAGATGAAATCTCTTTATGACGATGAGGGGGCGGTATAGCGCAGTGGTTAGCTCGTTCGGCTTCGGATCAAGAGGGCCGTGGTTCGAATCCCGCCAGGGGGCCGGCAACTTTGTCTAGGTCTGCAGTAGAGAACTGTTCTACACGCAGTAAGGTTTGGGTGCAAGTACTTCCGGTTGCGCATGAACAGGGGTCGGACGTGTGGCTGAGGAGCTCTCCCTATCCACGGATGATTTTGCTACCAAACTAATGAAAAACGTTTGAAAACGGATTAAAACTTATAAGTGACTTTGTAGAATATAACAGGAACTGCATATATATCTTTCCTGGATTTTGTAGTGTTGCATTTTCTATCAACTACCTGGACTTTGCAAAATGTCCGAGTCGACGAGGTCAACACGTGCTTCGGCAAACACGGAGGAATTCATACAAAACTCTGAGAAAAGGTTAGCAGCACTAATAAAAAACTGTCAAACTGAACTACAAACTTCGATTGACTCTCTAAAGTTAGACATTTTCGAAATAAAGCAAACTGTAAACGCCGTTGAACACGTGGTCTCAAAGCATGAGGATGAACTAAAATCTCTTCGAAAAGAACTGGTGGAATTGAAAGAATCAAAGTCTGCATTGGAAAAGCAAGTAATATTGAAAGATATTCATGATCGGAAAACCAATCTACTATTTAACGGAATTCCGGAGAAACCACAGGAAAATACGGAACGAGTCTTGCGGGCCTATTTTGTGGACACACTTCAATTCAGTGAGGAGCAAGTCGACAACATGTACTTTTAGATCGTACATAGGCTTCCTAAGTCAGAGTACCAAAGGAAACACAAGCCATCTGCCCCTCTCTCGATAATTGAAACATTTATTCACATGGTAGACAGAGATGAAGTGTATGGGGCTCGCAGACTGCTTAAAGGATCACCGAGAAGTATTCAGACTGACCTACCGGCTTTAATGAAGAAGAGACGAGCCATTCTCGGACGCCAAGCCACGACCATCCGTGAACAGGAGAAACTATGGACCAGGGTTCGGGTTGTCGGTACAGAAGTTGTCCTGGAAACTCGCGACCCAAGTATTCCATCCTCTTTGTGGAAAAAATACGATTAACAACTCCATAGTTTACGGACGTACGACTGAGTAGTTGTTTTGATTATTAGAAATTGTTTTCTGACAACGTATAAACACCTCAAACCTAAGTACCATATGAATACGTAATATACTCATCTTTTCCCGCCAAAACCTTGTCATTATTGAAGCTTAGATTTTTTGCATTATCCGTCTTTTCAGTATCTTTCTATGTTAATTAAAACCTTTTTAATCATTCCTCATTACTTGGACAAAGAAATGACAACTACTAGTTCTTGAGAAAACATTATCAGGTACACAGGACAAACTGCACGTGCATCCCGCGCGGGACAGACGTGAGATGAGACACGTGGTCACAGTAGAGGCTGTTGATGTTGTAGTGCTCAGTAGTTCTGGGTGTTCTGCTGTGTATTTCGTGTTTTTCTATTTATTTTCGTTTCTGGATATACTACACGGACATTATGAAATCGTATAAGTATGAACATAATAATTTTATTTGTGAACTACGTTACTTGTTATCATCCGTGGATACCCAACTCCATGACAAGTCCATGCCACAAAAACCACGTGATTATTTGTGGAGATTGGAATGTAGTTCAAAACTACTATATCGATACATTCAATTACAAACACCACAACAACCCTAAGGCTAGAGATAGAATAATGAAGTTGAAAGACGAAATTGATTTAATTGATCCCTGGCGAGAGAGGTATCCAAATGACAAACGATATACCTGGCGTCAACCATCTCCATTAAAACAGGCTAGACTCGACTACTTCCTTGTATCTCATAACATGATCCCGTCTATTGCTGACGTAACTATAGAACCTAGCTTTATGTCAGACCACTCGCCAATATCAATGTCATTCACACTGACTGATTTAGACAGGGGGAAGGGTTTTTGGAAATTCAATAATTCTCTTCTAAGGGACAGGGACTATGTCGCTCTTGTAAAAAAACTATTTCGGAAACTATTTCACAATATCAGAATAATAGCCATACGGAGAGAGAATTCACCATAGATGATCAGATGTTTTTTGAAATTTTATTGCTTCAAATAAGGGGGGAAACTATAAAATATTCATCCTTCTAAAAGAAACAAAGAGAAAAAGACGAAACTGAACTTGTATCTAAAATAGACACAAATACGAAGGATATGGATGAGACTGATGACATGGAGATAAAATCTAGAATACTTAAAGAAATTGAGGAGCTAAACGAAAAACTCGAAGAGATAAACCACATTAAAACGCAAGGACTTATGATCAGATCAAAGGTTAACAAGATTGAAAATAATGAAAAACCAACCAAATACTTCCTGGGACTAGAATCTCGAAATTTCTTGAATAAATCATTTTCGTCTTTGCAAAGTGATGATGGACTCATACTGACAAATCAACAACAAATTCAAAATGAAGTGAAAAAATTCTATTCCAAACTTTACCATAAGAAACATGACGTAACAGATATTGACCTTGATAATTTATTAAAAGACTACAGCGTACCTAAGCTAGATCAAAACGTATCATTGTCACTAGAGGGCAAACTTGAATATGATGAAATACTTTCAGCTCTTAAGTGCTTAAAAAATGACAAAAGCCCTGGACCCGATGGTTTCACAGCAGAATTTTAAAAGTTCTTTTGGTCAGATATTAACGAATTTCTAATCAGATCAATAAATCAATCATATGATAAAGGGGAACGTTCTATTTCTTTAAAGAGGGGACATATAACTTGCTTACCAAAAGGTAACAAACCAAAGATATTTATGAAAAACTGGCGACCGATCTCTCTTCTATCCGTGTTTTATAAAATAGCCTCACTTGCAATCTCTAAAAGAATAAAATCTGTACTTCCTACACTGATTAGCGAGGACCAGAAAGGTTTCATGTCTGGAAGATATATAGGTGAGATTACAAGGCTCATTTACGACCTCATGGAATATACAGAATCACACCAAATTCCTGGACTCCTCCTGCTTATAGATTTTGAAAAAGCATTTTATACAGTCGATTGGTCATTCATTGATAAGACACTTGTTTTCTTTAATTTCGGAAAATCGATACGTTCGTGGTTCAAAACATTATATAACGGAATAGAATCAAATGTGCTGGTAAATGGTTACGGTTCGGCTATGTTTGAGATACAAAGAGGATGCCGACAGGGCGATCCACTGTCGCCCTATATATTCATTTTATGTGCTGAAATACTTTCCATTTTGATTAAGAATAATAAGAACATCAAAGGGATAACAATAGGTAATATAGAATTCTTGTTGAACCAATTTGCAGATGATACAACGTGCATTTTAGATGGCTCCGAACGCTGCCTCTTAGCTGTATTTAATGTACTGAACTTCTTTGCCAGATTCTCAGGTCTGAAAGTTAACATTGAAAAAACACGTCTCATATGGATCGGATCAAAGAAGCGATCGAAATTTAAGTTATGTCCAAAACTTAATCTTAATTGGGACCAAGGCGACTTTGACCTTCTAGGCATAACTTTTACCCACGATCTTGAGGATATCGTAGAAATAAACTATAGAGATAAACTTAGATCATGCGAACGGTTAATGTCAATTTGGTCGGCACATTACCTAACGCCGTTTGGAAGAAACGCCGTTTTAAAATCAATAATTATTCCAAAATTACACCACCTCTTCAGCTCATTACCAGATCCGAATATTGATGTTATCAATGAATTTCAAAAAACATGTTTTAAATTCATTTGGCAAAATAAACCTGACAAAATTAGGAGAAGTCAAATAATCTGTAATAAAAAGAACGGAGGATTCAATGCCCCAAATATCAAAGCAACAATGCAGGCGCAAAAATTATCAATGTTAAGACGGTTTGTCACCTCCGATTCAAAATGGTGTTACCGTTTTAACCTCAGCCTCCCTACGTTGGGCTCGGATAGCTTTTTGGAATATAGGTGTGACTATTTGAGAAACGAACTTCTTCCACTTACAGCTAACAAATATTACAAGGATGTTCTTACCGTTTGGTGGGATTTCATTCCTAGAACAAAATTTAGTGAAAACGACCTACCAGCAGAAAGTATCTGGTTCAACAGTAACATACGCATTGGTCGCACACCTGTCTACTATAAAATTTGGAACCAAAAGGGAGTACGCTTCATTAATGATCTCATCGATACAGACGGACAATTTTTGCCGCCTGCAAAGCGATGAACAATATATTCAAGTTCATTTATGTTTATAGTCAATTTGGTTATTATTGTGCTACAACCCTATAGTGGACAGCGGCCTGTCAAAGAATTTATTCTTTAAATCCTTCGGTAAACTAATCAAGCTCGATAAGATTGACCGTGATTGAAGCACCGACTCGATGCACTACGCCAGGCAAAACTCTCCTGTCATCGTACAATTGTTTTATCATTTGTGCTTGCAAAAACTTTATCGAATACCTAATGAACCGAAACATTGATAAAACTTTACATAAATTAACCGATAAAGTTTAAACATATCTCGATGTCTGAACACTCGAAATGTAGTAGCCTGCGAGCTCGTTGTATCGCGGTAGTAATTGTTTCTCTCAACAAACTTTACTTCTTGCAGTAAAAAACCAGGGTTTTTTTTATGTGTACCATTTAAATATCATGTCGTCAACAAAAAATCAAAAAAGTAAAACAAATTGTTATATTTTCTTCCATTTTCACGGATTTCAGTGGGTCATTTTCATTTTTGTTAATATAACTGTATGTGCCTTGATATAAAAATTATTCTCTCTCCATGAAATATTTAACGTTTGATTGTACATGTGTTTATGAACAGTTGGATAATCAAAAATGAGACTTGTGCACATGATAAAGATAGAAAATTGTCTAGTTCTTGATAAAGTGTAAGTCCACTTTTGTAGCAATTGTACCAGACTATTTTTGTTTTGCAATTGCTTTTATCTAATCTTAATATCAACTAAATTGAATTAAATTTATTGTAATGATAATATTTCTTTGTTTCGTTCACAGATATTAGTTTATCAATTAAATCATAATTACCCTGAAAATAGGGACACCTCTGTTAACATACATTGCATAGACAATATATACTTTTCATTGTATGTCTAAAAATATATTCTCCCCTGATAAATTTGATTTTCACATATTTTCCAGGATAATTGTAAAGCTATTTAAAAATAAACAATGTGTAAACTACTTATTTGATGAAAAAATACAAATATATTATGGTACGCCCACGATAAATAATGGTCCTACATACTTCTCTTTGAAAAATATAAGGGGCGCAGTCATATGTTGTTTATTTACCAAAACCGGTCCTAAAAACAACAAAAACATCTTTTCCGTCCATCTATACATTTATAAACTCAATCTTCTTGTTTGAAAGGTTTTTCAATGCCAACTTCTTTGTAACCTGATCAAACAGGTCACTTTAAATGGGCGCGGCCAATTTAATTATATTTGATTAAATGACACGGCGTCGCCGATTGGCCATAGTAAGTGAGGTAATTGGAGATAACTAAAAATCGCGAGAGAGGGCGTTGGTACCTAGCACAGGAACGTCTTGTGTCGGCAGCAAAATTTAACTTGGATAGTTCGAGATTGGCAATAGTTAAACTTTGCGTAAGAAGATGTTACCTGAGTTGTATAAGTGAAGTGTGTACAACATTCTTATCACGAGACCACCATTTTAGTGGAGACACATAGAGCTTGTTCTTTGTAACTAAGATATCGTTCCTTAGTGGCGATTGGTCCTATACAGATTAACAAAACACTAATAGTGTGGTATCTCTTCGGTGAATATATATATACTTACAAGCAACTTCGTAAACGCCAAACTAAGATAACCACAACTATCATCAGTGATACAAAGGAAACACCTATCGATACCATCAACGAGGTATGGACGGTCGTTGTAGTAATGTCCACTGCAAAACGAGGAGACAAAATTCAAAGGTTAAACCTTAACTGTTAAAAGTTCGTATCTCAAACCGGCTTTTACGACTCTTAATGTAATAAGGTTATTCTTAAGTGGAATATATTTTACCTGTTATTATATTTGACTTGCTACATAAATCAAAATCACAAATACAGTTTTCATATGGTTACTTCAAATGATAAATGAAATATGAGTTATCATATTTAAATTTGGCAATGAATTGCAATTGATGAATGTGAGATTACTTTAACACTTACACATCTTTTTTAATTGTCTTAATTCTACTGTCGAATGAAGTGTGTAAAAAAACATTGGTTCTAACCTGTTTTGACCAGACAGTTGCCGTCCATATCACACTTCCCTTCACAGACATCTGGACATCTTAAGCTGCACGAGCTCCCATACATTCCATCAGAACATGCGACACATTCTCCACTCGTTCGGTGACAGCGGGTACAATTCTTGGAACAGGAGATGTTGCAATGTGGGCCATGTAAGCCATCTTGACACCCGGTGATACAGACTCCTTTAAGCTGACTGCAGACACTATCCACACAACGGGGACATGAATCAGCACATCGAAAACCAGTGGTTCCATTAACACATCCTTGTGTACAGAAACCATCATTCGACCTGCATTCTTTATTTACACAGCTGTCCGAGCATTGTTGTGTGCACTTGTCCCCCCACTGTCCAGCTATACATTTCTTACAGTTGCCAGTCCGACATTCGCATCGTCCATGTTGACAGTTTATAGGACACTTTTTGTTGCAGCGATTTCCCCACCATGATTTCTTACAAAAATTACAATGTCCGGTAGCACGATTACATTTGGGATGTTGGCAATTATTTGGACATTTTTCCAAACAATTAAAACCATGAAAGCCTTCTTCGCACTGATGACATATACCTGCTCCCCTTTCACAACCACCGGTGTCACAGTGACCAGTGCAGTGCAATTCACAAAGCTCACGAAACCATCCAAACCAGTCGTGGCAACTGTTTAGTGAAAAAGTACTCGTTAAAAATGTAATACAAAGACTTGTAATTCTATTTGAATAACAGTCTTAGATATACAATAATACAAACAGAACACTTGCATATGTTAATGATTCTCTTCACCCATTACTCAGTTATAAATAGATAGTCACAGAGGTCCTCAACTGTCTGTCTGTAATTATTACATTTCCAGATTGTAAGATATTTTACATTTACACTTACTACATACCTGCAATGTCGATGTAAAGACAGACAACCAGAGTGGCTGGTACAACGAAACCCATCTTTATCTGAGTGACGATAGAATTAAAAAAGATTTCAAATATGACAATATCTTTAATTTTATTTATCAAGCTTCAAGGAATTGTTTTCAGAAGTATTGAGAAGCAGTTAATAAAGTTAATAATGTTAATAAACAAATTATTGCCAGTGCAGTCATAACACTTCAAACACATGCGGAACAGGAAATGGAAAATTCGTTAGGAAATATTTCCATTTGGGCATCTCAGTTTCACTCATTCATTCAAATGTAAAAATCTTCAATGCGTTACGCGGATGATATCATTTTAGATGCTATTAGACACAATCAGGTAATGCTTCGATTTTCTGCTTGAGAAAAAGAAACAGGTTTTATATCTCAATTTCATTTTTTTCTTTTCTGGTTGTATTCTCAATGAGAGGTGAAAACCAACTAATTTAGGTGCGCCAAATCAGTGATTATGATTTATCATTACTTTTCTTTTTGATTTAATGACTTACGCTTTCCTATTAACACCGTTTAAAATACTGTTCATGGGTATACTGTTTAAGATATCATAATGATAATTTAATTTCTTATTCAAATTCTCTTTTTTTGAGTTTGTGTGTGCATGTATGTGTGTGCGTGCGTGTGCGTGCGTGTGTGTGTGTGGGGGAAGGGGGCGGGGGTTAGTCCTATTTTAAAAGAATAAATGTGCATATTCATACTATTCAGTTAAGCGGCCTTCATATCGTTGAACACAATGATTTCTTTTTTATAAAATTGACTAAAAAGGGCCTTCAAGAAAGTTCATTACATAATTTCAAACATTTGTCTTTATATAAATGTGTGTTTATCTTCCACTTAAAAGAAGTAGAAGATAGTTTACCTTTCAAACACCGCTAATTGCATGAAAATGTTGACACAAACATGAATATGTAAAAGTTAATTGTTACAGAACACGAATGGTGAAGGAAGTCAATTGGGCACAATATCAAAAAGTGACTGAAGGACAATTAAAAACTTTCACAATATGATATGCGATTGTGCAATTACGTTTTCTGGCTGCATTCCCCAAGCAAGTACCAAATGCAAGTGAATGTCTAATAAAAGTTAACAATAAATGATATAAAAGTCTTTTCAGATAACATGAATGATGATTAAAAGAATAATTTGTTTATTCAGAGTTTTTTTAGACATAATCTACACTTTCATAAATAATACATACCCAAATATTACACGATATACAGTGCTAGCTTGTCTTCTTGGGTTAGTCGCTTTGAGTCACACATGTAAGAGTCATTGAGGAAAATCAGGTTACCGCCTAAATAGAGAATCCTATCCAAGTGTAAATAATAACGTGAGGCTACCTTATTGTTTCTGTCAATCATTGCGTGAATGGTTAGTTAATCTGTTGGAATACATAATGTCACATGTGCCGAGATAAGGATAAGAAAAGATATTTTTTACCTTAGTATCATAAATAATAATGATTAATGTTGTCTCTTTCCATACCGTTTTCATTTCGTTTTACCTTCTTCATTAATTCTGACCTCAATTTCGATCCAATTTTCGATTAATGGTAATCGTTTTTCAGATTGAAATGTCTACCCTATCTCTGATTATACTGTTGGTGACTGTTATTTCCGAATCACAAGTTGAGGAATGTATCGATGGGATGAGTGGCGAGAATTGCGATGTACCTTGCAGAGCCTCATGTACAAGTTGTGATCGGGATACAGGTGAATGCAAAGGATCGTGTAGATATCAACATAACTTTGGTAAATTATGTAATCAGACCTGTCCAATGTTCTGTGATGGTGTTTGTGATATGAAAACAGGTTCGTGCAACCGTTGTAAACCTTCCTATGGCGGAGAGCTCTGTAACTATTCGTGCCCAACAAACTGCAGATCAACATGTGACATGAAAACTATGGAATACCATAAGTGTCAACCCAGCTTCACTGGAAAATTCTGTAATGAGACCTGCCAGCTCGGTTGTCCAAGCTGCACCCAGTTCGACAGCACCTGTATCGAGCCCTGTCCTAATGAAGGGAGCTACGGAGAAGACTGTGAGAAGCCGTGCCCAGCTAACTGTCAGGACGAATGTTACAGAGACGCTGGGGAGTGTGTGGACTGTGCTGAAGGATTTGGAGGGAAGTTATGTAATGAGTCGTGCCCAGCACACTGTTTGAATGGCTGTAACAAATACATAGGAACATGTAACGATTGTAAAATTGGCTACAGCGGTAACAGGTGTTTAGAGAAATGTCCACCTAACTGTCAAGACAAATGTGATAAGAACACTGGACATTGTTTAGGTTGCAAAAGTCGATTCCAAGGTGAAGCCTACGATATCAGTTGTCCTAACAATTATTTAGGTACGTGTAAACAGAGATCAGGGGTTTGTAAAACTTGTAGAACCGGGTTCCAGGGTGAGTACTGTGACCAGACGTGCTTTAAGAAATGCAAAGATGGATGTAAACAAACCACCGGAGAGTGTACGAAATGTCTTTACTGGGTTTACTGGTTTGTTCTGTGATGAGAGATGTTCCCGGTATTGCAGAGATGAGTGTGAACAACACACAGGAGAATGTATCGGGTGTATTGATGGGTACACAGGAAGATTCTGCAATGAGACGTGTCCCATCAAATGTCTCGGGAACTGTGGCCAATATACGGACGAGTGTTACCCTAAGGCAACAGGTTGGTTTTCTTATTTTCAAAACAGAGTAAAGCAAAGCAGTACGTTGTGGATGACAACTCTTATAGATGACGATATGAATGAAAGTTATGTCAAGATAAATTTTGATATCAATCTTATCAATAATGCCTTTTTTCCCAGAAAATATGATGCTGAAGATAGCTTGCGGTGTGACTGTGAGTCTCTTTAGCATTTTACTTGTTGTGGTGTTTATTAAAAGACGACAGCTGATCCTAAATAGGTAAGTAAAAATTACAATATCTGAAAAGACAACAATTTAGGTTAAGCCTATCTTAAATGGTTAGTGCACAGGGAACCAGAAAGGGCACATGGTAACCTGACCTGAGTGTTATCGCCTGAAGCTCCGCTATACCGTGCACGACAAAACAGGAGGCAGGAGTTATGCTTTTAAAACAGGAAAAAGAAAAAATTAAACCGATAGGGAAGCTGAAGGTCTTACTAAATTGTTTTTCCGAAGCAAAACTGAGGTGGAATATTTCATATAGCTTAGGCAGTAAGAACGCGTCAAAAAGGAATAATTGTATAAATATGCTTTATATATAATGAAAAACTAATAGAAATGATGGTTATTCGACATTTTGATAGAGATGGTCTTGTGGCTATCGTTATTTCAAAAAAGCACTTGCAAATCTGCAAATGGCAATGTTAATTGGAAATTACATTCAGGGCATATTTTCATACGACTATAAACAAGAAGTATAACGAATTAGAGTTTCTGACATAACTCTGAGGTTAAGGTGTCATATTTAAACAGAATACTTAAAACCTTATAGTCCAGAAATATGATGCAAAAAGGTAAAAAAAAAACCAATAGAATACTTCCTTTGCTTGTCACTTTTTATAGACTGGGCGAGAAAGTAGTAATCCTTTTTTTTGCCAGTGTGCACTATGCCTCTGTGTATTATTCAAGTTTAGGTTTTGTTGTTGTATCACAATATGTTCCAATGTTAATTTTATATTTTAGAAATGAACGGGATTACCTTTGTGCTATCCCCGAGTCAAATTTTGACAGAGTAAGTATTTACACAGGCCACAAATACTATGAAATTGATGACAATAACCTCGTCAATGACTCCGTTGGAAATGTAAAAAGACACAATTTTCCACCTCGGGGTGTCAGACTGCCGCCCTCATTACCAAGACAGCGACTCCCGCCAATACATCCTTCACCTCAACAGGATGAGGACCTTCAATTGCCTCCTCCACTATCATGCCAACAAGAACCTGCTGGGAAACAAGCGTCTCTAAAAGATGTGGGTCTTCGATCATTATGTTATCGAGACCAAGATAAGATTTCACGTCCCTGCAGGGAAATTTATCATTTCGACTGTCAGTAGACGAAAATGTATTTCCTGCGGTAGAATTAATGCTTCCTTTGTTGAATGGTAAAGAAGAACAGATCCCACTGGAGGAAAAACCTGAACATCCCAAATATTCTGTTGCTGTAGGTGGCACTCCTGTTCCCACTCTGGCTGTTCCTGATAATGAAGCTGTCGAAGTTGTTGATTCTGCTGCTAAAAACATCGTAACTGAGATTACTGTGACTTCTGTCAATGATTCTGCAAAGGCATTTCACGTTGTTGTTGATGCAGATACCGATGTTGATGTTGATGATGCATGAGGTTGATTATGTCTAGTGATTGGAAAACTAAACAGCAGCTCTATAGTCAATGTGACCTACACATTTTCACAGGACCTGCTGATGTAGACTGCAATCAATCAAGAATTCACTCTGATGATTTGTCCCAAATAAATAGTCAAATAATGAAACTTTATCAGTTATTATAAAAGCTTATTTCATCTTGTATGTTTAGATCCCAATCAGAATATGACTTTCGAAAGCTTTAAGAGTACAAAGCATTTCAATACTTTTTCGAGTGTTTCCCAACAAACATTAGTTAAGACCAAATCAATTATCTTAAAAGGGTTGAAACATCTCATTACTCAACCTGATCACCTGTTATAGTATCATGCAAAAACCAGTGGTGGCTATTTTTGTGTGTGAATACCTTCAAATTATTTGAGGTAGCATTTGCATAGCTTAACCAATCATGATATGTTTCTTTTAAAACTACTTCCTACGATTAAAAATCCATTGTCTTGTCATTGGAAACATTTACATTCTTTTTCGTGAGATCATTTTATTTATCTTAAAAAACTTGCCTCTGCCATTTGAACAGTAACAGCTTTGGTCACATGTCAAATTGTGTAATCGTGCATGTTTTTGTTTTTTTCTTCTTTGTATTTGCCGTTCATTTTTAAAACTTGATTCAGCTTTGAGGGCAGATTGCTTATTGTAATTGACATTTTATTATTGGTATTGTAATGGGCACCTGTTCTGTTAAACTTGTTTATTGTCTTTAAGAAGGGATGTTATGAGTGCTTCTTTTGTTTTTAGGTTTTTGGAACTCTCCTGTGAGAGAGAGACACTTTTCGGTCTAGGTGACCACATGGTCTTGTTTTTTTTTATATAGGTGGGAACAATTTCAATAATAATGTCAAGACAAGGTAAATCTTACGCCGACCATAACGTGAGTAGTATCTCCAAGCCATTGTTAAAGTGTTTAAACCATGTATAAAGGCTAAATATATAATATTTCTAGCCAAACATGTATTTCATATGTAACTGTGACCTATTTTTTTTTGGCAATAATGCCATGTTAGTTTTAACACCAGTTTTCTTTGAACATCAGTAAATGCATCCTATTCATTGTCTTAGTGTATAAACACCCAAGGATCATGTAACAACAGTTTAAGCTATAATGAGTTTGTGTTATATTGCAGTATTTAACCCGCTATCAGCATGTATACTGATGAGAAGAACAAATAAAGTTTCTAATGGGTTAACTGCTGTCATCTTTCTTGGAAGAAAAACAGTACAGCATCGTCTGTCCTTCGGTCCAATTGTGTCAAGCTCATTACTTCGTAACAATTTGTCATGGAAATTAAAGAATATGTAATGATGTGTTATGATTTATTGTTATGAGAATATCTTTAAAACTCATTTGGGATTTTTTGGACAAGTTTTGAATTTGTACGAAAACTTTTAACAAGTCCAATCCGCCACATATCTAAACTAATCGCCAAATTTAAATGAAATTTAGTATGAAAATGTTTAATCGCAAGGTGTGTTATAAATAAAAATTTGAAAATATTTTTGTAAATATTTGTGTTAGTTGTAAATGATAAGACTTTCGGAAAACTGTTTTAATTCTTGTCTGGCCAATATCTTCTAAACAAATCATGTTACTCTGATCGATTTGGTAATTAGAACATTATAAGTTACTTTGGCAAAACTTTGTCACTCTGAGAATTTTCTTTTCAAATCCAGCCCGGCTCATAACTTCTAAAGTAATCGCCTTATTTTAATCTCATTTGTTTGCAACTTAATCATACAGAAAAGTATTTAAACAATGACAAACTTGTGGGTCACGCGGTGGCGCCATCTTGATTGTGTGCATTTTTTCACTTCTTGGTAAATGCTTGCAGGAGAGAACTCATATTTACACATTCTGTAGTGGAGACCTTGCCCTTGAACAAGTTTGTTTTGGAATTCGCAAATTCGTAATACTTTTCTCAAATTGTTCTTTTAAAGTCCGTGATTTTTTAAAACTCGCAAATTCTAACACTCAACAACCTACATTTGTACCTGTCGATTTTAATGATTTTGTATGACAGGAAGACATAGATAAGACATTTAAGAAACAAGAAAAAAATTGCTTGCAAACAGTCGTTTCCGGTCACGAAAAAGTGTCAATATTTGCTAATTTTAAAACTGCATCTTTGTGGTTGTGTTTGAAAAGTCGCAACTATGTAAAGAACCTCCAAGAACAACCATTTTTATGAATAACAATACATATGGTTGTTCTTGGAGGTTAAGTGACACTTTTTGCAACTGCAAGTTTTATATGTTTACAAACAATTGTAGAACTGATTAACAGAATCCCGAAACGAAAGTCCCTTTGCACTTAACATTGCAGTAGCAGGAAGGGCATACCTGCAAACTTCACAGGGAAGTTTGTACCAATGAATCAAAAGGAAGGACGTGAAATAGTGGCACTTTAGAAGTAAAACGTAGAATGGAAACGAATGGTAACCGATACAACCAAGACAAAAGAATGATCGAAGCAGGAGAAAGAAAAGTTTACTTGGCACGATTGCATACAAAGGAACCAATAAACCAAGAGACAACAAAAACCACTAACAGCACACAAGGATACAAATCCACCTATGGACTACGAGCATGACATTAAATGAAGATTACCAGAAAACAACTGGCCAGCCCTTGGATTGGAATTGGTGACCATTGCAGGAAAGACACACAGAAAACATAGGAACGTTGCACACACGCATATTGCGATGAAAAATAAAACAGTCAAATTATGAGATCCACTTCGTTGTCGTTTGTCAATAGGTTAACCGTTATTATTGATGTTGCATGAGATGTAACTTTGGAATTTATCTATTTCTACAGACTATACCTTTACTCATCATTTTTATTATTAATAATTTTCAATAGAATAACGTATACAGCCTTTCCAGTTCCTTGAATTTTCAATGACACAATGACAAAATATAAAAGGACGAGTCGCAACAAGTTTTAGTAAGTGGAAGTATTGGGTTTGTTCACGCCCTTGACGTCAAATATTCTCCTTATGCCTTACGCACAGAAGGCACTCAATTGTAACGAAAACAAGGTTTGAGAATCACATTCAAACCTATTTATTTGTATAAGCAGTCAAACTAAGAGTCTTCAATCCTATCTAACGTTTCAATAAGACCTTGTCCGTAAAAATGTAATGGGGGGTGTATTATTACAACGACAATGTTTTGGGGTAAACATTTGCGATAATGGACTGGTCTTTTCCAGCGATATTGATCAACCTCAATATATCCTCGCAATAAAGTTGGTCGACAGGATGATATGTATGTATCAATTTTTTACAAATTTTACCTTTGTTATAGTATACATCTTGATCAGTGTAAATTTTATAAACCCCGTGTTGTGTAGATTTAAACACATCATGACTTGTAATTGTGATAAAACAACGAATTTAACCAATTTTAAGATGGAAATCAGTAAATAAATCTACTAATATTCAAAGATATAAACCACTCTAGTAGAAATTCAAATCTTAAAAATTGTTTACCTCGGCCATCCCTAAGAAAACCACTGCTTGGGAAATCTACTCGAAAACAGTAATCCTGAGTAATTATAGTAAGATGAAATTTTCAAAATGTTTCCCTCAAAATACCAAGCTTCACTTGTTCTAACTTTACCGCCATTCCTAAAAACTACTACTTCTGTTTTGTCAAAATTAACAACCAAACCCCACCTGTGACAAAATTTAACCAACATATAAATCTTCTTTTGCAAACCAACAACACTGTCCGAATATAAACAAAGATCATCAGCATACAACAACAGGTATAAGTCCATAAACTCTGAACATAAGAATATTCCTCTATCCGATTTCTCCATTTCACCATGAAGCTGATTTATAAACAAAGAAAACAATAAATGACTCAAAATACATCCCTGCCTCACACCACTGAAAGAATCGAAGTAGTCTGAAACTGACGATTTAGAAAGTTTAACACAAGCCTTTGTTTTTGAATATATATCCTTGATCATTTTAAACATACGATCGTGAATGTTATTGGATTTTGATAAATTCTTTTGAACAATGCTTTGTAAAGTAATTATATTGTCCACCGTTGAATATCCTTTACGAAAATATCTGTCTTAACAAACATCGTACTATTGAAAAAGTATTTTGGGATTCTGATTCTGATACTTGCTTTAGGACTATGTCAATGTACATCTGTGGGTGAGATTGCCGTCAATCACAACATGGTTGGTGGTTGCATTGCCGCGGTCTTCACAGAAAGGATAACCTCCTGTACGGAGCCTCCCTCTATGCTAACGACGGTTGACCCTCCTTTCTCCGTCCGCAGTGTGGAGCTGCAAACGACTTTCATCTGAAAATAACACCCTCTGCCAATTCTGGATCTACCAATGTCTTTCATTTCTGGCCCAGGCAACCCCGCAAAGCGTTGTCGGCGTGTCAACTGCATTGCTTGAATCGTAGTTAAACCTTGTTGGCGACTATATTTTCATACTGATTGTTAGACCCTATGCACGTTATAAGTCTGCCAGTTTAACAATTTAATTTCAAATTTCATGCATTAAGCTCACCCTGAAGTTTATCAAAACCATTTTGATTTCTTAAATCATGTGTAATTTCTCATGTGGTAGATAGGGAGTGTGGCCAATAAGCCTTATATCTGTCCTTTAACAATTGGGGACTCGTCCTAGTTTATATCCTGACTGATTTGTTACTTGTAATGGGTAAGGGGAGTGCAATTTTTTGCTCTTGGTGTAATTTCAAATTGATTCAGATGATCACAACAATGTTTTCAGCTCATTATGAGTTTTGAGTTAGGTAGCTTTGTTAAGGACATTACAAAAGATTTAATCTGAAGCCTAGAGTTCCTGAGTTACTTTAACTTGCAGGTCATATTGGTATTAGTGTTGACAAGTCAGCTCGTAAACCTACAATTCAGGTCTAGGCTCTATGAGATCATAAACTCGAATGAACAGTAATGCTAATCTCATTTCCTCAGTATACCTATGGTTTTAGACTGGTATCTGTGTTTATATCGCTGGAGTAACGCGCGTTCATTCCATAACTTTCCAAATTTGGCAGGGCGGTCTTGCCAAAAACTGAAAGGTGTCCTTTCCACACTAAGGAAAGGTCGCCTTTCCGTTGCCTATCTTTCCAAATCGATTAAGTCAATGAAGCGCGCATAAAATCGCACTTTATATGTTTTTCTCGATTCTAAGCAGTATGGTTGAAAAGGTTTTTTTTTTATTTCGTATTTGAAACATGAATTTGATTTCATGAAATTACGAGATCATGAAACTGTGTTAATCATGGACGTGGAACGATTATTTTAAAATTTACAACTAGGAGAAAAGTGAAATGAAAAGCTGTTAAGAAGTCATTTTGAATTAAGTCAGTAGTTCAACATGTATTAAATCGAGTGGTTGAGCGGCATATATAAAGAAACAGTATCATATTTAATTGGATAACATAGTTCACATATCTATAAAGGTCATCAAAGGGATTTACTTTATAGTTATTTAACGCTTAACGTGATTGTTGTAATAATTTTATGGATAGTTATATGGCACTTTTCCACGCACTGATACATGCTTAAAGTGCATTACTCTGAAGGTAACGAATTTGCAAAGCGCTAAATTAAGTTAGGTAAAAATGAAAAGCTGCCTCATATACTTCTTTCATAAATCAATAAAGCATGTGTTAGTTGATCACTGAAACATGTGGAACGTACCTTTTCAGTGAATGTATCCACAAGAACATAAATATCCAAGTCCTGTTTAGCTTAAGAACAGAACAAAAACCCATCACTGATCAGTGGCTAAACAGATAAACGACACAATCTCTACATACAGCTATCACATTCAAACAACAAGAAAAGCCTTTAAAAAGGCAAACTTGGCGGGCACAAGCGCATAATTATTGGATTGGGGAGGAGGAGTATATTAATAATAGTATTTTGAAACATAGCTATAATAAATATATATAATATGTATATAAATCCCTTAGAAAATTAAAAGCTCTCCTTTGGAAAGTTGATATTCATAAAGATTTGAAAACGTCAAACCATTTAGTATAGAGAATCATATGTCTTTGAATATAACGTTATTTTCTAACTTTTATCATGAAACGGTTTTAAATTCATAATTTTTATGAATGATAATTTTAATTGCAACCGACAAGTTTAAAACCAAATATTGGGAAAAAAAACAATTGCAAATGATCTTTAAGAAAAGGTAGAACTATTTCGTGATTTGTTATCAAAGTAATTCAAGAAATAATATATAGGACAAGTGAGATACAAAGGCAATGGCCGTCTGTCATCTTCGAAGAATGCGTGGTCTCGTATCTAGGTCACCATGCACAAAGTTGCTTTGATGAATCCTGGCTGATAGCGATACTAAGGATACCACGTTTGACGAGATGTAAACGTGATTTCAAACAAAACTAGTAAACCAAAATTAATCTTACATCTTTTGCGTTTGATATCGAGTGAGTGAGTTAATGTTTACCGCCGCTTGGGCATTATTTCAGCCATTAGAAGCGAGGTTTGATAACGAGGAGAGAGAGACGGGAGCGAGGAGAGGTGGAGGCATGTTCAGTAGCGTCAATTACGGTCCTCCGTTATGAGCCCAGGATGGCACACACAGTGATAGAAGAGAGTGTGTGACTTGTGCGCTAAGCGCTCACATTACTGAACATGTCTATTTAACGATTCTTGGAAAACTATCAGCTGTTTTTTGAAAAAGCATGGGTTTTTTACAAAAACAGAATGATGACTCCGATTCTTGAATGCGAAATAATGGACCAAACTTGAAAAAATGTAGCCTCTTATTTGTGTGACATTATTTAAAAGCGAGTATTTACACTTTTATCAACATATATGAAAGAAAATATAATTCTTCTCTCAATATGACATTTGTAGGGAAATCAAATTCCACGTTAAAGCTTGCCAAATAGTTTGTGGTACCCACACGGTCACATGGTTAATTTTTTGCTACATCTCTTTTCATTGGTCATTGGATACGCCGTGATACAAATAGAACACCTAGCATTGGCTAAAACTTCTCTTTGAAATTTACAACTGTATTATAGAGTGAAATATCGGTAATAAGTGCCATTTATCAAATGTATAATTACTTGGCGGTTTTGGCCGACAAGCAATAATGGCGACCAGATGAGAAAAAGAGAGCCGATGCAAAATTAGTTTGAGAATTTCTTATCTAACCTATCCGATTTCATTGGATAACAGGATGCGGTAAAGCAGTGTATCCTGTTGTTTCAAGACACGAGAGACACCGTCCTGACAAATCAGACTGATACATGGTCACTTGTCCACAAGCCACCTGCATGTGTTTGTACAGCACGGTTGACACCTGCTCAATACCTGAAGCTGACAACTGGTCATAGTCTGATAGGTTTTATTGGTCTAAGATGCTAAATGGTATTATCTGACGCTAACGAGGACTCGTTGTTTTAGTAACATTTGTTAATTTTTCTCGAATCAGAACAACATAACAATGATAAACTCTAAATTTGCCCATGCGGATCTCATAAAAATAAGTCACTCACTGTAAAAAATAATATTGAATGCTGGATGATATAGATGAAAGAGAATGACCACGCAAAATAATTTTTCATAGAGGCACGAAAAAGGATGAACATACATCTTAATAAATAAATAATGATAACAAAAAGATCAGCACACACATCTCATATGATTTCCTCTGAAATTAAAATATTTAGTGATATTCGGAATTTTACCATGAGTTTATAACAACATGCTGTTTTTTTATATTTTTCTTGAGGTATCAGGTCAAAACATATTAATGAACATAGAAACCTATGTTTTAAGGTAGAGGAATTTGGATGAGGTACCACTTTTTATAAAATAAACAATTTAACTTAGAATAAAGCCACTTTAAGTAAAAGTCATCAAGTTATTTTCATATATAAACAGTTGATATGATAAACGTTTGTCATATGCTGACTGACTGAAATAGAAAACTTAACGTCGCCTTCGCCAAAATGGCATATCGGCAGACGAGTCCACTTCGGACCACTTGGGGACGTGGGGTTGACCACGGGGATGGGTGTCCCTCCTTGGGACGCATGAGGAAGGGAGTCCCACTTTGGGACGCATGGGGAAGTGTTTTGGGTATCTTTTTTGGTGTGTTTTTCTGTTTTCCTAATTGTGGGTTAATCATTTAGGTGACGTACCCTCTAAAGTAGGCTGATCACTTGGGAGGCTTTTCTATCCCCGGATTCGGTTCTTACAAACGGTCCCTTCCAAGACCAGGCGGCACTTGATATCATTTCTTCATATATACTGATGTATATCACTTTCTATGAGGAAGTTGGCTAAGGGCTTATACACTCGTGACTCTTGTGAGTGTGACAGCAGTAGCTTCGCTGTGAGTGTATTTTCGCCAACTTCTTCCCTGAGTGTTTGCCTTGCTGCGCGGAACAGCTGCCAATCAAGCAATAGATGGGAGACAGACGCTTGTGTGGCACATTTACGGCAGTCTTTATAGGAGGTTTTAGTAGCGCCGAGTCTTAGTCTGGTAATCATTCTGTCTACTTGTCTATTGCGAATAATGCACTTGGGCCTATTCACACTGGGACAGAGACCATGATACCAGCGCCCGCTCGGGCCATTATCCCACCTAGATTGCCATTTTTTCAAGATAGAACTTCTTATCATACTCTTTACCTCGCTGGAGGAATAAGGGTAGTCCAAGATATGTTCTAACTCTAGTGCCTCACGTGCTAATCTATCTGCCCGTTCATTGCCTGGAATATCCACGTGAGACGGAATCCAGCACAGTTCAATCTCTTTGCCAAATGATCTTTCGAGCTTTTTGATTTGCTCTAAGACCTGTCGGAGTGTGTCTGGTCTACTGCGTGAGTATTTAGAAGCCAGTGACTGCAGTGAACTCAGGGAGTCGGTAAAAACGGCTACCCATTTGTCCCTGAGACCTTCAGCTAGTCTCAGTGCATGGTGTATAGCTTCCAGCTCAGCAGTGTAAACAGACTGTCCATTTGGTAGGCGGTTTGAGATCTTAGTTTTATCGGATGTATACTGTGAGCTGATTAGGATGCCATAGGCTGTTCTGTTTCTCACAGGATCTTTCGATCCATCAGTATATATGTGTGCCGCCGACTCGTAGTGACTGTCTATCCTGCTGAGCGCAATGCTCCGTAGCAACATTGGATTTTCACTCTTAGGCCCTTCAAGAGTGAGGGAAGTGTCGATATTTGGGGTGTTTAGTTTCCAGGGTGGCACCGTCCCGGCTGTGAGGGGTTTTGGGGGGGCAACAGTATCGCACTTGTGCTCTTCTTTGAGCAATTGGACCCGTATCCCACTTGGCATGATGCTGGCATAATGCTTGGCAAGTGCGATGTCTCGTTTACTGTTGGTGTTCTCGTCCCAAATCCTCGTCACCAAGGGATTTGTGCTTCTACTTCAGAAGTTCAACAATAACTGTTCTCTCCTGAGATCGAGTGGGAGCTCCCCAGTTTCCACTTAAAGTGAATTGTGGGCAGTGCCAGGTCCTGCTCCGGTCACTATTTTAAGAGCTTGATATTGCACCGACTCAAGTCGCTTTAGAGTGGTCGTAGCAGCACTGTGGTAGGCTTCACACCCATATTATAACTTGCTTCTAATTAGGGATCTATAGAGAGACAGGAGTGTTTGTCTGTCCGCTCCCCATGAACAGCCTCTAACAGCCTTCATGACGTTTAGGTCGCTTTTGCGCCTTGTGACTAGGTTATCAATATGACCTGCCCAGGTCAGATATTGATCAAAAGTGACCCCGAGAAATTCCGCCTTATTCTCAAACGCAACTCTCTTCCCTTTTATTTGAAGCCTGGGTGTGCCGTCTACCCGGCTGCCCCTTCTTTTGAACAACACTCCGATCCTTTTTTTCAGGAGAGATAGTAAAACCCCATCTATCACACCATGTTTCGACACCGTTCAGAGCTTCCTGCAGCAATGTTCTAATTTTGGAGAGCTCCCGATGTCTAACCCAAACAGCCCCGTCATCTGCATACTTAGAGGTGCTGGTATTTTTCTGATGGTAAACATGTTCAAAGAGGTCATCTATCATGATGTTAAATAGTGTGGGACTGATAATGCTTCCTTGTGGGGTGCTATTATCCAACCTGTATCGCTCGTACAGGTGATCACCTATTAAAACAGATAGTGATCTATTCTCTAAGAAACTTTGAACATAATTTGCCATTCGCCCTTTTACACCAACACGCTCTAGTTTGACGAGGAGTCCGTCGTGCCATACCATGTCGAATGCTTTGCTGAAATCTATGAAGACAGCTCCCAGATATTCTCTCTTTAACTGGGCAGTTTTAATATCATTTTCCAGACGGAGAATATGGTCAAGACAAGAGCGTTGCGGTCTAAACCCGCTCTGGTCATGAGACAAGTGTCCATTGGTCTCTAAGTGGTGCCGTAGACGAGCAGTAACCATAGCTTCCATCGCCTTGCATAAGTTAGAGGTAAGGGAGATTGGGCGATAAGAGTTGGCCGAAGCCGCCTCTTTACCCGGTTTGAGTAGGGGTATGACTGAGGCATGTTTCCATGCCTCAGGTACCTCTCCTCGTTCCCATACCAAGTTATACAATTTGACTATAAGCCGGATAAAACTGTCTGGCAGTCGCTTGAGCATCTCATAGCTGACCATATCTTCGCCTGGCGCCGTACCTTTCCCATGGAATATGGCATCTTTGAACTCCTCAACAGTGAAGCTGCAGTTATAGGATAAGCTACACTCGGGGGGTTGTTTGGGTATTCTTGATACTTTCTCCGTGCCCTTAAATTCTTCAGAGAAATTTTTGTTGCTACTGACAGATGCGAAATGCGTGGCTAAGATACTTGCTTTGTCTTTGATCGACCTAACGCCGGTCAATTTAGGGACGATCTGTTGCTTATTCTTCCTTTTAATTGCATGTATCTTTCGTCAGACAGTCCTAGAGTCAGTTTTGTCACTGAGCTCGGCGCAGAATTTTTGCCAAGAGTTTTCTTTGATGTCTCAATCAAAGATTTAACTTTGGCTCTAGCCAGACGAACTTCTCCAATAGCAGACCGATCATGTTTACTCCTATTTAATGCTTTTTTCCTAAGTCGGCGCGCGTTTGCTATTTCCTCATTCCACCAAGGTAAAGGTCGCCCGCCGACCTCTGGTTTCTTGCGAGGAATTGAAGCATTGGATGCGGTTATAAGCGCCGTTGTTAGGTTAGAGCAATAGGTGTCTATGTTATCAGACTCTATATCAGTCGGTTCGATGTTTTTGCATTCCGATCTGAAAAACGGCCAGTCTGCCCGTGAGAAGTTCCATTTGTCTCTGCTTGTACATTCTTGATCAGAAAGTGGTGGGGTACCTAGGTAAGTGAAACACGGGCTGTGATCACTTCCCCAAGAGTCATCATGAACCTGCCATATGCAATCACCGGCAAGGTTACTGGTGGCAAACGCAAGGTCTAAAGCAGACCATGTGCCGTTTTGTGGGCAATGTCTAGTCGGAGAGCCGTCGTTCAGAATTACGAGTCCTTCTGACTCTACCCAATCTCCCACCATGCGGCCGAAGCCGTCAGGGCGGGTGGTTCTTTCATCCCACAGTCTGATGTGCGAATTGAAATCGCCAAAGATTAGGCCTGAACTACCCACCAAGTCACTCAGTGTTTTAAGTTCAGCAATTGTGGTGGGGGTAGTATCTCTATGATAGACATTTGCGATGCGGATTGTCTTGCCGTTGTCATATGCTCTATATAGCCATTAATATAAGAAAACAAGTTTGAAATTAAGAACCCCTGCAGAAGTAGGGAGCTTGGATCTAGATGGATCTTGATGTTGTTTTAGATAGGATTATTGTTAACTAAATGCTTGTTAAGGACCCTTCTTTAATTAATGTAAAGTGGGTATGCAGTGTAATCTGTTATTTCTGTTTTGATAATAAAGCTTTCAGAAGAATCCCGGAGTAGCAGTGAGCTTGGGTCTAGATAAATAAGTTAATCCTGATGTTGTTTTAAATAGGATTACTGTGACTAAATGCTTGTGAATGACCCTTTGTCAATAACTTACAGAAGAACATTGCAGAAAACAGTAGGGGATGTCTACATCAGTATTACACTATGTATTCTTAAATGTACATTTTGACGCTCCAGAAGCAAGAGTGTAATGTGTTTATGAATTTGTTGAGTAGAAAGTTTGAAGGGAACTAACCCGAATGCGCCAGACCATCTTCATTCTGAGGTAAGTGATTGACAGAATAACGAAACATATATCTACAGCCACCTTGACTTGAAAATGAATCAGAATTTGTCAAATAATATATTGCTCTCTTCGACTTGAATGCAGCGACCTAAATGAATATAAATTGAACGTTTTATATATCCAACATCAGCCTGTTCTTGTGGCGTTAATTATGAAGCCTCTCTCATTATTTCATATTATTTTTTGATTTTCGCCAAGACATGTTTTTCTATACTAAAGGATTTGATTTAAAGCAATATTATTGGTAATCATAACTTGTCTTCAGTTGAAAAAAGTTAATTGCTAAATTCAGTCCACATGCTTTTAAATATAACAGGCAGATATTTTCCAACATAATGTTCACATGACATACATGTATTTTTCTGAATTTTTCTAGTTGAATAAAGACATTCATTGAAATAACCACAGTAACAACAGTATATATATCATTATATTTTTATGAAACCATTGGCATACTTTATACTTTGGGGGAGGATATGCCCTATTAATTAATTAATTTCTTATTTTGATCTCGTTAATCTTTGTTGTCAAACAACCTCACTTCTTTTGCTGACAATCCCTGCCCCTCACACACGCCCATCAAGTTTATTGTCATGTTAAGGTCAGAGAGACATCCTTGATTGTCGGCTACACTGCAAAAATGGTGTTTTAATCTTAAACACAATCCCAAACACATATCTTGTCCTGTTTTTTAAACACATAGATTTTCACAATATGTTTAAAACCAAAACACTTTACACAACATGTTTAATATCAAAACACTTTCCACAACATGTTTAGTATCAGAACACTTTCCAAAACATGTTTAATGTCACAGTTTGGGTTAGAGCATGTTGTAGAAAGTGTTTTGATTTAAAACATGTTGTGAAACGTGTTTAGGTTTTAACATGTTGTGAAAAGTGTTTTGATTTAAAACATGTTGTGAAAAGTGTTTTGATTTAAAACATGCTGTGACTGGTGTTTTGGTTTTAACCATGTTGTAAACCATGAAACTAAATATTTTCTAAGATATTCAAGTCTTGAAACTAAAAAGAAATGTAAATGCAAACAGACAACTATCGCAAACGGCACTGAATTGAATATTAGTTTTGCAAGTTTACCTTTAGTTCATAAACACCTTCTAGCACCTCACCATATGATAGAAAGAATATTTATACATTTTGATGAAATAACTTCTTTTAACTGATAACCAATAATTTTAGGAATAATATAAAATGTGAATTTGTATCAAAAGGATTCTAAAGTTAGTTTTAAAAATTATGCAATATAATATGAATTAACTTGCAAATGCGAAAATATGCTAACAAAAACAAAGGATAAATGAAAAGATAAGACATTGATATGTTGACAATATTTATTTGTTTTACGGCCAAATTTCACCTGATCAAGACTTCTCAAAATTAAATAAATTAAAGATGGGAAGCGACAGCAAAAATCTTTAGAGCTAGTGGCACTGTGGCTCTTCAAGATGTGCGTGATTACATGATGGTCAATATTGGTGAGGGACTTGTTGGTGATAACCAGTAGTCGGGGTGCTTCCTTGTGACTGCTGGTCAGGTCATCATTCTTCAACTAAAAAGAAAAGTGAGAAATGCTAAACTAACTGTTGTACTGAATTTAAGTGAAGAACTTCAAATAAGGAATCTCATCAAAGTGTCTTCTGCTATCAAATGCAATTATGACAGCAGCAGTTGATCAAACATTTAATAATCTTAGACTTTTTGGTAGCTAGTTTGGTAATAACTTTGCCACACAAAAATCGAAGTTTAATTTAATATTTCAAAGCTGCATACGATTCAATCAGTATATAAAGTTGTTGCCAATGCTTTAGTTATGACCCCATAAAAATGGAATCAGCAAACGCAATCTTAAATAATTATATTTTTGTTAATATAACATCAAGCAATAACTTACATAAACTATTGAGATTATGTTTGGTAAGGCCTTTTTGCTGTTTCTTGGGACTGTCAGGGCTAGTTTTTTCCTCAGTCAGCATGGTCATTTCTAAATTAGCCTCGGTGATGTCGCATGGTTCATCAAGATCTTCATTCTAAAAAAACAAAGTTAACAAAAGGTTCCATGAGTTCATATCATTTCGTGCTTTCTTCATAAATTACTCGGCATTATTTCCAATGACTGACTATACATGCTAAATGGAATGAACCACTTTGTTTAAGATGTGATCTCAATAAAACAAAATAAAATGTTTCAAATTGCAAGACAATGTTTTTTTTCTGATCCCAAGAATCATTTTTAAAGATCGGGTGAAATGCCCTATGGTCGATTTCGGAATTCGTTAAAAGAGATTACAATTTGACGTGGACTCAACTTTAAATTTCTGAAATCGGCCGCTAAACAACATAATTACGGCTTTGTAATATAATTGCCTAATTACGACCGGCGAGCAGAACCTGAAAGGACCTGTGGTCACTGAAGCGTGAATCTTTCGTGACGTGCTAGTTGGCATATCATCATTCGCTCGTTATGTAAAACAACACTAGCCGATAGTAAATCTCACAGTTTAACTGTCGGTTTTACCTACTAAACGTTATCCAAACAACTCAAACCTTAAAGGAATCTATTGTTTAATTCATTGTCTGGATATTTCTATTTTTGCAAGCGCAAGACCCTGATTAAATACGATGCTGTGTGCACTTTCCTACGGAATGTTTTTCAAAGTCACGACCCTGCGCCATGTTGTCATAGTTATAAGATTGCGCTAACGCGTGAGATCCCGGAAGTATTTCTTACATGAACTATGCTCACTTATTGGACATTATATTGAGGGATGCACCGGCATCCTTATTCCCACAAACATATAACCTTTATTAAGTATTAACGCATAATGTCCACCAGCTATTCAGAAAGCGAGATATCATTATCTATGGAATGTGTCTCATCATGTTCAGAAACGCTAATTTCAATTGACGGGGACGATACTTTTCCTTACTTATATGAGCCAAATGACACTTCGAGTGGCACAGAAACAGAAGAGACGATTTTTTTTGTGTTATAATTTCTTTTAGCATTTTCAATTTAATTTTTATGCTATTACAACAAAACTCAGAATTTACTATTAATGCTAAATTGCATTGGGCTGATTATTTTTTTTTAAAAATTCTCCATTATATTTATATATTTTTTCAGTCAACAGAAATAATAAAAATAAAATTGAATGTATTATTGACCATGGATTATTTGAATATGATATCCATATTTTTATGTATTTTGGCGTTCACACAATTTTCTAAATGTAATGTAGGCATGTAGTGTATGGTGAGTGAGACATTATTGTTGATATCGTTGTAAGAATAGCTAAGTGGAAGTCAAATCCTATCACATTTGTAGGTCATACATCATAAATGTACATCCAAAGATAATTTCCTTCGTCCCGTTGCACAAAACTCTAAGGTAGCCTTAAGTCGTTCATCAATTACGACGTCTGCCAAATGTTTTCACAACAATCAAATTGGTTTAACTAGTTTGTTTGTTTTTTATGACACACAGGTGGCCGTTATGTAATCCTATCGCATTCAACTTCAATTCTTGATTTAATGGTCTCTAATTATACCTTTTGAATTTTAACGCCTTGGACCCGCCAAGCGGAATATATGTCCTGTCATAATGGCGTAACTCTTGGCATTCGACTGGTACTTAGTTTATTGTCACGGCGTCCAGTCATTTTGAACCAATGAACTTGTAGAATATATATTCAACCAATAAATTAAGAGAAGGAGATTTGGCTCATGCACCTCTAAGGACGATGACACACATTTAAAAAAGTACATCGTGAATAACGGGACCCAACATTCTTTAGGATTACATAGGATGTTTCTAACGCTTGCGTCAGGTAAGTTTTCATGTCATTTAATGTTAAATTCAAAGACAGAGATATTGCAACACGGTGTGAGATGTTATACTAGATAAGAATATGATATGTGTGAGTTAAGTACAAACGAATATTCCAATAAGTACTAAGCTGTCATGAAAGTGAAGTGAAACAAAATTATTTGTTCTATAGTCATTAAAAAAGTTTCCACATTGTCTCCCGTTTTTTACAAAAACCTTCATTTTTTTCGAGACAATTTTTAACTTCATATCGATAAATACATGTTGTAACACTACGTGATATCCCATTGTAATTGGATCTCTCACCGACCAAGTTCTTTACCTTTTTGATATAAACCCACCCAAGAAAACCGCGTCCAAGGATTGTCACAGTCTAATTAAGATGGATTTGACGACTGAGAGGGAAAGTTGATATCATGAAGCCGTTATATATCGTATTTTGGAATTCTTTCGGTCATGCTATTGCCTCTATTTTGCTGTTGAATTAGCTTAAAAATACAGAGAAAATCAAAGGGCTGGGCTTTCAGCTGCCCACTAGCACGTCACACACTGGGCCTGGCTTCGAGTCATGCTTCGGTGATTTTGTGTAAGCGTTCGCCAGTCTCATTAAGCGGCTATCCAAAACAGGGGTATAAAAGGTCTCCTAGTAGTCGAATTAAAGCGTATATTTTCAAATTTTTTGGCTCTATTGATTGATATAAGTGAAGCGAATACAGATACTAATTTGTAATAATCAAATTCATGCGTTTCTTCTCCTCTTTAAAGTTATGATAATCCATTTCCATTCATTTCATACAAATGGCCGCAACTGATTATTTCATGATACTTTAATATTTTTCTGGGACTACATATGTTTGGGTTGTGTAACGAGAAGTGTTGACCGTCCGGAGACAATACATTCGGTATAGACTTAAATAATATTTCCTTGGAAAAATTGAAGGAAAAATTCTTTCAAAAAACGTGCTGCTAACCCTTTACCGTATCATAAATAAGTTTCATGAAATAAGTTTTTGACGGATCAGCGTAAGACATTTAACAAATTTAATTGAAATTTTCATAGCTTAAAGTACACAACTTATAATTAATCATTCGATCAAGTGACGCAATAACACTGTTTACAAGATTTATCTAACCCATACAACAATTATCAATATAAATATTTTTGTAAGAGAAGCCTGTAATATTCGCATGGTAGTTTTGAACAAGTTTTGTTACATGTATTTGCTTCATGGTATGTCAGGTCGACAAAACACTATCATATAACCTTTACTTTCATTATTATCTGATCGTAATTTTGTGACGTCACGTGTATTGAGCCAAATCTTACCTTGCAAAATGTTGATTCCTTTGTCTGAATAGTTCAGTTGTCGAAGGAATTAAAGCACACATCTGACCGTTGAATCTTCATTCAAACTTTGAACACTCATGTTTGGTGGTATTGTCCGTTTTCAGTGTATATAACAGAAACGTATCGAACAAAGGAACAGCTTCGCGCAATCATAATATAATTAAGGGGGAAGTAACTCTTACTGAACGTTAAATTCCTTTGTTCTAAACCCACGTGCTTTAGGAGAATATAGGTTCGAAACAAAGAGAAGTTGAAAATTTACTTTTGTTTTCTGTCATACACAAGCTTTTTCTAGTTTTTACATACTTAATCAAATCAAGTTTTTGGGGAAACTTGAAAACAATTTTGGTTAAATTTCAACTAGTAGTAGTAAACTTTTATTGTTTAAAAGTACACCGAAGAAACCTGTTTTCATGGGTCACCTGTTTTCGTGGTATTTACAAAGATGTCTGTTGTCTCTAACTCCTTTCCGCTCCCAGTCGGTTAACGCTTATTTTATTGACAAGTTGTTCTGAAAATCATTGAGATTTCGTGCTTGTTTGGTTGACATTTATTGTTAATATAAAACATAAATACATATTTTTACGAAAATGTTTTCCAGTTAACCCCTGTTATTCTTATCGTGAATCAACTGACTTTTGACTATGATACCAGTTCAATTGATAAATATATGAACATATAGAATGGTTAAGTCTTATTCATTTTTGGCTATTTTGTAAGACTTTCCGGTGCAAGGAAAATAAGTTATTTGAACAGTTTGCTTTGCATGCTCATTTTAAATCTTAAAGTTCATGAAATTCAAGGTGTTTGGTGACAAAAAGCTCATCTGATACTATACATAAACTTGAAGCGGCCTAATGATTTCTTTACTTTATTAGAAATATATAAAGACATACTTTGCAAAATATTTGTGAAAATGAAATAATTCAATGTCAACGTAAATATTTTAAACACATATCATTATCAATTTAATTGCTAATGTACACTATCGGTCTGTGATTTTAAAAAAAAACACATAAACAATTTGAAGTTGTGGCATGTGGTGTATCGTCTTAAATTAACTTTATAGAAATACCATGAAAACGGGTGACACCAAATATAATATCTAAATTGCCATCTGTTTTTCAAATGTCAACAAGATCTATCAAACGAATAAAACAACTGTTTATTTATCATGAAATAGTGAAGATTTATGTACTTTATCACTTTATACTGTTCAGGATCTATGTGATTATCCGAAATAACACTTATAGAAGTGGAGTTCTTTATACCCTTAACAAGAGGGTAATTTATTCTTTAGATTATTCGGGTGGTAATAATAAAGATGAAATTAATAATGATGATAACAATAATGACAACAAAAACAATGATAATAATAAGATCATCATCGTCGTCGTCAACTTTAATATTAATGTAACTCCTACTGATATAATCACATTGTGTTTTGGTGACATTCAGAAAAAGGATATACTATATATCAAAGCAAACAAGATAGCAACATGTATACGCATTCAACATGTTATCACGACTACATGCTTTCTTATACTTAACTCATATGAGAATAATGTGTGGGTAGTACAATTTGTTTATATTTGAAACATGTTTTGATGTGTTTAGCAATTAAACACATTTCGCAACATGTTATGTGTGAAACATGTACGCAACATGTTTAAAATCACAACGCCATATTTGAAGTAAAGTGCAATGTGTTTATATTTGAAACATGTTTTGATATACAACACATGATAATTTATGTGTTTAGCATTTAAACACATTTCGCAACATGTTTTGAGTAAAGCATGTACGCAACATGTTTATAACCCAAACGCCATTTTTGCAGTGTAGACTATGTATCGAACGGTTAATTACCATGTAATAAAATTGTGCAACATCCTCTCTCTCCCCTCTTATTCTTATCATTTTTTATACTCTTTGTTAGCCAAACAGTTAAATCTCCTAATGTCCGTACAACATACCGTAATGCTCACCAACCTCTTTAAATTAGATAACCATATCTTGCTACGCAGTCCCTTTTTCAAGGGCAAATGCAAGAACTAACCCTACACAAGAACTGTTAGATATATTATAATCTAATAAAGAGACAAATAACATAACATCCCACAAGAACTGTTATAATTAACCAACAGGCTAACATAACCACAAGAACTGATAGCCTACAATAATACATAATATCATTATTAATAACTAAATTTCTTGCTACGCAGTCCCCTCAGGGTGCAAATGCAAGAAACATAAATAGACATCAACTCCTGGCTACGCAGTCCCTATAAAGGGCAAATTTCATGAGTTATTAACAATATCACATAACATTCCACAAGAACTGTTATCAAACACTATCTTGCTACGCAGTCCCTATATGGGCAAATGCAAGACATAATATACTAACATAACACAAGAACTGTTAGACAGACCCAATACGCTAGCAAACCACAAGAACTGCTAGCCAAGCCTAACTAATTACGAACATAACCATTAACAAGCATCAGCTATACTAAATAAGGACCGTTATAAGACCACGGATACTATTACAGCCACTTAACACTAATAGGAGAAGCGAACCTCCAGGGTTTTATTTATATTTATTATTTTTCTAATTTATTATATTTATATTATATTTCTATTTTTTATTTCCCTATCATCCAAATTCAAAATTATTTATTTACCCTCTGGCATTCATTCCAAATCTTTATCATTTCAGAAACTTTCCTAATTACCATTTTTTTGGGTACCCCATATCTTATTCCAAATTTTATTCCTTATATTCGGCTATAACTAAGTATGGGCCCCCACGTCGACGACATCACCAAGAGGTGGAAGCAGACGCTTAAACCCCAACCCAACAACAACATCTCTCCCCTCCCCACTCCCCTTCTCTCCTCCCTTAGCTAAGGCTTTACTACCATTCCAAATTTCTAAATTTTAAAAATATTCCCTCCCACCATTTTAGACCAGGCTCTCAAAAAACAATCCTCCCATTATTTCTCTCAAATTTTGGACTTTTTCATAAAGGCTGCGGCCCGAGCGTGACCTCAGCATTCGCTGGAAAGCGCTCGTTAAACTCTTAACTTAAGTAAGTAAGTAAGTCCTCTCTCTGAGTCTGAGACCTGTGTAGTTACTTAGCAAGGTAAGAGGTATTATCAAATTGTATGAGATTGTTTAATAACCATATTTTTATTTCGTACAAAATTTGGACTGGCGAACAAGTCATTTGGCCCATTTCAACGCCGTACCAATACAAAAATAAACAATACATGGATACAGAACACAACAATGAATTAGAGAAGTTAAAAACTTGTGAGAACTTGTGCTTTAAATAACAAAGCATAGCGAAAATTATCAAAATTGTTGCTCAACTGAAGCACGTGATTATAAACGTGAATTAAATTCAAAATAATCTTAGTAATTGAAGAAATCACGAAAATCGTTAACTTATGTGGTTTAAACGTATTTTATTTCATGAAAAGATACATGAAATGGATTGGTCAACAAGCTCGTGTGAGCTTATGTGAAGACCGCTCCAGCAACATAAATATATGAACATGGACATGACAAGAACAACATATAGTAAACATGTCTAAGAATAATAATACAAGTAGTATAATGGAAATAAATTCATTAGAGATGATGGCTAAATACATTTTGATATTTGAAGTCAGTATCATATTTGCTTAGTCAAAACGTTTAGTTTCAATTACACATTGTTGTACTGATTTTAGAATTTCAGATTGGGTAACAGTGTCCAAAGATGGGTGGCCATATAAGATTGTTTCTAATGAAAAGCCATTTGTATAATAGAATTTGTTCGATCTAATTGAATCGAATTTTGAACAGACGAAAAAGTAATGAAGTGCGTCCTCGGTGGCATGGCCACAAGAACAATCTGCTTTGTCAAATATATGTCTGTTAAATTTATCAGCATTGAGATCGCTACACTCCAACCGCAGACGACAGTGAAGGATTTGACAACGCCTTGAGGCTAAATTTAGATCAAAGTGAATATTCTTAGTTTTTGAGATTAATGCAGATTTTAAATCATTTACGTTAGTTAGTGATTTAACATGTTCGGGTAAAGCATTCCAAAGGGTTACAGAATCGGGTAGAAATGAGTTTTTATATAAAACTGTACGGCAATTTATATTTTGCAAATGCGATGCATTTATTAATGGGTAACTGCTAGTTTGAGAGACGAGGGGAGGGATGAGTTCGTTTAGATAGATGGGTAATCTGTTATTGTACATTTTAAAAAAAATAACTAGTTTTGCAATTCTTCTTCTTTCGGAAAGCGAAATGGTTGAGGTTTCGTTGTAAAGTTTGGTATGACTGGTGCCGCGGACAGCCCCGCATATCGTCCGCAAAGCGTCTAATTGCAGTTTTTCCAAGATATTTGCCTGCGTTTTGGAACAATTATCATATATATGGCTACAGTAGTCGAATATTGGAAGAATAAATGATGTATACATACGATTTAAAGTGTTTCTGGTTAACCTATATTTAAAACTTCTTAAACAATTGATCATAGGGCTTACCTTTTTAACGATATCGTCGATATGGTTATCCCATGAAACAGTTAGTTTAAAGAGTGATACCTAAGTGTTTATGACATGAAGTTTCTTCCATTCCAACGTCATTAAAGAACAAGCCTGGATGTGGATTTTGATTAGATTTTCTACTATATAGGATTGTTTTGGTTTTGGATGGGTTAAAATCAACTTTCCATGTTTTTGCCCAATTGGAATCGTTAACTTATGTGTATAAAACGTGTTGAATTAAGGATGTTTCTATTCGTTAAGTAGCTCAAATTGCCACTACCGTTTAGAACTCATATCCATGAATATAGAAATATATTTGCTCTTAAAATTTTTGACAAATTAAGAGAAAATGTAACATAGTTTGTCAATTTCCGCAAAAACATCTGGACGTGTCCGATATTTGTCTATTAAATTTTTTGCATCCACTATAATCGAGCTTGAGGCTTACTTGATTATTTGACAAAATCAAGAGCTTGAATGTGAAATGTATGCGACATTATCACATGGTATGAAACCGTTTGTTGAACGGCAAAGAGAACATTCACAGAAAGGCATATGAAGCAAGATCTGGAGCATGGAGAGTTAATAAAAGAAATGTAAGGCATCTTATAACATGATATGAAACCCGTTGTTGAATGTCTTAACCATCCATTTATTTCAATGTTAGCATACCATGGAAGCAAGTCCAAATTTTACTTATTAGACAGAGGTTAATACGCAAGGTGAAGTTTTTATTTACAATATTTACCACTTTTAATGGATATGTGCACATATTGTAGTATCAGTATGTATAAAGTATCGTCAGTTGATTATAAATATCCATTAACATATGTTTTCATACATCCGTTTCTGTGTTCTTTTACAAAAATAGACAGAAATTTAAATTATTTCCTTATTTCCTTAAATTTCAAAAGAATTGATACAACATAGGAATTGTCAGAAAACAATCTTATACCGTTTCATGTATGAGCAAACCAATCAACATGAATGAATTGTTCATAAAACTATATTTTAAGCTATGTATGAGCCGATTGAGCTTTCTATAAAATCTTTTGTGGACATTTGAGGTTTGGTTCAAGTTTTTGGTTACTGGGTTTGATATATTAAAACGTGACCGCCGAAATAAGCCCTGTTAATGTAATAATGAAAAGCCTAATATTTTCATCATAAATTGTAAATTCGATCACTGGCTAAATCTATATTTTAGATATGACATTCAAGTGAAACTCAATTCATAATCTGTTAGTCCAGGTCTCGGCAATGGCATAGTGGGAATACTATACCATAGACCGCCAAATAGCAATTAAAGCAATCCTGTCAGACTCTCTTTCCAAGCGAGTGTCACTTCCAGACGCCCGTCCCCTCACGCCCCCTCCCCCTTTCTGGTCCAGCCTCTACACTAAACGCATCCAGTTAATTACCACTATGAGATCGAAGAGGCAACCTTAACAAGATGTATATTGTTTATAATGAGCGATTCTTCTCACAGAAAGCCTAAGGTGCATTATTTGAAATAGGGGATAAGATTCAATAAAATATTTTTGTGGATCTGTTTTATAAGATTTTTCTGTTTTGCTTGTTATTATCAAACAATAGCATTAGATTGTATGTTTCTAAATTCTATTTCTAAAATGTTCTTTATTATGTTAAGCTCATGAACAATGAATTAATATTAGATCAACGCTTTGTTGTTGATATCATAAGTTTTATCATAATTATACATGACATTGTAAGTTGCAATTTACATACACATATCTAAATGTTTCTTTAATTTGGACAGCGAACGGATCGGCGAACTAGCTGTTGCCTTAGAATTTACTTTCCTGTAATGATAATTTATGAGACATATATATCTTTTCGAAATACATATCGAAAAATCATAAACATGCATGAGTAATGTAGTCATACATTTAAGTACAAATATTCGTTATATGATCCTGTATTTAGTTGTTTTATATAAAATTTAACGATTGACAAGGGATATTGTCATCTTCACAATGCTCTTATTACATCAACATTCTATATTCTTTTTAAAAACTCATTCATACATTCTTGTATGCATAATAGTTTTTACCTAATCCAATTAAATTTTGAACCTATGAAGCTTGGAATTTAATAAAAAAAAACAAATACAAACACTTTTTTAGTTTTGATATTTATTTATGAAACTGGTTTTGTCAATTATGTACTTCATGCTGAGTTTAGAATGTGGCGACGCAATTGCACATCACAAGACACTGCTCAGATTCAATGCATACTGTCCATAGCTGGGTCCTAATGTTGTCATAATTAACAGGTGCCTATTATGTAATCTATTTCCTGTCAAATTTCATTGTTAGATTATTTGTCTCAAATAGCAGGCCCACACCTGTGCTTTGGACCCTTTGGTAAATGGCGGCTTATGTCAACATCCGTTCATCCTGACATAACTCTTGGCATCACACAGCTAATTAGTACATCTTAACAACGACATTATAAACCAATGAACTTGTAGAATATACGTTCAACCAATGAAAAGAAAATCTTCTGCAATGCTATCGATGCTTACAGTCACTTGAAAAAAGTAGATCATTTGGAAAGGTACCCAAATTTAATAGGATTATTCAGGAAGTCGATCAAGTTGCAAACAATTCATGGATTACTTTTTCTGACGATTGAAACGGGTATGTACTTTGTCATTGATAATCTTTCAAACTTCACTTTCAAAAAGGTCACAATTTACCTTTGAAATCAAACAAATTATTGCGAACAAATGATAATCATTGCCAAAAATTGTTTATTAACATTTTCCAGGATTAAATTCATACAATTTTCTAAATATCTTTTAATTTTAAATGATGCAATTTTCAAACTCTATATCTCTTATTCATTTCATGTATTTTAGTCAATCCTTAAATATTAAAATGATTTATTTAATTTCTGCAATAAACTAATATGCAGGATTTGATTCATCATTTTAAAAACAAAGTCTTCTTTTGTTAAAAAATTGCGATGAAAAACGTTTTAATTTTTTTTCAAAGGTAAATTGAATTTGATGTCTTTTAAGAATCAATCTTTCAAACAAAATAAAGATTTTCAAAATGTAAAAATAACTATAGGTTAACTTAATCAAAAACTTCTAAAGGTATTCAATAACATGACGTATTTGACAAAAAGAATAAAGGGACATAACTCTTGGTCAGACAGGTAAGGTGCTAATTAGTTTAAAGGGCTGTGGAAAGGTCACCTTGCCGTTCGTTCTTTCCAAAGAGGCTTTGGAAAGGGCGTTCTTTAAGCCTTTGGAAAGGTGTGGAAGGGTGCCTCTTTCCTTTATGGAAAGGTGTGGAAGGGTGCCTCTTTCCTCTTGGAAAGGACGCCTTTAAGCTCGTTACTCCAGTGATATACTTTGATAGTCTTGTTACACAATGTACATTAAAACATATTTTCACAGTTGTATATATTCTTGTCTAGTTTTTTTTTTTTTACACTTGTTTGATAACAGTGTTAGTAACTCACATACACACATTGCAATAAAAAGCAGACTTTTAAGACATCTTCTTCTCCGTCATATGTCAATATGTCAACCGTTAAAAATGGTGTTATTTTTATGCCTTTTTTATTACCTTTTAAATCTTAAAGAGCCACTCCGTGAGTTGTTGTAGTCATATATGCCACACTTAATGGTGTCATTTGATCGCGAAGTATCGATTGTTACGAAAAAGACACATTTTAAAGCTTGTTGTTTTTCACCTTGACAATATTAAGGTAGAACGGCGCAATTATGATCGAAAACCGGACAGTGGCGCGCGTCAAATAGTCAAACGTAATTTTGGAGACTTATCTTAAACAGCCAGGAGGGCAGTTAGAAGTTTATAGTGTTTGTTAGGTTATATAACTACTATCCATGTATATTGGACGTGATATCTACACCTCTGTGCATTTATAAGGCTGTTTTTAGATTTTCATCTGTCGTATAAATGTCTTTTGGACATGAAAAGTTAAGATGTTTTGATTTTATATCACCACAGATGACATTTACAACATTTAGGTTCATATATGTATCAAAGGTAAAAAATGTGTAATGAAAATCACGGAGTGGCTCTTTAAAGTGTTTCTATAGTAAAACCATAAATGTGTAAAGACGTGATTTTTATTGACATCTGCAATGAGGGTTGCGAACTGGTTAGCCAAACAAAATTTGGAAACAAAAAAATTAGGTTTTATTTAATTGGTTATATAACTATTATATATGAGAACGGGACTCCTGCTGCTATAGAAAAACATCCAACGATAGTCCGATTTTCAATAAAACTACTATAAGTCGATATGCAGCATTTTGGGAGTGAATATGCAATCCAAGTGAGGTTTGTTTTCATGATTGTTTGACATAATTGATAAAACTTTGGAAGTTATATATTCCTCTGACTATACCTTTACTCATTAAATGTAATATCAATACTTTTGAATAAAATAACGAATTTAGCCTTCCCAGTTTCTTGCATATTCAATGACACAATGACAAAATATAGATGAACGAGTCGCAACAAGTTTTAGAAAGAGAAAGTATTGTTTTTTGTCACGCCTTTGACATCATATATTCTCTAAAGGCCCTTACGCAGGGCTAGGCTACTCAATGGTTACGAAACAAGGTTAGGACACACATTTAGACCTCATTAGAACGTTTTCCTTTGACAGTTGGAAAGGGTTATCATTAACCAAACTACTAATCAAAAGTATAGGCCCAGGTTATTGATAAGGACATTCTTTCTGCGCCAGGGAAATCTAGGTTTATTTATAAATACTTCTTCCCGCTTGGCCCTATGTCATAAAGCCTATTCTGTGCCGCAGTGAGGGTAGGATGGCTTGTTATTCTGAGCAAACGCGAAACTATTGGTTATTTCTGACGTCAATCTTGTTGAAGTCAAAACTGGCTCAAATAGAGGCTTATATCTAAAATCATTTGGAACTTTGCAATTTGCCGATTTAAAGAGTTTAAACATTTTCGAAAATGACCTTGCCTTTTTCAAAATCGGACAGTATAGATTCAACCTAAATGTATCCTCGCAATGAAGTCGGTAGACAGGATGATATGTTTATGTCATTTATTTACATAGTTTTATACTTGCTAAAGTATTCCTCTTGATCTGAAATTTCATAAACGCCGTGCAGATTTGAACACATAATGGCTATAATGATAAAAACGATTTACCAATTTTACTTAAGATGTAAATCAGTAAATGAATGTAGCATTATTCAAAGATATAAAATACGCTAGTAGAAATTCATACTTGTTTTACCTCGTACATTCCTTTGAAAACCACTGCTTGGGAAATCCAAATAAATCTGATCTTGTTGCACATCTATGCAGTCAAATCTAAACGTGAGCTTGTGCACTGTATCGATTTACTTCTTATCTGAAGTTTCGGGTAGACGATCAACTGCTTATATAGTGGTTATAAATATCTTGAACGAATTCTCAAGAAGTTTCTTTTAGGGCTGTTATCTTACCATCTAAGTCCCAAATATATAATGTTTACTACGGATATAAATATCATTGACTTTATTTTTGTAACATTATCTCATGTAACTATTTCTTAGGATGGGAACAATATAGTCATATTTCGTTATATAATGCTAATAGTATTACCAAACGAAGTATCTACTAATGACGAAAACCAAAAGGTGCGTGTGATGCTTGACTCTTTTCCGGTGTATTTGTATACATTTGTTTTTAAATAATGATCATTAGACTATTAATGCTGCAACAAAACTCCTTCAATATCCTGAGTACCCAAATGTAGAAACGAGAACAGCTCACATACCCCAGCGTCCCAGCGTTATTCATTAAGCAAAATCTGCTTGACAGTTTTCTACCCATCAAATGTTCAAAACTTTACACATGAGTTTAGGAAATATTGAATATTGATATCTGACCCGTTTACACCGTCAAAGCAGATTACGATGGACACGTACTGTACGCCGGTGGCAACGACGTGACTGGGAAAGGGTGCTGTGTACAGATGAGAGCAGGTTTTGCCTATTCAGGAACGAGGGCAGGGTTGGACTTTATCGACGAAGGGGTGAGCGTCTCGGTTCAACCATTTGGATGCGGAGGCATCATGATGTGGGAAGGGATTTCTGGTTGTTCTGCGAGGGAATCTGACTGACCATCGATGCATTGATGACGTACTGAGGCCAGCCAACTCACTGGATGTGAACCCCATCAAACACCTTTGGGATAACCTTGAACGCCATTTGAGACAGCTGGTGCCACCTCCAAACAACCAGCAGAAACTTGAGCACATGGAACAGGATCCCTGCTGACGTCATCCGACGCCTGACGTGTTCAATACGGAGGCGTGTACATGTACATGTACTTGCTTAAATTGATACCCAGGGTGGTCACACTCGCTACTGATGACAGACTCCGTGATTCCTGTGACTACTGAGAGTTTCTGTGCACTTGTCTTTTAACTCCATGTTTGTGTAATTTTTAATATTGACCCCAAGTCTTTGTGTATTGGGACAAATTAAATGTTGATATTAAGATGCTTTTTAAAGAGATTATTGGGGGGAAAATCTCTTTATAAGCCAATAGTCAGAATTCTCATATCTGCGTATGCTTTTGTTTTATAGACTTGAAAAATAAGTAAAACCCTTTTTTTGCCTTGTAGTTTATATACATGTATTATGACTTTTGAAATTGATGGATAGCAGGATATTGTATGAACTGTACAGATACATGCACTTATTATCATTATTAGCACGGTTTGCGGTTGAACATATTGTTTTTATTTGCACAATTTGCAGTTTCACATATTGTTCATATTTGCACAGTTTGCGGTTGCACATATTGTTCTTATTTGCATGGTTTGAGTTTGCACATATTGTTTTTATTTGCATGGCTTGCGGTTGCACATATTATTCTTATTTGCATGGTTTGCGTTTGCACATATTGTGCTTATTTGCATAGACTTGCACTACTGTCTGGTGTAAGAGGGCATTTTGCACACTTTCATTACATAGCTGTACATGAAAATAAAAGTATTTATAAAAAAGCCTATGTATTTTGTTATTCATTATATTTATGTATGTATAATTTCAGAAAACAAGATTAATGTTTTTTCCAAAATCAATGATATCAAAGCAAGACGTTTTGCGATCTTGCGATTTCCTGAAACTGAAATTTTCCATATGTGAATGAATTCTTGGGACATATTTTCAAATTTAGTTAGCAAGCACACTATGTTTGATAATCTATTAAATAAGATTCAGTCATTTGGAAATCTTTTCCGTGACCCGCCATTTTTTATTCGCAAAAAAGATAACCTTTCTTCTATTCAAATTATGTTAATTTTATATATTATCGTATCACTTTCTAGAAGTGTTTTCTAAGACGTCAGTCTTGTATTCTTCTGTCGACCCTGTAAAGTTGTAACCATTTCCTGAGACCTATTCTGTTTGTTTCTTTGAAAGTTTACACCCAAGTTACAGTTACAGACAATGTCATGTCAATTCTATGTCAATGATTCCACCGATGTTGCATTTGTCAAAAGTAATGAGGCAGGTTAAGGATTCCTATCAAGTTTTAAATGGACATTTTCGTAAACATTGTTCAACCTGTCAAAACAAGTGTACGTGACTGTCTAGGAAATCGAACATTAATTTACTCCCTTCTAGCCAGACAAATACTGTCAACATATATTTATTACACCACTTTATTTATTTTTATACTTTGGACAATCGTCTTTTCGCATTTTCGCTGACGTCATCTCTCGACTGTGTGCTCTGTGCTATGATTTATGGGCAACGTATACTTATAGACTTAAAGTTGTGAGCTCATTTCCGAAAAGTGAAAACAATCTTATCAGTGAACTGCTAACACATTACATATGACATATGCACATATCTACAGTCAAATCTAAACGTGGGTTGGTGGACGGTATCAACTTACTTCTTATCTAACGGGTGGGTAGACGATCAACTGCTTACATAGTGTCACCTTTGGTTATAAATATCTTGAACAAAGTCTCAAGAAGTTTGTTTTTAGGGCTGTTATCTTCAATAGGCATTTAAGTCCCAAATATATAATGTTTACAATGGTTATAAATCTTATTGACTTTATTTTTGTAACATCATCTCATGTAGCTTTTTCTTAGGATGGGAACAAACTAATCATATTTCGTTGTATAATGCTAATAATATTACCAAATGAAGTATCTACTAATGACAAAAACCAAAAGGTGCGTGTGATGCTTGACTCTTTTCTGGTGTTTTTGTATACATATGTTATTGAATAATGAGCCTTAGACTAAGCATCCTGCTACACATGCGTATTCGTATCCATAAAACTCCTTCACTACCCTGCGTACCCAAATTTAGAAACGAGATAAGCTCACATACCCAAGTCCCACTTAAAATAAAGAAACCTTCAAATTAGCAAAATTGGACATTTCCCAATTTTTTAAACATAAAGCCGTCAAAATCATCATTTCTCTGAAAAAGGAGTTTGGTGACATGAATATTTTATTTTTGAATCTTGATAAATACATATTTAGCTTACACCATGCAAAGTTACAGCAATTTTTCATTTATTTTGTTTATTGGTTTGAACGTCTTTAAAGGTGATTAATTCATTAAGTAAAATCTGCTTGACAGTTTTCTACCCATCAAATGTTCAAAACCTTACACATGAGTTTAGGAAATATTAAATATTGATATTTTAATGGTTGTCATCTTGCCTTCACATGACGCCATGAAAAAAGGATTTCATATCATGCTTCAAATAGAAAGTTAAATTAGATTGCATGTATACTTTGATTTCTATATACTGACACAATGACATTTATTTACAAAGCTACTCAATATATCATATTTCAATAGAAACAACAGACATTAAAATTAACATTTCAGTATTATCTTCAAAAGTCACACTTAGGAATGTAAGACATGCGTATAAAGTTTGGTGAAGTTTGGTAGCTTATATAGTATGATACATGTAGATATGATCGGAACATAATGCTTCCTCAGAGAGTCAGTGCTATGGAATTGCGAACAATGAAATTCGGATTTTGGCACATATATTGATCATTGTTGACATCTGTATCAAGTTTGTCAAAGGGAGCCGTACAGTTTGAAAGAAACGCCATTGACACAATTCTGTGAGGGAGGGATGGTTAAATGGACGGACGAACTGACAGGATGAACGTTACATACCCCTACTTACGCTGTTAGGCGGGGGTATAATTACTGGCAGTATGAACTCCCAGGCAAAAGAAAAGTTTCACTTTTGATTTTTTCATGAAAACATTCAGAGGGCTAGTACGGGTTTGATTCTAAGCAGAAAATTATAGTATTTCACCATCGTTTCCTCTACACAAACGCATGGCATCGAACGCAGCCAATGGAATTGTGCATTCACAAACACGTTCAAAGGCATGATTGTGATGCACGTGCTGCATTGTTGCATAAATACCCTTGTTGGAAATAGCAGACATTCAATAACATAAATAACATCACAAATATGAAAGACTTACGCTAGTACTACATAACCAAGCGATCAGTATGTCCACTATGGGGGCTTCTCAACGTCGAATGGCAAGAACCTTCAACTGCATCCAAACCATCATCAGAAGGCTGTTAATACGCTTCCAGCAGACATGCCACAGACAGGACAGACCAAGATCGGGAAGACCAATTACGAGGGTAACAACTCGATTCGTAAGGGCGACGGCACTTGGTCATGTCATCAACACAAGAACAACCCTTGATGGACTTTGTTTGGCTGGTATACGAGCCCACCGCCCCTTCTGTTGATTGGTTTTGACCCGTTTACACCGTCAAAGCAGATTACGATGGACACGTACTGTACGCCGGTGGCAGCGACGTGACTGGGAAAGAGTGCTGTGTACAGATGAGAGCAGGTTTTGCCTATTCAGGAACGAGGGCAGGGTTGGACTTTATCGACGAAGGGGTGAGCTTCTCGGTTCAACCATTTGGATGCGGAGGCATCATGATGTGGGAAGGGATTTCTGGTTGTTCTGCGAGGGAATCTGACTGACCATCGATGCATTGATGACGTACCGTGGCTAGCCAACTCACTGGATGTGAACCCCATCAAACACCTTTGGGATAACCTTGAACGCCATTTGAGACAGCTGGTGCCACCTCCAAACAACCAGCAGAAACTTGAGCACATGGAACAGGATCCCTGCTGACGTCATCCGACGCCTGACGTGTTCAATACGGAGGCGTGTACATGTACATGTACTTGCTTAAATTGATACCCAGGGTGGTCACACTCGCTACTGATGACAGACTCCGTGATTCCTGTGACTACTGAGAGTTTCTGTGCACTTGTCTTTTAACTCCATGTTTGTGTAATTTTTAATATTGACCCCAAGTCTTTGTGTATTGGGACAAATTAAATGTTGATATTAAGATGCTTTTTAAAGAGATTACTGGGGGGGACATCTCTTTATAAGCCAATAGTCAGAATTCTCATATCTGCGTATGCTTTTGTTTTATAGACTTGAAAAATAAGTAAAACCCTTTTTTTGCCTTGTAGTTTATATACATGTATTATGACTTTTGAAATTGATGGATAGCAGGATATTGTATGAACTGTACAGATACATGCACTTATTATCATTATTAGCACGGTTTGCGGTTGAACATATTGTTTTTATTTGCACAATTTGCAGTTTCACATATTGTTCATATTTGCACAGTTTGCGGTTGCACATATTGTTCATGTTTGCACAGTTCGCGGTTGCACATATTGTTCTTATTTGCATGGCTTGCGGTTGCATATATTGTTCTTATTTGTATGATTTGCGTTTGCACATATTGTTCATGTTTGCACAGTTGGCGGTTGCACATATTGTTCTTATTTGCATGGCTTGCAGTTGCACATATTGTTCTTATTTGTATGGTTTGCTTTTGCACATATTGTTCTTATTTGCACAGTTTGCGGTTGCACATATTATTCTTATTTGCACAGTTTGCGGTTGCACATATTGTTCATATTTGCAAAGTTTTCGGTTGCACATATTGTTCTTATATGCATGGCTTGCGGTTGCACACATTGTTCTTATTTGCATGGTTTGCGGTTGCACATATTGTTTTATTTGCACGGATGGCGGTTGCACATATTGTTCTTATTTGCACAGTTTGCGGTTGCACATATTGTTCTTATTTGCACAGTTTGCGGTTGCACATATTGTTCATATTTGCACAGTTTGCGGTTGCACATATTGTTTTTATTTGCATGGATTGCGTTTGCACATATTGTTCTTACTTGCATGGACTTGCACTACTGTCTGGTTTAAGAGGTTGTTTTGCACATTTTCATTACATAGTTGTACATGAAAATAAAAGTATTTATAAAAAAAACTATGTATTTTGTAATTCATTATATTTATGTATGTATAATTTCAGAAAACTTTGAGAAATAGTATTGTAAATGTTCATAACATTATAGCTATTGTTGAGTGTTTGCTTTATATTTTGTCTCTTGAGTGATGAGAAATTAGATTATCAACCTTTCTCGTCATCGTTGAATATTGAAGAAATCTAGCTAGGTTTCCTTCAAAGCAACATTACTGGTTTCCTTCAAAGCAACATTACTAGGTTTTACTCACATGTTTTGATAATGTAACTGTAGTTAGTCACAGTCACTTTAAAGCTTAATAAATGACGACCTTGGACTTCGAACCATCCCTGCATTAAGGGTACATTTATCAATTTTAATCAGAATTAAATAGTCTTATCTATCCTGTCGTCTCCCGCTTGTTTTAGACTCTATAGCCAAATACAGGACTCATTTAACTTCTGACCACTGGCACACAGACAATTGACTTGATCTATTGTAAAATTCAAAATAGTGGTTGATAAAAACTGCAGTCGTTCTGGAAATAAAAACGACTATGTGTTTATCTCGGACTTATCTCAGGAATCAAGGAAATAGAACATTTACTCCCTTCTAGCCAGACAAATACTCTCAACATGTATTTATTACACCTCTTTAATTTTTTTTATTCTTTGGACAGTCGTCTTATCGCATTTTCGCTGACGTCATCTCTCGGCTGTGTTCTATGTACTATGATTTATGGGCAACGTATACTTATTGACTGAAAGTTGTGAGGTCATTTCCGAAAAGTGAAAACAATCTTATCAGTGAACAGCTAACACATTACATATGACTCAACAAATTGTCAACGTAGAAAATCGAAGACACTTGAATGAGCGTATACTCTGACAATATTGTGTAAAGCCTCGGTGTGTCATCCTTAAATCGCACTTATATTTGTGACACACATTTTATAATTTAGTTCATCAGTATATTTAATTTTGTGAAAATAAGGTTCAGAGTCGTTGTTTATAGACGTTTATTACATATATATCCATTAAAGATAAAAGATAAAACTTAATCAAATACGAAAAAATGATGATGATTAATGGTTTTGTAGCAGATTATTGAGTGTGGTCAAACCAGTCAATCAACTTCTAACTAGCTGTAATATGAAACATCCGAAAGCCTGTGTTATATATAGAGAAACATACCCCTATTCCGTTACGCGCAGACTCTAAAATCAGCAAATTTAAAGAGAACTGGCCCAGCATTTCGAATGGCAGGTCAATGTAATTGTGTGGTCGTTCTTGAGCTCCTACGTGTAGGTTACTATTTCTTTAAAAATATGGTGGCACAATCGATTTTGTTCATATTGTGTTGAGGGGAGCATTTGTGTGTTGTTTATCTAATTATTTGTGCAAAAGTAAATTAACAAATTCGATCAGAAAAAATCAAAAAAGGTTTAAGGAAAAATATAGACATACGGAGGGCAAAAGTCAGCATATGGCATTGACCAAGATACAGAAGAAGCTAATCTTTGATTAGTTCAAAGCTGACTTCCTGCTCTCATTTGATTGGTCTACTCAAAGTTTGCCAAAGGTCAGCTTAAAATGACATCAATACGTAATGGTCTACATGTAATGACTGATGAATACAGCTAGTTTTTTTCTACATTGTCAAACCAGTGTAACAAATTGCTGAAGAAGGGTTAAACGTTAACCAATTTTTGATTGTTCTGGTTTCAATCATGTTGTTGTTGATACGAATTAAAGAGGTTAGATCGCTTTAGATTAAGACGAATACAATTGCTTGTACTCTGGATATAACCAATTGTTGACACGATATCATTAATCAATTTTAGTTTAGTAATAAAATAATAGTTCTAACTGTTACCAAGTTGAAGTTCTTAAGTTCCAAAGCAAAGCGTATTTTATTTTATAAAAATTGGTCGTCAAATCCATGGCATATGGATCAATAATTCAGTTTTTATCAGATTATTGACATTTTACAGAAATTTACGCTTGGTGGTTTACATTTGGAATATATTCAGCCCTTACATGCATTGAACTGCAATTACCTCACTAGTGATGGCATATTGTTAGCTCTAAAAAATCCAAAATCATCGGACATCAAAATAACAAGCTGTTGGGTCATTTAAAACTTTATCTTGGCTACTGATTTCATTGCTGAATTATCTCACTGATAAAGCCTTTTGGGACATTCATTTCTTGATAAAATAATTTCGAAAGGGTTTAGGCAACATGAACTTTAAATTTTCAGTCATGTGGAAAGTTTGACAAAAAGGAGGCCCCTGTGGCCTTACAAGAACCAACAAATCAAACAAAAGAAACTTTCTACAGCCAACGGTGTTATGTAGTGAGATTATAAGTCAGTTAGAATATGGGTTTTTAGGAAATATTTTGTATATTTAAAATAAGGTTAGAATAGTGAGATATTATTTGAAAGTAGCAAATGTGTAGACAAAAGACATAATAGGACAGGTGATCAAAAGCTGCGTGTTCTTTAGTTATTATTTATGAGAAACGAGGATGAGAAATGAGTTTAGGCCAAGTATTCTGACATATGTGACATTTGGTCAATTGGAATTGGCGACCAAGCCTAACATGTAATCATTCTTATGTCAAAAACAGCTTGGTAAGAAGAATAAATGAGAGATAGAATGCATTATCGTGACGTTATGAATTACTAAGCATGTGCTAAAGTGTATTATTTAATTAGAGAAGGTAGGAGTGACGTCACAAAGAGGTTAAGGTTCGAAGTTATCGAGGTCGAAGGTCAGAGTACACTTCTGACTGACGTATGTCATAGGGTATGTAAAGAAATGATTGGTCTAGAGAAAAACACACCCTTAAGGTGATTAAGGTGGGCAAGGGTTAAAAAGAGGATGCATGGGCAGCTAGAGTAACGTAACTTTTCGGAAGAGCAGAGCTGACCCAGGAAGAGTAGGAAGTTGGACCAGGGAGGCCAACATCGGATAGGATGGGTAATGTATGAAGGGAGTAAAGTAAGTATGGGGTTAGGGTTAATAGTTAGGTAGGTAGGTAGGAATAGGAATTGTGTATTGATGTAACTGCTTTAACTGTTTTTGTAATAAAATAATGAAAAACCTTTCCTTGTATTTATTTACAAAGTGTACCTCTTGCAGGCTTATAAGCGAGTTCCCCACGTCAAGCGAGTAAGCGTGGCGAGAGGAAATAATAATAATACACAAATATGACATGGTAGGAGATGCAAAATTAAAGGGAGGTTTTAAATATTTAGAGTACGAAAATGCCGGGGGTATCTTTCGAGTGGGGTTAGTTAAAATAATTCAAAATGATGAATAAGTGTAGTTGTAGCAGAAAAACTCCTTGGCGTTTTCGAAGGAAAATATTTCTAAAACATTTTAATCATCCTTATGACTAGACTATTGTTTAAAAGAAAAGAACGTTCAAAGGAAAAGTGGTTGATATCGCGCCATTGGGTATGTATTTTAATTCCAATTAGTACAGATAGTCATAAGAAACGGGAAATGTCGATATATTGTTTCTGTAGAATATTAGGTGATTTTACAGAAAGTAGAAGGAGCGCAGGTAGTGAAATTAAAGAAATTAAAATGTTCTCATGTATAGTTAATTTGAAAGGTACAGATCAAATATGTCCATAGACTTGGCAGATGATAATTACAGAGCGCGCAGGGATGGCATGATTTCTCAGTGACAAAGGGACTGAGAATTGAAGACATAGTGAATACAATGGTAGATAGATTGTTATGTCCAGAGAGCTTTAATGGAACAGATCATTCAGTAGCAAGTGAATTTTTAAGCCGTTTTAAGCTATTCGCTGAATTTAAAAACTGGTCAGGGATACAGAAGGCCAAGGCTTTTCAACTTTTTATGAAAGAAAGCGCATTCTTGTGGTTGAATAATTTAAAAGACAGTGATCTATCGGATTTTGAATGTATTCAAAATAAATTTAAGGAGCGTTATGTCCACAAAATACCTAAATGGAATTTACTGAGCAAATTTCACAATAGAAAATTAAAAGACGGGGAGTGTTTGGATCACTATTTAGCAGACCTGACTACTTTAGCAACACATCTAGCGCAGTGTGTAATGATAACAGCAAAGCATTTACAGGGATGGCTAATTCACTAGAGGTAATGAAATTACAAATAATTTTGGATGGTTCTTTTGTGCAGGAATGTATATTAGATTCTGGGGCGTCAGTATCAATTATAACGGAACATCTCTTAAAGGAAACAGGGTTGATTTCAAAATATCAGATACGAGCATCGACTATTTCGAAATTACATGGGATAGGTGAGAATATATTTAAAGTATTGGGGCGCATTACAGTTCCTTTCCGTATCGGCAATCTACACATCGAACACACATTTCATGTAGTAAGATCGCTTATATTTCCTGTATTTTTAGGTTTGGATTTTATGAGATCTCATAGGGTCGTTATTAATTTTAGGACAAATGAAGTAACATTTCCTGACAAAGAATTATCTTCTCCTCTCTGTATCATCTCAAAGAATAGTGATGAACATGCTGCGAAAGAGTCACATTGTAATCCACTTACACCTGTAAGAATTTTGAAACGCACGATAGTACCACAAAATTACAGGTGTACATACCAAATGTTGTAGACACTGATAATATTCTATGCGAACCTCTTTTGTCAGTTCAAAATGAGAATGTTGTGTTAGGGGCTAGGTGTTTAGTATCGGGGCCGAAAGGGATTGCGAGTTATAGAGTGCTTAATGTTCATAATGAAGATATTACGATAGAGAAAGGTACTCAGGTGGCAGTTGGTTACCATATTGGAGAAAATGAGATTACAAAAATTCAGGAATCTGTGACAAAACCGAGTAAAACGATTGTGAAGGATTGGTCTGAGGAAGAATTAAAAGAGATAATTACGGAATTGGGAATAAACTTGGAAAATAAGGATTTAACATTAGGTCAAGTACGTGACTTAAAGATACTTTTGGCAGAGAATAGAGATTGTTTTGCAACGACGTTATCAGAGTTGGGACATTGTAAAATATTAGAACATAAAATAGATGTTGGTGATAATAAGCCAGTGAAACAGCGCTTTTATAGAGTTAATCCACAGGCACGGGCTGAAATTAATCGTCAGGTTGGCGATTGGTTAGACAAAGGAATATGTAAGGAAAACTTGTCTAGTCCGTGGGGATCGCCAGTCATATTAGTTAAGAAGAAACGTAGTCCGGGAAAACCACAAGAATGGAGATTAGCCGTAGATATGAGGTTAATAAATAGGTATAGTACAGCAAAGGAGGTTGCACCGTTATTAAGAATAGAGGATGTAATTGATTGTTTAGGGGAGAAAAAGAGTGAATATTTTAGTACCATTGACTTATTTTCGGGATATTTTCAAATTCCACTGTCAAAAGAGTCTCAAGATATAGCGACATTTGTGACACAGGATGGGTCATATAAATTTACTAGAATGCCATTTGGGTTGTCAGGTGCACCTTGCACGTTTTCCAGGGTAATACAAGAAGTCTTTAAATCACTAAATTGGAAGACAACGTTATGCTATCTCGATGATATCATTTGTTTCTCGAATTCGTTTGAAAAGCATTTAGAGGACTTAACGGAAGTTTTTGAATGTCTACGAACTGCGAATTTAACAGCGAAACCGAATAAATGTGATTTTGCGTCTAAAGAAGTTAAGTATTTGGGACATATTTTTTCAAAAAATGGAGTTCAGGATGATACTGAAAAGACAGATTTAATAGCCAACTTTCCAGCGCCAAAGACTCAAAAACAAGTGAGAAGTTTTTTAAGATTATCGGGTTATTACAGAAGGTTTGTTAAGGACTATTCTAAAATTGCACATCCATTGAATCAATTGTTGCAGAAAGATATAAAATTTCATTGGAATGAGGAAGAGAACGTTGCTTTTGAGAAATTGAAAAATGCTTTAATAAGCCCACCAGTGTTAGCGTATCCTAATTGGGATAAGGAATTCATTTTGACTTCTGATGCGTCACTACAAGGCCTAGGTTATGTTTTAGCCCAAATTGATGCAGATGGTAAAGAACATCCGATAGCATATGCAGGTAAACGTTTATCACCAGCTGAGAAGAATTATTGCATCACAGAATTAGAATTATTAGGTGTTATCAATGGCATTCAACATTTTAAGGAATATTTGGCAGGTCGAAAATTTATTATAATGACGGATCATAAAGCCTTACAATATCTTACGAATAATCGCACTAAGTCGGCACGTTTAATTAGATGGTCTTTATTCCTGGGTGAATTTGATTTTGAAATTAAATATAGACCAGGGCGTTCCATAAGCCATGCCGATTGCTTATCTAGATGTGATCATTTGCCAGCAAGTAATGACAATGTACTAGAAGATATCGGGCAGTTATTTACATTGACTGCGAGGGATAAAGTAACCAACGTTATACAGGAAGAAATTGAAAGGGATCAAATTAAGAGTAAAAATTCAGTTGATGAAGAGTCATTCTTGAAAGATAACGATCTAATAGTTAATGATGGCATAGGGGACAGTATTGGCATTGTGGATGTGAAAAGAGAACAGTATGATGACCCAACATTACGTCCTTTGATTGATTATTTGAGGCAGGATTACACGACAGCTACGGGTAAGGAGATAAGTGAATTACGATTACAGTGCAAGGACTATGTTCTTGATGACAATATGCTTTATCGATTATGGGGTCCACAGTCGACAGGTAATTGGTCTACTAGATGTATTAAACAAATAGTGATTCCTAAGTCTATGGTCAATAAGGTGTTGGCCGCGTATCATGATAATTTATTGGCTGGTCACCAAGGAATAGATAGGACATTTCAGCACATTAGAAATAAAATGTATTGGAAGTCAATGTATGCAGACATTAAAAATTATGTCCAGACTTGTACGGAATGTCAGTTAGTAAAAAGGGCATATGGTCGTCGTAATGCACCTTTAAAACCGCTGCCAATTCAAGGAAGGTTATGGGAGAGAATTCACATGGATACGATTGGTCCCTTTCCGGTAACAACAACTGGATATAAACATGTCTTAATTATAACTTGCAGTTTTAGTCGATTTACTTTAGCAATTCCAGTACAAACTATAAAGGAGCAGAAATAGCCAGAAAATTTTATGACAGGTTTATCTAAGTTTTTGGAATACCGAAATCAGTTCTTTTGGATAATGGAAGTGCTTTTATAAGTCGAATATTTCAACACTTGTGTAAAATTATGGGTATTACATCGCTGCGTACAGGAAGTCATCACCAGGCAACAAACGGAGCTTCTGAGCGTTTTAATTATTTCTTAGAGGTCACACTGAAATACTACATAGATAAAAAGCAAAATGATTGGGATAAGTATTTGTCTAGTGTAACGTTTGCTTATAATTCGACTCCTCATTCACAAGGAACTGGCTTTAGTCCTTATTTCTTAGTATTCGGACAAGAGGCGGTATTACCTATTGATTTAGAATTACAAGCGAATAGTGGGATGCCTCAGACAATTCAACAGCGCATCCAGGAAATATCTGAATTAGTTACAGTAACTAGGGATATAGCGAAACAGAATTTAGTAAAAGCACGGGAACGATCAAAAGAATATTATGATAGAAAAACTCAAATGCCAGATTATGAATTGGGAGATAAGGTGTGGTTAGATCGACGTGCAGTTGGGACCGGGTTGTCAAAGAAATTAAGTTCCAGCTTTACAGGTCCTTACTACATTAGTGATTTAATGGGTCACTGTACATATCAATTACGTAAAGTAGAAGATAACAGCTTACTAAAAGTACCGGTTCATGCTGATAGACTTAAACGTTTTGTAGATCCAATGATAAGAGATACACAAGTGAATGGTGAAGACGTTGACAGTGATGAAGTAGAAAGAGTAGAGGTGGTGGATAATACAGAGGATACAACAGTTAATCGGAGTAATATTAGTGTGAAGAAAGTGAGGTTTGCTGGTGAAAATAAAGATGATAATACGAAATTAGAGAGTGAGTTACGAGATGACAAGGATCTTGATGACGAAGAAGGCAATGAGGATATTAAGTTGGGCCAACCAGAGGTGTATAAGGTTAAGCGAATAATGTCGAGTAAGAAAATAAATGGTTTGCCGTTTTACAAGGTACACTGGGAAGGGTATCCAGTTTCAGAGGCTACATGGGAGCCTAGTACGAATATTTCACGTGATTTGATACAGGCTTATAAAATTTCACAAACAGTACGTTCGAATGCGAAGAAGAGACGTAAGAGTAGACGTCAATAGATATAGTCTTTAAGTGTGAGTGTGTGAGATACATGATAATACAAAAGTTTATTTCTTTTCATTGAATTTGATTTAAAACTAATTATCTCTTTATGGTGTGGAGAGTTTGTCGGACGCAAGGGTGCACACTTGCTATGAGATGCTCTCTACAATTACCATTTGGATTTAATTATTACAATTAGTATTTTATTCATGTAGGATTATTTCCAGTTTAAGTGGACAAAAGTGTATGTTAACAGTCTGACGATTGTTACTGCGATAATACAAAATGTGAAGCGTACGTATCTTTCAGGGTAGAGAAATCAGTTTCTGGATGTTACACAGACATACATAAAATGGTTAAGGCAAAGGTTCGCCTATAGGTTGAATTGATGGTTTGCATAGTCCACAGGAAGATGGATAATATAGATGCCAGATGAGAGCTGAGGAACTTACAGTGATTTATTGAGAAATGATGACAGTGGTGAGACTTACAATTACGATCTTCTGAAATGGATACCAAGGAGAGATAATTGTAATGATATAATTATTTCCTTATTTATTAAGAAAAGCTATATTAATATAGTTTTGTGGAGCAGAGATTTGTTTACCACAAGTGCGGAGTATTATGACGAATATACTACAAGGGGTACCGTACTGTGTTATACGAAACGTCGAGGACGTATTGCAAGATATGATGTCGTGCAGAAGTGACATGGAGTTCTTACTACGGAGGTGTAAAGGTCTACTGTAGTGAAGGCGAATACTAGCCTAGAAGTTGCATTCAAGAGTTTCATATCCACAAGAGAGATGGATTATGAAAGGCCAGCTGGTAGCTGAGGTACTTGTTGTACAGTGGTACGATTTATACAGGTACGAGTTACACACATATACGAGTTATTCAATTACGAGGTATGCATTTATGAGTTATGCAATTACGATGAGCTACAGACGAGGTCTTATGTCGATGACAGATGAAATGAGACCATAACCTTGAGAAGGTATACAGGTATCGAGATATGAGTTTCGGAAACGTCAGTCGGTGACGGAGATCAGGGAGTATGTATGTGTAGCCGACAGTGGCATCTTCACAGGGACGTGAGGAAATCTCAGTTAATTCGTTGTTTACTTTATACGTTATAGAGAATCCTATCCGAATCAATTGGAATCATACTGAGGTTGTATACATCTTCGTGAACGATATATAGTAAAGTGATTATTATTATGATTAACAGTGTCGGTCGGCATTTGTCTATTGTCGAATGGGATCAATACATGTTATGTTTGAAAGCGTATCATGAGAAATGCGACTCGGGTCGGTTGCGTGTCGAGGAACGTTCAGTTGTCCGCATTACAACAGTTCAGGATTAATTGCGAGTAACACGGGAAACACATGAAACGCGACGGGATGAACTGTGAGATACAGTATGCGCAAAAAAAAAAAATTAACGTTAATAAACCCCGTTTGGTGACCGGGGAGTGGCAACGGCATCCGGTCCGTGCCTGGTTAGAATAGCACCAAGACTTTTGGATGATACTTAAAGAATGTCATCCACAGGTCGGTCGTAAAAGGCGACTAATTCTTTTTAGGACAAATCTTTTTCTTCTTACATTAACACGTGATTTGTATAAACGCATTACGGAGAATGGTTCAGGTAAATTCCGGACAAGTTGTAATATAAGTGTGTCATCTTGTAGACCAAGCGCTACGGAAGATGGATTTTTAAAATTGTTCCGTCATAGACGTGTAGTTAGTCGACGTCTTCATTACTCTAATAACAGGAATTTTCATTATTAAGTCATAGACCCCGTGTGGTGTCCGGGGGCGACTAGAAACCATCGTATAACTTCTAGTCTGGCTAGAATAGCACCGCGGTTGATTGACGGCACAGAAACATTACGTCAATGAGCCTGTCGTAAGAGGCGACTGATTCTTTTGGTCCTTTCTTCATATGATTACAATCAAATCAATGGAAATGAAAATATAAATATTCTACATACAGGATTAATTCATTCTTGCAAAAGACTTTACTGAAACTTTCTTTTCTTTTCATTCATCTTTCTCTTGATCTCAACTTTCTTCCTTCTTTTTAAAGTCAATGAATGTCTGAGACTGGGTATTATTCTTATGGTGTTGTACTATACGAACGATATATTTGAACCAAAAAAAAAAAAAATAATAATAATATTGTTTTATGTGAGCAATGTATTCATTTAATTTCAGAATTTCTTAGGTTCTTAGAAATGCAAACACAGTGTTATGTTGTACAAGTATATTCATTTTGTATACAACCATGAAGGTGTATTCATGATTGTCTTATGATTATGTCAGAATATAGATTTGATATTGATGGATGGTTTTACTGAGTTATATTTGACTTTCTGAAATTGGAGTTTATGGAGAGTATAATGAATAAGAAGACGGCTATTACAGAAGTATCCGCGATGGACAAGAGTTATATTGTTCAGGTGTAGTCCGCAGTAGGATACATACAGACGTACATACAGACGTACATACAGGGATACGATACTATTATATAACATAGAAGAAATGTGTTGCCGTCTGTTGTTATAATACACGACGATTCTTCGACAATGAATGATTGATTCATGAATGTTTCTAGAATAGAGAATGATGTTGCATGAAGTTATGCGGATATACTTTACGTATTGTCAAAGAGGTCATTAGTTTCAAGTGCGTAATAAAGCGCATTGGGTTATATATGTCTGTTGTCTATGTTGTTTGCATTCTGACATTCGTTTTCAAGTGTTATAGGAACTGTTGCTGTTCTCTGATTGATGTAATGTATCCTGACCAAACGTCAAGTCCACGGCTGTTCGCATACTCTTTACAAATGGGTCACGGGATGTCGGCGGGTCGCGAGGGCAGATGGCCTCAGCAGATGAAGCTTACGAATTAATCAGCTACGGATCTGCACAAGTCTACTATTAGAATGGCGTGCCTATTGCAGGGGCGTCTCGAAGAAGTTGACCGTGATAGAGTGTCAACCTACTAGTTCTACATACGGAGGACCGCACGAGGACATTAAGTGACGTTACCATTGTGACTTTAAGTACGTTATCAGTCTATTGACGGTGACGAAGGGTGTTGGTGGACAGTACCTGAGATTACGCACTCAGATTCGGAGGAGGACGGCAGACAAACATGCACTATGAACTTTAACGTTACGTATATTCAGTGCAGTGGACTATCACAAAGCTGAAGCAGGGTTGTAGGTATTCCTCATCTGCCCCAACTTTGGATATTCCGGGATGACGGTCTTGCTGTCTAGTTTTTAATGGGGAATTAACTCTAGGCAGAAGAAATCCAAAGTCCGTGGAATAATTATGTACAAATTTATTCACAGGAAGAATTATAACAACAGAATGATAACAATATAGAGATAACAGCTGGATGATCCCTCCAGGGGCATGACAATCTATATATATACACTCAGCCCCTGGAGTTTTGAGAAGTGTCTAGATGATATCCAAACTCTAACTGAAGATTAAATTTCTATCTTGGTTTATATAGGTAAATGAAGGTGATTTCTCATTGGTTAGATTTTTAACCTCGTTAACAGTGTCACTAATATTATAGCCAGTTATTGTTTTCATTGGACTTATTTAAATTGACATGTCTGGAAAGCTTGAAGATTAATTAGATGAGGCCAATTAAGTTCTTAAGTGGATTAGCTAAATTAGCCTAAGGCTTTATCTACTAAAATCACTGTCAGTGTCAACGCTTGTAAACGGATTATTAATTAAAGACAATTGTCTTAGATAGACAAGATGTCTACTTTTTAGATGAAGATTTTACTCTGACATTTTGTATCCTTAGGTGAAAAAGTGATTATGAGAAATATGGTCTACTTGTAAAAGATTGTGACTATGTATCTTATGAATAATGATAAATTGTATATTTGAATTGTTAATGTAATTTGGATATTTCTGTAAATTAATCATACATTTTTCTCATTTCTATAAATATAAATTTAATGTAATTTGGGTAATATCTTGCCCATGATATCTTCCCCTCGCTTGTGAAGTTTGGTCTCCAAACTTATATAAGGTTTAAATATCAGTTTGTGGGATAAATTTTGGATAAGATGGTTCAATGTACATGAAAGTATTGAAGATATTAGTGATATAAATTGCAGGTTACAATGATAAAATAAGTTGAGATTCACATGACATAAATTTGTAAATATAAATGAAAGTCAATCGTGATGTTTTTGATGATGATGAATGTCCAAATTGATGATTCGATCACACTGATGATGAATTTCTATTGCAGTTTCTTTCTTTAAGTTGATTTTTCATCCTGGGTGCACTGAATCTTCACTGTTGTTTCCTTGACGATGAACATCAGATGTAGATTTCCCTGCTGTATGGACTTGGCCTTCTGATTTGATCTGTATACATCTTGATGTTCTGTTCTCTCAAGAAACAGGTCACAGCACAGGTTGATTCAGGCAGGAGGATATGAAATCAGAAAGAGAAATTCTGGGCAGTAATCGTTCAATTTAAAAAGTTTTTGGTAAAAGGCGTATCTCTATTAAGCTATAATAAAATAAATTTGTAGTAAAGAGGTCACATGAGTATCTGTTTGATATAATCTGGGGGAAAAATTCTGGTATTAAATTGATATATAGTGATATCATGTTTACCGTATATACATAGTGCAAAGGTAAATTGATATTTATAGGCTGAAAAAGATACTGATTAATTGAAAACATCTAAGGTGGTAAGGGTTGTATTGATATACTTGCATGTGTATAAACATGTACTATCTTGGATAGTGTAAGTGCTAATAATAATGCTGAAAACAACCAATTTTGGTTTATATGACATTATAAATGCATATCTAATTATACATTTTTGTTGTATAAACATATATGTGTATAATACATCACTATCTTTGATAGTATAGATAATATAGGTGCTGTTGAGTATCTGAAAATTGTTTTCACATTGTATGTGAAGAAATAGTTCATGGAGTGATAAGTGCATATCAAGGTACATACTTAAATAATGATGTATAGTGTAAACTACATGTGCCATCTTGGATAGAAACCGTGCTGATTCATATTGGTGCTATTGAATAGCTAAAATGTGCTCATATATCATGTGAAGTACATGACAAATTCATAAGGTAAATTCATAATAAACTTGGATATGATAATATTGAATAGCTGAAATGCACATCCGCACATTATGCGTCATACATAACTAACTTATTCATAATGTTGTAGGAGTAATAAAACGTGGATATATAAATATGGTAAAGCTGAAATGCACATCCGCACATTATGCGACATACATAACTAACTTATTCATAATGCTGAAAAAGAAATAATTGATAAGCTAGTACATGAACATATAGGTGTATATTACATGAGCTATCTTGGATAGCAATAGTGTCGATATATTTTGTGCTATTGTATAGCTAAAATGTACTGTGGGATACATGACATAAATATGGTAATACATGTTGAATAGTGCAATCTTGAATAGTTGAAATGTACTTCCACACATTATGTGTTATACATAACTAACGTAATCGTAATGATGTATGTGAAGAAATGCATGATAGACACACATTATGCGAATACAAATCGTTTGCATTTGTAGATAAGATAAAAATAAGGGAAAAAAAATAAACTAAAAGAAATATGATTTCTAACTCAATTGAAATGTTAAGAATGTTAATGTTAGTGTGCATTGTTAGAGTGCATTTCTCATTCATTCTTACATTCATTCATGGGTTAGGTTTACCATCTTGGTATTGGGTGATCAGTCCAATCCTTAAGATCTTTGTTTAACATAAATCTAGCAGGTGATCAAACTGAAGTTTGTGTTCACAAATGGTAAAATACATATAAAAAATAAATCAACACAATTGGCAAATGAATTGATTTATTGTGAAAGTGCAAGCAGTTCATACCTTTTGGTAAGGAGAACCTGTATTTTCTGTAAGAAAATATTTACTTGTTCCACATCAACATGAAGAATGAAAGTGTATTGATAGGGTCTTGTCTTACCAGTACGAATTTCACGATATTCAATTGCATCATAGTCACTGAGTCTTGATGCAAATATTGGTAGGGTGTGTTGATATAGTTGTTGGGTATCTTTGCGCATTGCATAGAGCTCTTCCCAGCATATGTTTAGATATTGCTGAACAAGGCGTGGATGGACACTCTCAAGGTACAGGACGTGTTCATCGTTTGGAAATTGGGTGTTATTAAATGTAACTGTCACATAGCAGTCTCCATTGACAAGTTCAATGCCGACTACTTCTTTTACATCCATTTCCACCAATCGCAAATGTTTTGGAAAGATTGGCCTTGGTGGCACTGTTTGAACGATGCATGGTGTCTCAGGCTGCTCACACTTGCTTTGTGTGTCTCCATTCACGACATTGACATCCTTTTCTGGTTCTGTTGACTTCTTTTCAAAGAATTTGTGTCTCTTGAGAGGTCGTTTCCTACGCCGTCCTGCCATGTTGTGCTTGGAATGGAAGTCTCTTTTCAATGCTTCTGGGATACTGATGCCGTATTCCCAGGTATTTCCTCTTTCAACATCCTTCCATTTAATACGATAATATATTTTCTTGTTTGCTCTTTTTGATGAGAGAATTGTGTCGATTTCATCTATTAATATTTCTTGAGTCTTTTGAGTTTCACTTGCTTCATCATGAACATCCTGTATGGTCTTTTCTTGTTTTTCCTGATTTTTCGTCTTGGGTTTAGCTTTATTGTTTTTGTTATTAGACTTGTCTTTCTTGTTTTTCTTGTCCATGGTTTGACTTGAACTTGAAAAAATTGATTTTTGCTGATTGTCTTTTCTTAATTTTGTTCCTTGAGTTGCATTGTCCTTCTTCTTCTGCGTATTTAATTTTGGTGGATTTTGTGGACGATCAGCTGGGTCAAAATATGGTTTGAGGCGATTGGCATGGACGAGTGGTCTGTGGATCTTGTCATCAGAACTTCTTCTTAACTTGTAGGTATAATTTGGGCCTAAATTGACAATGTAGTAGCTTCCATACCATTTTTTTGTAAGTTTACTTGACAGTCCTTTCTCTACTTTTTGACAGTAAAGCCAGACTCTTTGTCCTGGGACGAATTCTGGTTCCTTGGCTTTTCTGTTGTACTGCTCTGAGTAAACTTCTTTGGCTCTGGTGTTGTTGTCAGCTGCTACTTGTCTTGTAATTTCTAGTTCTTCCAGTAAGTTTGACAGATAGCTTCTGTCATTCCTGCCCAAGTTTTCTTTTGGAATGAGGGTGACATCTTGAGGTGCCCTCATTTCACGGCCAAAAAGAGAAATAAATGGTGACTTCTGTGTTGAAGAATTCGGAGCCATCCTGTAAGCCATCATGATGCCAGGCAGAAGACGGTCCCAATCATTTTGTGACTTGTTGCAGTAAGCTCGCAGGGATTGGTTGATGTAGGAATTCATCCGTTCAACACAGCTGTTTGTTTGAGGGTGATATGGACTGGTATGGGTCATTTTGACATCAAATAATTCACAGATTGCTTTTATTAATTTTGACATGAAGTTCTGTCCTCGATCCGAAATTAATGTCCTTGGTGCCCATATCTGCAAAAAATTTCTCGTACCATGACATCTGCAACTTCTTTGGCTTCTTGTGTTCGTATAGGGAAGGCTTCACACCATCTTGATCCTGCATCTGTGATGACCAGTATGTGCTTTTACTTGTCTGGCGTTGTTGGTAATGGACCAAGAATGTCAATGTGCCACCTTGTGAAGATTTCCTCAACAGGCATTGGACATAGTGGTGCTTTCTTTCCATGATAGTGCCTCTTGGTTTGCTGACAAACTTCACATGATTGAACATACTTTGATATTTTGGTCTAATGGTGTTATGCATCCTTTCCTTTCCATTGTGACAGCCGCCTAGTTGATTGTCGTGGTAGCCTTGCAGCACTTGATTCCTGAGTGTTTTTGGTACTGCAAGCTGTTTTATGAATTTGTCGGTCTGTCCTTTTTGTCTTTGTGGAACAAACCGATAGAGAATGCCGTTGTCAATTTCAAATCTATCGGCTTCCACTAGGACTTTGTGACGTTCCTTCTCATCGTCTGGAAGGATGTTGTCTTGTTTGTAGTCAAAAACCTAAATAAAATCTGGACATACTCTTTGTAAATGATGTAAATTTGGATGAGATTGGATGGTTACTTCCAGGATTTCATCCTTTGGAATTTCAGCATTTACTGAGTATATTGAAGCGACAACTTGTTCTGGAATGGAACGATAATCTTCTTCATATTCAAAAGTAACCGAAAAAGCCGATGCATTTTGTTCGGTGGTAAATGCATTGATGGAAACATGAGGAGAAAAATGTACGGACGGTCGCGATGGATTGATTGTTTCATTTGAGCGAAATGACGGCGTTGTGGACGTAAATATTGTCCTTTCTGTGTCTTCATCAGTCTGACTGTTGCAGTTGATGTTCTCTTCATACTCTCTTTTTGAAAGAGCATCAGCATTACCATTTGACTTACCGCTGCGGTGAATGATGTCAAAGTTGTACGTTGATAACTCTAGTGACCAACGTCCTAATCTACCTGTAGCATCCTTAATCGATTTTAACCATTTGAGGGCAATATGGTCAGTGTAAACTATGAATTTTGAGTTTGCCAAATATGGCCTAAAAGATCTAATGGCTTCTAAAAGTGCTAAACCTTCTTTCTCTGTGATGCTCCAATTCTTCTCACTGCCATGTAGAGCTCTGCCGCCGTAGGCAACAGGATGTTCCATATTGTCCTGGTCTTTCTGACTTAAAACAAAACCTATGCTCATACTACTGGCATCCGTTGAGAGAATGAATTCCTTATCAAAATTTGGATAAGCTAAAACTGGTGTAGTACACATAGCTTCTTTGAGTGCATTGAATGCTTTGTCACATTCAAGTGACCACTGGAACTTTGGTTTCTTGTCTGAAACAGTTTCTGAATGTTTCTTTAAAAGAGCATTTAAGGGCAAAGCAATTTGGGCATAACCTTTAACATATTTTCTGTAGAAGTTAGTAAGTCCCAAGAATGATCTGACTTGCTTCTGGGACTTAGGAACTGGAAATGATCTAATGGCTTCAATCTTCTTGTCGTCCACTTGGACACCTCCACAAGATAAAACATGGCCAAGAAAGGACACTTTGTCTGTTGCAAAATTGCATTTGGATGGTTTCAATGTCAATTTTGCCTGCCTGAGGTAGTAAAACACTTGTTCCAAATGGGTCAAATGGTCTTCAAATGTCTGGCTGTAGATGATTAAGTCATCTATATAAATAAGGGCAATTTTGAAAAGCAATTTTCTAAGTACTTTTGACATGAGCATCTGAAAACAAAGTGGTGAATTGGTTAAGCCTTGGGGCAAGCGTTTAAATTGATACAGTCCTTTGTGTGTCACAAATGCCGTCTTGTGTTTTGAATTCTCATGGAGTGGGACCTGGAAGAAGCCATTCGCTAAATCTAAGGTTGAAAAAATTTGAGCATTCTTGCTAGCTATCTGGTCAACAACATCATCAAACACAGGTAGAGGCCATGACATAGGTAATATAACAGTGTTTAATTTTCTGTAGTCACAGACAAATCTGTAGGTACCATCCCGCTTCTTAACTAAAACAATTGGGGCGGCATACATGGAATTTGATTCTTCGATGAGGTCATGCTTCAGAAAGTCGTCGACAAGTTCTTCAGTGATCTTCTGTAGATGGAGTGACTGACGATAAGGCTTGCATCTTATGGGTTGAGAATTGCCGGTGTCGATCTCATGATAATGCATGTCTGTCTTCCCTAAGTCTGTCAAACTTGTCGAAAAGATATCCCTATTTTTACCTAAGAAAGCTAACAGTCTATGTCTTTGCTCGTTAGTAAGCTGGGCATTAGCTAGGTCGAATCCAAGGTCTTTAGCAACTTTGATATAGTCATTGTCCTGCTTCTGACCGTCTGTGTCTGTTTGCACTGTGTTCACTTGCTCACAGTCAATGTCAAAAATATGATCAACTTCAATATAGCTAAAGCTGCCTACAACGGAATCTTTGTCTAGTACTATTTCCTCTTGAGATGGATTCAGTAGACGAAATGTACCTATCCCTCTGTTTGATTTACATATGGTATTGCCACCTGCTAACTCAGAATTTGCTGCTAGTGAAGAGATTGGCTCTATGAGAATTGTCGCACCGTCAGTAACGTCTTCTAATCTAACTTTAAAGTGTATCTCACTCTGAGAAGGAATGTAAATTTCATCAATTGTTTTGGCTAATCCTGACACAGTAGTGGTCATAAATCTAACATAACGTCTGTCGGAAGAATTGTTGTCAATAATCAAAGAATTACAGCTGAAATCTAGCACAACATCATTTTCTTCCAGGAATTGTAGACCCAAAATTACCGCTTTTGGCAATGTAGGGAGAACATGAAACCTATCAGAAAACTCCTGGCCTTCAATTGAGAAGTCCAAGACAACTGAACCCATAACATGGTGAATGGAACCTCCAACCCCTCTAATATGTGGAAAACAGGATTTTCCCACTTTAACATTAGGAAATGCTAGTTCAAGGAAATTGGACAAAATACAATTTATACTCGCACCTGAATCGATAAGGCAGGCCGCAGAGAAATCACCAAAGTCACCCTTAATGACTGATTTGGCAAGAGGGGTGACAAGAGAGACAATCGGAATTTCTCCCTCAAAGTTGCCATCCATGCCAGAACCCATGTTTATGAAACTTTAAAGTAAGTCTAGTTACTAAACCAAAAATGAGACAAATTCAAAAAAAAGAAAATGTACTTACACTTTTTGTCTTGGCAGTTTCAAATAAGTTGGCCTGGTCCTTGAGTGTCTCCTTTGGGTCAGTGGATGTTGTAGCTGTTATATAATCCGAGAAACTTTCATATCATCAGACTAGTCCTCTGTTGCTATGTCCATAAATATTCCAGGCATCAGGATTTAGGATCTTTTGAAGATTCTCACCAAGTTATCACAAAGCTGAAGCAGGGTTGTAGGTATTCCTCATCTGCCCCAACTTTGGATATTCCGGGATGACGGTCTTGCTGTCTAGTTTTTAATGGGGAATTAACTCTAGGCAGAAGAAATCCAAAGTCCGTGGAATAATTATGTACAAATTTATTCACAGGAAGAATTATAACAACAGAATGATAACAATATAGAGATAACAGCTGGATGATCCCTCCAGGGGCATGACAATCTATATATATACACTCAGCCCCTGGAGTTTTGAGAAGTGTCTAGATGATATCCAAACTCTAACTGAAGATTTAATTTCTATCTGGGTTTATAAAGGTAAATGAAGGTGATCTCTCATTGGTTAGATTTTTAATCTCGTTAACAGTGTCACTAATATTACAGCGAGTTATTGTTTTGATTAGACTTATAAATTGACATGTCTGGAAAGCTTGAAGATTAATTAGATGAGGTCAATTAAGTTCTTAAGTGGATTAGCTAAATTAGCCTAAGGCTTTATCTACTAAAATCACTGTCAGTGTCAACGCTTGTAAACGGATTATTAATTAAAGACAATTGTCTTAGATAGACAAGATGTCTACTTTTTAGATGAAGATTTTACTCTGACATTTTGTATCCTTAGGTGAAAAGGTGATTATGAGAAATATGGTCTACTTGTAAAAGATTGTGACTATGTATCTTATGAATAATGATAACTTGTATATTTGTATTGTTAATGTCATTTGGATATTTCTGTAAATTAATCATACATTTTTCTAATTAGTTATCACAAAGCTGAAGCAGGGTTGTAGGTATTCCTCATCTGCCCCAACTTTGGATATTCCGGGATGACGGTCTTGCTGTCTAGTTTTTAATGGGGAATTAACTCTAGGCAGAAGAAATCCAAAGTCCGTGGAATAATTATGTACAAATTTATTCACAGGAAGAATTATAACAACAGAATGATAACAATATAGAGATAACAGCTGGATGATCCCTCCAGGGGCATGACAATCTATATATATACACTCAGCCCCTGGAGTTTTGAGAAGTGTCTAGATGATATCCAAACTCTAACTGAAGATTAAATTTCTATCTTGGTTTATATAGGTAAATGAAGGTGATTTCTCATTGGTTAGATTTTTAACCTCGTTAACAGTGTCACTAATATTATAGCCAGTTATTGTTTTCATTGGACTTATTTAAATTGACATGTCTGGAAAGCTTGAAGATTAATTAGATGAGGTCAATTAAGTTCTTAAGTGGATTAGCTAAATTAGCCTAAGGTTTTATCTACTAAAATCACTGTCAGTGTCAACGCTTGTAAACGGATTATTAATTAAAGACAATTGTCTTAGATAGACAAGATGTCTACTTTTTAGATGAAGATTTTACTCTGACATTTTGTATCCTTAGGTGAAAAGGTGATTATGAGAAATATGGTCTACTTGTAAAAGATTGTGACTATGTATCTTATGAATAATGATAAATTGTATATTTGTATTGTTAATGTCATTTGGATATTTCTGTAAATTAATCATACATTTTTCTAATTAGTTATCACAAAGCTGAAGCAGGGTTGTAGGTATTCCTCATCTGCCCCAACTTTGGATATTCCGGGATGACGGTCTTGCTGTCTAGTTTTTAATGGGGAATTAACTCTAGGCAGAAGAAATCCAAAGTCCGTGGAATAATTATGTACAAATTTATTCACAGGAAGAATTATAACAACAGAATGATAACAATATAGAGATAACAGCTGGATGATCCCTCCAGGGGCATGACAATCTATATATATACACTCAGCCCCTGGAGTTTTGAGAAGTGTCTAGATGATATCCAAACTCTAACTGAAGATTAAATTTCTATCTTGGTTTATATAGGTAAATGAAGGTGATTTCTCATTGGTTAGATTTTTAACCTCGTTAACAGTGTCACTAATATTATAGCCAGTTATTGTTTTCATTGGACTTATTTAAATTGACATGTCTGGAAAGCTTGAAGATTAATTAGATGAGGTCAATTAAGTTCTTAAGTGGATTAGCTAAATTAGCCTAAGGCTTTATCTACTAAAATCACTGTCAGTGTCAACGCTTGTAAACGGATTATTAATTAAAGACAATTGTCTTAGATAGACAAGATGTCTACTTTTTAGATGAAGATTTTACTCTGACATTTTGTATCCTTAGGTGAAAAAGTGATTATGAGAAATATGGTCTACTTGTAAAAGATTGTGACTATGTATCTTATGAATAATGATAAATTGTATATTTGAATTGTTAATGTAATTTGGATATTTCTGTAAATTAATCATACATTTTTCTCATTTCTATAAATATAAATTTAATGTAATTTGGGTAATATCTTGCTATGCTATGTGATGAACTCTAAACTGTTGTGATTCTAGATGGACTTTGTGTTATAAGTGCTTACATGTTTTCTTTTTCAGGTATTAGGGTATTACTGTGTTTGCATTGCCAATCAGTATTGGGTTGCTGTATTACTATTCTAAATTCATACTGCATGCCTTACTTTGTTTAGGCAATTTCAATAATGTCTTAAGGTGGAATATTGCTCTACCGTAGTGTACCCAGTATTGACTTGGTTCTTTTCCATGTTTAGTTCTTCGTTGAGTCGAGGGCGACTCATATTTGTAAGGGGGGAGGTGTTATGTAGTGAGATTATAAGTCAGTTAGAATATGGGTTTTTAGGAAATATTTTGTATATTTAAAATAAGGTTAGAATAGTGAGATATTATTTGAAAGTAGCAAATATGTAGACAAAAGACATAATAGGACAGGTGATCAAAAGCTGCGTGTTCTTTAGTTATTAATTATGAGAAACGAGGATGAGAAATGAGTTTAGGCCAAGTATTCTGACATATGTGACATTTGGTCAATTGGAATTGGCGACCAAGCCTAACATGTAATCATTCTTATGTCAAAAACAGCTTGGTAAGAAGAATAAATGAGAGATAGAATGCATTATCGTGACGTTATGAATTACTAAGCATGTGCTAAAGTGTATTATTTAATTAGAGAAGGTAGGAGTGACGTCACAAAGAGGTTAAGGTTCGAAGTTATCGAGGTCGAAGGTCAGAGTACACTTCTGACTGACGTATGTCATAGGGTATAGTAAAGAAATGATTGGTCTAGAGAAAAAAACACCCTTAAGGTGATTAAGGTGGGCAAGGGTTAAAAAGAGGATGCATGGGCAGCTAGAGTAACGTAACTTTTCGGAAGAGCAGAGCTGACCCAGGAAGAGTAGGAAGTTGGACCAGGGAGGCCAACATCGGATAGGATGGGTAATGTATGAAGGGAGTAAAGTAAGTATGGGGTTAGGGTTAATAGTTAGGTAGGTAGGTAGGAATAGGAATTGTGTATTGATGTAACTGCTTTAACTGTTTTTGTAATAAAATAATGAAAAACCTTTCCTTGTATTTATTTACAAAGTGTACCTCTTGCAGGCTTATAAGCGAGTTCCCCACGTCAAGCGAGTAAGCGTGGCGAGAGGAAGTAGTAATAATATAATATATGACAACGGTCGCAAAGTTAAGTTTACCAATGGATGGACAAACAATGACATGTCATAATCACAAAGGGCCTGAAAGGCCCTATGACCTAATTAGGGTGCATGGTTTCCACCTAGCTTGGCTTCTCCAATTAATTGTGGTCATCAAAATAAGAGTTTAAACTGAGATTGTGTGTGAGGGTCGCTGACACTGTTATCAATGGAAGTGAACTACGATAGCATCATTTTGGGATGCTCATGTTCCATATGTATATTCATTATTGAAATGGAGGCTGGATCAGTGATTAGAACGTTTGGATTCGGATCAAAGGGACCGGGGTTCGAATACTGCCGGGGCTAGGGTGCACTGCTACACTGGAATTCAGGGCAGTACCACCCATGATTAACTTGTTCCAGCGGATGCTCGTAGGTTTCATGGCAATGAATAGCCACATTGATGTTGCGGGCTTTCTCCCGTTTACACGTTTAAACAGTAAAATAAGTGAAATAGTCGATTTGAAAGCGGAATTAAAACCAAATCACCACACCTGTTTAACTTAAACACATTTGACTTACACATAATTACATGATACTTTGAATGGAAAACCTCTTGAATGTGTACCAACTTATACCCCTATGCCGTCTATGTAAATGGCATCTCGCAACTTGCTTCAGAGTTTTTTTTGTCCAGTGTACATACGACAACAATTAACTGTCGACAAGTTTCACCTGATAGTATGTTTTTATGTTTTTGTTATGGTTTATATCTTTTCAAAAATATTACTTTGGTTGGCTCTTGTCAAAGTTGTGCGATATATGCACGGTTATTCTGTAAAAAGTGCTTTCTAGGTGTTTTTTTCATTGGAAAATATCCAATTTCCAAATACTGATAAATATACCATTTGCTATTTTGAATTTTATCTGTACTAAGGAAGCTGTCCTGGCTTCTACAGTTGTTTCAGTTTTCCATATTTTAATTGGTTTATTGAGGATGTTTCTCTTCTCGATTGCCGGCCATATTTGTTTTGGGGCTATAAATCTCCTTTGTAGTGTATAATTAAAAAATATGTTTTCAGAATAATGGATATTATAAACAAAAAACTCAACACACTTCGTTGTTTTCAGTTTCATTTCTGAAGAACATTTCAGTGAAACTTTGTCATAGGTCAGCTGTCAGCTGAGTATTAATGGTCATTAATCTTGACGGCGTTTACACGCAGTAACGTTTTGTTAACTGTTGCAATAATTTTTTTTATCTTGTTATAGACAGTTATTTCAATCTCAATGTTGTTTAACATCATTGAATATTACCCATCGAATCGAATGATCTAGGCCTAGGGTAAACAATAACTCCTGCTATTTAATTTTTGTTACAGCCCTGAGTTAGGATCCTTTTATAGCTACAAAGAGGAAAGCTTTTAACCTATTCGACCATTGTTCCATGCCTGCGATTATGATATATTATCCATATTTTATGAGAGTTGTTTTATCTAGCTGGTTGTACTTACTGCCAAAGGTGCCTTTGAAATCGCTTTTTGAAAGATTAATATCAAATAGTTCTAATTACTAAAACTCCAGCTTGCATTTGTTTAATAGACATGCTTGTAGTTACATTTCTGAATTAGTGCACATGTCCTTACCTCGGAAATATAAAAATACTTCCAGTTAAAACGTTTGATATTATCAAATAAATGTGTTGTTGTTACTTTACCAAGTGTCTCTGTATAACGAGACCCTGCTCTTTTTTTAATTCGATAACTCCTTCTTTCAATGCTTTGTGATTTAAAATATTCTTTATTCGTATATTTATCATATTTTCATGTACATGTATAGTTAGTCTTTAAGTGACAGTGCGTATCTTTTTATCTTATATTTTGAACATTATCCATGATTGATTATTGAGTTAAGTAGCATGCCAGCTGGACCGAAATTTCTATCGACCTTATGTTCTCTTCTCGCAAATAAGCCTCTTACTAACCATGCTATCCAATGTGGTGTCAGGTTAAGCCTCTCGACTTACAAACCAGAAAACATAAATCTCTCGCTGAGATTGATATTGGCTCTTCAAATTGTATCTGCACTAGGAAACTTTACACTTTACTTTTTGTGCCTTAGTCACGGTTCGATTCGTTGACTGGTTGACAAGGAACTTATCTCAAATGTACTTGGGTAAAGTTTGTGAGGTCATCTTGAAAACCTTCAACATACTGACTCACTAAAGTGTATATGTTTCTGTCAGATTATAATTGTTTATATGTTTATCCAAATCGTTTATAGTTGACTTATATAAATTACGCTTAGTGTTTTTATAATCAAAAGCTTATACTATATATTCGTTATTTTGCTTTTATTAAAACTACTCTCTTCAAACAAATTATTCCCTACATTACTTAAACTACCTTATAGTATTAGTGGAAAAATGTTCCCATTCAGAAATGTGCCTAATCTCCACATATTGAAAATATCTAACAAACTCAATCATACATACTTAAGAGAGCTACAAGTTATTATCATTACTACCCTTGGAGTAAATTAATATTCGTTTATTCATAAAAAAAAACTTTAATGGGGATTTGTGCCTAATTTGGTCATGTGAAGTATTATATAGGTAACGATAAATTTACTAAAACAACAGAGCCTAATATTTATATCTTAAGCACCTGTAAAGTTGTGAAAATATAACAAATATTCTGGCAGTCGCCTTTATTCTTGTTTTTGCTGTTTTTAGTGATTAAATGTGACGTCTGAATTTCAACTTACAGGTTTTGTTTATATATGTACTTTTACAATTGGAAAGATTTATCATGACATCAAATCCAATCCGATTTAATTAGGAATAATTTATTGTACGATAGTCCATTCTTTGTTTTCTAGTTTTACATGATGTTATGAATATTTGAAACGGTTTGTCTTCCTGGAATAAATTATTCCCTGGCAAATTTATACCTACTTCAATACGTGCAATATCTACTCAAACCTGGTAGACGCTTGTGCAAACGGGTCTAAAATACTTCAACTGATAAAAACGCATGAACGAACTGTACTAAAACATTTACTGAGGAAGCTTTTTTTAAACTCTGTACCATTATAATTTTCTTTCTTAGTCTTTTTTGTTTTTTGCAAATGTATAATTTTCTTTCTTAGTCTTTTTTGTTTTTTGCAAATGTGTGTTTTTTTCCATGAAACAATTAACCTTAAAGATCAACTCTTCTACCTACGCCCATTGCAAGACCCTAATCATTTGTGTTTGTAGAAATTATGATCGACATTAATTTTGTTAAAAATGGTATCACATTTAATGAGAGATCGTAATGTTTATATATTTCTTTCATTTATTCCCCCTCATGTGTATTTTTATGTCATATTTTGCGACAAAACTGAGCAAAAAAGGATGATAAAACAAGTCATATCTAAGACTAGCTAATTGTTTTATCACCATCATTGTTCAATTATGTAATCCTATCCCATAATTCTGCCTTTGACCAAGTTATGAAATTTCATACTATAAGTAAACTATCGCATTACATGACCATTTAGTTCATTTTGACAAAATCCAATCTTTATGAATTATCTCTAGAGTAGACCATACCAATTCAACAAATGGAATAAATGAAAGGCAAAGAACTTTTGTTGTTCTATCGATGATACAGTTATTTGAAAGAGTATATCGAATGGAATGATAAGAAGCAGGTCGACTAAAATTTAAATTAAATATTCTTGAGCTGTTTACTAAGTTATAGTGTTTAGTGTCAGAATCCGAGATGAGGGTTTCATCACAGGATATCTTCGGAAATGATTATTGTATATGTTCAAGAAAAAATCTTGTGTCCCGTTCGTTACCACTTTTTGATCTCAGTGCATTATGACGCAAACTTCTAATATTCGCGTTTGGTCAAGTTATCTCAAATATGCGACCAGAAATCAAATATCAGTAAGGTAAAGGTTTTATATATTGAATCCAAAGTTTTATGTGTTAATCGGTAAAAAATGCTCTCATGACAACTGATCATAGGACGTCTTTCTCCAGTAGTATCACAATGTGTATTGCCCTTTCCGAAAACTAGGTTACGTCCCTTTGCTACTCAAGGGCAGGTAACTCTAATGTCTCTTTCTGGGCGTAATACCAATATGGCAGACGAAAATGACATCGCGATATCAAGTTCTCTAGAGAACAATGAAGATCTATCCTTCTTTACAATTGTTCAATTGAAGAAATACTTAGCTAATCGGCGGCAGAATGTGTCTGGAAGGAAACAAGAACTTATAAGTAGGATAAAAGGGGCTTTTAAACTAAATATTCCGGACAATTATACCATTAGACAATTCGACAAAATTGGTAGCGAGCGATGTGAGGTTGACAGATTCACGTTGTCTTCTGGCAAGAAAGTCCCCCCTCCTTTCGCTTTATTTTCTTGGACAGCAGACTACAGTTGCATTCCAGATGTTATGGAAAAGGATATTTACAATTACATAGTCCTGAAGAAAAATTCAAAGCGCCAGCTGAAATGCAAGGGTTTCTACCAGGATGGTCATGTACAGAAAGAAGAGGTAAATGTAATCTAATTATATACCCATTTGTTTACTATTTCAATGATATCATAAAATTCTGTACCTTCTATGAACTTGAGCATTGATATTGCCTCGATATCTTCTTTAAGTTATGTGTTAAATTAATTAATAGGGATAGGGAAAGGTAAGGGCTTGATATAAAGACCTGTTAAAATTAGAAATATGTAACATAATGGTTATGAAACCTATTTAATACTCTGCTAATCCCATCCCAAAGTAATCCCTTAGTTTGTTATAATCACTAAGCTGTTGTTAAGCGACAATGTTTTGACAACTCAGTCTGTTGGGTATATTAGACCCAGGTTTGACTTCAAAGTTCAGTTCTCAGCCAGTTCTCAGCCAGTTCTCAGCCATCGACCTGGAGAGAGGGTTGAGTCTCAGCCAGCACCCAGCTATGGGCTGGTGACAAACACGACCTGACATGTGAGCAGAGACGCGTCGGGAGGGTACCCAGGGAAGCGGGCGAGAAAGATCGACAGACAGATTAGTCAAAGTACTTGGAAGAAATAAAAGCCAAGAAAATACACGTCTCGTCTTCTTGTTGAATCTTTCGAAGTGTGTGCCTGCTGATTGTGCTACACAGGGGATCCTTTTGGTGCTGTGACCCGGATTCAGCAAGACAGAGGGACTTGGACTTGGTGGTTGGTTAGTAATGATTGTTGTCGACCTTCCCCGCATCTCTGGGCGACCCTGGGTTTTACAAATAAACTTTATTTGATAGTGTTAGGTATGTTAGTGTATCAGTAAGGAGTAGAGGTAAAGGACAGTAGAACTAACACAAATCAGGGGTTTAACGGGGAATGTTATTCAGATGACTGATTTGATGTGGGAAGATTTGTCAAGCTGTGTTTTGGCGGGATTAGCCAGGCAGTAAGAAAGGGGTATTGAAGGAAACTAGAATTATTTGCCAGGGACGATTTAGGGGAATTACATAAGCAAAAGTTATGGGGAGGGCTTGAATCAAGATGAAGTTTAGAAATCCTAAAGTCTGAGAGAGTGGTAGAAGAGTGGACGGGTACATTATATGGTAAGCCCGCGGGACATCCAATGGGATGGAGCTCAGGCTGAGCAGTTGGGCATATAATGTTGTAACCCGAGACGAAGCTCCTGCCATGAATTGACTTGAATGGATTTGATTTACAGACCGGATTAGAGGGATTCTTGTGGTTAAGCCATGGGTCTGAAGGCCAAGGATAGACGAACAAAATCTCATCAAGCAGTAGGTTAGGCAACGGTGGGTTTAAGGTTTTCTGAGATGGAACTTATTATGTAACCCTTGTAGAGAAAAACACAACGCAAAGGCTATGGTTAACTGTAGCCTTTAATTCCTTGGATTAAAGAGATTAAAGCTTACAAGTAAATATTGGGGACGGTCAGATACATTAGCTCTCTTGGGTAATTTATTCAATGCATTATGGTAGTAAGGAGCAATGTTGTTTCAGGAAACGGTAGATATGCAGCTAGTAAGATAAGAAAATATCTGACTGTTAGGTTGAGGATTAGGTACTAGTAAGGTTAAGAGAGGAGAACGCAGAGGAGATAGGGTGGGGAAACGACAGTTGGTGCCTCCATCCATCAGTGGGTGCAATGATGCAGAAAACCAGCACGACTGCGGAAGGAGATGATGGGTTTGGACCTGGGAGAACGAGAACCCATGGAGAACGTCGGTGTGGGAGCAGCAGTTGGTCCATCCTGTAACATGGCCGGTGTCTGCTAAAGCAGGGGACGTGGTGAACGTCAGTAGATGGAAAATATCTGTGCCTCCATGTAGGATGACCAATGTTCCTGGAAAACAGTGGGAGTTGAGCTGTACCCGACGGTGGGCCAGATTAACCAGGACTAAACCGAGACTCTTCAAACCCTATCTCACCATGTGGGACTTTGTTTCTCCAGTAATGGAAATATCTCACCATGTGGTGACTTTGTTAAGTCAATTTTAAATGTTAAATGAGCGCATTTGTATTTCTAATGTAATGTTTATTGGCATGATGTATTTGTGTGCCATAAAATATCGATATATGTTTATAAGCGCGGAGATGTATATTCTCTTGTATGTACGATAATATGATGATGTATTTGGGCGCTTAACAGTGTATAGATCCTTTACGGAAAATAATTGTTGTAAGTTTGTTACGTACATTTATTTATAGATATATAACGTTGTTATCATTGGCTAAACAGAGCAAAGAAATCCTTGTCAATATTTCTTGTTTGGTGATGGAGGTGTGTAACATAATGGTTATGAAACCTATGTAATACTCTGCTAATCCCATCCCAAAGTAATCCCTTAGTTTGTTATAATCACTAAGCTGTTGTTAAGCGACAATGTTTTGACAACTCAGTCTGTCGGGTACATTAGACCCAGGTTTGACTTCAAAGTTCAGTTCTCAGCCAGTTCTCAGCCAGTTCTCAGCCATCGACCTGGAGAGAAGGTTGAGTCTCAGCCAACACCCGGCTATGCGCTGGTGACAACACGAACTGACATGTGAGCAGAGACGCGTCGGGAGGGTACCCAGGGAAGCGGGCGAGAAAGATCGACAGACAGATTAGTCAAAGTACTTGGAAGAAATAAAAGCCAAGAAAATACACGTCTCGTCTTCTTGTTGAATCTTTCGAAGTGTGTGCCTGCTGATTGTGCTACAAAGAGCGATGACCCATTCTATATTCTGAAACTAACTGAAAGCTGTAAAAATGGCCTATTTTCAAAGGTTTCATTAAAAAATGCATGTAATATTTAATCACTATTGTCAACATTTGAAACATGTGACCTCATGTAAACAGGTAACTTGAAGGTACCTTCATAGAGACCTGTTTGGATCATTCATGAAATAAAAATGTCATCATTGGACGTTTTTAGTCACTCCTATCTAAAATCTTAACTTGATTTACAACCAAAAATACACTCTGAATGTCTTTGTTTACAGGTCCATCCCATTCATGACAACAGTAGCCATCTTTATATATGTGCTTCAGTCCTACCATCATTCCCATCAGCTGACCAGAAAAAAAACACCAGACTACAGACCATGGGTCCTGATTTCCAAAGTTACTGGATGTATTCACTCAGCTTATTGCACCTGTCCAGCTGGGTATGAAATTAAACAATTTGTTTATGTTGTTGTTGCAATTCTAATTGTTGAAGTTTTTTTCATTTACACATCGTTTAATCACTCAACTAAATTTCAATTCAGAAAGTATGTAACATTGCCTAAATGGCAATGCATTATTTTCCTAATAATTAATCATAGTTAATAGATTCACTATGAAATGAATTAAATTCTGTCTTTCTATTATAAATTCTGACATATAAAAAATAATCAATATAAAGTAATTTGTCAATTATTCAACTTTGACGTTACATGTTCATTGACGTTACATATTGTTTGTTTTTAATTTTTCACTCTTTGAAAGTGATGTTTGTTTTCTTTTATTTGCAGATGAAATTGCTGCATTCACAGGGTTGTCTTGTTTGTTGATAGCTCAATATACAACGTACTTGACGAGTCTACATGTATGTACGTTCAGGATACTGGTCTGTGTTCTTTTTTAGCATATTGTTAGGTTGTCTGCATTCAGCAGCAGAATAAAAGCTATTTCCATTTAAATTGTTCAAACAATTATAGGCCTCTTTTAACTAATTGTTAAATGTAACATTAATATAAGCATACATTTGATTGTCATTAAATTTAGCATTTGAGTAGTTCAACATACATAATGGTGGGCCATGAATAACTAATATGATTTTTTAGAAATATTTATTTTGATCGTTAAGTTTGCCCTAGTTTCGCTTAACAATTGTGTTGATTTCATTTTGTGTTGATTAAAACAGTTTCCATCTTAATATTCTTGAATCTTGCCTTTTTTATGTTTGATACATAAATCTGCGAATTAGTGATTAGGAATATTGAACATTTAGACAGAAATAAAAAATAAGACATTTTCCAGATGTGTTTGAAATTATACCAATGTTATTCTTTTCCCATGAATTTTTCCTGTGAATTTCTGCTTTAAGTTATAAATTGGTTACTTATAATTACAGGGAAGGGGAATGCTGCAACCACATAGGGGCTTTGCTGTTTGGTATTGCTGATCTTCCAGAAAAAAGAAAGGATGGATGCCTAGCTTCTACTTCAAAAAAGTGCATATGGAGTGACTTTAGCATGATGTCAGCACCAAGGAAGAGGAAATTGAGTCCGAAACGATCTGAAGATTTAGTGTACAAGAAGAACACTGTTCTCCAAGCAAGTAGGAAGCTGCATGTTGAGAAGATCTGTGATCACAACGCCAACAAGGGATGCACAGTAAACATTGAACGTTTCAAGAAAAGGTTGGAAGAAAAGAAATTGAATGTAGGATGTCTGAAGAATTTTCAATCAGATTCTTCTACACAGGGGCTCGAAGTCCCAGCACTACATGATATAAGATTTCTCTTCATAGACAGTGTCAATCTTAATAGCATCATGTGCAGAGAAGTGTTCAAACATTATTTCAAATCTCTATCACAGACCGAGGAGGATATTGAAGCAACAGAGGTTCTAACAAGAGGACAGAAATCACACGGGTGGAAACAAGCCAGAACAGAACGAATCACCTCTTCACATTTTGGCAGTGTTTTTAAGCGCAAGGATGACACCCCTGCTGATAACCTGCTGAAAGCAATAATGTATTCAGATTTCAAGAGTAAGTATACTGAATATGGGAAGAAACATGAAAAAGCTGCACGAAAGATGTATGTCAAACAAATGCAAACGAAACACCAACGACTTCAGGTGAAGGAAAGCGGACTCTTTGTACATAAAGAATCTCCATTTCTTGGTAGTAGTCCAGATGGCCTTGTCTACTGTTCCCATTGTGAAGATACCAGTGTTTCCGTTTACCGGCATATGCCGGTAATATACCGGTAAAAATCACGATTGACCGGTTTATTTTTGGTCAGCCAGTCCTGGGGACCGGCAATATATTTTTAACAGGATATTCAATAATCAAAATATGACTAAATTTGTTTTCTAAAACATCAAACTTACAGATAAAAAACATAATCGTTTTCAAAAGGCAAGCGATACCAATCGGGAGTTTCGTTTCTATTTTTAAAGTAACAGTTAACATCCGTAGCGGCGAGCACTTTTGTAACATAATGGTTATGAAACCTATGTAATACTCTGCTAATCCCATCCCAAAGTAATCCTTTAGTTTGTTATAATCATTAAGCTGTTGTCAAGCGACGATGTGTTGACAACCGAGTATGTTGGGTATATTAGACCCAGGTTTGACTTCAAAGGCAGTTCTCAGCCGGTTCTCAGCCATCGTCCTGGAGAGAGAGTTGACTCCCAGCCAGCACCCGGCTATGGGCTGGTGACAACACGACCTGACATGTGAGCAAGGGCGCGCTCGGCGTCGTGAGGGAGCCCAGGGAAAGCGGGGCTAGAAGGCTCGATGGCCAGAGTAGTACTTGGAAGAAATAAAAGCCAAGAAAATACACGTCTCGTCTTCTTGTTGAATCTTTCGAAGTGTGTGCCTGCTGATTGTGCTACACTTTGGCGTGAGGACGGGTTATACTGTAACAGATAGAAATGCCTGTTCAGGGCCAGAGGTAAACTGTATTGGTAGTGAAAAGGGGTAATTTAAGACTTGGTAAGTTTGAAAATTTAGTAATAAAAATGGCGTCATCAAAGCAGACGACGCTGTTTGGATTCGTTGGGTCAAAAAGAAAGCCTGAAACGAAACCAAACGAAAAAGAAAGCTCCAAATCAGGTGAAACAAAACCCAAAAAAGCACGAAAATTTAATGCTGACTGGAAAAACGACTTTCCTTGGCTAAGATATGATGAAGAAATCAGTAATAATAGTAAACAGGCTGGAGCAGGCCTTATGTTCTGTCGTATTTGTGAGGCTGCAAATAAAGTAAATGGGTTTACAAGGGGTGTATAAATTTTCAAAAGTCTGCCCTAAAAGAGCATCGGGACAGCGCCAGCCACCACGAGGCAGTCGTTCGTCTTTCTCAAAAAACGGCCATAGAATCGCACATCACAAATATTCAAAATAAAAACAATGACACGCCACAATGATGCGTACAGTTTTATTCATGGCACAGGAAAACGTTCCAACAAACAAATTTAAGGGACTGATTGACTTACAAAAAAGAAATGGATGTTCATCTTTGAATGGAATTATTTACTCGCATTCTGACACAATTGACGAGATGGAAGGGATCCTAGCTGATTGTACCATAGAAAAGTTAAAACAAAAAATATCACAAAGTAGGTTCGTCGGCCTTATAATGGACGAAACAGTAAACGTAACTGTCGAAAAGAAACTGATAATGTTCGCACGTATAGTTCATAAGGGAAAGGCGGAAACGATTTTCCTTGGAAACTATACAGTTCATAGTGGGAATGCCGAATGTATCACCCACAAAGTGCGGGAGGTAATGGAAGAATGGGACATTCCTTTTGAAAAATTAATTGGTTTGGGAACAGACGGCGCTAGTGTAATGACTGGCCGCAAAACTGGTGTTGCAAGACTCAGGGAGTTATCCGAAGTGCTCGAGGATTCCGATTTTTCGAGTATTAAACAACCATGCACTGTCAGATGGCTAAGTTTGGGTCGAGCCGTCAAATCAACAAAAAGTAATTTGCCTGCATTAGTGTTTGAGATCGAGGAAGAGGGGGCAGAGAGAAACAATACTGCTGCGACAGGAATTTCCAAAAAATTAAACACGTACTCCTTCATCGCAACAACTTACATGTTGAGTGATGTTTTGCCAATAATGGAAAAGCTAGTGACTGTCTTTCAAAGAGAAACATTAAATCTTTCTATCATAAAACCCATGGTTTCTTGTGCAAAAGAGTCACTTCAATAATTACTCACGCAGGAGGGGGATCATGAAAAGTTCCTTAACGAGAATTTGAAAGATGGAGTGTTTCGAGGAATACACGTTACATATGCAGACACCCGTTCTGTAGAAGCCTTTAAGAACAAAAGGGCGTGTTTCATTCAAGAACTGATCAATTCTCTTGACAAAAGGTTTCCTGACAAATACATGGATATTCTCCAAGCCCTAGATAATGTCCTCAATAGTGAGAAATACCCAGACACAAAAGAAGATATGTCAAACCATGGAAGGGATTCCCTTACAGTACTGTTAGATCACTTCTGTCCCGAGCCTGCGATTGGTCAAGAAAATGCTGACGTCATGCTTCACATAAACCGAGAGCGTTCCACCCGTGTATTTCACCAATTTAAGCGGGTCAATTCAGGGATCGGCGCTGGCAATTTTGACATGGCTTGCAAAATGCTCATTACAGAATATGCCGACATATTTCCAGATTTCAGCATTCTTGCTGAAATCGCGCTCACCATACCGGTGAGCAGTTTGCCAGCCGAGAGGGGGTTCAGCCTCCAAAATAGAATTCACACTGCCAGCAGAAACCGACTAGCTCAACGTCGAATGAACAATTTAATGATTCTAAACATGCATGCAGAGGATTCAGATGGGTCAACATTTGATTTCACAAGAGCTTCTGAAATTTTCAGAAAAAATAAGAAAAGAAAAGTATAATTGACTGTTCGTTTTTCACAAAGCAAACTGTTATCACTGCTGTGATAAATCAGATTGAGTATTATTGTGAAAGACCAGACCCTTTACAAATCACAAACTGTCAATAATTATTAGAAATCAAATGTCCAGCTTCCATGAAGTAGAGAATGAAAAGCCCAGAGCAGCGCTGTACTGTGTTGATGAATATTCATGTTATTTTTCTGAATTTTACCAATGTGTTATCTATTGAATTACTTAAAGTGACAGTGTATGTTTGATGAAATATTATTTGGCTGAAGCTGAATTACACATTACTGATTTCTACTGAATTGTAAGCCTAAGGTGAAACTGTGAACTGTAGAATTTTACGAAGTTCAAGTGACAACTTGTCAAATTTGCTGATTTAAAAACATGTTACAGTATTCCTGTTTTACTACAACATAACTGTAGTGTTTCATAATTAAGTTCAAGTAATGTGTAACACTGTCACATTTATTAAAATAAAACACAAACACAATCATGTTAATTGTATCTTTTATTATTATCGAATTATTACACGATCAGTTATTACTCAGTGGTCATTTTGAGACATGCATTTATGTTCAACTTCATAAAGTCTTCCAGACCCTTTACAAATCACAAACTGTCAATAATTATTTGCTAATCTGTAAACAATTCAGTTTTCAATGTATTATTCCGTAATCGTTCAACTATTTGTCTTGTTTTGGCAATCCTATCTAAACCCTCAAAATGACACACTTGACAAGAATGAGTCAGAGTGATTCTTTATTCTGATTGGTTGAGAGAACAGAACAAAGTTTGTGACGTAGCACCCACTTGGCTGAGACAGCATGGTGGCCTGAAAACGTGAGCCGGGACTTGAATTGAATTTTACACTACAAACGTAAAAGTAAGTAATGGTAATTAATTGAATGTAGAGCAATACTATGTATTAGTGTTCAATTTCAACCGTAAACTGATATTGCATGCATGTTACTTTCAGCCAAGACAGAATACGAGACCAAATAATGAAATTAATATAAAAAATATTTTTGCATAATCAACATTACATTCTGTAACATAATTTAACATCTTTGGGAATACATAAATGTGGAATTAGAATTTGGCATATAAATGGACTGGTAAAAATTCTTTTGGACTGGTAAATTTGAGACATACCAGTCCTCGTCCCTCGGACTGGTAAATTTGAAAGTCACCGGAAACACTGGATACTGTTGGTTTATTAGAAATCAAATGTCCAGCTTCCATGAAGTAGAGAATGAAAAGCCCAGAGCAGTGCTGTGCTGACAGGGATTTTTACTGTCATCTTCAAGATGATCATGTTAGGTTGAAGCACGGCCATAAATACTACTTCCAAGTGCAAGGACAGATGGGGGTCACCGGAAAAAGATTTTGTTGTATGGACATGTGTTGGGCTCAGCATTGAAAGAATCTCCTTTTATGAAGAAATGTGGAATGACATGTACAAAAAACTTGAACATTTTTTCATCAATTATTTCATTCCAGAACTATTCTCTCGACGGATTGAACGGGGTCTGAAACTATATTTTCACTGAAGACTTGCTCAAGCGTTGTTTCTACTTGGAGCTTGGACAGTATTGTATCATTTATGACATTGTCATATACAAAATAGATCAGTGTTGTGTGATGAATATTCATGTTATTTTTCTGAATTTTACCAATGTGTTATCTATTGAATTACTTAAAGTGACAGTGTATGTTTGATGAAATATTATTTGGCTGAAGCTGAATTACACATTACTGATTTCTTATTAAACGTTTACTGTTGAGAAAAATTTTCATATGTTATTCCAAAGTCAAACACTGCCACTTTAAGTTATTTTTTTGATAGTTTCAGGTTTTGCATCATTTTTGGAGATGTTCCTCTTTGGCAAATTGGTCATATAGTGCTTAGCCAATCTTGCATACATTCTCATTTATTCCACATTGTATTTTTGTTTTCTCAATAATAACATACAAGAGCCTTTGTGTCCTCATAATGTTTAATTCTTTTATAATCCTGAAATAGTAAAGTTATTTGCTTTTAAAGGCAATTTAGCTGAAACATTTATAAGGAAGTTATACACAACAGTAAGTATGCAAGTATGCATCATGCAAAATCTGTAAGAACATTTTAAATAAAATTTGTAGGTCAGTCAAGAAACTGCATTTTCGGTAGTCATTTTTATCTCAAAATATTTTCTTCAATTAAATTTATATACAAAAAAATCAAAGTTTAAGAAAAATTGTCTCTGCAATTCTTTTCTTAAATACTTTATTTCCTAAACAAACCGTCTGAGTAGTTCTCAAGATGAATGTCAGCCTCTTGTTATTAAAGAAAATTGTGAATTTATTTGGTGAATTAATGCCTTGAGACTACATAAATCCTGTTGGGTTTTTTGCCTAATGTTTGAGAATATTATAAATACACTAATACACCATATTGATTGATTAGTGTCATAACTAATTATGACAAACCAACATTAAAACAAAGGTCACTATGTTAATCTGGTGTTGAGTTATTTTTAAATTTTAATTAGTACAAACATGGACAATGAAGGGTGGGATAGCCATGAAAATTTATCAAACCAGTTTAGAGTCAATATTTTGAAATTATTCCTAAGAACATGGTACATTTTAATGTTTTAGATTGAGTATTACTACATGATGGTGACATTTTTTAGTTAAAACGTGTTAATGAAGTTAACGATTCATTTGTTATGACAATTACTCAGAGAATAGCATATCATTTTTCAAAGGGAAAACATTTAGAACTAATGTCCTAGGTGCTGAAAAGCCTTGCTGCAGCATTACAGGAAAACAGCTTGATTATGCTATGATTATTGGTAAACATTAAACATTAACAATATTGTCAATAACACTTCCGTTCAATCATTAATCTGAATCTTGCACAAGTGGAGGCCACAAGTTGGTAAGATAAGTGCAAATTTTGAAGAGTTTTGAAATTCTTCTTCCTTGAGAGATTGGTACATTTCCTTGAAGTATCCTGAAGTTCTTAATTCTCTCCATTTGCCTCTCGACATGTATACGTAGACGGGCTATGTCTTTTGTCAAATTAACATCTCGTTTTGTAAACTGTTTCCCCTTCCTCTTAAAAGGAGGAATAATGAGTTCAATACCTCTTGGCGTTGTCAAGTCTGATATGGTGCACCTTTATCCACCATAATTGCATCATTTTCCTCCAAAATATCCAGAAGACCAAATTCTTGAGTAATCTTTTTGTCACTAGTTGATCCAACCCAACAATTAGATACAAATGTCACAATACCATTGGGACTTATTCCTACAAGGGCTTTGTGAGTCATATGAGACTTATAGTCACTGTACATCAGATTCTTTAAGGATCAGGCACTAGACGTTTCACTGTAAAGTTCTGTGCAATCAAGAATAATCTTGTTTTTGGAAACTTCTCCTTAAACCCTCTTGTCATAATCTTCTTCACTGTTTCACTTGATGGCCACTGAACTAAAAATGACAATTGAATTACTGTGTGACTGTGTGAGTAATTAAATGTGTCAACCAAATTATTTGTCTGATATTGGTTTTTATTACGTTCATAACCATAATATTTCGCGCTGTTTTATTATTCGCGCATTATTGCTTTGCGCGAAAAGCGCGAAAATTAAACCCCCGCGAAATATTCTGATTATACAGTACCAAATAGATAATCCATCTTTCAATTATGTCACTACACTGTGACGTTGTTATACAAAATCTGAAGCTCAAATCTTCAAGAAGAAGTCCAAGACGGAGCCGCATTAACACCATGAAAAATTCAGTCAACACATCCAACGTTTTTGGTCTCCCTCCAGATGACAATGTGTAGTCAAGCTTACGACTTGAAGTTCTGGCTTCTGCTTCCTCCTTGATTTCATCAAATACTGCTTCAAAAACCTCCCGACTTGGAATGTCTGTGTAGAAGCTGACAAGCTCATCGCTGTGTTTGATGTCATCAAAGGTGAGAAGTGGCAGCTTGCACTGTACACCAAAATCACGAGTATGTGTCTGTGTCTGGGTACTAGACTGTTCAAACATCTTAATATCACTGTCATCAGGTTGAACTTCTGACGAGATGGTATTTGCCTCTTTTTGAGTATCCATGCATCTGATAAAAAAAGGTATGTGATAGTACAAAGAGAAAACAGGAAAGACATCAAGCCTAATGCAGATTTATTTGTTGCCTTTTGCTACTGTGGTTACCCAATTTTTAAATATTTTTCCAGTTTCCATTTAAACAATTTGCGCTTTTTGCATATGGGAGTAGAGTAATTTTCCAACCCATATCTAAAAGTCTCAAAAGTATTATTCTAATAAACCTGGTATATGTTTAGATCAGGTGCTTAGGTGGTGCCTTTGGTTATACTTAATTCTTCATTAAACTTAGTGCATATGGGCTGTAGATGCCAATTATGATATTTAATGACGGTATGACGTATGTCACATTCCCTACAATAAAGAAGTTGACAAATATGTAAAACTCTTCCTTATGCACCATTGAACTATATTAACTATAAACTATATTTCATGAGTAATTATTATGTCAAGTTTATTGATGCTAATATATATTAGCCTTTTAATATATATTTGGAATGGATTGTTTCTGGTATTAGGTGGCAATAAGATGATTTGGTTGGATTAAAAGTTTGGAAGGGGGACATCACTGTGCATCACATGCACATATTTCTTGTTTATTATAGATTTATTCATGAAACACACAAAATATCAGTTGTTGACTGAAAACACTTTACACGCAGATGCAAACGAATTATAAATTTAATACTTCATAGAACTTTTTACCTGCATGATAAATCTTTTCTCTTTACAAAATATAAGCTTATATATTCAATAATCTGTGTATTTCTCATGCTCACCTCGATGTTGAGATAAGTTGTACTGGTTCAGTCTGATGACAGTAGTCGTGATGGAAATGCAATGAGACATCCAGTGGGTGACAGTCGTTGTTTAGTAACAGGCTTGTGGTTGTGTTGTCCATGTCATCATCATTTGCTTCTGTCATCTCCTCCTTATCATCACATTCTACGACCATCTGGTTTTCCTCTAATCTCTAAAATTATAAACATATAGGCCCTACATGTAAGAGACACCACAACTTGGAGTAAGATATGTTATTACGTATGAAATCAATACAGTTGAGAAAAGGCTTTGAAAATTAAACTGATATATCAACAGTTTCAAACATATTACGAAAATAATGAATAATGACTGTTGAGGTTTGTACTAATTCTTACTAGGCCTAGGCCTACTGGCAGTAAAATTAATAACTAAAATTTTCAAAAAATTAAGATAAGTCATTGAATAAATAAAATCGTCGTAAAAAAACTAATCAAAATTAAAGTGACATACATACCCATGTAGGAAATTCCTTTATTGAACCATTTTCAGTCTGAAACAAGGAAGGGATGGTATAATCAGTTGATGGTCCCTTCAACCCCAAGAAATACTTGCTGCACAAGCGTTTGTGAACATTCCATTTAAAAGACCTCATCACGGTCTTACATCGCCGAATCCAAATACGTTTAGCACTCAAACTCTGTGGGAATCGATGAATTGAAATTACCCTACCATCGATTACTTTTCCCCGTTATACCCCTTTGCAAATACAGCAATACGACTTATATTTCCTGCTCGAATCCTCCGCCATGATTACGCTCCGGAAGCGATCAGTGCATTTTGCGCTTGCGCATAAAGCGTCTATCCAAGGGCGGACAACTTAGTTTTCGGAAAGGGCAATTTGATCAATTTAGAATGCTTTTCCTTAGTGCTTCTGATATTTGACAACTATTTAATTATTCACTCGGTTTGGAAGACGGATTTTTTCACGCGACAATTGGTTAAGTTCCGTATTTTGGGTTCAAATGTTATTTGTCATTCATTTGCAATTAAAATAAATTTAGATAAAATTTGAAGTTACGTATTTTTCACTGTGAAATTGTGACGAAACCATTCTGAAGACAATTAGCAGCATCAAGTTAATTTTCAAATGATCGTTTAATGAAGTTCCATAACTTAGTGACAAGTACTTCTGATCATACCATATACAATGTCATTATTGTATATCAAAAATAAAAGTCAAAAGTAATCTGAGAAAGGAGATCCTCCAGTCAGTACAGCTTTCATATCTGATTTGTATCCACTAATTACAACCTGGTTTATTCTTTTTTTAAACAGACCTCACAAATCACTGCTCTAACTTCCCTAATGTCGTCCAGAGCTAAATCAAATTATACTGATAGAATAACTGATTTCATGAATGAATGCAGATTTCGAGTTCGAACATAGGTCGTTATCTCTGGTCGTTCCGAGGTACAAAACAACACCCTATTAAGAAAGAACTTTCACAATTGCCACTGTCTTTCCAAAAGGCAGAAGACAAAAGCAGAATTGTTAAACCAATGACGTTAAAAACCTTTTCATATCTGCAAGGTTATATTGAAATCTGTAGGTGAGTACAGAGCACTGCTTAGGAACACCTCTCCTACCCTAGTAATGATGGATAACTTGAATACTTGAAGGAGGATTTACATTTTAACCGCCAGGAATCGTCCTTGTGCGGCAGGTTATAAGGCGCATAGACCTCTCATGTGTACTTAACGAGAATTCGTGCTCGATGATAACCTAACACGCTTTTTGGTGTTGTGTCGCAAACGATTGTAAACTGCCTCTTGTCAGTCATGAATAAAACCCTTCTCTTGTGATAATTCCACAGTCTTACAATTGCTGTTTTTGCATGAGACAAGTTTACATGAATGACCATGCCAGACCTCATTGAGCGAGAGTTTTAGGAGCCACTAAAATGCTATCATTACCCGCCTGCAGTCCCAATCTACACCCAACAGAACTTCTTTGGGACATTATGGAACGTCGCAGACATCGTTGGGATCCTTCTGTCCACACTTTTGCTGAGACTGGTAGGGATGTCAAGGAGGGTCAATAAAGTGATCAATGTTCACGGATCAGACCCTCGCTATTGACTTGAATACTTACTTAAACCCTACTTAAGGGCCTTATGGTTTCATTAAAGACAGATTCCTTCTTTATTATAGGCCGGTATTGGAATGGTGGCAATAGTATTTCTCATCTGAACGTTGTACGACCACCATTTTGCTGTTTTGAGTTTGTTCGTATTGGCATGAATTTTAACATTGGATCCCAAATGTAACTTCTCTTCCATCAAGAAAGAATGCAAGATGTATTTAGTTGGAAAACTGTATTTTGAAATCCTGTGGCTTTTAACCTATTGTATAAGTCTTTGATTGTGTCTGTTTAGAAAAGCATTAAAACCATGTTTACTCATTCTAAATACATCTGTATCAACTTATGCCATTTGTTTTAGAATACACTTTCTTTACACTATGAGAGCACTGAAAATTACAGGGTTGCATAACATAATTGGTATCTTCCTAAAAGGCAGAATTGGGAAACGTAGAACGGTTAAAACAACAACAACATTTGCGGTTGGCTGCACACATCTGACCCCTTATACTATAATCGAATGGCTCAAGTAAAAACAAATACAGGTTGCTGTGTGTTAAGCTTTTATTTTGCAGAAATCTTCATTTACCTGATTAGAACTTGATTTACTACATTTAATAAAGATATACAAACAAAATATGACGTACAAAAGATACATAAAATGGCACAAGAGCTTGTTTTCTATTAAGATTTGTTTATTGATAACAGTTCACCCATGTTCATTGTTCAAGTTAATTTGAGTGTGTGCATTCAATATCCAGAGATCAATCCTATTTGTCCAAATGTATGTTGTTACCACTCGGTACCAACGAATCGATTATTTTACTAATACTTGACTATTGTTGTCATATCTTGAGCGATTTCATTTAGACGCACTCCGTGGTACGAGTCATCAAAAGATATACTTCAAATCAAAGTTAAACCACTAAAATTATATCAAACTTTACACTTTTGGTTCAGCTTCGGTGTAGTAAAATGAACGCAGACAAAATAAATTGACACATTTCAAACAATTCAGAATGCGATTAACGAGGACCACAATTAAGATGTTGCACATTACCTGTATACATTTGAGCTCGATACGGTTGTAAGAAATTATTCATTTTGCAATTTGCCATAGCCTCCAAACTGTGTTTTATTGAACACCTCAAAAAACTATTGTATCAATTTGACCATTGTCAAGTCCCTTCACCATACATCATCAAGACTAAACGCTTTGATAAGTAATTCTTATAATGTTATTATAAATAAAATGAAACATTACTGTGATAACAAATGCCAATGAACTAATTGTTTCTGTTTCATGGCAATTCTGCATTTTGGGTTTTGCGTTTATTCAGGGAACCATATCATTCTCATTTTCTATAAGTGAATTATTTGAAGTAGCAGAACATAACAAACGCTTACGTCATTTGACAACTGAAATGTTTTTCATTGCTTAATATCATCAGCACATAAAGAATTTGTTAAATGATTATATCAGGTATTTTAGAATTAGCAGTTAATGGCGGACGGTAGTTAGTAATTGATAACATACAACGTGCATATTCAATGTGAATTGAGGATAATTTCAACATATATTTTAATCTTTGAATGTTATGATAAATTAAATATGCATCACAGTGTTATCTGTAATTGATATGATTTTAATAGTAGCTGTATCTTGATCAATAAATATTCTCTACATTTACAGAAAACCTAATTAATTTCCCATTGAATTAATTTAAAAACTCAATCTCATTAAGATGATTCTCATAATCAAACCTAATATATTTTCACGGCCGATAGCCTTTATACTTACTAAGAACTTGGCTTGAAAAATATATTTTACGGTCGCATCTATTGAAATAACGAAAAAGTTAGAAACTAGTTAGTATGTCCTTATTAGGATTACTATCTCCTAATTAGGAGATATTATGTCCTTATTAGGACTTGATATCTTCTAACACCTTATTGGGAAATAACTAAGACCTACTTAGGATATAGCTATTTCCTAATAAGGACATATTATCTCCTAATTAGGTGATAGTATTACCTAATAAGGGGATAGTAACTCCTAAATAGCAGATAGTAACGCCTATTTTACTACTAAAAGGTGATAATTAATGCAAATTAGGACTTGATTATCACCTAATTAGGAGATAACTAAGTCCTACTTAGGACATAGCTATTTCCTGATAAGTTGATACTTTCTCGTATAAAGGGGATAATTAATAATTAGGATAAACTAACTCTTAATAAGGTGATAATTATTTCCTAATTAGATTATAATTATCTCCTAAATAGGAGATAGCATGTCTTGATTAGGACTTAATATCTCCTAATTAGAAGATAGTTTCTCCTAATTAGATGGTAGTTATATCCTAATTAGGCTATGATTAAGTCCTAATTAAGTGATAAATATCTCCTAATTAGGAGTCAGTATGTCCTAATTAGGACTTCATATATCCTAATTAGGAGACAGTTTTAGGTGATGAGTAAGTCCTAAATAGGTGATGGTATATCCTAATAAGGGAATTGTTTACTGTGGCACTAGTTTGCCTCCGTAACTACTCCTAATTAAGAGATAACTTAGTCGTACTTAGGACATAGCTATTTCCAGATTAGGACTTAATTATCACCTAATTAGGAGTTACTAGTTATTAGGTGATAGTATCGATTAATTTGCAGATAGTATGTCCTAATTGGGTGATATATCATCTAATTAGGCATTAATTAAGTCCTAATTAGGAAATAGCTATGTCCTAAGTAGGACTTTGTATCTCATAATTAGGTGTTAATTAAGTCCTAATTAGTGGTTATTTATCTCCTAATTGCGCGTTAATATCTCCTAATTAGGTCATAGTATCTCCTAATTAGGAGATGAAAAAAATTTGACTGTGGCACTAGGGTGCTTCCGTAGATATCAATCATAAAATTGGCCAAACAGATTTTTTGACATTCCTGGGCGTTAGTCAATCTGTACACAAATAATACGATTTCCAAATTTTTGAAGTCGAAATATTTGTTCCACTAAAGAATCATGCAAATGACACTTTCGAGAACTAAGCTTAATTGTAAGTATATTGGTTTCAGTCTATATATATATTCCTCATAAATAGATTCCAATCCATGCTTACTCCTGTTATTATATGTAAATATATACAAAATCTGTAGGGATATAATGATTAATTTATTGTTCATAAGTTTGTAAAATTTCTATAAGTCGTGACGAAAGTCCCAAAGACTGCAAGCGGTCATATTCAATGAGATTTCCACAAAACGTTTATGAGATATGAGATTTACACGTACAAGTTCCCCTGCACCATACACCTATGTTATGACCGTCTATTCATGTTCCAGGGAGGTTACCTTCGACTTCTTACTTCCTTGTTAATCAGGCAACATTTTACATTTAGAATATAAAGTATTCTGATTCTATAATACGTAATGTAAAATGCATTTGAGGCAAAGAAAGCAAGACTTTATAGCATTGTATATTAATTTTTTTGCTACAGAACAGTCATGAAATAAACATACTATATAAACATACTATATAAAGTAACAAGTCAATTCTATTGGTCTGTTCTGCCTACTCCAAACGATAATTCCTCACACTGTCGTAGGAGCGAAATTGGAACAGAAGTAAGAAATCAAATACGGCGGAGATTTTATGTAACAGACGTCATAAACAAGTCGATCCATGTATATCAATTTACAGTGTACCCAAGTATTTAAGCCACCGGGTCAGGAGAGCATTCTATCAAGGTTGGCATTAATATCAGGTGGGACAATATGAGGCTGGGGCTTCAAAGAAAACTGTCCAATGCCCTGTCATTACTTTTTCTCTCATACATATTTGAACAAGCAATAAAGTTTGCAACGTTTGGAAGATAAAACTTTGATATATGTTTGTAAGAAGGATTTACATAGCGGAGTGTGACTGTTAACTTGTACGATATCAGAACATTTGCAAATATATATTTTTCATAAAAAATTATGAAAAAAAAATTATTCACGGCTAAATGCAATTTTCTTCTGTGTTAGCTCTGACATCGTTGACTGGTTGGGGGTGTGCACACTAATTTATCACAAGTGTCCTATATTCAGCTATATAACAGTTGATACTAGTTCCTATTTCTTCTCCACTTTTTTATGAAGTCACTTGACACAATTTTACAGAAAGTTTCGTCGTATGCGATTATCTATACAATCAATAATGAAACTGATCTTTTATCTTAGCTATCTGTAATTAGATAGCCTCGAGTGAATGGATAAGCCGACGTACAAGTTCCGTCATCCTACTGTTGAATCTTTTCAATCACGAAAATATGACTATATTATATGGCTAGATTTATAAATCTATTATTTATATGCCAGTTTCCACCAAAGTAGTATAGACTAATATATGTATTTATTAAGTCTGGAGTTGTGTTTAGTTAATGAAACGTTTTTTTTCTACGTATGCAATTGCCATATTTTTTTTTTTTTGCTTCCTTTTCGTTTCAATATCATGTAATAGCAGTGATAGAATACATTGGACGATTTTATGTTGTTCTTCAACTCCGCTTATATACCTGCACCGTTTTTCTTTAGATTTATTTTGATAATCACCTACCTAATTAGAATTAAAAAGGTGACAAAAATGTACTATAATCTGAATGTTAAATAGTGAATTTGTACAGGGACAAAAGTACAGAGCAGCCTCTTTCGGAAGTTGATCGGGGCTCAACATAGTTGTATTTGCTAAAGGCAATTTTCATTTTCATTTTAAAGACCGCTTCCGAATCTGCGTGTTAATTAACTTGACAAAATCACAAGACAACACACATCTTATGTACCGAAGCTCTTTTTGAATGTAGCTTACGTCTCTGTTCAAACTATGAACATCCTGAGTACACCATCTCTCCAAATAGTTCCGCATCTCCGTCGCTTAAATTGTCTTCATGAGTCCATAGATCTTCTGTCGTTAGTGTGCTATCATGGTCATGCCTCATAGCTTTTGTCTCTGATGAGCCGGAGCGCATCTTGGTGAATAATCATTATACATAACTTCGTCATCCAACATAGTTTCTGTCTTTCCCGTACTTTTGCGGCTACTGACTGTAAGACCAGTCACCATAGCTGTTTCCGTATGTACTGTTGCGCATCACATGTAAATAGTTGTAGTGAGCATTAAGTATAGTTACAGACATTTTATGAACGCTTTAGTCAGTTTTTATATCTTCATGTTTAACTTAGCAAAGGGAGGTAACTCTAATCTTTGATGTTAGAGTGGAGAACATGTGCTTTTGGAAATGGGGAAGGTGGACATTTTGATGAGAGAAATTAATATGAGAATAAGCTAAGAATTTGGGTCAAACAAGAATGGTATGTACTTTTAGTGTTGTAGAAACATCTTTTTGTAATAGTTATCATATTTCAAGCAAATAATTATTCATATTTTGTTTGTAAATTACACATGATGTTAGGTCATTTCATGATAATTTCTTACCCTTTTTCAATGTGGAAAAGGTCTTTCATAATAATATCCAAGTGTTTATTGAATGTAATTTGTTAAAGGGTATAATTCTTTGAGATTTAAGAGTTATTATAGTTAAGCAATTTATCATATTTTTGGAAAGAAATCCCTATGGTATCTTTGAGCGTAATGTTTGTTTAAATTCTGAAAGTGAAATGTTTGACTTATTTAAGTTCTTATTTCATGTGAGTTTTATTTTGTGTAACTGCTTTAGTTTTCTATTAACTTTGCAGTTAATCGTCTTCTCAACGTTAAACAGTATCAGAAGTTAGAATCGTCTTAATCATTAGAGGTTCCAAGAATAAGAATGTTTGAATTTGAGGATTATGAATTGGAATTACATAGATATTGTTGGAATAAAAAGGGTAGAGGAATTAACATTCAAGTTTCTTTATTTGAGAAGGAAGGAGCGAACTGAGAACATGAGTCAAATTAGAATATACTTAGAACTAAACATGAACGTGCCATATGTGACATCACATAACATTAACATTCTTGTCCAGTAAACAAGAGATACCTGTAAGAATGGCCAGTGAGGACATGGACAGCAGTTCAGTAATTAGTACTCTTAGTACAAGGCACAAAAGAATGACTGAAAAGGGCCTCTTATACACTAAGGAACAGAAGGAGAAACTTTTGAGCTTATTTAGATAGTTAAGGGCTAAACAGGATGCTATTATATCTCTTTTGGAGGAAACCACAGATATTAAGAGAGTTACAAATGAACATTCACAATTTCTGACATTGTTAGAGAAGCATTATGCTCTGAGAGAACAGTATGTGTCCCTTCTTGATCTAGAGGCTAAAACGCAGTATGAGTTTAAGGTTGACTGTGAGGAAAATCCATTCATACACGGTTTCAAGGCTAAGTTAGAGAAGTGGTTCAGTGAGCACACAGTAGCGCCTAGTGATAGCATATCTCAGAAGGCAGGGTCACAACACTCTCACAGTAGTCAGGGTAGTAATATTGCTATGGCTAGGATGAAGGAAGACCAGAAGAAAGCCGAGTTGCAAGCCAAAGCCCTCAGCACTGAAAGAAATGGAAAAGTTGGAATTAGATAAGCTTAAGTTGAGGATTCAAGAGCAGGAACTAGAGATAAAAACAGAATTAGCCATAAATGAAGCCAAGTCCAAAGTCAGGAAGCCAGTCGGGTATCAAGAAAGAAACAGAGAACCCTGAAATGAAAGTTCAAAGAAATACAGAAATAATTCCACAAAATTCGCTCACTCCTCCGTACACTCCAAACCATGACAACACACAGAGGGAAAGACCACCACCTGTAGACTATGCTTCTGTGGTCCAACACCTGAAGAAGCCTTCGGCGGAATTGAAAACATTTAGTGGAGACCCCATGGACTACAAGCGATTCATGCGTCAGTTCAACAGCATGGTAGTATCCAACAGTGACAACGTGGATGAAGTAGTGAACTATTTGGATCAGTATACCTCAGGAGAGGCAAATAAAATAGTATCTGGATTTAGTTATCTGGAAGGGGGAAGGGCATATCAGGCAATACTCCATGAGTTTGAAGGCCGCTATGGTGACTCTAACATTATTGCAAATGCTTTTGTGAAGAGAGCTTTGGAATGGCCGAATATAAGAATAGACAGTGGAAAGGCTTTAGATGAATAAGCCATCTTCCTTACAGAATGTGAGAATGCAGTACAGACAATTGACGCCATGAGGATTCTTGAATATCCAGACAACATGAAGCGGATGATCATGAAGATGCCCTATCAATATCATGACAAATGGAGAAGTATTGTGGACTCAAACAGATTTCAAGGTGTAGGCATATATTTTCATGACATCGTTGACTTTGTGCGAAAGAAAGCGAGAAAGGCAAATGATCCAATATATGGAAAAAGAGCGAGCTGACAGAACCGAAACCAAACAGAACCAAGACAAGATCCTTTGCAACTAACTTGAAGCAGGATAGTAGATTTGAGACTGATCACATCAAGACAGTTGAGCCAGATAACAGAAAGGCCAAGTCATTGCAGAAACCATGTATCTACTGCAAGGGAGATAATCATGGTATAGAAGATTGTTACAGATGGATTACATTATCACATGAGAACAAGTTGGCATTCCTTAGAAGTAAGGGACTGTGTTTCAGATGTCTGCATCAAGGACATATCAGCAAAGACTGTGAGAAGAAAGTATCTCTGTGCACCAAGTGTGGACTTAGGCACCGGACTGTGTTGCACATTATAAAACCAAAGGTTCAGACAGAACAGACAAGATTTGACCAAAAGGAGAGGAGAGGAGACTCTCAGAAAACTGTGAGCTGTATGGGGGCTGGTCAGGGAGAATGCACGATAGTACAGCTTTGATCAGAAAACTATTGAAACAGTGAAGAGATCTTTCTATGTCGATGATTTCTGAAATCTGAGAATACCGACGAAGAAGTCATCACTCTTGTAGAGAATGGAAGTGCCTTGTGTTTGAAAGGCGGGTTCAAACTAACTAAGTGGACAAGTAATAGCCATGAAGAGCATTGCTGTTGCTGACAGAGCTAAGAGTATCAGAGCTCTAGATTTGGACAATGATCTGCTTCCATCAGAGAGAGCATTAGGAGTCTTTTGGAAAGGTGTGGAAGACTGTTTAAGTTTCCAGATTCAGCTCAAACCACAGCTCAACACCAGAAGAAGTATACTTTCAGTCATCAGCTCAGTATTTGACCCGATCGGATATGCAGCGCCATATGTATTGATTGCGAAGATCTTGCAGCAAGACTTGTGTCGACGACAACTGGACTGGAATCAAGAAATTACAGGAAATGATTTGAAGATATGGCAAAAGTGGCTAGATGGACTGCAATACCTGGAAAGTATCAAGTTGCCAAGATGCTACAAACCACCAGACTTTGGTCTGATCACATCATGTCAAATACACATGTTTTCAGACGCCAGTGAGAATGGCTATGGCATAGTTGCGTATCTGAGATTGACGAATGACAGAGGTCCAACATGTGTATCGTTCATCCTGGGAAAATCAAGGGTTAGTCCACTCAAGAAAATCACAATTCCAAGGATGGAATTGACAGCTGCCACCATTCCAGTCAAGATTTGTAGGTTGATTCAAGAAGAATTGACTTTCTTAGTGACAGAGACATTCTATTGGACTGATAGCATGTCTGTCTTGCGCTACATCAGTAACGGCAGTGGGTGATACCACACCTTTGTTGCGAACAGAGTGAACCTTATCAGAGATGCAACCTTGATGGATCAGTGGAACTACATTGAGAGTAAGTCTAACCCAGCCGATGCATCATCAAGAGGATTGAGACATTCTTGAGAGCAGATCTTTGGTTCAGAGGACCAGAATTCCTGCAGCATGACCAGTCAGAATGGCAGCGGAATCAACCCGATGAATCTTTGACACTTCCAAGTGATGACTCAGAAGTAAAACAAGTCGTGAGTACTGAGGCGACAGATATTGTGCACAAGCTGATTTGTCATTTCTCTGACTGGACTCGATTGAAGAGGGCAGTAGCCTACATGCGCTTGTTCATGCTTGCAGCCAACAGTGGCATCAAGAGAGTTATATCCAAGTGTGTGCTGTGTAAGCGGTATCAGGCTAAAGTTCTAGAACAAAAGATGGCAGATTTACCATTAGACCGGCTCAATCCCGATGAGCCACCCTTTTCTAACACAGAAATAGACTTTTTCGGGCCCTTCCATGTCACCCGTGGCAGGACACAGGGTGAAAATACCCTGAATCCGTTAGCCGGATCCCCTGCCGGATCCTCCGGATCCTCTCAACAATGGTATACTGGGATCCGTCGCCGGATCCCTCACCGGATCCGGGATCCGGGCGGACACCGCCGGATCCCTTGCCGGATCCCCAGTAGATCAGAATACAGGGATCCGGCGCCGGATCCCTCACCGGATCCGGGATCCGGACGGACACCACCGGATCCTCTTCCGGATTCTTAGTAGATAAGAATACTGGGATCCGGAGACGGATACCCTACCGGATCCTCTCCTTTTAGCGAAAGTAGGAATGTAGTTTAGAAAAATGAAGTTTTTCAAAGTTAGGTAAGCTTTTGTCACAACAATACACCATACATCTTTGACAGCTTTTACATATTCTTTACATGATATTGTCATATAAAGGCCGTTTGCATTTATAAAGAAAAAATAAGTGTTGATATGTCTTTGTGAAAGATTGTTAGCCAAAGCTGACAAAGTCAAGTTTAAATGATAATGTTTTGATGATTCGATTCAAATTGAAACACAATCTTCAGAAAAACACTATTTATTCGGAATCAGAATTTAAGGGGTTATTTCTTATCAAATTTTTTTTTCAAAATACTTTCTGAAATAACCATGGTAATGTATACTATTTAGCACCAATTGTCACGCTTGAATGCACACTCATCACACCTGTTGGTCAGTACACATATCAACTTGCATAATTAGGGTCTTACATAAGTGTTAATATTGTAATGAATTCGCTTAGATAATATATCATAGATCACTTATAGTTATGCAAAACTTTAGTACACAAATTAAATAAAAAATAATTCTATTCAATGATTTCAAACATTTATTTACAAACGCACACACACTTAAATATATAACAAAAATCGTATAAACATATATATCTATAAATCTGTATGCACCTGAGGGTAGTGTTTATAGCTATTTCATGTGTGATTTTATTTAAACATATTTATACAAAACCAAGTATACACCTGAACAAAGGTAATTGCAAAATTGTCAGATTTCAGAAATTTATGAAACCCATTCTGTGAGTGAAATTATAACCGTATCTTACAGCGTATCAGGCGAGTTTTTTTATACCAGAAATTGAGGGGTCAAGGAGGGGGGTCACCTTATATACGAGGTCTATGTTTACGGTCCGTAATCATGTCGACCTGCCTAGCTATATACGCTATTGAAGGGGAGGGGGGAGGGGGGGCGCTTATACACATAGGTCTATGTTTCAGGCCTAAACATTCTGAGGTTAGGTGACGATCCTCCAGCGGTGTCGGCCCGGGACGCCTTAAACTTCTATTTCGGATGTACCGCGAAGAATAATTTTCAGTGCGGGAGAAAGTACCGTTTAGCCTAATCCTAAACCTTGCTTATCAAAACAGCGGGGGTAATTAAGGCATTCAATTGAGTTGATACATTTTATTAAGAAAACATGTTTTGCAAAAATAACAATTTTGAAAACTGTTTTTTCAATTGAGAAGAAATAACTCATCAAGAAAAAATGTTTTGCAAAAATAATAATTTTGGGAACTTTTTTTTCAATTGAGAAGAAATAATTTATAAAGAAAGTGAGAATTTGAGAACACGTATTTTGTATATTGAGAAGATGTATTTTATAAAGAAAACAGTAACGCATCTATATTTACATTTATATATATACACATTGTGATGGCAAACGCACAGGTCAGAGTTCGCTTCGTTGAGTCCGTTCGTGGAGGAAGATCACTGTATTATGCTATGAACAAGTTTCGTGACTAGTGGAGACAGATTGCAGTCAGCGACGTTGAACCACAACCATCCTGAACCTGACTTTATCTTCAAAGTTGATGAATTCAAGGCCAAGTTGATCCACCGTGCCAAGACGGAGATAGCAAACCTGAGAAAACATCCCAACGTAGTCCCCGACAGCCTCCTTCGACTCATACCTAGCTTCTCTGCTGTCAAGACAGGCATGTATCGACAACGTCATAAGACCATCGCTGCACTTCCTACCAACCGCCAAGACATCACCCTGGAAGGAGAGGGGACACAGACAGACAGTGGTCAGCAGTTCCCACACACAGTTGGAGGCGGTGAACCAGTCCTTATCCTCACAACCAACCAGAACATGGGTTTCTTTTGCGACGCTGACGTGTACGGCGATGGAACTTTTTCTTCTGCCCCGAAAATCTTCGATGAGATTTACACCTTTGAACAACAGTGGCAACATGAGAAGTGTTTAATTAAACCACTGTGTACATAATCTTGTCCTACTTGTTATTTGTTAGAGTTGTTAATTGTGTGCATTCAGCCGTTACATAGGTGACCATGTACCGCGACGCCTACGCTCATCGAAGCATGTCGGGTAGCCTTTTTAGGCTTCGCGGGCCATAACCCCTCCAGCCGAGAGAGACGCCTTGATGTCAATTCATCGGCAAAAATACGTAATGACATTACTTTTATAAATATTACATATTAATTATGGAAATAACACACGTGGTCACCTTATACATTGTAATATACGATAATCTTCAAATAGGGTACTGGCTGTGGATGTTGCCTAGTGATGAAATATGTTCAGTTTGGTTGTTTAAGAGATGATTATAATTATGGTTCTTAAAAATTGTTATGAAAAAAGTTCTTGCAACTAGATTTGACAACATATTCTAGATTCAGGAAAGCTCCTTTAATAATTTGTCCTTTGATTTCTGGATGACAGGTTTTTCAAAAGGTAGTTTGCATCATATCTACAACATCATTTTGAAATTGGTAGGTCTTCAAGATTTATAATATATCTTGTCATTGAACGGCATTATTATTTCAAAGAAAGAACTTATTATAAACAGTATATTTCACGTGTATGGGTTACAATTACTGCTATTACAATATATACTGATGAATGGAAATGTTACATTCATTTGGATAGTAATGAATTAACCCCCCCCCCCCCCCCTCCTCTCTCCTGCTACGGTTCGTTGAGCTCGTCTACCTGTCTCTTGTCTGATTGCCTGTAATTGTATGCAGGTGTTTTATGACCCCAAAATGCTTATAGGCGGGGAACTAACAAAAGGAGTATAATTACGCGGGATTACTTGAAGTCATCGGATTAAATTGAAGGCACATACACACGTAAAATACTTACTGGTATAGACATTCCTTATATACATGACACTGTGTATTGACTAACCACAGGAGGTATCTAACCCTTTGGTGGGGTACGAATACACATCCGCAAACATCCAACATAATGATTTGGGCGAAGAATTAGACTTACCTTACACTGTAAAACATAAGATTAATTTAAGAACTTTATTATTTGAAAATCTTTCTATATTGTAACTAAAATAAGTTAAACACATATTATATATATCATTTATATTCATTCCTGCAATTCATACTCGTGATCGTTGAACAAATTTACTATCGATTTCATGAAACAATCTATAAGTGAAGTACTTTGCTAAAATTTTATTATTAGTCTGATTGCTTTATTAAATAGAAAAACGAATTAGTTTAATTTGTTGTTCCCTTCAATTGAAATACCGATTTCATGCGGCTGTACTGTAGCAAAAATATTCATGCTCATTGATGTTACAACATCCAGTACTTTTTAGATGATTGCAACAATGAGAACGTGACCTGATGGACTACTTTGAAATGGGTGATCGGAAAAAAAGTAAGAGGAATTTATAAAGCCAGTTAACGAATCGATGGTTTGAATGTCGAGAGTTAATGAATTCCATAGTTTTATTGTATCTGGTAAAATAGACTTGACATATGTCGCCGTTCTGCATTGTACTGTTCGCACAGATGAATGATCTCTGAGATTGTAATCATTTGTACTAGGTATTCTAGGAAGGTGGTTGCAGAGATATAATTGAGGCGCTAATTATTCTTCATTTTGTATAAACGTGTTAGTTTAGAAATATATTCACGTTCAGATAGTGGTTTTTGATTTTTGACTGCTCCTCACATTGATCTTAAAGCGTCTAGATTAAATTTTTCCAGTAAACTGCAGTGTTCCTTGGTAAGATGAAGGACTTATAAATAATTTACAAACTTTTCCGTGGAAACGATATTTAAGGCTTCTTATCAGAGGGCTAACTTTCTTGATCATAGAATTTATATGGATATCCCATGACAAGTCTTTTGTCGAAATAGTGAAGCAGATGAGAAGGAAACAGTTAGTAGCAATGTAATTATGTTGTTATAGGCAACAGATGTACCTTTTATGTGTGTTTAAACATATGTTATATATTTCAATGAAATGGATTGGCAAATAAGCTGGAAGCTTATATTAATGCCGCTCCAATACAAAATTATATTTTGAATTTATTTCAATGAGATGATATTTATTTATTTACATAAATGTTATTCTTTTGATATCTTGTTACAATGGTTTGATCTTGATGTACATCATTATGAAATGAATACATGTTTAACAATGTACATATGTGTTTGTTATTGTTTACTATTCATATATTATTCAATACTAAGAATAACTTTCATTAATCGTAAGTTATGATGCGCCGTCTTGTCGGTTAAAACATACCCACTTACCGCATAATTACTTGCACTTTCACCTGTTGCAGCAATAAGACACAAATGAGTCTAGGTGAATGTGTATACGCTGACAGGTGTATTGATCAAGTGTGTGCGTTCAAGCGTTACAGTGTAGAATATTGAACCGTGCTTCGATAAAATTAAAGTAGCCTGTTGAGAAAATTTCTTTCTTATTGTAATTAAATTAATATATCATTTGGATGTTGCGATGAAATCTTATCGTTAATGAAACTCCAAAGAAAAAGTTTTTAAAGTGGTATCGCTGGGTAATATTGACTTTCTAAAAATTTAAATTCTAATGTCTACTGAAAAGAAAAGTTAAGACTCAATAGTTTTAGTTTAGAGAAGTTGTTTTCAAGCAATAAGTTTCTGTTAATCCTGACTTTGTCCACTCAGGGTAACACACTTACACAAACAAATATTTTAAAAGCTATAGGTTAAAACAAACACTTAATAGTCATTTATATAATAATGTTACTAGTTGACAATATCATTTCAGGAATATGATTGTAGAAGGTATCAAAGATACTAGTATGATACTTTTTTTTAGGAAAATCTTCATACGTGCAAATTCTTGAAGGTTCTAAGAATATTGATCATGAGATGATAAACCTTTTTTACATTCTTGCCTACTCTTACCACCTGGAGAGGATCCGGTAGGGTATCTGTCTCCGGATCCCAGTATTCTTATCTACTAAGAATCCGGAAGAGGATCCGGTGGTGTCCGTCCGGATCCCGGATCCGGTGAGGGATCCGGCGCCGGATCCCTGTATTCTGATCTACTGGGGATCCGGCAAGGGATCCGGCGGTGTCCGCCCGGATCCCGGATCCGGTGAGGGATCCGGCGACGGATCCCAGTATACCATTGTTGAGAGGATCCGGAGGATCCGGCAGGGGATCCGGCGACGGATCCCAGTATACCATTGTTGAGAGGATCCGGAGGATCCGGCAGGGGATCCGGCTAACGGATTCAGGGTATTTTCACCCTGTGGGAGCTCAGTGAAACGCTAAGGAGTAATATTTGTGTGTCTAGCGAGTCGAGCAGTCCATCTCGAACTCGCATACACACTGGACACCGACTCATGCATTATTGCATTGCGAAGATTTGTTGCTCGAAGAGGATCAGTTAAGAGTATTAGATCTGACAATGGGACAAATCTTGTTTCTTGTGAAAAGGAGCTCAGAGCAGAGATTGAAAAATGGAACAATAAGAAAATTAGGGATGAAATGATGCAGAAGAGTATCGCCTGGGAGTTTAACCCTTGTTCTGTCATTAACAGATAACCCTGCCATGCAATGGCTCCTTATAGGGTAAAAGACTGCAAAGTAAAAAATATATCCGAATTAGTAAGCTTTTACATTACAAACAGCATAATCCCACTAAAAAAAAAAACATGTATTAACTGTTCCTATGGAAATATTTTACGGGCGCTTCACATAGAAATTTGTGACAAGAACTGCCTTACAACTAAATAAAAACTGCTATATAGAAGGAAGGTGCATATTTTACGGTAGCTTCAATTAGTTACTTTGGCCAGCAGAAATTTGGTGAAACACTCTTTACATGAAAAATACAATGAACTTACAGTGCAAATTTAGGCAAAAGGTAAAATGTATCCCTAACATAACTAAAAACAATATACATACACTTTGGTGGGCCTATATTTCCTTTTGAGCATGAAATGCTCTCCAAACATAAATATTTTCGACCATGCGGCCGCCAAATCTTACATCCGGTGCTGTACGAAGGGCGATTACTCTGAATCCCCAAACCCAAATAATACCGCTAACAATTCAATAAAGCGCTTGTTACTAATGTAACAGAACACTCCCCACCCAATATCTGATAAAGATATTGCAAATGAAAAAGGCAAAAAATACAAGAATATCACTAATCTTTAAAACCAACTGAAATATCTACCCGTTATGTAAGAAACCTGCAAATTCAATTAAAAACACCGAGAAAATTACAGAAAAGAAGTCCTCTGCTCAGGATTAAGATAGTAGTTCTATGATACCCTAGGTCCTTTCTGCTATTGAAAGCATCCTAATCACTAATATCTGAATTGTGAGTCCAACATGCCAACAGTCCAATATGAAATTCTTCACATTTGGGTTAAACTTTAAGTCAATAGACATAAGTCCTTCAAACTTGAGAGTTTCTGTGGAATGTCACTGGGATCAGTCCTTATTTGATAACAGCAAGACCATATCTGTGATAGGCCTTGTGAATTCAGTCGGTTTGTCCTTCACGACAACACGAACAGTCGCCTTCCTAATCCTACCATCCCGGCTTGGGATAGCGTCTACTATTCTGCCCGTCTGCCAGTCATTCCTATGTGCAATCTTGTCCTTCAGAAGGACAATGTCGCCTGCTTTAATGTTGGGTTTAACATCAGTCCATTTGCGCCTAGTCTGGAGAGTTTGGAGATAGTCTTTTCTCCACCGTTTCCAAAAGGTGTCAGCTAAGATTTGTACCTGCTTCCACTGTTTGTGGTACAGATTGCCTATCGGTTCACTGTTGTCTTCTACAGGCCAGGCAGTGCGATCCGTCTTGTGAGTGAGAAGGGTAGACGGCGTCAAGATGAGAGGGTCTGATGGATCAGTCGACACAGGTACTATCGGTCGTCCATTCACTATTGCACAGACTTCTGCCATAAAAGTAGAAAGAACTTCATGAGTTACTTTTCTCGGGGCGATTTCTCCCATCATGTGATCAAGAATGCGCCTTGCTATGCCAATTGTCCTTTCCCATACGCCACCCATGTGAGATGAATGGGGAGGGTTAAAGATCCATCTCGTGCAGTTCTTGTCAAGAAAGTTCTTGACATTCACATCTTCCACGTTCAAGCGCTCTATGCCGAGATCATCTGTTGCGCCGACAAAGTTTGTCCCTCGGTCTGACCTAAACAGCTTGACATTACCTCTAAGGGAGATAAATCTCCTCAGTCCATTGATAAATGATGAAGATGACATCTCTTCTATCACTTCAATATGTATGGCTCTAGCAGTGAGGCAGGTAAAGAGAAGCGCCCACCTCTTGCTATTCAACTGTCCTCCTCTAGTCCTCCTCGAGACAACAGTCCACGGGCCAAATGTGTCGACGCCCACATTGGTGAATGGGGGAGTAGGAACAACTCGATCTGCAGGCAGGTCTGACATAATTTGTTCCTCCTGATTCCCTCGTAATCTCCGACATGACACACATTCATGTATAACCCTTGAAACAAGACGTTTAACTCCTGTTATCCAATATCCGGCTGCCCTAACAGCACCTTCCGTCAAGTGTCGGCCTTGATGATGAACTGTCTCATGACAGTGCCTTATCAATAGTGTGGCAATGTGATGCTTTCCTGGAATAATGAGTGGATACTTTTCTTCCTGTGAAAGTTGAGAGTTTGTCATACGACCACCAATTCGAAGCAGTCCCTCAGTGTCGACCTGTGGATGAAGTTGGAGGATGGCACTGTCTCTTGGAAGTGCAGTCTTTGACTGGACACACTGGAATTCTCTCCTGTATACCTCCTGTTGTACCTGTCTTACTACATACACTTCTGCTTCTACTTCAGGGTGTCGTCTGAGGTGTAATGCGGTCTCTGCGTCATCCTTATGATGAGATCTTGCAAGGGCTTTCAGGCGCGCAATGGATCTCACAAGATTGTGCCACTTCGAAAACTTCTCAAACCGATGAGAACCGATTATTGGTTTAGAATCCAGTTTAGTCGATTTGACTGCTATTTCTGGTTCAATTTCCATATCTTCAATGGTATCCAAAGCAAGACTAGCCGAGCTCTCACTACATGTCAGTTTTGGTGATGGACCTGTCAACCAGGAATTGTTGTTTAGAGAAGCTGCGGATACTGGCCGCGTTGCTTGATCCGCTGGATTGTTTCCTGTAAATACGTATGTCCACTGTGAAGGATCAGAGTGTCTCCGTATTGTTTCGACTCTGTTTGTAAGAGAGACTGAGAACCGTCGTGTTCTGTTAGATAGGTAACCAAGTACTATCTTACTGTCTGTGTGATATCTGACCTTGTCTGTAGGAATGCCTAGGTGCTGTCCAACTGTTAGAGCTATGTTTACTCCTAATACTGCCGCACACAACTCCAGACGCGGGATGGTGTGTCCGTGATTTGGTGCTACTTTTGCCTTTCCTAGGACAAATCCATAGCATTCATCACCGTCTACAGTAAATGTCTTTAGATATGAAGATGCTGCTATAACACTCTCTGATGCATCTGTAAATACATGCAATTCCTTGTTATCTGCACTGCAAAATGACACTGGAAGTAGAGTTCTTGAAATTTGAAGATTTTCAAGGCTCTGTAGAGAATTTCTCCATGATTCCCATTTTTGAAAGTGTTCTGGTGGCAGTGGTTCATCCCATTCAACGCCTTCTGATATGAGATCTCTCAGAATACACTTGCCCTCAATAGTTACCGGAGAGATAAATCCCATGGGATCGAAGATGCTGTTGACGATCGACAACACACCTCGCTTAGTGAAGGGTTTATCTTCCTTGCACACTTTAAACTTGAACATGTCAGCGTTTACATCCCACAACATACCTAAACTCCTTTGAAGAGGGAATAGGTCTACGCAAAGGTTCAAGTCCTTCAAGTCTTTCGCCAGGTCCTCAGTTGGGAATGCTTTCATGACTGTGGGACAGTTTGACACAATTTTGTGAAGATGAATATTTCCATTTGTCCTCAGGGAGTCTTGTGTCCTCTTCAAGAGATCAATAGCCTCTTCAGCTGTTGGAAGTGACGTGACGGCATCATCCACATAAAAGTCATTTTCAACAAACTCTCTTGAGTCTGTTCCAAATACTTCTTCTCCAACCTGTGCTGCCCTCTGTAGACCATATGTAGCCACCGCTGGTGAAGACCGATTTCCGAACACATGTACCTTCATCCTATATTCAATAAGCTTCTGATCAAAGTCATTATCCTTATACCACCAGAATCGGAGATAGTTCCTATGACATTTGCTCACTTCAAAACAATGAAACATTTGACGTATGTCCGCCATTATACCGATTGGTTCTCTACGAAAGCGTATAAGCACTCCAAGCAGATCATTTGTGAGGTCAGGACCTTGAAGTAGGACACTGTTCAGAGAGATTCCGTTACACTCTGCTGCGGAATCAAACACGACCCTTATCTGAGAGGGCTTTTTGGGATGATATACCCCAAAAATGGGAAGATACCAACATTCTTCTCCACTTTCCAAACATGGGGCTTCTTCTGCATGTTTATTTTCAAGTAGTTTCTGCATATAGTCCTTGAAATGAGTCTGCTTTTCAGGATTCTTTCTCAAACTATGGTCCAGTATCTGGGCTCTTTTCAGGGCTTGAGAGCGATTGTTTGGTAGGGGCTGTCTTGGTGAACGGAAGGGTAGTGGGGCAACCCAGTTGCCGTTTTTATTCCTGTACATATCCTTTGCCATAATGTCAAGGAACTCGCGGTCTTCAACTGAAGTACCTGTTTTATTGTCATCTTTAGTTACCCTGAAAATGTTATCCTCATCATGTTCTTCCTTCAGTTTCAGGTTATTCGGACATGGCTCAAAGATGGATGAACGTCCATTGTTATGTGTGTACAACTTGTTCACATTGACAGTCCTAGGTGAATGCACATATCCAAGACACATCTCGCCGACAACTACCCATCCCAATGATAGCTTCTGTGCGAAAGGGGCCTGTCGTGGTCCAGTTCTCTGGTCTTACACGTGATGTGCTTCAGGAACATCACGGCCGATGAGCATCTGTACTGACAAAGTTTTGTCCAGTGGAGGTAAGTAATCTGCGATGTCTACGAGATGAGTGTGCTGTCTTGCAACTTCAGGTGTCGGTATCTCCTCTATCACATTTGGAATGTGGTTGCACTCTATCAGGGAAGGGATTTCCAGCTGAGACGTACCATCTATTGATTCAACGATGAGATTGCTGGCTCGTCTGCCTGATGTCTCCATCGATCCCGCACATGAGGTTAGGGTGTATGGAATATCTGGGCTATTCAGTTGGAAGATATCAAACAATTCTGAAGTACACAGAGATGAATTGCTCTGATCGTCAATTGTCGCATACATCTTGGTTGCCTTGTGTTTCTCTCCCTTAGGATACACTAAAACCAATACATTCTTTGCACAAGATTTCCCTTTGAATGTGTCCCCACACACCTGTGTGCATTTAGACACTGGGTGGTTGTCCAATTTGTGTCCATGATTATGATTCACAGAAGCCAGGGTTGGTTTCCGATCTGAAGAAGTACCAGGGAAGAGAGAAGCTCTCTCAACGTCACTGAGGTGAAGTCCTGTAGGATGTCGGGTACTTCCACACTGGTCACACTTGATTTTTTCCTCACATGCTTTTGCTAGATGGGCGTTTGTCAAACAGCACTTAAAGCAAATACCTTGTTTTCTCAAAAATTCTTTCTTCTCCTCATATGACTTCTGTAGGAATTGGTTGCACTGATTCAAAGAATGTCTGCTGCCATGTATAGGGCACTTTATATAGGAGCTTACATTTTCCTTTTGCGCTGTGTTGGTGGAAACGCCTGTCCATTTTGACTGAATGCTGTAGCCTGTTTTATTCTGAGAAGTGTATGACTTTGCCTGCCTTGGACCAGTAGCAGGTATAGTTGTAGTTGTGGAGTCATATTGAAAACTCGGGTCATTACGTATCTTGCTTATTTCTCTCACAAACCTTGCAAATTCTGAAAAAGGGGGAAATGAAACATAATGTCTCTCCTTGTACCTGAATGCATGATTGGTCCACTTTTCCTGAATGCCATAAGGAAGCTTGTTAATGATTGGTAGAATTCCTGATGAGGAATCAAAATATGCAAGGAGGGATGCATATCTTGGATCACTTTTCACACACTCAATCTCTGACAACAAATCAGCAAGTTCATAAAACTTAGCATTGTCTCTAAATCCTATCTTTGGAAATGTTGATAACCTTGATTTGAGGGCATTCTCAACCATCTCAGGTGACCCGTAACGTTCTTCCAACCTCTCCCACACACGTTGTAGACCTGCCTTCGGATCATGTAAATTGGCCGCCCTTGGACTCAGAGCATACTTTCGAGATTCGGGACCAAGCCACTTTATCAATAAGTCAAGTTCTTCACCTCGGGTAACTTGCAGTTCATCAATCACACAAATAAAACTAGCTTTCCACATAGCGTAGGTTTCAGGGCGGTCGTTGAAACTGGTGAGACGTGACAGGAGTAGATCTTTCTTCAGTAAGAAACGGGTTAAATCCGATGTCGGTTCATACACTGGAGCCGAAGGGTTAAGATGAGAAGGCACTCTAGAATGTCTGTTCTGTACCTCAATGTCGCTGTTATATACTGTTTCCTGTTCATAAACATCATCTCTCTGAGACAAGTGTTGAGAGTTCACATTTTCATTTACTGTGTGTTGAATCACAAAATTTTCTGTCCTTTCTCTGGGAGATTGTACAGGTAAACTGTGTATGAGAGAAGTGTTTTCATGTGACCTTCCATCTGTCTGACTACTTACTTCTTCCAATACTTTAACCTCAGTTTCAGTCATTGCTATTTCCTTTTCCTGTTTGAGCACAAGAAGTTTACTTTCCATTTCCGCCTGTTGAATCTTTAAATCTGCTTCTTTTTTCACAAAATGAAGTCCAACTTTAGCTGATTCTATACTAGCCCTCTTTCTGGCAATAATGGAAGAAATAGATGCACTTGATCTCCTTGAAGATCTAGAACCAATGGATTTATTTGTCTCTAATTTATATGATTTTGTCCTAAATCTGATTTCAGGGTCCATTTCTTCTTCATAATAGTTCATGTGTGGCCTTTCCTCCATTCTATCTGTAATCCCATTCATTTCCATCCTATGATGATCCTGGTACAAAGTTCTTTTACTGTTCTGTCATTAACTGATAACCCTGCCATGCAATGGCTCCTTATAGGGTAAAAGACTGCAAAGTAAAAAATATATCCGAATTAGTAAGCTATTACATTACAAACAGCATAATCCCACTAAAAAAAAAAACATGTATTAACTGCTCAAATATTCTGTTGCTGTAGGTGGCACTCCTGTTCCCGCTCTGGCTGTTCCTGATAATGAAGTTGTTGATTCTGCTGCTCAAAACATAGTAACTGAGATTGCTGTGACTTCTGTCAATGATTCTGCAAAGGCGTCTCACGTTGTTGTTGATGCAGATACCGATGTTGATGTTGATGATGCATGAGGTTGATTATGTCTAGTGGTTGGAAAACTAAACAGCAGCTCTATAGTCAATGTGACCTACACATTTTCACAGGACCTGCTGATGTCGACTGCAATCAATCAAGAATTCACCCTGATGATTTCAATTTCAATTCTTTATTTCAGTAAAAGGCCTTAGGCCCACGTACAAAATATATATACAAAACAAGACAATATTATATTTGAGAAAACAATGAAATATACAATGTAAGTTAATTGGGTGATAGAGTCTTTGAACGCAGAGTTAGTGAATCTCTTATAAAACATGAGTAGGATAAAAGAGTTTCTGAGTTTTGACGTTTTAGAACATTTTGTAAGTAAAATATATTAACGTTTTCAGGTAAGTTTGGGATATACTTTCTTCTTAATTCAATAAAACAAGGACATTTGAATAAAAACTGTAGTTCATCTTCAATAACATCATCTTTACAAAGTTTACAGAATCTTAAAAATCTAGGTGTTCCTTCTCTTCTTCCAGTATTTTTACGTATTGATAGGGCACCTATTCTTAGCAAAGTAATTCTACGGCGTGATTCTTTCGATTAAATAGTTGTTAGGTAAGGTTCTGTACTAAAGGACTGTTTGATGGTAGAATATTGGTCTAAAGAAGAACTGTCATTTATGTCAGCAAAAATGTTTTGTACACAACAATCATTTATTCTTAATACAAACTTACGTAAAAATTCACTTTTGTTCACTTTTTACACCCTGATGATTAGTCACAAATAAATTGTCAAATAATGAAACTTTATCAGTTATTATAAAAGCTTATTTCATCTTGTCTGATTAGATTCCAATCAGAATATGAGTTTCGAAAGCTTACAAAAAGCCCTTTTTGTAAAACAATATTTTTTCGAGTGTTTCCCAACAAACATTAGTTAAGACCAAATCAATTATCTTAAAAGGGTTGAAACATCTCATTACTCAACCTGATCACCTGTTATAGTATCATGCAAAAACCGCTGGTGGTTATTTTTGTGTGTGAATACCTTCAAATTATTTGAGGTAGCATTTGCATAGCTTAACCAATCATGATATGTTTCTTTTAAAACTACTTCCTACGATTAAAAATCCATTGTCTTGTCATTGGAAACATTTACATTCTTTTTCGTGAGATCATTTTATTTATCTTAAAAAACTTGACTCTGCCATTTGAACAGTAACAGTGTCAAATTGTGTAATCGTGCATGTTTTTTTTTTTTTTTCTCCCTTGTATTTTCGTTTATTTTTAAAACTTGATTCAGCTTTGAGGGCAGATTGCCTCTTGCTATTGACATTATATCATACATTTTATTGTAATGGGCATCTGTTCTGTTACACTTGTTTATTGTCTTTAAGAAGGGATGTTATGAGTGCTTCTTTTGTTTTTAGGTTTTTTGAACTCTCCTGTGAGAGAGAGACACTTTTCGGTCTAGGTGACCACATGGTCTTGTTTTTTTTTATATAGGTGGGAACAATTTCCATAAAAATGTCAAGACAAGGTAAATCTTACGCCGACCATAAAGTGAGTAGTATCTCCAAACCATTGTTATAGGGTTTAAACCATGTATAAAGGCTAAATATATAATATTTCTAGCCAAACATGTATTTCATATGTAACTGTGACCTAGTTTTTTTGGCAATAATGCCATGTTAGTTTTAACACCAGTTTTCTTTGAACATCAGTAAATGCATCCTATTCATTGTCTTAGTGTATAAACACCCAAGGATCATGTAACAACAGTTTAAGCTATAATGAGTTTGTGTTATATTGCAGTATTTAACCCGCTATCAGCATGTATACTGATGAGAAGAACAAATAAAGTTTCTAATGGGTTAACTGCTGTCATCTTTCTTGGAAGAAAAACAGTACAGCATCGTCTGTCCTTCGGTCCAATTGTGTCAAGCTCATTACTTCGTAACAATTTGTCATGGAAATTAAAGAATATGTAATGATTTATTGTTATGAGAATATCTTTAAAACTCATTTTGGATTTTTGGGGGAAAGTGTTGAATTTGTAAAAAAAACGTTTAACAAGTCCAGTCTGCATGCCTCATATCTAAACTAATCGCCTAATTTTAATGAAATTTAGTATGAAAATGTTTAATCGCAAGGTATGTCATGAATAAAATTTTGAAAATAATTTTGAAAATGTTTGTGTCAGTTGTAAATGGTAAGACTTTCGGAAAACTGTTTTAATTCCTGTCTGGCCAATATCTTTTAAACCAATCATGTTACTCTGATCGATTTGGTAATTAGATACATGAGAACATTATTAGATACTTGGGCAAAACTTTGTCACTCTGAGAATTTTTTTTCAAATCCAGCCCGGCTCATAAATTCTAAACTAATCGCCTTATTTTAATCACATTTGTTTGCACCTTGTTACAAAAGATTTGCAATACTTAATCATACAGAAAAGTATTTAAACAATGACAAATTTGTGGGTCACGCGGTGGCGCCATCTTGATTGTGTGCACTTTTTCACTTCTTGGTAAATGCTTGCCGGAGAGAACTCGTACTTACACAGTAGTAGTGGAGACCTTGTCCTTGAACAAGTTTGTTTTGGAATTCGCAAATTCGTAATACTTTTCTCAAATTGTTCTTTTAAAGTCCGTGATTTTATATAAGTCGCAAATTCTAACACTCAACAACCTATATTTGTACCTGTCGATTTTAATGATTTTGTATGACAGGAAGACATAGATAAGACATTTAAGAAACAAGAAGAAAATTGCTTGCAAACAGTCGTTTCCGGTCACGAAAGAGTATCAATATACATGCAGATTTTAAAACTGCGTCTTTGTGGTCGTGTTTGAAAAGTCGCAACTATGTAAAGATGCTCCATCAGTTTTGCATTTTTATCAAGACCTTTTTCAAACAACTACCTACTTTGATAAACATTAAACAATATTTTGACATCAAAATTATAACTTTAGGTGTCAACGACAAAATACCTATGTTATTTTGAAGTAAACCACCCACTAAAACTTGCTTTGCTACAATTCGTTACGTCACTGTAACTGTGCACTATTATCTCCCTTACATCCTTGTTTATAACACGCTGTCTGATTAATTTCAAAAAAGGAAAGAAACTCTTGAGCGATGTTTATAACATGTCTTTGAAACGATTTTTGGTGCTAAATTTCAAATATTTTAGTTTTTGTTTACAGCCCTATTTACTTGTTAAGAATTACTATCCTTACGAGGTGATTCACGTCGAGGATTGTCCATTGCATAGTTCCTATGGTAACGCAAGTTCAAGTGCACCTTCCCGTCAAAGTAAATGTTTTCTAGATAAACAAAGATTACGTCTTAATACGTCCGTCATAAAAAAAAATGCGGACCTTATTGCTTGGCAATTCCACTTTCGGTTTGAAGCTTTATAGTATGGTTAGGTAACTCGAAACTTAAACCTATAACTCGGCCGATGTGGCTTCAATGACATCATTGAGGAAGTAGTTTGAGAAAAATATGTCAACCTATATAAAATAAAATTAATTTTGTAAAGAATTTAATATATATAAATTCACTAAAGGGACTATAAATAGATTAATAATGTGAGTTCTGATTGAAAACCGAAGAATAAAAAACGCCTCTGACTCGAATATAAATTTTGAAACATATATTTACAGCATTCACATAGAAATTACCAGTGTGTATTGCATTTAATACGTAGCATACATGAAAATGTGATGCAGATTTGGACTTTTTCAAAATATATGGCAATTTTTCGATTATCATTCAACACGAAAAATTCAAAATCAAGTCTCAAATAAAGCATCCGACAAGTACGTGAATCTCAATGTAAATGCGTGAGTGACAAGCTTTTCTTCCCATTTAACAATCTTTGTACGCTCCTTGCGAACGTTTATTTCTATGAATAACAATAAATGTTCTTGGAGATTTAGTGACACTTTTTGCAACTGTAAGTTTTATATGTATACAAAACATTGTAGAACTGATTGACAGAATCCCGAAACGAAAACTCCTTTGCACTAAACATTTGAATATCTGTAGAGTATACTGCAGTAGCAGGAAGGGCATACCTAAAAACTTCACAGGGAAGTTTGTGCCAATGAATCAAAAGGAAGGAAGTGAAATAGTGGCACTTTAGAAGAAAAACGTAGAATGGAATCGAATGGTAACCGATACAACTTACGGCACACAAGGATACAAATCCACCAATGGACGAGCATGACATTAAATGAAAATTACCAGAAAACAACTGACCAGCCCTTGGATTGGAATTGGTGACCATTGCTGGAAGGACACACAAAAAACATAGGAACGTCGCACACACGCAAATTGCAATGAAAAATAAAACAGTCAAATCATGAGATCCTCTCCGTCGTCGTGTGTCAAAGGTCAACCGTTATTATTGGTGTTGCATGAAATGTAACTTTGGAAGTTATCTATTTCTTCTGACTATACCTTTACTCATCATATGTATTACTAATACTTTTCAATAGAAAAACGTATACAGCCTTCCAAGGTCCTTGCATTGTCATTGACACAATGACAAAATATAAAAGGACGAGTCGCAACAAGTTTTAGTCTCTACTTGTTTTATCATACATCGTTTTCAAATTCGACAAATGAATATATTGACTCTATAGCCAAATGAAGGACTCATTTTACTTCAGACCACTGACAAACAGAAAATTGACTCAAACTATTGTAAAAACTTCAACATATTGGTTGATAAAAACTGGAAATGATAACGACTATGTGTTTATCTCGGACTTATCGCAGGAACCAATGCTCAGGAATCAATGCTCAGGAATCAATGTGTGTTCAAAATTAAGAAAATAGGCAAAATAGAGAAATGGTTTATTTTCAGTATTCACACTACGCAAAAAAATGCTTTCGTTTTCCTTTTTATAAATGAGAAAGAATTAGTATTACCCATTACCAAAACTGAAATTGTCCATATGTGAATGAATTCGTGTAGCATATTTTCCAATTTAGTTAGCAAGCACACTATGTTTGATAATCTATTACATAAGGTTCAGTCGTTTGTAAATCTTTTCCGTGACCCGCCATTTTCTATTTTCGAAAAAAAGATAAACTTACTTCTATTGAAATTTTGTTAATTCTATATATTATCGTATACGTATGAGAAATGCAATGTTATCACAACAGCTCAATTTTTTTTTATTTTGTCATATAGTGTTGGACTTGTTCAATCATTATTCTGGCAAAAGTAACTAAGTAAAGAAAAATATCATATTACTTTCACTTATTTAAAGATAATACAATGAATGGAACACATCACATAACATATATTCACATCTATATACAATTTTAAGGAAAGTTTAGCCGAAAAATATCTATTTAATTGCAAAAATAAGAAACGAAATTTTCTAAGTTTGACCCCATGCCTCTTTTTGATGATACCATAATTGTTTCTGGTATATCACATGTATAATCCTTTTAAGAATTGACCCAAAAATAATTCGTTGAGACATAATGATAAATAAAACTTTGTCAAAATGATATTAATTCATGAGAACTCTTACACAAACTTTTTGGGAAGGTTTATTATATGTTATAGTAACTATGTGTAATAACCAATTACATTTTAGAAAACCAAGAGGTGATGTACGATTGATTGCATACTACAGTAGCAGGATAGATATTGATAGAGTGACAAGTACAAATAAAACTTCTGCAGGAAGGAGCGGACTGACGAAGAATGAGGTTGATGATGCGTCAGTAACACAAAAGGAGGCAAATACATTAATTAGCCATGACGATATCGGAGCAGAAATGAAAGGAATGTATACAACAGATGTCATGAAGCAAGAAAATGTAGATGTAACAATTAATCAGGAGAACGAAGATAAACTATTGGAGTACGGGCATGACATTAAAATGGAAGATTCACTGAAAGCAAATCAGGCTTTTGCAATCCCTCGAGTGGGAATTGGTGATAATTGTCTTGTGCCTGGCACAGAGAACTCTGTAACAAGTGACAACTTGCATGAAGATGAAGGAAATAACGAGATAGTAAATTTTGTTAAAGATAAAGTTCTAGAAGATAAACCTACAGAGAAAAACTATGTTGACATCATGGTAGTCAAGGGTTATTGATATGTGTCACGTTTGAGAGAAACAGCAATTCTTCTGATACATAACACAACATCTACGATCAAAGAAAATACATATTGCACAGAGGGTGATCTCGTGTTCATCCCCATTGATAATTGTGTATTTATATTGATATCCTGTTTCAGAATAATGCTCATCAGTGTAGTTAACTAAAAATTGTTTCAAATTAAAAGATAATTTCATGTAAAATAGAATTATTTCCTGGATATTCATACACAAGAATACACCTTTCAAAGTATAAACAATCATGACTTGGCTTTGACTTTGAGGCCAAATGCTTAAAGGTGATTTATTACTTACCGCTTTGATAATGTGAAAACTTCATTAATGTTAAGGCTAGCGCACTGTCTCATGGTACTATTTTGGGTTTGTTGGTTAATTTGTGAAACATCATTTTTTTACTTTATCTTTTTTTGACTGTCACTTTGTTCATCCTTACAGAAAGTCTTTTTTCATAAGTAACGAACTTTTACATTGCCTATACATTGTTTTAAATACACGTATTGTACCTTTACTATTACTGTGAATGTAAACAACAATCTTTCTCATTTTTATTCCATTTATTTTGAATCCTTTCCAGCTTGTTCTTATAGATCTCAAGGAGGCTAGGTATTCAGATGTATGACTTCATAGACTGAGGTTATAGTTTGTTGAAAATGTACAGGGTACAATTTCCCTTAATGTGAAAATATTATTTTGTGAATACTGTACAGTCAAAATCAATGAGTGAAGTTATACAATTTTTTGCTTCATTATTTTTGTTTGTCAGCTAATTTTGTTTAATCTCGGATTTCATGCAATATCTTAACAATAAGCTTATTTGATTAAATCATTTGATATGAATAAATAAATGATTTCTCATTGTTTTGTGATTTATTTATTCTACATATACTGTTTCGTTTGAGGCTCTGTTTATAAGAAGTTCAGCTTTTGAATCTGGGGCTGCAAGGAAGACGCGGTCAACTGGAGGTTGTTGTTACTGGAGTTAAAGCTGGAAATTGAACACATGTAAAATAAAGGATATTTATTGTCAATGAATGAGTAGGACAGAATGAGAGAACATCAGAGATAGAATACGGGCATATTCATTCATGAGTCGTATTTAAGCCTTTTATCAAGAAAAAAACAAACATGAGACATGACTTAGGTTCTGACAGTTATGAAGTCATGGAAATGATGATTTATTTGCTTGTTAAAGATACAGAAATGTTCAGCTGGTATTGACGACGACCACGGGTGAGCATTTTATACTATTAAAAACACTTGTCTCCAACCCTCGACTGTCACTCGACTCAGCTGTTACTAACGGAGACGGCCCTATTTAAAAGGAAACAGAGTATGTTATTGGTGTCAAATATGAAATTTTAGAGATAATAATATCACTTGAGAAAGGTTATTTGAACTTAACTTAAGACATATGAATATGGGTTTTTTTGTCTTATCTAAACGAACACCATGAAACACACTATGTCCCTTTAAGGGATTTACATGACCAATAGCTTAATAAGTGGCATAATTCAATTATTTTTCGGGACAATATTTCACGTAATTTACCTCAAACTTCATTCAATCAGTTTCCCCGGGAAGATATCTTAACTATGTCCCTCTACCCAGGTAGATAGTATATCAACCTTCACACATGCATTATCAAATAAGAAAATGTTGTTGGCTTTCAGTCAAAGTGTTTGATCACCATCACTTTTAAAAACATTTCAAATCGTAATCTGCAAAGTTTTGACAATATACGCTATCAAAACCATATACTTCATAAACCTCTATGCCGAATTCAGATGATGATATCGCGACGGGTAAGATAACAACTTAGATACCTTAGAGAGGATGTCATTTTTCACAAATTAGATTAACTGTAACCAATACACATTTCATAAAAATGAATAAAACATGACCCAACAACAACCTGTCGCTACTTCCTAATTCCTGAAACCAGTAAAATCAACGTCATCTGAATATAGTCGAAAGCGTCAAACGGATTCAGCTCAGTATGACTCATTAACGTAACAGAAATGATATTTTTCTCAGGTGTAAATCATTTGCTAAATTTGCATCTGTATCCCTAAAATGCCTTAAGATATTGTTAATAATGATAATCCCAAAACTTTTATCGTCGAAATTATGAAACCAATTTATATATAACTAATAATCCTATCCCTATTTTTCTGTGTGTCGTTCTCTCCCAATAGAGTTAGCTCCGTCATAAATTCCTACACAACCTCTGTTTTAATACGAAGGTTTCTTGGGCATGATATGTAGAACGCTGATATGTGGAACAAACTTAATTCTGTAAGCTTTCCAAAAACTGAACTTGATTCGAATATGTCCCTTACACTTTGGGTCGTCTTGACAGAACACAAACGCCTCATTTTCCGACTGCATCATTACACAGGACTGTACACATATATAATACTTATGCATTAGGTGTTTTCATTGGCTGAGATATTCCCATGTAGTTTAAGTTGCAATATTGTGCTGGAAGCCTGAGAAAACTTTGTATAAAGAGGTTGTGTACGAATTTATGACGGAGTTAACTCTGTTGGGAGAGAAGTCTGTGTGTGTGTTGTAAATTGATTTCATAAGTAACCATTTGAGTCATTTGCCTGTTTCAGAAATCACGACTTGAAGCTGATTTTTGCCACAATGGTAAACTTATCATCATAAAACATCCAGAACTTCTTAAAAAATAACACAATTGTTAAAGTTTGACATATACTTAATTTTGAAAACAACGTACTTTCCATTGTTTTATTTTCAGCCACAATAGCGGACTTAAAGGATTTAATTGAAAGTTAGCTCCCTTTACTATGTCAAAAAACCGAAAGTAGAACTGACAATTTTAAAGGTCCGTACTTCCTTGCTAATGAACATAATGAATCAATATCAAGCACGGTCAGTGGCGGTCTTTTAACAATAATAGTTTAAGCATGTACAATATGCTGTATAGGTCCACGACCTTGTCTGCCATTGAATGGATACATACACATTTTAAATTATAATCAGAGTTGAGAACGTATGACAGAATAAATGACTTGGTCGATATTAATAATCATTACATTGGTGAAAATCTTTAACATACCGTGGAAAATAGCAAAATAGACTAAACGAATCTATTTAGGAGCGAAATGAAAGAAGAGTAAAAAAAGTACATTTAAATGAAAAATAAATTAAAATTTCTTTTTTTTTACCCTTAATGACTTTGAATTTCAGATGTCAAATAAAACATTCTGTGGTTCAGTGTTTTGGAGATCGATACATCAGTCTTATTTAATCTCGAATTTCGTTGTTTTTTAAGATTTCAAATACTGATTAGTTTCTCTTGCCAAAGATAAATCTATCGTGTTCTCTCCTTGAATTGTGTCGTTTTATAACTATATGTCTATATGACATGCAACAGCTATATTAAACTTTGGGAACTAGGAATTTTATACATGTATCTACGGGCTGAAGTTGGTTTATCTCTCAAACAATGAATATTTTCGTCCCTTAATTTCGTCATAAAAGTAAATTCCAACTAACTTAAATGTAGATTGATTTCATTTTCATGTGAGGAGGAACTTCTATAATAATGACATTCTGATACTCAACTTGAGTGTCGCCTAGGTACCATCACAATGAACAATCATATTCATCGCATACAGTTAATGTTGAAAACTAATTTTGATACCTCCTTTTAAGTGCTGACGTGATAGTTTCTAGTTGGGTAAATTCCTTTTTGCGCAAAGGCTTCTTTCGGTCATTACAATTTAATCTTTCTTTTCTGATCACTGATCTATAGTATGTGTCAGCCCTTACTTTGATATATCACATTCCGTAGATGGAATGGGGTAGTACCGTGAGTTCGACCTTTGGGTCGAGGTAGAAATCCTTTGAAGAACATTGTTGTTTCAAGGGATTAAGGCTCTGTTTAAACACAAAATGTGGAATGGATGGATGAAATGTGTTCACTCAGGAAACACTCACTCATTTGTTTTGATTAATTACATTACTACATCCCAGATTTTAAGAATAGGAATTTATTTGTTCTTGGGCCATATTCCCGATTATTCTCCAAAACCGAATCTGGCATATAACATGTCAAACTTTAACGTTGGCATCCCATTTAATCAAGGACTCCTTCATTAGAAGTATATTTAAAGGTTCAGAGGAAGTTAAAACCAATGTTACCGAGAGTCTTACACTCGGATATTACAAGACCGAGAGCACGACCAACAGCTTTTTATTCAGATTCGTAAACTTTGACACTCCCTTAAGCTTGGGATAGCAATGTCTGTTCGCGACGAACTTTTTTCTTGATACTTAGAAAAACCTGATTCATATCTTAATCTCATGCAAACATCATGACATTTGACGGGTAGGCTTTTGGGTTATCTGCTCTTGAAGTTTACGATTGTTGATAAATTTACTAACTTTGAATGGTCACTGTGTAACTATCAACTATTTAACGCGAGGTGGGGGCGTAGCCATTTATATTAAACAAAACTTATGCGTAGAGAGTATGGAAACATTAGACATTGCAGGCCTCGAAGCATTATGGATAAAAATAAAATGCAAAAACCGAAATTATCTTATCGGCTCTTTTTACCGCGCTGATAAAAGTGAACATAAGTCGGACTTGATTAACCAGTCAATCGAAATGGCGATCGATCTTAATTTGTTTACTATAATTACTGGGGATTTTAACAAAGACATTCTGAAGGAAAGTAACACTAAAGTTGAAACACTCAAACACATATACGGGTTAAACCAGATAATAACTACTATACATCACAAGCTATACATCGAAACAAATTCTAAACCACTGAAAGATCGAAGACAGGATATAGAATTGATAAATTTCTACAAGATGATAAACGGTCTCGCACCAGACTACTTCTGCAATCTAATTCCTAATACTGTCTCCGAAAACAGTCACTACAATCTAAGAAACCAGTCCAAGTTACAGACAACGAAGTGTGCAACTAAATTATATGAACAATCTTTCCTGCCTGACACGATAAAGATGTGGAATTCTTTACCTGATAAATTCCTGCAAGCAAACACCATAAGTGAATTTAAATCTCTGCTGAAAAATGATGAAGCAAATAGAAAGTATCTTGATCTGAATTATGGAAGTCGTTTCTGTCAGATCATACAAAGTAGACTTAAGCTTGGGTGCAGTGATCTAAACGCAGATAAAGTAAATAGACATATTTCAAACACTCCTGAATGCGCTTGTGGGTATCACAATGAAAATGTTGTACATTACCTGATTACATGTGAGCTGTATATGATTGCCAGAAATAATTCATTTTTCTATGCAAATGGCTATAGCCTCCAAAATGTGTTATACGGAACACCCCAAACAACTAATGATGTCAATTTGCAAATAGTAAAGTCCCTTCATCAATACATCATTACGACCAAACGCTTTGATAAGTACCGCTAATAGTGTTATTATAAATGAAGTCAAGCTGCAAAGAACATATATATAAATAAGCACATGTTGTACATATACTTTATTTTGATTGTGCTTTACAATGTCATATTTTGTGTCTAGTTCTTGTGTATTTATTTATTGATGTGTGTGCTGGTGAGGCATTAGCATAAGCAGAGTTTTGCTTTTTTGCCGAACCAGATTCTTTCCTGAATAAAAATATGTTTAAACCAAAAGATGCCATGACAAAAATCTTGAAAAAGAGTTAATCGTGCGGAACTGAGCCTTTAATGCAATAAAGAATTTGGGCCAAAAGCTTAGTTTCGCCATTCTTAAAAAAGGTCAACCAGCACCAAAAAAGCACACACTCACCAATAATGATAATTCCAAGTACAAACAAGTTCAGAGTGTTACGAAGCCTTTGCAATATTTCTGAGATCAGAGTGCACATTGTGTGTATGTTAAACTCTGAGAGAGAAAACACGGTTATAATCTTTATACGTACTTACTTTTTAAAGAATCGTACACACGCATTTTAAAGCATATTCAAAATAACATATCTAAGATATTCTACAACTTGAGATCCTACTATATAGCGGTAGACGTGTTAGCTTATGCTCTTGATTTCAGGTTGGCGTTTTGATGGAAATGTATCTCTTAATATGAACGACAAGGTCATTTTGAAACTCTGCTGATAAAAAATATTTTGTTTTTAACATGAACTAGAAAACTAGAAAAATGATTTGATTTACCTTTTAAGTCAATCTTTTCGTAAGAAATTGCAACCACAGTACTCCATCTAAAATACAGCTTGCCGTAGGGTTCTTACTGACTTCTGTTAACAGTTATAGATTTCTTTATATTCACATGTCTATATTTAGACGTGACGTAAGGTAAAAAAAGCACTTCAAGAGTTTGTCCCTTTGTCAATCTTACTGCTGTGACGTTGGGTCACGATAACAATTCATGTACCAAAGATTTGACCGCAAGGATTACCTCGTCTTGAATGGTTGAATGGTTATCTGAAAAAATGCTTTTAAAACTATTTGTATCTGCATATAAATGTATCTTAAACCGTTCAAGCCTACCAAATATATTGACTCATGATGTTGAAACGTAGACTAATGCGCAAGATCATTGTGTGATAGCTTAGTGATTTAAAAATCAATAAGAGAACTTTGTTTTCAGATATTCTAAAAAGACACTGTTGCTCATCTTTTTTAAGTTTATGCAGTTAAGTCGTTTTTTATATGTTTCCTAAACACCTTTCCAATAAAATCTAAAATCAAGGTTTGAATGTATCATATCAAATAGATTACGAATAAAAACTTTTGGTGTGACATCAGGATCAGTAAAAAATTTTGAAAAAGAAATACGTGAGACTTATCTGTTGATAAGTAATGCTTAGTTTGTATTTTGATTGAATATAAGGGCTTACAAATATTGCTAGACGCAATCTCAAAATGTTCTCAAATGTTATAACATCACAGTTATTAACCATTGCGTTGTTTTCGTTAATTTCATTACATATGTGGTATTCCTGAGGAATACAAAACGTTCAGTGAACCTGTCAGCATACGTGAGTACAACACGTCCATTATCACATTACATCAATGGTTGAGCAGGAAGAGAATCAAGGTTCAGGTGGTAAGGGTCCGCTGTGTGATTTCACAACTTTGTTAGTATCATATACATAATGGAGTTTACCGATTTTATTGCTCTGTCAATGAATCATTATTGAAATACCTAACTATGTATATGTTTATGCTTTTGTATCTAGAATACTTGAAAGCTTTCAAAATTACAGTTTAAATGTTTCCACAAGAGCCGCAAGGTGTCAAACCTTTTCATTTCTGATATTTTAACCTGACAGGTTTGACCGCGGTTGATATATTTGCAAAGCCTGTGGACGTTCGGGCATGACCGATTTACATTCCGCTAGCTGTAATAACTTTGTAAAGTGTTCATGAAAAGTAGTTGAATTGAACATTAGCACACATGTATGAGAATGAGTTGCATTTGAAAAGGACTTTCGAATAAGACTGGTCGAAAAACTATTCTAGAAAGGAGCCAGGATAATAAAAGTCTTTATGTTGGGATAATACATGTATGTGTGTTATTGCTATCATAACAACCTTTATGTAAAAGTGTTTTTCTTTAATTCGACAGCAGTAACTTTATTTACATTATTCATGTAAGATTTCGATCCTTTGTTGCATTGACACAATCTATGAATACATACAATGTACATGTGTGTTAGCAACGGTAGGTATTTCTACCTATATCTATATGTAAACGCGTGAGATGGCTAATATAAAAGTGAACACTATATATAGGAAATAACCCATATAAAGAAGAAACTGATGCAGATCGTGTATAAACTCTACAGCGTTTGAAGTGCTCATTAGATAAATTATCATCATTTAAATATATTCACTTATATATAAACAGACACACGTTGACACACACGTAGAAAAAACAACCACACACACACACACACAAATACACAAACACACACACACACATTCACTACGTTTGACGTCCTTTATTAAAAAATTATGCAAATTAACGTCTCAACGTATTTCATATATAACTCCAATTCATGTTGTTTGCACACTTAACCTCCACTAGGGTCAGCTGTGCGATTTCAACGATATAATGTTCAATTGATGAATCATGACTGAGAGAGAAAGAGAGCGAGAGAGATTGAGAGAGAGAGAGAGAGAGAGAGAGAGAGAGAGAGAGAGAGAGAGAGAGAGAGAGAGAGAGAGAGAGAGACAGACAGAGACAGAGACAGAGACAGAGACAGAGACAGAGAGAGACAGAGACAGAGAGAGACAGAGACAGACAGACAAACAGACAGAGAAAGACAGAGACAGAGAGAGAAACGGACATACAGACACACACACACACACACAGAGACACATCGAGAGAGAGGTAGAGAGAGATTGAGGGAGACAGAGACAGAGAGCTAGAGAGTGAGAGAGAGCTCAAATGGATCTCTATAAAGAGATATATGTAAATATATACCCGTAATGTATAGTAAGACATTTAAGAAATTTGGCTTCAAATTGATTTCGAAAAAGCTCTCGACTCTGTTTGATTCGATACCATTCCACGAGTCCTAAATATCTTTCCACAATCTATCGCGACATGCATAACCACCTTTTTAATAATATCAAATAATGCATCTCTGAAAATAGTTTTCCATCAAATAAGTTTGATATATCAATAGGGTGAAGACAAGGTGATCCTATATCCCCCTATGTATTCCTTTAATGTGCAGAAATGTTTACCATAATAAAAAAGAAACAAGGATAAAATAAGGAGGATAAAATCTGGAAATGAAATACACTATTTCACAATATGTTGATGACACCTTCATTTTCAGGATTAAAAGTAAACGTAGATTAGACGTCAAACCGGAATTACGGAAAGTCTCAGAGAAGAATTCAGAGATGAATAATCCAAAACTTTGGGATATGGAATTTATTATTGGTTTGCTTACTTTATTAAGTTCGTATTTACCATCAATTTCGAGGATATGGTTAAAACGCAATTACAAAGACTTGTTACAGTAGCCATGATTTAATTGCTCGCAATAGATCTTACCACTCATCCTATTACAAAATATTATCACCTACTCTCTAACTAACTCAAACTTGACAAAGTTAAAGGAGATACCCTCACAAAAAAATATGAACAAGGTCGGAAACCATGAAAAAAAGAATTGCTACAAGTTAATACAAAAAGACACATTAACATCTTCATACCAGCATGCGACACAAAAATATTAAAGTTTGTTATGATACCCAATATTAACCGATTTTGGACCCATGCTTTAAAATTTTGATGTTTTTAATAAAACGCAAATGATATCCTGTATCAAACCATGTGGCTAAATGATTACATAATAAATGTTTACAGATAATCAGTTACAAACATTATTGTAAGCAAAGTATACCTTATATAATTGACATGATTAACACTAATCTCTCAAACAATGAATATTTTCGTCCCTTAATTTTGTCATGCATCAAAGTAAATTCCAACTAACTAAAATGTAGACTGTTTTCATTTTCATGTGGAGAGGAACTTCTATAATAATAAGATTCTGCTACTCAAGTCAAGTGTCATCTAACTACCATCACAATGATCAATCATATTTATTGCACAGTTTGGTTCTGAGAACAATCTTCTTTACATATTATTCATTGAAAGTGTGTTTGTAAAACCTGTATGGCGCTAACACTCTTTGTTCATTCAATTCATTGAAAACCTGTTAGGGAGTGGTTTGTAACTTGACGTAAGCATTCTGTCATGGCTTCAAACACGGCTTTAAATCTTAGTATGAAATTGTTTTCTAATTGGCTGTTAAAAATGGTGGCGAAATTATTTTAGAAAGATATCACAGTGTGAAGCAGTAGAACGTTTTCGAGGGAAATAAAGGAATTCATGAAATGGAAATGAAACATCACTATCACAATGATTTCACGCTGAAAAGGCTGTATGCAGTTTTTGCTTGATATGTGTCACTTTATTGACAACAACGGATAATCGGCCAGCAGCCAAACTTTCCCCAAACTATCCTATGAAATAAAGGTATTGACTAGAAAGAGTATTCAGTGAACGTCGATCCTTACATTGACACATGCAGGAAGTTCAAAAGTCAGAGTTGGAAATGGTGTTGAACGGCTGAAATTCAATTTGAAATTCAATTACTGGAGATACAAAAAAAATTCCTCACTATCTCTAGAATTGGTTTTATCCGTGCTAAATCTCTATATTTAAAACTGGCGTCCTATTAAGTTTGTAGCATATGCTCTGCTGATTACACGGCGATCACGAGATGTCAAAAAGGTTTGAATATTCAAAACTAAATGTGTAATCGCACCTAAAGACACTTGCTCGGAGGCCGAACTTAACTCCCTCTTACCTATAATTGTGTTGGTCGTTTATTGAGTCAGCGACATGTATATCAATACAAAATGTAATTTAAACTCACTTGTTTTATACAATTTCCCATAACCTACAAACTAAATTATCTGAAAACAGACATGAAATAAGCGATTAATGTTTCAATAATTGTCAAAGGTTGATAAATTACACTGTGATGTTTAGTCATGCGGTACACTGGGGAAAATACTTCTTCGTGCAACAAAGGTTCGATACTTGGTTAATATCGTTAAAGTATTAGTTAAAATTACATACACGTACAATGTACATGACCAATGAATTTTTTTGTAATTGTACACTCTGGAACGTTTGCCTTGCTACTACGCATTTATGTTTGTTAGAATCATTATCGTCAAACTAATCCTTATATTATCAGGACTGGCATATAACCAAAAGTTTTTGATTTGTAATGATCAATTTTACGATATTGATAGTTACAATAAATATGTTTTCTGCTTTAATTGAAAACACCATATAGGCAGAAAGCGAAATGTTACACGATTTTGTCGACTAGTGCCGAATAGGATTTGGAACTATCAGATGTCAGATATTGTTTTGGACCTTACAAACAAATTATTAGTTAGTATTGAATTTATTTGAACGGTTTTTGACTGCACACAGCATGTCTAAACATTAAGTGTTTCAAAGGATACCACTGTTGAGATATGAAATACTGAAGTTGACGTCTCTCTACATACTACTATTACTCTTACATGACTTTGAATAACCTAAATCCTTTCATTTCATTTATTGTGTCTTTGAATGCTGTGAAAGTCCTACGCACCTTTGTAGACAGCTTAAACTGATCAAAATAGAATCGTCACTAGGAATGTGTATCATATCTAAAACATTTTGTTGCCTTTGTTAATTTATTTTTCAAATGTGTTATTCCTGGGAAATACAACACGTTTTCAGTGAACCTCTCACCATACGTGGTTACACCAAGTTTAATATCACAGAACATGTACATCAATGAGAGAGCAGGAAGAAAATTAAGGGTCAGGTTATCAGGGTGCTCTGCGTCATTTCACAGATTGAAAATTGGGTCAGTACAGCAGATCACGGAGCTTACTTGTAGTTTGTATATTGCAGTAAAGGAGCAACAGATTTACCATATTAAGTTTGATCTGATGAAGTTTGGGAGATGATACGATTTAATGCATATCTTCAATTACCAATGCGTATTTTCATCCTTAAATATCTACTAAAATGGTAGTCAAAAGTTAAGTATATGAACCATTTACAGATTATATACCAGAATACTTTAATACTTAAAGAGATACAAATTGACAAGCATTGAAACCTGCAAACTGCGGTCTGATTGAAATGTGAACACGGCAGGTATATATCTGTAACCGCCTGTGCGATCTTATTAGGCCTAAGCTTCATTCCCTAGCTGGTAGATTTCTTCAAACGTATTCATGAATGATATTTATAACATTTCTGATTGAACATTTGACAATGAATTGCCGGTGAATAGGACTTTTGAATAAGACTTGTCCTCAAGCCCTGCGTAATATAAGTCGCTTTAGGTGTATATATGGATGAGACATGGATTGTTGACAATATCTATGTTCGAAATCAACGAACATACTGTGTATGAGTAACCTAATTCACGTCTCATATCCGTGTTGAATGTACGTCCATAGTTTGTTTTGGCAACATATATTCTTGTCAACATTGAGCATTTCAAAGGATAACACTGAAATTCAAAGACTGAAGTAATCATTGAGTCCAGATGTGTACAACCGAAATCCTTTCATTTCATTTATCGTGTCTTGAAGTTTTGTGCAACATGCCAAACGTACCCCTCGTAAACTAGTGATCATAGTTAAAGAATAGGCACTTAAATGTTTTGTCAGCCTAGATTGCTTGCGTTAGCTACATGTACAGGGTATCAGGGGCACATCACTGATCATTATGATTATTGCCTGTTGAGTCTTTTTCACATTTTAATATACCATGTAACAACAACTTCCATGGTCGCATTTATAGAATAAGTGAACTGATTTGTAATATTGTGGGTATGATACAATAAGTTAATTGTTAATAATCATTTTCTTATTTTTTATCAATACAAGTACTTTCAATTCTTTCAAACAAACGTAAAGACGTATACTGTTTGTAACCGTTTCAGCTTTTCAAGCAAATTATGTTATATTTACTTATATGTTTACTTTTACTGTCATTACAGAAAAATATTAATATTGTTAAACAATATAAACTTTTTTATGAATATTAGATGCGTTACTTTTTCTTTAAAGCCTATGTCTAAGAGACTAGATATTCATATAATGGATGACTTTGTTGATTTTAGTAACCAATTCGTAAACCGAACAAGGAGACAAATGGGAAAACATTTGGCAAGTACGTTTTAAGATGTTTTACAACTAGGTCATTATTTCAGCTCTTTTATCATCAGTTTTTAGATTAGATTTATGGTCTCTTTCTTTACGCAGTATGTATTTTTACAGATTATTTTGGCATGTATAAAATCCTTTTTTGAATAAATGAATTTTTTTTTACCCTTGTTGCTCGATCTATCTGAATCAGTTTCAGTTCTTGAACTCTACCTAACAAGCTTTCAAATAGTACACATTCTTGTACATTTGGGGTCGAGTGCATTACGAATTGGTGAACTGTTAGTACGCTCAGTGCAGACGCTGTCAGACTAACTTTTTCGGGAGGACGGACTTATTCGTGTTACTGTATACCCCTTAACCGTTGGTTGGTGATATGATTACTAGCTAACGCCCCTGACAAGGGTAAAGATGCCGAATGCAGAACCCTATCAAATAAATACACAATTCGTTTTTACCAAGGTCAAGGTTAGTTTTGACAATAGTTTAATTTGGGAATTAACGGAGGATGAAAACTTTGTACATAGTTGGTATTCCAGGTCACATTAGGAGTATTTAAACTTTGAGAGAGAGAGAGAGAGAGAGAGAGAGAGAGAGAGAGAGAGAGAGAGAGAGAGAGAGAGAGAGAGAGAGAGAGAGAGAGAGAGAGAGAGAGAGAGAGAGAGAGAGAGAGAGAGAGAGAGAGAGAGAAACAAAAACCGGTTACCATTCATTAAAGCGCTTGCATTTCCTTCATACAAACACATAATTTTAACGTAATCAAATGCAAATACGGAGAAGATTCACAACTTGAGAGCCCAACATTATCTATCTAACTGTATCCCTGTGAGGTTCTGCTCTGAATCTGAATGTATGATCAATGATGATATAGTTAATATATCGAAAATTGCAAAACAAAAAAGTTGTATATCTATGAATCTATCTTCATTGTTCAATGATATAGACTACACAAACAGGCACTTGATTTCATTTACCTCATAAGGCAGATCCTTTCCTCGGAAAATTCACCAATAGCAGTTCAACGTTTAACATGCGGTGCACTGTGTCGTCTGTATGCAGGTGTATAGGTACTTCAATTGAATATACATCTGTATCGTGCAATGAAAGTCACATAACTATGTGCTGGAGTAAAAGATTTGTCTCTTTATAAGATATCACTTTAGGTCTCGTCTATGTATTCTCCTTTATCGATTGGCTAGACTTAAAAGACGAGGACGCCTATTGGCTTTCCTTCACAGAAATACCGTTTTAACGAAGCGTCCCCTCGCTCAATGCATAAGTTCCCTACACAAACTTGCACCGTTCACTGCTCCAAGGAGAACGGACTGTCTCCGAGTTGATCGAGAACTACATGTACGCTTGTTTTGACATTATTCTGAATACAATGTATTTGATATAACTTATCGTCATAGCCTAGCGATTGATAAAACTTCACCATCTCGTCTTATAACATTTCTAATACATATAAATGTTATCTCCCTTTTATATGTATACAAATATACGCTAAACATGTATATATAACTCAAACCGTTCAAGACTGACAGAAGTCAGAGAAATATTTTGTTTCTGTTATTCTGAACTTTTTAAAATATTTTTCAAAGTCTGATTGCAATGTTTCCAAAAAGCCTTTTCTTTTGAATCTAAATTAAAAGGTAAATTTCAAATTTCAAAATCAGTGAACCTGCAAGCATACAAGTTTACATCAAGTTCTATTTCACAGAACATGAGCATCAATGGAAAAGCAGGAAAAGAATCAAGGGTCAGGTTGTCAGGGTCCGCTGTGTGATTTCACAACTTTGAAATTTGGTTCAGTATGAATCACCATGTAGCTCAATGCAGTGAAAGTGCAACAGTTTAAGGTTTTTCTGTTGAGTTGTTATAGAATAACATATGATGCACATCTTCAATAATCAAAGAGCTTAAGCTTAAAAATCTACTTTGACGATAGTCCAAAGATAAGAAAATAAACCATCTATTGATAATATATTTGAATCGGTTTAATAATTATAAAATTATTAGATATAAATCATTCATAGTGTTCCTTGTAACCTGCAAACTACAATGTGTGCGCGGCAGGTATATCTTCAACGCCCCTGTACTATCTTGTAAGCCCGAATGTTCATTCACTAGCTTGAATATTTCTTCACATGTATTAGTAAAGGTTATTTATAACATTTCTGATTGAACATTTGACGATCTATTGCAGGTGAAAAGGACTTTTGAATATGACTTTTCTGTACGTCTACACATATTTCTTGTCAACATTGAGTATTTCAAAGGTTAACACTGAAATTCAAAGACTGAAGTAAGCATTGTGTCCAGATGTGTACAACCGAAATCCTTTCATTTCATTTATCGTGTCTTTCAGTGTGGTGCAACATACCAAACTTAACCCTCGTAAACTAGTGATCATAGTTAAAGAAGGCACTTGAATGTTTTGTCAGCCTAGATTGCTTGCGTTAGCTACATGTACAGAATATCAGGGGCACATCACTGATCATTATGATTTTTGCGTGCTGGTTTTTTTTTTTTCACATTTTCAATGTACCATGTAACAACTTCCACGGTCGCATTTATAGAATAAGTGAACTGATTTTTAATATTGTGGGTATACAAAAAGTATAACATAGAATATCAAAATACATGTAGTTAGAATTTGATAAAAATACCTTTTTAGTTTCATTCATCATATACATTTTATGTTATTATCATATGCATTGCAAAACAGTTGATGTTGAAAATTAATTTTAGTATCTTCTTTAAGTGTGGATAATAAGTGCTGACGTGATAGTTTCTAGTTGGGTAAATTTCTTTTTGCGCAAAGACTTTTATCGGTCATTAATTACAATTTGATATTTTACTGATCACTGATCTATAGTATGTGTAAGCCCTTATTTTGATATAATACATTCCGTAGATGAGAGGTACACGACGGCTCAATGGACAAATACTGGTGCCTTTTCATCGAAATGTGGTTCATTTCACATGTCGATGTCAGGTTGAAATGTAACTTTACTCTTCATCTTGATTGGTTTCTCACCAGCAAAGGCACCTTTATGAAAGATATTCACTGAAACACATTTTCGAATATAAAATTGTTTTTCTTCCCAATGTTTACACAGAAGACCCAAACGTACAGAGAAAGCCATTACTTGGTGTAATCTTCTTTACTTACCAAATCGTATTTTGACTCCCAAATATGCCTCCAAGTTAGTAAGAAGTCCTCATAATACACCTTAAACCTTATATGTATATATGGGTATCAAGACAAGAAAAAAGGTAAAAAATGATTTGAAGATGTTGCTATCATGCATCATGCAGCTTACCGAATTGAATGGTCTGTTGTTGATTTATTAATGAGTTTTACTATCCCAATTTATCTAAATATACATTTATAGTTATGTATCTGCGATACTTGAAAGCTCATATAATAATCCCATTAAAGTTTAAATCTTTCCACCAGTACATTTGTACGCTTGAAGAGCCACAAGGCGAAATCATTGATTGCTGAAATCGTAACCTGAAAACTGCGGTTTGCGGTTAGTATAGTTGCAGTATGATCTTCTAACATGATCGAGATACATTCGCTAGCTGTATTACACCTATAAGCGCGTTCATGAAAAGTCATCAAAATTATTCTTATTGAACATTTGGAAACACGTTTAAGAATGCTTTTTTCTCTTTTCTAAGGTGCCAGGGTAAAAGTCTTCGTAGATGTGCTATAGCTATAATGACAATATTTATGTAAAAGTGTTTGTTTATTGCTACAGCAGTAACTTTATTGATATTACCTATGTAAGATTACGATCTTTTGTCGCATTGATAGAACCAATGAATATGTACAATGTGCCAACAGGACTCTTACTTATCAATGTTTGTTTGTTTGTTGGTATTTATACCTACCATTGTATGTAACTGAGTGTCGAATTGGTAAGTTAAAAAGTATTATGCTTAATATCCCAATACATTGAAAAAGTCCCATATGAATTAAAATTGATAATGATACAAGTCTCCAGTAATGGCATTCTGCTCCTCAAGAAGAGTGTCGCCTAGGTATGATCAATGATCAATCATATTTATCGAACTGTTTAGTTCAGAGAACACTCTTCTTTACATATTATTCATAGAAAGTGGCTTTGTAAAAAACTGTTTGGCGCACTTTGTTCATTCAACTTGAAGGAAAGCTTTTAGGAAGAAGTTTGTAACTTGACGTAAGCATTCTGTCATGACTTCAAACATTGCTTTGTACAACTTAAATGTCATTGAAAGTGTTTTCTAAAGGTCTGTTCAAAATAAGTACGGATGTTTGGTGTGACTTTATTCTACGATCGGACTGAGTAATAGATGTTTTATCCCTTAAGAAAAATATTTTGCGTAAATATTTATCAAACGTGTGCAAAAAAGTTTAACAAATAATGTGCCACCATCAAAGGGTGTCATATGACCTTTCACGCAAACTTTATTAATCTCGTGGGAACATATCTTATGTTAAATTAATTAAAATGTATGTAACTAAGGTGACATTGATTCATTTTGTGTTTTTGCGTTCGGTTTTGATAAGAATTAACAATTTTCCCCAGCCTACAAACTAAATTATCTGAAAACGGACAAGTAATAAGCGATAAATGATTTCAAAAATGGTCAAAGGTTGATAAATGTCACTGATGTTTATTCATGCGCAACACTGGGGACAATACTTCCTCGTTAAACAATGGTTCTATAATTCATTAAATATTCGTTAAACTCACATACATGTACTTATCCAACATGGTTTTTATTTGTATTTTTAACTGTGGACCGCTTTCTTTACTCTTTGCATTAATATTTTTAATCTTTATTGTCAAACTAATCTTTATATCAAAAGGACTAACGTGTAATCATTTGTGTATGATTTGTAACTATCAATTTTAATCAATAAGTACAATAATTAAATGATACACGATTATTCCACCGAGGGCCGAAGGTGTGGGAAACATGTCAGATATCGTTTTGGACCGTCATAAAATGTCATAGGTATTGATTGTGTTTGTAAAGTTCTTTGACAGCACACAGGCAATGTAAACATTAAGTATTTCAAAGGATACCAAACTATGAGATTTGAAATACTGAAGTAGACTGCTTACTGTGTACTGCTCATGACTATTACCCTAGCGTTACCTGTGTAATACTCCTCTCATTTCAGTTATTGTGTCTATGAATGCTGTGTAACCCGTACGCACCTTTCAACGTAAGCTGATGCAATAGAATTGACAAATGAATGTCTTGGCACAGTTTGAGCGGGCTGCCATTAGCAACATATACATGATGTCACATGACAACTTTAAAATTAACCTGTGATTTATTTAGTAATCAATTATTACAAAACCGTAATATGTGAGAGATATTACGATGTGACCATAGGTTTGTAGGCAAAAATAACCTAAAAAGCAGAACAATATCAACAATATATTGACACAGAAAAGAAAATGCCAACCTGCCACAAACTTCCAAAAACAATTTTCTAATTTCAAATTTCTTTGAGATAATGAAGGGAACATACAAGTTCAAATATGAAAAGGCACCAACTAATGACTTTGACCTAAATTAAGTTTAAACTTACCCCTCTTTATCAACTCTCATGGAATGTGCATTCTGTGCATTTACTTCAAGGCCGACAAACATAATATCTCAGTGGTAAACTCCTTTTGATTTATATGTCAAACGGGTTTAAGTGTAATGATATATAGAAAAGGTTTATCTTTAATATGAAATGAAACAATGAAATTAGTAAAGTCTAATTCTCTACAGGGGGTTTGCACTTATATTTCAGATGTATAAGACAAATTTATTAGGCAAAGGGTTAAACTTTGGTTGCTTAAGAATTTGCAATATGACAAAAACGAGGCCCGCCATTTATTTAAAAAGAATTTTTTTTAAATGAAGCTCATGTAACGAGTTTTTAGAATTTATTTGGCTGATAACAATTGCCGATGCATTACTATAACATTTTATAAAATTAATATTCAAATAGTAGAATATTATATGATCCACCTATTTTTAATATACCAAAAAAAAAAGCCTGAAAATGAACAGGAGACTCTAAAATAATTACCTCTAACTCCAATTACTCCACCTTCATCTCTCCTTACACATATGTTTATAATACCATACATATATTCAACTTGATCATTTGAAGTTTCTTTGACCTGAGTGGGAAACGAGGGTATATGACCTGTTCTACATTGATTCCGCAAATAACTGTTATAACTGTCATGTGTTGTTTCTTTAAAGATCTTCAACCTATAAACTGTTTTTTTTCTCACGTTAAAGGAAGTCAAAAGTTTGGAAACTGAAGTTTTTACTCGTCAAAAGATTTCTTGTTGTCCCGATGTAACTATACATGTATGCTGAAGTGAGCTGTACAGTCATGGGCCGGTATGCAAACATCTCGGGGGTTTACTGAAAACTAAATCTATGCCCATTGATATGTATTTTTTATACATGATGAGTTGTTTGTTTCTGTATGTTACTGGACACTTGTTTAATTCTTTAAAAAAAACCTTTAACATGAACTACATGTTTTTGGAAAAGAAACTTTCATCTACCTGATGAGACAAATTTTACAAAATTCATTTTATTTTGTTCACCACTGTTCTTGTATTGTATCCACTGTAGGAATAATACTTTTATAGTTGAGTTTTATGTAAAACCTGGAACATCATTTCTCTAGCTCTCATTTTTAAGTAAGTTTCATTACAGTTATATGGTAAATTTTATTGGAAAGTTAATGTTACATAGATCTCGGGCCATGTTTGGGCAGCAGCCAAACTTTCTACAAACGATCCCACCAAATAAGGGCATTGACTAGAAAGAGTATTCAGTGAACGTCGATCCTAACATTGACAGATGCAGGAAGTTCAAAAGTCATAGGTGCAGGAAAGGGTGTTGCAAGGTGTTGTGAGGCTGGAAGCCTTTTGAAATTCAATTACAGGAGATACAACATAATGGTATACTAAATCTAGAATTGGTTTTATCCGTGTTAAACCTTTTTATTAGAAACTGGTGTCATCTTGTGTTTGTGGCATATGCTATGCTGATCGGGCGGCGATCTCGGGTTGTCATAAAAGTTCAACATTCAAATACTAAATGTGTAATCACACTTACCTCGTTCTCCCCTATTTTGTGTTTCCCTCTTTGCCACTACTTAGTTATTGACTTCAGAAACTCAACCTCGTGAAACTGAATAAGATGACGAAGCTATCTACGAGGCAGTTAGTTCCGTTTTGTTTTGGTGAAGTAAATAGTTCTTAACATACCCCAAACCTAAGATATGTATAAGGATTTCAAACAAAGGGGAAATATTCAAGTGGGTGTTACAATACTATTTGCAGGTGATTCGGAGATGAGCAGATTGTTTTATATGTTGATGCTTTGGGTGATTTATATATTATTTTAAGGGTTGTCATAGTGGAAGTTGAAACTATGCTAAGAACATTGCCATCATTTATGTGCCAATTTGTGCATGTCGGCTAATTTATTTCACATCATTGTACATTCACCTAAATTTAAACGTTAATTTAAAATCCAGATGTTTATCAAAGCAATAGTTATGTTTATCAACTTACTATATTTGCACCGAATACCACTTCACATATGTACACTGATTTCTCTGTAAAACAGGCATAAAAGCACATATCAATGATTGAAAACATGACCAAAGGTTATCAAACAATCACATGATGTTTAGTCATTCCTATCCCTGAGGCAATTACTTCCTTGTGATACAAAGAGTCGATAACTCATCACATGTCCATTTACTTTCATATACGATATGGTTTCATAGCGAGATTTAGATAGTTGTTATGTATATATAAATCTCCATTTTCAAACGCCTGGTCTATTCTTACGCAAGCCCAAAACCTTTAGCCAGTGATGGAGACAGGTGCAACAAAATTCATCAACATCAAACTAATTCTAGTATAGTTATACTTAACCAAGTACAAGCAACTTAATGTCTAAGATATCATTTTTAACGAAAGACTTCAGGATTCAAAGTCGATTATGCTGCATTTATAAGTGACTTTCAAGTTTTTCGTTGGCTTAGCTTTATCAAGTTTATGCTTGTCTTGTATCCGATGTTTGCGTAAATCCTTTCATAATTGTTGAGACTGTAGTATAATAAAGTAAACTATCTGTTCTACACGACTGACATATAGATACGGTTTTCCTTTTTTCTGTTTACATAACGTCAGGGGCGTAGGAACAGGGGGGGGGACTTTTTTCGAAATGTATTTTTTTCAAAATGACTATTTTCCCCTTTCTACTACATATTTCCCAATAACTGGTCTAGTATTGTTACATTTCTTATTCGCTCCTACGCCCATGAACGTTACATACACAATAGACCTGATAAAGTATGTCTTGACTTTTGTAGACAGAAAAAAGTTGAATAGCCTATTTGATTCTATGTGCATGTGATCATGAGTCGCGACGTGATCTATCCCTACAAATGCTTTCTGCAAAGGCCCAGGTGTAGATCTATGTGATATCTTCCATGGACAATGTTAGCGCTTGGTATGCAACATACTAGACCGTTTGATAATTCTATTGGTATTGGTTTCTATAAACTGTCTAACGCTATATCTCAATAACAATTATGAAAGCCTTTCAAACGTTACAGGTTTCAAACACAAAAGCAATACGGCCTGTATTAGTAATGATTATACATGACTGTGAACCATCGGGAACACATTTGATGTGTTGAGCAAAGTGTAGTAGTCAAAATAAAGTAATAGAATAATTGTTGACACTTATACAATAGGCAGTTGAATATTTTGACACAGTCTGAATACACCAGCGTAAGCGACATTTATAGAGTGTCAATGTGACCTATCTGCTACGGCTATTAATCACTGTATTAGTACACCCTATAGCAATATTTTATGGGCGCATCTATTGAAGGAGGCAAATATCGTTCCAATGCCATTAATATTCAAAAACATGTACAAAGTATATGTTCATACATCTAGTTACATTTCTAACCAAATATATTTTAGTTTGATGTAAAGTTCACTTTTTAGTCTTATCCTAACAAGTCATATGTGTAAGCAAATTGCCATTGTCAGAAAGAATAAAATTCTAATCACAAACTGTAGTGTAGATAATATATATGACTAGTATAGTAATGAGCATCTCATGGGTCTTTTGGATCCGGATCCAGTGGATCCATAAATTATGCAAATGGATGCATGACGTCACAGTTCAGAATTAACATATGTATGACGTCAACGCTCAGACTTAATGTATGCATGTCGTCACATGTCAGATGTGCTGGTTATATGATGACACAAAGTATTAATAATCCTAACGATAGTTAATGTATTACAGCATAATTAACTAAATTATAATTACATTGGATTATATTTACTGATTGTAATTAAACTATGTACAATGTTTAACAACATTCAATATCAAAAAATTATGATAAACTATAAATTAGTATCATGAGACGCAATGGAACTTGATACAATGTTGAAGTAACACTGTCTTCTTGACTGACCCAAGCACGTCCTCAAACCAAGTACACATTCCCTGTACGTGCTTAAGCAAATACCATACTAGAGAGATAATACATCTCTTGAACGCTTTGAACAGGAAAACAATGAAAGGAGTGACTTGAAAATCCTTTCTATACATGTTTTCAAGCAATCGTTAGTTATATCTCGTGGTGAACGTCATATAAACTTGTCAGATTTTACTTTCATTTTATATACTAATCGTATATAACATCACAACCGTTAGTGACCATATTCATAATTAGTTACAGCATAATCAATGAAAATTATAAGTGGATTGTGATTAATGTTTACTGAGTCTGAATTTAAATCAATGAGTATTATTTTTAGAGGATGCTTATCACAAACAGTGGTAAAGGGTTTGATGCCTTAAAATCACCGAATCGTCAATAATATATCGATCATCGTTTTTCAATGCTGTTTGCTTTTAATGGGTATTATAGAGAGTACTTTTAGGGAATTTTAGCGGATAGATAATTCCCAAACATAAAACATGCAAGGATGTTTCTGTATGTTATTTATATCGTTGTTTAAATAACACTATACAGTAAATGTAATCATTTGGTTTTTTTTTATGTCTATGCACGTGTAGCCTCCTCGGATTCTCGCTCGAATTTGTCAAAATCTCATTTCATAGCCAAAAATGATAATTTATGAAATATACATTCTTCTCTCAGAAGACATTTAAGTCTTACCAAATTGTGATCAGTACATCGATTTAGAAAATCAACAATTCAATTATGAACCTTCCTTTAACTTTCCAGACCTATTTTGTCCAAATGCTGTACAGGAAGGGTTAAAACGTTTTCAGTAACGTTTTTCCTCTATCACCGCCCTGGCGCCTATTATATGTGACACGGTGATATAAAGCATTCCTGCTAGACCAGAGGGATAGATCTCTTTGGCTGAATCGGTAGAGTGTAGGACTCTCACCTGGATGTCCCGGGTTCGTATTCCACGGGAGGTGATCTCAATCAATTCTGTTACAGTACCCCTTGTTCCAACGGCGCTCATTTCCTCAACTAACCTAAAACCCCGGGCGTTTGTTGGCCATCCGACGCTTATAAGAGGAAGTATGGTAAAAGTGGAAAATGATAAAACAAATTATGAGTCACACAATTCATTTACTCAATTTAATAAAAACTATCCCGGGATTGTTATATCACATCGCACGATTTTCATATTTCCATAAAGCTACATAAAATTCAAATAAAACATAGTCTATGTTATATATGTAGCAGGGTCAGCTTGTTCAAATGACGACAAGCACTGCTGGTGGGTTCGACTGACTTTATTCCATAAAGTTATTTGAAGATAACTTCAATGGTGTGGGTTTGTGTTTACCCTGTAACAATTTGTAAAATACATAAGTAAAAATACACAAATAAAACATGATACACAATGCAATACAATCAAGTAAATCTTACGAATTATATATTGAGAGCTACATGTACTTAAATATCACAAATACTTATATCCGTGACACAAAGATATTTACTCACATCATTGAATATATAAATTACCAGCAAAGGATTACATTATATGTATTACATTATATCATAGTTAAATATCATACACACATGGTAATGCAAATACTTCTATTGAAATACAAGACATTTGGCCAACAATATATGTTAAGGACAAATAATACAAAGTATGAATATTATACAATGAAAATATATAACAATATGAAACATACCAAATATATGGTATTCAGGTGAAACCGTGACCAAAAGAGAACTGCGTCCAATCACATGGCTACATGTACATAAAATAATTAATGGTATAAGATAATGATGCTTCCAAATACATTAAAGCATGTAAACATAACTTACTTAAACCCTAACCAAATATATACATAGAAGATAAATATACTTTAGCACATGTTAAAAGCATGGGAACACCTGAACATACCAGTATAGTAACGAACTATACCTAATATAAATAATGTAATTTATAATAACCGGTGATATTAAAAGAACTCTTACCATACCTATATATAATATATAAATATGATAATGCATACGGAAAAGGTGAATACAGCATGTCTTATAAGCATAAAACCTTGCTTACAAATATGAATTATATAAATCACAACATTACATGTACGTATACTCTACCACATCTATGAGATGATATGATTCCATGAGCACATATTTACTTGTGCTTGCTATATGAAAATTATGCAAGTAAAATATGATATATACAGTATAAAAACCATTAGCCTATGAAGTATTACAAAATCTACATTTTGACAATAAGCTAATATAAAATATCTTGTTGAATGTTCATACAGATCATGTACTTGATCTGGACGGTAGATTAAATACATTCAATGCAAACAGAGCATTACAAACACAAAGTGTGATAAATAAAACTTACCTTTAGCATGTACTATATAAACTGCAATACATTTATTCATCATGCACACCAAATCCTAACGATTAATGTATTGATATTTATACCCTATCAACATATATTAGATACAAAAAGATGAATAACTAACCTGTGAGATAGGAGATGAGAATCACAGAAGATGTCAAAGATGGCTTGAGGTGTCTGTCTGTGTAGTGCTTCTCAAAGGTGATAATATCGTAGTGCAATTGAACATTAGTGTCGGTTAACTTTATAACTTCTGAAAGCATGCTTTTCCAGGAGTGCGCTTACCTAACCATAGTTAGAACAAAGGAAAGAGAGCTGAGGTGGTGAACTGGGCAAGCAGTCACACCAGAGAACAATAGAGAGAAAGCTAATAGATTGATTGAAAGCTTATCCACTGCAGGCCATGTAACTATTTGGTTACAAGAGACAACCTGAAATAAAACATTGTATTAGAGACATGATATGTACAATTAAAACATTCCATAATAGAATATATTACAATAATAAAATATATCACTCTGCCACATATATAGTTACGATGATCGTTTAAGATGTTTTCCTTGATACGGGTTAGAGTAATCACAACTTTAGAAAAAAGACTATTTCAAATAAAAATGCATTACACTTTATATAACGAAACACTCTCACAAACAAAAATAAAATACTTATTATTTGTCGAAAATAATCCGTCAATATATCTTACATTAATTCAATGATAATCAAATGAAGCATATAGATTACTACCCAAAGATCCCTCCCGAAAATACATGAATGATTCAAATTTCTCATTGGAACTAACAATGTCATTGTCTCTCAACAGTGGTAGCTCCGTCATTTATTCCTATGCAAGGAGGTTTGATTAATGATGGAAACTGTTTATGCTCGTGTTCTGTGTACAAGCAAGCCGTAATGAATTAGACCTCCATTCGCCTGTTGTTGTGTTCCCTTTCATAGCATCAGCGCGAGTAAACCGGAACCACGTTTGTTATACGCGAGAGCAGTCGATAAACCGGTCAAAGTTGTCAACATGAACACTGCAAAAGTAAGGTATTTCTTATGTAATTGAAATTATACCAGATCGATATTCAATAACCATAAGCCCTGTATACACCTTGTAAAGTGATCTGTTTGATGTGCACTTATGTAGATTTAGTTCGCATTTTTCTTTTCAAACGTCTAAAACAAATTCTGATAATCTTTTAGCGCTGTTGTGCTAGGTGCTCTGTATTTTGTGTCATAAGATCAACAGTTATGAACCTCATATTATTACATGAAGGATAACATACATGGTGTTATAACTACTATCACTAAATATGTTCAAACATGTATTTCCTTTAAATAAATGGCATTTGTTTATCATGATCTTTCCTTAATTTCCTTAAGTAATCATCATGATTATTAAATCATTCATGAGGCCCTATCTCAAATTGTCAGTTTACTTATTTTGATTAATGTTATGGTTCAAATAGGATTTTATAAAACAAATCAATTACTTGTTACAACCTCTAATTAAAGTTTTATAAATTTGCTTTGTTCATTTCAGACATTATTGTCAGTATGTATGAACAGAACACTAGTGCGAGGTCTCAAGACATCATGTGTATGGAATTCTCCCATGGTTCCAATCGTCATAGAGCAGACTGGCCGTGGTGAAAGAGCGTATGACATCTACTCTCGACTGCTGAAGGAGAGGATTATCTGTGTGATGGGTCCGGTTGGTGGTTAATCTTCCTCGTTTTCCTGCAGCAACGTTTTGTATCTCTCATTAATCTCATTAAGTATTCTTAAGAACTTAGAATCTGTCATCTTATAAGTATCTAGAAATTACTGGCACTATTTTGGTCCCTGAGAATTGAGTTAGATTAAAGAGTTGTTTTTTATGGTACATTAAACTAATGATGCATTGCAATGGACATCTTTGTCAGCGGGGCCAATACTGAAACAACTGCAAGTGGAGATGTTTTTTTCACAGATTACTGATGATCTGTCCAGTTTGGTTGTGGCCCAGCTTCTCTTCCTGCAGTCGGAGAGCAACAAGAAAGCAGTTCACATGTACATCAACAGTCCAGGTCAGTCTTGTGAAGTGGATGACTTAATTAAAAATGCAAGATGGCATAAACATGATGACGTAATGATGCCTTGATATTACGACACTGGAAATCTTATTGCTCTGTGGTTTCCAGAGCCATTCATTTAACGAATGACTATTGGTAATGAATGAAACAAAAAAACCATCTGTTCATATAAAGAAGACATTTGGCAAGATTTTCTATTTCTCTCTTACAGGGGGCTCTGTGACAGCAGGCCTGGGTATCTACGACACGATGCAGTACATCCAACCCCCTATCGCCACCTGGTGTGTGGGTCAGGCCTGCAGCATGGCGTCCCTGCTTCTGTGTGCGGGAGAGGCCGGGATGAGGCACTCACTGCCAAACTCTAGGGTAATGGTACATCAGCCGTCAGGGCAGGCTACTGTAAGTTTCTCAGTTAATATTTCTATAAGGGACAGTAGTAATGGTATTGATCAAAATACATATTATAGGGGCAAAGTGGACTTTAGTAGTATTTTTAATCATTTCTGAATAAATTTGAATGAAATTAGTTGGTGCCATAAATTGTGATATGAAATATAATTTTGCAATAATTGTATTGCAAAATCTCTACAGCAATATATTGATATTTGGATAATATTGCACATCCCTACTCATTTATGAATGTGTTTTTGATGATAGTTACTTAGTCTTGTGTCAATACAACAGACCTCAGACCTTTAACTAGACCAATATGGAAATACTTAAGAAAAGCTATATGCAAATGAGTAAAGTTTTAGAAAAAGTACTTTCCAAATGAAGATGAAAAAAACAATGATGGTGACAATGAGGATTGTTGTGTGTTACAGGGACAGGCTACAGACATACAGATCCAAGCTGAGGAGATTGGCAAGCTGAAGAAGCAGATCAACAATTTGTATGTCAAACATACAAAACAGCCTCTCAAATTCATCGGTGAGGAGTCATTACTGTCAAGTTTCCTATGATAATTTGAATGTTTTCGTAAAGAGGGATAGACAAAATAAGTAAGAATAATATTGCTCAGTGGGTATTTAATTTCATTATTTAAAAGAAATTACCATTTTGTTGTACATGACATGCTCTGGACTTTCAGAAAATTATAAAAATGACAGTCATCATTCAATGAAGCGAGTGTCTTTTTCTCTTTATTGATCATAGTCTTTTCGAGAAAGATTTCCCAAACATAACGTGCTCACTCTTTATTCACATTAACCATAATTGACTATGTTATTTCCTGTTTTGACTTATGCTCAGGCAGATTTTTTTTCTGAGGTTGATGAATGCAGGTTTTTATCTATTTACCAGTCCATATATTAATAATAATAGAACAGGAATGAAAGCATTTGTCATGTTCATGTTATCATCTTATAACTAATGATGTCTCTTTCAGAGGACTCGATGGAGCGCGACAGATTCATGGATCCTTACGAGGCCAAGGAGTTTGGACTGCTGGATTCAGTATTGGACCATCCCCCATCTATAGAGGAAGAGGAGAAGAAATAGTCATCTCTTGTATTTTCTGTATTTATCTACAAAAATGTATTAAATATACTCTTGTATTTCCTAAATTGGACTCTTACTTTATGAGAGTTTATCGGAAGGGGTTACAAAATCTGCAAGTCCGAGGTTACTGACCTATTTAACTTTCCCAGAACCTACATGTTAATGACAGGTCTCATTTTGAGAGAAGTTATGTTCAGAGTAATTTTACTTTGATGAATATAAATGTTTGTTTAAAGTCAGTACTTACTGACACTGAATAATTTTTTAGCCCCTGATTACCAAAGCACCTATATTCTAGATCTCAACTCATCTTCCACCGCATGGCTATCAATTGGACCAGTCTATCACTGGCTAATTTAAACCTTGCTGCCAACCAGTCAAAACACATTTTTGAGTACAGTGACCTCTTTGGTGAAAAGTTGCTATTCTCATGATTTCTTATTGGACTGTCACGATCCGTTGCAGCAGCCTTGGCGTCAAGCACAGAAAAGTATTGGAAAGGCAGCAAGGCATATCTTATCAAGTCATTAATGCTGGCGTAAGAATAACCCTTGCGTTGGAAGATGGGCCTGAACTATTCAATCTGTATAAGGTGGTGGGCTCATAGTTACTTGCAGGAATCTTAAAGTAGAATAAACACAAAGTCTTGTGACAGTCCGCAAATAGGAAAAGAGAACAAATTCAGTTCTCAAAAATAAACTGTTTGTTTATTTCACCAGAATACATAAAAATAAATCTTTACAAACAATCACAGTAAACTATCACTTCTACTTTAAAGGATATCTTGAATACAAGATAAAACAATGATAAGGTAGGCAGTTTCACTTGGAGCAAACAATTCTAGTTTTCTTAAATGGGTTTCTTATTAAGTAGATGACATTTTTTATTATTTCAATAGAGAAAGATTTTTGTGAAACTGATCAACGAAAATGTATTGCTTCACAGTGATAATTTGTGAAATATTTTTCAAATACTGACATGTGCACACTTTTTCTTTTGCCATGCAACTATTGTTGAAGCTTGAGTTACCATATTTTTTTCCTGTGGTGCCATTAAATAATTGTGATGTCACTTCAGCAAGCCGTTGCAGGAGAAGTCGGCCATTTTATGAATGCTTCCTAGTGATTCAAAGGGAAGAGATTCAGTATTAAAGAAATTATCAGACTTTGAAGTGTGCCATATGACTTTTACAAAACCTGCAGGCAAATTAATGTATAACACTCTCTCTTACTCAGATAACAAAAATTTCTCACTTATTTCGTGAAGGTCATATGACATACGGCCTCGTGTGCTGATCTCTAAATCTGCCACATCTTGAACACTTTCACTTGGTTAACTTGCAGAATAAATGTTGTACTCTGTTCAATGCATTTGCACAGGCTATGAATAATAACCAAGTACAAAGACAACTCATTATTTTCACAATATAAGAAACATTTAACAACAGTAGAAATCTCTGAGTACAATGTAACAAAGTATTAGACATAAAGCACATGAACTTCATAAAACTTTCCAGATGCTATGAATGAGATTGTCTTTTTCTTTATTCTACCGCCTGAGAACTTAAATAATTTGATTTGTTACATGAGGTAATGACAATAAAGCTGACACCATCTGTTGTTTCCTATCAATCAAGTTTGTTCTTCTCGAATTAGGGCAGCAAGTCTCTCAAAAGCCTGGGGAGAGAATACGGTAACATATGAAATGAAATTATTCAAACATACATGTAATATAAGCAGTCTCAAAGATGTATACTCTCATATATTTGTCTTAAAAAAGTCAAAATGTACAAAATGGTCACAAATTTAGTCATAAAATGGGTTTTTATGTTAAGAAAATTGTTAAAATTGACTGAGCTGGACAGTTTATCCTTCACTCTCATTATAATCAGTTCTAATTTAACATTTGTATGTTCAGCATTGCCATGTAGATTCAGCTTGACAGGGACGATGTCTTGTGACCTTGCACTCTAGCCAAACGACAATGAGGTTAAGGGGCCTCTGATTGGTTGATTTTAAGGTTGAAGGTCAAATGAGATAAACCTTGATGAGCAGTACTCAGATCAAAATGTAGAGAGGTAAAGTGTCATGTAAAGCTGATTTTAATGAGATTGATCAAATATTTACCTTATCCATGTCTTGCTGAGAGACCAAGGAATATGAGGCGCGGACATATTGACACGGGGCTGTATCATCAGGCATGAAGGCATTTCCGGGTACAAAGAGAACTTCTTTCTCCCGCGCTCTCTCCGAGATCATCTTAAACGTATCCTGTACCCCTGGAAGTTTCAACCATAGAAACATACCTCCTGACGGGGTGGACCATTCCGCCAAACCTACAAGGTGGAAGAGAGAATCTGATTATCAAATGTGAATATTTTGTAACTTTAGGACCTTTGTTCAGTTTCTATATGGTAGACTGACAATGTTTATAAAATACTTCTTATTCTTTACTGAAAGCTGGGCTTGTTGTTTGAATAAACAGCTAGCACTTCTAAAAATTTGACAGGCACTTCAAAACTGTATAAAGTTATCTAATAAAAAAATACCATAATCTAAACAATCTTGCTGTTCAAATTTGCAACCTGGCCGATCTAAAAATATTGATAGTCTGGATTAACTTAGAGTGACCGAGGGATTTACTCACAGCATTTTGGAAGTAGAAATAATACAAAAAGGTGGCTCAAACTTTTTCGAACCTTTCAAATGCTTCTCAGCTGCTTTGAGACACATATCCCTCTTCTTCTCATAGAAATCTGCTACTGTTGCAGCATGGGCGAGGAAACCATCATATCCCATCTTCTCTAATATTGGTACCAACAGGGCCTGGAATCCAACATCAAACACTCAAAAATCAAAGGGAGATAATTGGATTGGTATTGACAGAGTTATGTCTTACTTTGATTGTTTTGAGTTACTTTTGATTACAAGAATGGTTTATACCTGAAAGTCTGCACAACGTTAGTCCATCTATCTGCAGAAGCATGGCTACCTTGTTAGTTAAACAACATAACATTTGTAGGCTTGGTTGTGCAACTGAGCCAGCTTTCAATATGGTCATTTTTTTCTATAACAAGTGTTTAATGTCCAACTCGTCAAAGATGAGCTATTGTCAAGTTCACTTGCTCAGGTGAAGAGACAATGGTCTGATCTAAATCCAACCTTCAGTTGAGGCATGTTCTTATAAACCCTGTATGATTCATTTGATTTTCAGGGGTCAATTAACTTTTGTTATCAGGTGTTACAATTAGCAAATTTTAACTGTTTATTCCAACACTAATAGTGCATCCAAACTATCAATGTGACCACTTTCTGCCCAACTGCAAAACAAATAAAATTCCCCTACTATAACTAATGATTAAAGAACCAGTTGAACTTTGGCTTAATGTATTGTGCAACTTCTACTTTTAAATATGCCCGCTCATCTTAATAAAAATTGTGAAGATTGATTACAGCTCCACTATCTCACCTGTGACATTCCGCTGACATGTACGACGGACACCTGCATATGGAGGGCAATACAACTCACTAGGGACTTGGGACCACTCAGAAAGCCCACTCTTACTCTTAAACAGATGGTGATACAACGTGTATTCTATTTCATAAAGTTTTTAGTTTATTGAATATCATGAGACGCAAAAGAGATAGACATGAAGAAAGCAAGAAATTTAAAATCAAAAGTTTGAGAAAGTGAATAATAAAAAGCCAGTGCAAAGGTTCCCAAATGTACTAGTTTTATATATTATTTATATATGGGTATGTAGATATATATAATTATTTTAGATGAATTGGAGCTACTTATGAATTTTTTATTGACAATCTGTCAGTACAAGAATTCTGCAACAGTGCAGAAACCCATAACAAGATTTCAGTTTTCAACAAACATCTATCTGTCTATCAAATGACAGATCACTAAAAGAATTTAGTTTAATCTAATTACCTGTGAAGTTCATAAACTCCCAGGAAAAGTTTTCTTTTTATGTTTGTGATACATTCTAAATTATTTTAGTTAATGATTTGTTATTCCTGTAAATTTGCCAATCAGACTATTTCTGAACTTTGACAATCATACTTAATGCTAAATGATTAAAAGAAATGTAGCCCATACCCAGAAGAAAGAAGTTTGGATAAAGAATCAAATCTCATTACTCTTCCATCCACATCCATCGACAGGAAACTTGGCACGTACGGCTGCAAAATGATAAAAACTTGTCTTCAACTACTCACCTGTTTCAGCAAATACATAGAGGATAAACAATCGATATAGTGAATGAATAAGATAAGATGAATCAAATCTATGGATTTACAAGTTCTTTATGCAAGACTCTGACCTATCGTGTAGATACTAACATCAGACAAATGATCATCACAATCTATAGATAATAATAACAACAATAAATACCGAGAACTCTTCTGGATAACAAAGGAAGTATGACAAATGAACAGTTTGATCTGAGCAAAGATATTGTTTCATATACCCTGATATTCTTCGGCTTAAATGCTTGTACCACTTCATAAAGCAAGCTAATAAAAAGACTCGTATTCAGCAATAGCTGTACCACCCAGATGAGAATTTCAATCAAATGTCAATGTAGGCTATAAATAGCCATAAGTAACCAGCCGTAATCGAAACAAGCGTTTTAGGCCGAAGGACATATCAGGGTATATGATGGAGCTAGGTGGAGACAAATACGCTGATGTAGCAGGATGTGATTTTCGCCAAAGTTTAAACAATTCTTTTTCTAATTTGATTCGCAAACTATTTTAGAGAATTCAAGGCAACCTAAACCTCATTAAACTTTACCATCAGTACTTTCAGACAAATCAAAACGAATCATACTGATATTTAATATTATCCATCAAGCATCAAGTGAAAAGTTTACATGCTCCCTCGTAGCCTGAAGGTAAGAATGCAAAGAGTATAATGCTCACAAACTAGAAAGGTGTCAATATGAGAATAACCCTTAAAGGGGCACAGAGTAAAACTGGACAGTGGCCATAACATATATAAGTTGGTAGTGTTATTCATTTGTAGGTTATTTAATTAATATACATATAAATGGAATTTCTGCTTCTTTACATTTAATTAACAATCAAAAAAAAATATTATAATGTTTACATTTTTGAGTCAAAGATGTAACTTTGGAAAGGCAATTTTAACTGAACTCTTAGTAAAGCCACATACAAAATTCATGAAACATACTCTGTGTTACTTTGAGTTCCCTATCAAACTACCCAAACTAACTAGATAATAGAGTTGGAATTTATGGGCTTATAAGAATTTTTGTTAGGATGCTCTTAGAAATTTTATGCTTTGTGAAAGTTGTTAGGGCACTAACCTTGGAAAACTGAAGATAAAAGTAGGGATCATCCTCCATTATAACTAGATTATATCGCTGTGCAATTTCATAGATTTCCTTCTTCCTGTCCAGAGTGAGACCACTTCCTGTCGGGTTGCCTCCATTTGGAATACAGTATAAAACTTTAGGTATGTCGCTGTCAGGGTCATTTGCGTCTTTTGGCGACCACTTTGATAGTAGTTTGAGTAGATTTGCAGGTATTATTCCATCTTTATCTGACTCTACTCCCAGGATGTTAGCTCGCAGTGGTCGCACCTGTGTACGAAATAGTGGTAGATTCAAGTTCAAAATGTCAGAACAGTTTACTTTTGGTTTCTTATAACATCAAGCAAACTACTGATAGGATGAATGATTAATAGTCAAAAAACTTTTACCAATCCAAAGAAAACATATACTTGTGTAGGATTCCAGTCAAATGGATGTGCTACAACTGAATACATATGCGGAAAAATATTGAAATGAGATCAATATCAAAATTTTAAAAATAACGTTTCGAGATTTTAATTATTCCAGAAATATTCAGTTCAAATACAGGGTGAATTTTTATTATTTAAAAGATTTTTCAATGCTTTATCACAGTTCTTTTGCCTATCTTTTTCCATAAAAAAAGTCAAAGATAACACCATCTGTTAGTGAGTTGTGTTTTCTGTAAATCTGTTATTCAAATACTTCAACAGTTTAGGTAAGTGGCAAGGACAAATAATCTGTGATCACTCACAATGCTGAGTGTTCCAGGGTAGGCTGGTTTCTCCATGAGGACATTGTCTCCTGGACTGATGAATGCTTCAAACACCTTCAACAAGAGAGTGTCAATTTTGTCTTTTTAAATAGGTCACTTTCCTCGACAATTCAGGGCACGTCATGGATGTTCATCTAGACTGACAATTGTTATGAGTTTGTGATTTCTTACAAGTTTAACATTGTATAACATTGTTGTATTGTTTAGTGGGTCACACTTACACTTGTTTTGATAGTCTTAGCTGGCAGTGTCTGGAATCATCTATTCTAGAATGTTATACTTATTTCTTGATTGCTTGGGTTGGACACTTCTGATTTGATTTTGTCATGGAACTTTAAAGAACATTCTGGAAGGTATCTAACCTATGTATATATAAAGGCTGGCATTAGAACTCTTACTCATCTTGCTTCCTACAATCAACTTTGCCATCATCTGCCGTGCCACTGATTTTGGATACCTTTCCATGCCGAATTTATCTATCTCCTATCAAGACCCACTGACTGTTTTCTACATTCATCAACTGTGTGATTCATAAGGACTGGTGAATATATTTATTTAGCTAATTGGTATGACTCATTTGATATTTCATTATAGCTTGTATAAGCTTGATATTGTAATCTAAAACACTTTGTGTATTATTTGATTGATTAAATTGTAATTAATATACAATTGTCTTGTTATATTTTGCTGGTTTGACATGGGACATTTTACTATTCCAAATTCAATTCGATACACAATAAACAATAGATTTTCTAGAGAAGTGCCCTCTGGATCCTCCACCCAATTTCAGGTGCAAAGTGAGAATTTGATCTTAAATTTGGAGTACTACCCCTTTGGATCTGCCAAATAATTTAATGTACAAAATGAGAATCAAATATTCTTTCTAAGCTGAAAATAGTACATTTATAGTTCAAATATTATCTCAACAAGGACAACAATGAATATTTGCAAAAAATCATTAACCGCAGCTGGCCGCGCCCACCTTACAGAGTCCGTCCTGACTGCCGCTGGTGACGAGGAAGTCGAGCTGTTTCTCCTCGTCCTCCATGGTGAGTGTGGGCGGTTTGTGAACCTTCTCCTGGATTCCCCGGATCCACTTCAACATCTCCGGCAGTCTGGCAAGGAAGTTCTTTTAATTATGTATCATCTATCTATTTAATATTTCATTCAGTTACAAAAAGAATGTAATTTATTAGAACATAATATAACTATCTCATCAACAAGCTTTTAATCAGGAATATATATCCTACAACTCCATGATTTCCTTCACTGCATTTCCCTCCATCTATGATTTAGAATCAAACAACATTGAGATGAGAGCGTTGATAAAACATATTCATCTAAAACATAGCTATGAGTAACTGATACAAGGGAAATACTGTTTGAAGAAAATGAGGCAGTTGTTCAAAAGTTTGCAGATCATTGGATTCTAATGGAGAAGACTGCAATATCATATCTATTCTTGTAAGTCTAAGTTATATGTACATTGCCTTCAAAACATATATACTACATAAGAATGAACACTCTATATACTACCGAAGCAGAGTGTCTCTTGTTATCTGGTGCATCTACTGTCCTTTCAGGTTTTTCTTCCAGCAAACACAATTTTTGTCCATATTTAACCCTCAAGTTGCTGAATATTATTTTGACCAGTTTTGCCCCCGTGGCTGAATTTTCAAGCACTCGCCTCGCTACCGTTAATGCGTAATTAGCACCAGTGGCTGAATTTTCCAGTGCCGCGAGTCGCGACCGTTTTGCCAATATATGGTTTGTTTACGTGGCGAAATACGGATGTAAATATCGTTGTCTACAAAACTAGTCGGCGAATACCGTATTAAAAATGGATGATACTTACCTGGCACTTTGAATGAAATTTATATCACCCCTAGAACGGTTTCTATAACCGAAGTAAACTTGTTTTTAATTCGAGCGCCGTTACTCTAAAATTGTGAGAGCGCATGCGCGAAATCAAAACGAAACTAAAGGCGAATAGTTCCTCTTGACATCGATATAAAAATTATTACAAAAATATGTCTAGAACGAATTTTACGATTATTCAAAAATTGTCTATATTTCAAACTCTATAAAATCATTTAATCACTGAGTGCACATAGACAAATTATATACGGAAATGAAGCTAATTTATTGCTCTATATCTTACGATAAATTTCATTACGATACGCCATCCTAAACGAAAGATATAAATAACGAAAGCAGGGTAGTGATAAACCCCGATAACGTTCTGACCCCCACAGTAATATTACTAAGCTAGTAGCCCCGGGCAAACGCACGCGCTCAGCGCGTGCAGGCGGGGTATCCCCGCTGAAAAATACACTCACACTTAACAGAAATTGTCTTTATTTCCAATTTCATAATTCAAGTTATTCGCTTTGTATGCATGCAAATTATATATGGAATTGAAGGCAATTTGTTCTTCTTTACGGATAAATAAATCATAATAATCTTTTGCTGTGTATTTAGACGTTATTACCAACGAAACGTGGGTAAAGCTAGTGAATAAAGTCTTTGATAATCGCCTTACCGCGACATTTGTCGCATAAGTTCCACACGTTTTATTTTGATGCAAATATGGGCAAATTACACATGAAAATGAAGGTATTTATTTCCTCTTTACGTTGATATGAAAATGATAAATATGTACCGCTTGGTTTGGAATATATATAGTTTGCAAAGATTGTCCCCTCAGGTATTTGAGAACAGATTTTGATAATTGCGACATCACTTACCGCTCCTTTATTGTTTCATTGTAATTTGCAAATTTTATATAGAATTGAAGACGATCCTTTTTTCTTTATTGTGATATAAAAATTTTGATAATGCACTCTGCCGTTAAATAGATAGGAAGTGTAAAAAGCAGTTGAAAAAATCGCTTCTCGGTTACCAAGATATGAATAGAGAAATTGCCTGTTTGCGCGATGCTCGTCGGGTCTTTACTGATTTTCGTTTACATACAAATTTTATGTGGAAATATAGATCATCCTTTTCTCTATATTTTGATATATGAAATTTCAAAATGTCCCGAGAAGTTTATGTGATATAAAGTGTGAGAAAATGGTAAATACACAGAGAATAAAGAAAAGTCGTAATTTTGCGGCACTTGCTGTATCTTTATTTTATATACTGCATATAACTTTTTTACATCAAATCGAAGACAATTATTTCTTCTTTATCACGAGGTAATCAATTTCAAAATACGCCTAGCTGTTGAGAAGATATGAACGAAATAAAGGCACATGTCAAAATCGCCGTTCAGTTTACATGATTTGAATAGAGAAATTAGCTTTTTGTGCGGCGCTTGCTGTGTCTTTATTTATTTTTGCGCATGTAAAATTTTTACATGGAATGAAAGACAATCTTTCTCTCTATCTTATAATATAAAAATTGTCAAAATAAGTTGAGCACATCATGTGACAATTGGTGTGACAAAATGGTGTAAAACTAAAAATATGTAAAAATCACCTCATTTACGGCACATGCTGTATATTCAGTTCAGGTAGCGCATATTCGTAATTTATATCGAATTAAAGACAATTTTCTCCTCTTTCAAATGATCCCACCTGTATTGAAATCCGCCCAAGGGTTTAGATCATACGGCGTGCGAAAGCAAGGTGTGCTTTTGTTGTGAGTGCGCACGCCTGAGCAAACAATAACGTGCGCAGCTCGATAAGCTCGTGCGCGAGGGGAGCAATAAGCCCCAGGGCTATAGCAAGCCCGGCGGGTAGTGGGGAAAAATTGAGCGTTTGTAATGCATATTTTCGGTACGATAAATATGACCAATATCTATAAAACTTTCGGAAAATATGCCCCCATTTTTTAGAACAACAACGGGGAAAAAATCGGCAGCTTAGCGAAAGCCGGAACGAAAATACACGCGTTCAACCGACACGACTGCCGTGCAATTTTTTTCCGGGATCCGCTACATGGTACAATTGCGTTAATTAGTAAATGCGTCAGATTATAAGTCCGGCTTCCGGGGTTCGCTAAGGCTAACTGCGGCGTAGTTTAATTTCATCCCGGACCATTCCGTAAACCGCGGCTTGAGGGTTAATTTTACAGTAGGACCAATTCCCTATTATTTTTAGAAATCATGACCAATGATGTAGATTCAATAGCTCTTTTCATGAAATGCCTTTCCAAAGCTTAATATAACACATCTTTTCCCCCCAACATTGCTCAAAGAACACGGCACTGATGTAGCGTGTGATGAGGAACGCACCCGGGAGTGGCTGAGTACTGCAGGCCCTTCTTGAGTAAACTGTCGCTCAGCTTCATGGTGGAGCCATCACTGTAATCAACAATACCTTTTGATTTATTCAAAATATTAATTCCTTACCCAGTCCATGATGCATCCCAAATTATTCAGTTTGGTTATGAGTTAAAAATGAGTTTCAATTGATTTACCTCTTTTGAATTCAACAGTTAAAGCGGTAAAAAATATTGACTGTGGAAAGGTGATTAGTTTCAAAGGCCTTGTTTTTCAGATTCCTTTTTGTTCTGGATTTTACCCAACCTATACAACAATGGCTGGTAGTTTATAGAAAAGACGTCAAAGAAACACTTCAGTTGTTTTTATTTGAAAATCAAAACTAAAGAATATGTATAATATTCTTTAGACGACATGACATACAAATCATCTTAAAATGTGTTGCAATCTAACAAATGCATTTCTTTTGAAGCTCTACCTGAGAGTGATTGATGCTGCCTTGATAGGGAAGAGTTCAGCATTTGGCATTCCTCCAGCCATGGAAATGAGGGACGGTGGCGATTGGAGAACTATGCTGGCTGACAGATGTGAAAATTAAAATCATCATTCTTCTGTCTAAAATCTTGATTAAAATGTTGAGATAATGTATTGTTTGTAGATTCAAAGGTAACCAGTTTGAATTTAATATATTTTATTCATAAAGAAAGGATTAGGAACAAGTTATACGACTCAGAATATCTTCTCAAGTCAAATTGCCCCTTTCAAAACCATTTTTGATGTATTAATTTTTTCATATGCATTGGGGCATTGATTTGACTACATACTTAGGCAATTTGAACAAAATTTAAACAATTCTACTGAGACAGGGCTAAGATACCCGATTCAAAACCATTATATGCTCACTGTAAAATAGAATTTGTATCATTTATTATTACTGCTAAAACAATAAAAAAAATCCAATCACAAATCTTCTACCAAGATTTCATTTTGCAAATAAAATGTTAATATTAGAAGATGAATTTGTTGATAATTTTAGTTGTAACTTGTAAATAATTAATGCTCAGTTAGTTTTTAATATATTCCAATAAAAAAAACATTATAACTTATTTAGAACTATGGTCTAATACTTACTTAATACTCTTATTGGTGAGGGTTTTCTTGCCAAACTTGTGGCATTGAGAAATCTTGCATAGTTCATGTTTATGATCTTAATTCTTAGTTTAAGTGTTACTGGTAGACTGACAGCAACTAAAAAAGAGATATATTGACTCCTTCATCATAAAAACCTTTGCAACTTTCAAATTCATCCCCATTCAATGAATTCATGATGGAACAAATTATTTATCTAAAGTTATAATCACAATCATTATATTTAATTTCCGATTATGATAATTTTGAAAACATATAATATGATCTTTACAGAAACAATAAAATTCAGTATCATTTCACATAAAAAAATTAATTAAAGTTATAAATGTCAATAATCTTGATCCAAGTCCAGAGGATTTAATGTACCAAGACATATCGTGTTCGATTAATAAAATCTCTTCATGAATGATCCTTGTTCGAACATAAAAAAGAAATCACTAAAACGTCGATTTGCAGTTTCGGGACATAATTATGTAACTAACTTTCACAGAGCCCTCTCAATGTAAACATTCACAGGTCAAAACATTTGGGTCACGACCTTGACCCGCGCCACGCCTCCGGGATCCCTTATTGTGACAACAACACAAATAAACATTTCATAACCCCTAATGCCATTATAAATGCAATCAATTTATAAACTAATATATTTTGATTATAAGATATGAGTATGTTTGATATTCCTTTAAAAATGGATGGCAAAATGATTTTAGATTTCTTTAACTTAATTACTCGTCCCTAGTTTCCGGTAGTCTGCCTTCCCGCCGTATTTACGAGTTACACAACAAAGTTTTCGAAATATTTCGACAAGTTCATAAAAATTAAGAAGGTAGTTATAGCAGTCGTAATTCTAATCGATCAAGAACTTACTTCTTAAAGCGTGACTGTCTGTTCATGCAACTGACACTTCTGTTTTGAATAATAACTCATATATCATTAATATGAAGCAAAAGTAATCATCGTTGGTAAAGTTGATATCTTGATTCGTTTGTAGAATTGATTGTTTCATTCCTTATTATAACTTTGTTAAACAAAGAACAAATAAATATGATGTATTCCTCTATTAATATGATTGAGCAACCTTACCACATGGATGAAATACAATTAGAAAATAGGCACTTAAATGCATAAATGAATTTTTCATATACAACAAATGCTATGCCAAATGCTAAATAATCATCCTTATACATGTATCTTGAATGTACATATGCACCAATGTTCATGATTTGGAATGTTGATAATTTCAAAGTGGCCTATTACCTACAAGCACTTCTCTGGGATGAATATGTATAAGTATGTATGTAAGCGTACATGTATGTATGTATATGTATGTATATATGTGTACCATTTGATGGTCATACACCATTCTTATTTACTTTATTTATATATGATTTGCACTGTTTCCATTTGCCTTATCTCTCTTTTGTAAATATTTGTTATTACTATATCATTATATAATGAAACACTCAACATAATAATATGAATAACCACAATGTTAACTCAAACCATAACAATATACTTCATTAACACAATATAACCTTTTACAAAATATTCTTTAACTATTAACAAATCACAATTAGTATTTCCAAAATACACATGAATAGAATGAAAACTAAAACAACTGTATCTTCTGAATCATCATAATGTTATAAGTAAAAATGAATAATCTAAATAATAGAAATTAGTCAAATGAATTAGTAAAAAATAAATCCAATTATAATAGACATACATTAATAGTTATAACGAAAAGATATAACAAATAGAATCAAATATCAAACCACCAGTCATTATTTATATCCAACATGTGACATTTACAAAACAGCCTGTGTTGAGATGATTAGACATTGATATTGACAAACTGCACGTGCGACGAATGCGCTGCACGATTACAACAAGGAAATGACATGTCTCGCACTAAAGATCAACTCCCGAATTCAAAACTGGATAACATTACTTCTTTCATGGCCGCGGAACAGAAATATACAGGATTATACATGGCCGGAACACTTACTGTACAAATGAAGGTAATTATCTATATTTTCTATTCGTTTTCTCCAAACTATTCCCATCTACTTTCACCGCCTTATCATAAAACCTTTCTCCATACACAACTTAACGAACATTACAGCTCACTCATAACATGTAATACACATTATCCACCATAATGTATGACACACTGAAAATAATATCCTCAAATTGCCAAGGCCTGAATAACAAGCGTAAGCGAACTGACGTATTTAATCATCTGAAAAGTAAGAAAGCTCATATATATTGTATTCAAGATACACATTTTACAAAAGAGTTAGAAATCAAAATTAGAGAAGAATGGGGTACAAAATATTGCTATTTTAGCTCTTATAGAAGCAATGCTAGAGGTACAGCGATACTTATTAATGACAATTTTGATTGCACAATTGAAGAAACGCGATTGGATGTAAATGGTAATTACGTAGCACTAAAACTAAAAATTCTCGATAAGACAATATCTTTAATCACAATTTACGGACCAAATACGGACACTCCAGAATTCTACGAAAATCTCATATCAATTATTACTGAATTACAATCCGACAGTTTCTCTATATGCGGAGATTGGAATTTTGTCCAAGATCCACAACTAGACTATTTTAACTATAAAAATATAAATAATATAAAAGCAAGAGAGACTTGGTTAGATTTCATGGAAGAAAATGATTTAATAGACCCATGGAGGGAACAAAATCTTGATAATAAACGTTACACATGGAGACAGAAAACTCCTGTCAAGCAAGCAAGACTAGATTATTTTATAATATCCAAAAATCTCGAGTGCTCTGTCCAAGAAACAGGCATTGATGCTGCATATAGATCAGATCATTCTATTACCTGGATAAAACTAAAGTTAAGCGATATAGAAAGAGGCAAAAGCTACTGGAAATTTAACAATTCCTTACTTTATGATAAAACATATGTTGAAAAAACTAAACTACTGATTGATGAAACAAAAGAAATGTATAAATCATATATAGATGAAGATGGTAAATACATCTTCAAAATCAATGACCAACTATTTTTTGAAACCTTACTATTAATGATAAGAGGACATACAATAAAGTATTCATCGTATAAGAAGAAAGAAAACCAGAAACTCAAACAAAACCTTGTAAAAACAATCGATGAGCTTGAAATAGAACTTGACGCATTAAATGACATTGACTCTAAACAAAAACTGCAACACAAACTAAAAGATGCAAATGAGCAATTAGAAATTATTAATAAAAATGAAATCGAAGGGATACTCTTGCGATCTAAAGCCAAGTGGAAGGAAGAGGGCGAAAAACCAACAAAATATTTTCTATCGCTAGAAAATAGAAATTTCTTAAACAAAGCAATACTTAAACTTGAAAATGAACAGAAAGAAATTATTAATAAAAAGGATGACCTAATCAATGAAACTAAATCATTTTATTACAACCTGTATCATAGGAAACCAAGCGATAAAGTAAACCTCACAGAATTGCTTAAAGACATAGAAGTCCCAAAATTATCCAAAGAACAACAATCAGAGTTGGAAGGAAAGCTTGGATATGAAGAAGTATTAAAAAGTCTGAAAAATATGAAAAATAACAAAAGTCCAGGCTCATCTGGATTTACTGTCGAATTTTTCAAATTCTTCTGGTCCAATATACACGAATATCTAATCAGATCACTAAACTTAGCTTATGATAAAGGAGAACTATCACTAACTCAAAAACAAGGTATTATTACCTGCTTTCCAAAAAAAGGCAAATCTAAACATTTGCTCCGGAACTGGAGACCAATCTCTTTACTAAACGTAGCATATAAAATTGGATCATCAACTATTGCAAATCTAATAAAAACCGTGTTACCGTTTATAATAAACGAAGATCAAAAAGGATTTATGTCTAATAGATATATTGGTGAATGTACTCGCCTAGTTTACGATATAATTGACTACACCGAATATATGAATAAACCAGGAATTCTACTTCTCATCGATTTTGAAAAGGCGTTCGATTCTGTTGACTGGAATTTTATTCAGGAAGTCTTGAAGTTCTTTAATTTTGGTAAATCGATCACGAGATGGATAAACACCTTTTTTAAGAATATACAATCATGCGTCATTGTCAATGGTTTTCTTTCAAATTGTTTTGACATATCAAGAGGATGTCGCCAAGGCGATCCTATATCCCCATATATATTCCTTCTCTGCGCCGAAATTTTAGCTATAATGATAAGAAACAATGATAAAATAAAAGGGATACAAGTAGGAGATACAGAATATCTTATTTCTCAGTATGCTGATGACACCTCGCTTATATTAGATGGTACTGAAAAATGCTTACAGGCTACATTAGAAACCTTAAACAAATATGCCTCATTTTCAGGTTTAAAACTAAACGTCAACAAAACGCAAGTAATATGGATAGGTTCAGAAAGAAATTCAAAAAGAAAATTTTGCAGAAACTGGAATTTAGATTGGAGCAATGATTCCTTTACACTCCTAGGTATAGTATTTACACACAACCTCGCGGAAATGGTTGAGCGCAATTACAAAGACAAACTTAAGCTGTTGAAGCAATCCATGAATCAATGGCTAGCCAGAGATCTAACTCCCTTAGGAAGAAATGTTATACTGAAAAGCCTACTATTACCAAAACTTAATCACCTTTTCGCAGCCCTACCTAATCCAAGCGATCAAATGATTAAAGAAATTGAACAACTATGCTTCAAATTTATATGGAGAAACAAACCCGACAAAGTTAACAGAAATACTATCACTAAGAACTATGAAGATGGCGGAATAAGAGCACCAGATATTGTAAGTGTTATTCAATCGCAAAAAATATCATGGATCAAAAGATTAGCAAACTCTGAATCCAAAATAAAAACATTGTTATACGCTCATACACAACGAGACATAAACAGTGCCATACAGACATGCGAAACACACTTACTAGAATCCGTTATAACACCCAAAACTAATCAATTCTGGAAGGATACTCTAAAAGCTTGGGGGAAATTCGTGACAGCAAAGTCAAAGGCGGCACAAAATGCAAATGATATCCTTTCCCAAAATCTATGGCTAAATGATAATATAAAAATTGGCGGAAAAACAATAAATTATAAACATTATTCCAACAAAGGCATTACATACATAAATGATATGTACAATAAAAATGGAAGTTTTTTAACTGTGGAACAGCTGAACGAAATATATGAATGCAAAACTAATTTTTTGGAACTCCAAGGATTAATAGAATCCATAAAATGCTACTGCAAATCTATAAAAGTTCAAATTGAAAAGAAAATTCAAGCACCAATTCTACCCTATCTATTACAAAATATTGTAGGGGATCCAAAAGGATGTAGACAAATTTACGATATTCTGATATCAATAAAACCTATAAAACCTTTAACATACCGAGGAAAATGGCAAAATGAACTGAAAGAACACATTGAGGAAGAAACTTGGGAAAAAATTGAAAAAATATCCTTTAAACCGTTTAACAGTGTTAAGCTATCTTGGTTCCAATACAGTATAATTCATAGGTTTCTGCCAACAAATGATTTGCTTATGAAAATGAAATACATAGAATCTAATAAATGTTCTTTTTGCAAATCCGATGTAGAATCAATATTACATCTATTATGCGAATGTAAATTCGTTAAGAGTATATGGAAAGAAATAGAAAAATGGTTATATGAAAAAACCGGTACAATAATTACATTTTCCAGCAAAAATATTATCTTAGGATATTGTGAAAAGAGAAACTTTGTTTTAAATCTCATCACATCAGTTGTAAAATATAACATTTTCAAAATGAAACAAATGGATAGATTGCCAAACTTGAAACATATTAAGGAAGATATTAAAATTATGTACTTCGTTGACCGCTATAATTCGTATTCAGAGTGCAAATATGATGATTTTACTAAATTCTGGTCATTATGTCATAATCTTTTTTGATACCGATGATTTTTCTCAACTTTATTATTGTACCTAACCACAAACGGGATTGTGTAAATACCTATGTACTGCTTGTGTTCACACTGTTTATTAACCTGTAATTCATATTCAATGTTTCTTTGATCTACTGTTGTTATGAAATGAACTGTATAAATGAATTGTAATGATGGAGAAAAAAAATAAAAATTAAAAAAAAAAAAAAAAAAAAATATATCATTAATATGAAGCAAAAGTAATCATCGTTGGTAAAGTTGATATCTTGATTCGTTTGTAGAATTGATTGTTTCATTCCTTATTATAACTTTGTTAAACAAAGAACAAATAAATATGATGTTTATTTATTTTATCCTGTTTTAGGAAATCAAGCCATAACAATACTAGGATTAAGAAATTTGAGATTTTATCTTCCAACAATGGTGAAGAACAAGTCTTCTGCCGGGAAGAAAAATTCCAAAAAGGGGAAAGAAAACTCGACTGGTTCAGGTTTGCAATTTTAGTGTTACGAGAATGCCTCATCAGCAAATGTACAATTTGCTACCACTTAACTTCATGCTCTCTATTTTCCATTTCACATTCTGCATTCTATCTATGGCGATATACTTAATAATTGTTAGTGTGGAAATCCTTTAGTGAAACTGTTTAATTATCTCGAAGGTGACAGTGGTGAAAAGATTCCTCCAGTTCATAACTTTGAAGAGGATGAAATAAGAATTATCAGAGAAGACCTACTTTCATGGTATGACCACAATAAGCGTGATCTTCCTTGGAGAGAAATGGTAACTGTTTTATTCATGATATTATAGAAACTGTTTTCATCTTTGGTTGTTCTACTCTTGATAATAAATAGTATAAATTATTGCTTGATCTATTTGCAAATCGTGAATTTATTGAATGAAAGTATAATTTTCCACAACATTATGAAGTTTAATGCATCTTTAGTTGATGTTGCAGTGTCCACCTCATACCAACTTGATTCCCATTTTTTTCCAATTCAATTGCTTTTATCTGAGTTTCAACAATATTCTATTTGATTAACGAATAAGGTGTTAGTTTTACATGTCATGACTGGAATCAGGGGAGACAAAACTTATTGTTGTTAAAAAGCTATAACAATATCAATTAGTTATGGTAAAAAAAAAAAAACTGACTGAACTATAAATGTGATGATACAGATAATTAAAAAAATGGTTATATGTGTTATACATGTATATCACGATAGCTTGTACATATATGTTTTGATGCAATGCATTTCACGATACACTATTTTCTGGGATGGGTTTTAGTCAAATTCATTATCATTATCTTTCCTTTGTAATGATAAAAATCTATTCAAAACTTTCTGTCAAAGGCAAAGAGGAAAGACTGGAATCAAAGAGCATATGCTGGTAAGTAAAAATAACATCAACATGTGATATATTAATTATGTATTGAAAAGGATTGTTATATTTCTTTACAGCAATATATAGTTTTCATCAAGGTAAATAAAGCTTAAAAAGCAACTATATTATCTTGTACTTGTCAAATGTTTGGTTGAAACCCTTTACTTAAAAATAGATTGATGATGGCATTTGAAATATCCTTCATTCATGTTCTTGTTTCTGTTCCAACAGTATGGGTGTCGGAAGTCATGTTACAGCAAACTCAAGTTGCAACTGTCATAAACTACTACAACAAGTGGATGAAGGTAGGTAGATATCAGTTTTTACATACCACTCCCAGATCTCATGTTCAATATCTTGCTGTTATACATCATTTACTTTTATGTTCCATTTCACCAAATGAATAGTTTTAGGAAATGTAAATTCATATATGTGATTCAATGAACTTTCAAAATGTTTTTCAGAAATGGCCAACTTTGCAGGATCTCGCAAAGGCAAGCCTTGAGGTAATGATTGTGACGATGTATCATTTTACATTGGATCATAATGGCTGATATATTTATAGATAATTCACGTAGGATAGTTGATTAAATTATCAAGTACATCGATATCCTAACCTTCACTTATGGTTACATTTAATTTTAAAGAAAGAAATCTTTATGACACATTTTAATTCTAATGTTGTGATTAGATTTTTTAGTATCATCTGCCATCAGTTTTTCTTTTGATAATTTTGCTCTGTAATTGGATTCCTACATAGTCACTTCAGTTTACAATGATGGTTTTAGGAAGTAAACGAGATGTGGTCTGGACTGGGCTATTATTCACGAGGAAGAAGGTTGTTCGAAGGAGCTAAGAAGGTAAATAAATAAATCGCTAGACATTTTCAACAAATAAAGAGACTAGAAAAAGGATGTTCCCAAATGTTACCTAACTGAAAATAGATAAGAGTCAACTCATAACAAATCATTAAGGATAATAATTTCATTGAAAAATCTAACTTTGGATATAATGATTCCTGCAAGAACTTTTCCTATGAAAGGATGTCAGGTTTTCAATTTGAAAAAATCCAATAGAAATCTATCTAAAATGCAATTTGGTAACATCATTGCCGCCAAGAGATTGTAGATGAATTCTGTACTAGGTTGTTGATGAGATGGATGGAGAGATGCCAAAGACAGCAGCAGATCTTCTCAAACACCTCCCCGGGGTCGGCAGATATACCGCCGGCGCTATAGCATCAATTGCCTACAATCAGGTATTCTTGCTTTCCCTTGTCCTTCGTGCCTTGCAGAAATGAAAATATTTTTTCCAAATTTCAAAAATGTGTTGGTTATATTTAATAAAAAAGGATATACTTGATGCAGGATTTTATGTTGTTCTGGTAAAAGGTAAGGTTTAGCGTCATGCAAATTTTGTCTACAATTAAGCAACTGAAAAAATATTCATTTGCCAGTCCTTTTATTGTGACATTGGGTCTTCCATTTGAAAAAGAACACCTTTTCTTTAACATTACATAATGGTTAACTTATGGACTATCACCGTAGTACTTCTGAAAAAGACTCTGAAATATGATTTTTAAACTATTCATAGACATATTTCTGAAAATGAGATTCAATATGCCTTGAATCTGAAGATAGGTTTTTGTATCGATCACTGAATATCATTCTTCCTGCAGGTGACAGGTCTGGTTGATGGAAATGTTATCAGAGTGTTATCTCGTCTAAGACTAATCGGCGCTGACAGTACGGCTCAACATAGCATGGACACTTTCTGGTAAACTCAGCTCAACTACCCCAACAAGGCATAACTCCTGCCATTCCAGTGGCAAATCCAGGAAATTTTAGAAGGGTTGGGGAATTGTCAGTTTGGGGATGGCACCATTTTTATGGTTCATTTTTTAAAAATATTTCCAAAAGAGGTTTCAACTGCATTGAAGCATGATGCTTGGCGAATGGACTACCTCCAGGACACCTCTCACTATCTAGTTCTAAACTGAGGAGCTTACAGGAAATGCAGCAAGACTTAATTAACAAGTGATGCAGATTAGATCAAGTTATGTGTTTCAAGCAGTGTTTTCCTAGCTGTTTATAGCTAGTATACGTGTAGATGGTTCTTTGTGCTGTCATGAAAAGTCCTTTTTAGATCATTATTTGCCGTCATCTTTCCCTTGATAATGCAACCTTATTGGTAAATTTCGGAAGTAAATTTAATAGCAGAAGAATATTTGATGATTGTTTGTTGTAATATTTTGTTTGTTTATCAAGTAAAATTTAGTTACATATTGTATGAAAATATTCTATAACTCATCTCCAAAAACCTCTCATCCCCAGGTCCCACGCAAACCGGCTGGTAGATGATGAGAGACCAGGAGACTTCAACCAGAGCGTGATGGAGCTCGGCGCCACGGTCTGCACTCCCAAAACACCTGCCTGTAGCACCTGCCCAATCAGGAGTCGGTGTAAAGCTCTTGCACAGGTGTGTTTCATTGATTATTCAAGTGATTTGTAAATTGATACTGGTTATTTATTCCTAGTTACTCTCATATGCATTGTGTGTTTGAAATAAAGATAACTATTAATAGCCCAAACTTCTAAACAGAAAAACAAAGATTTCTTGATCATTGTTGCATTATTTAACAATATTTTATCTTCATTGGTAATGATTTTGAATTATTTGTTTGAGCCAATCTTAATTTTGTCTGATAGACTGTTCTCAAGTTTTGTACGATTACATATAATCTAAATGGCAAATGAGAAAAAGTTAAATATGTCCCACCCCAATAATTTGTTTTCACGTAAAATAGAAAAATTAGAGTCTTACTGGCATCTTCGCTTTTAAAAAAATGTGTCCAAGAAATATTCAATTACAGAATACATTCTAACTTGTACCATTGACACAATCGTAAAGGATTTATGAAGTGTGCTTTTTACATGAAATATGAATGGAAACTGGTCTTTAGGTCAATGAGTGTTATTCCATTTCAGGTTGAGAAACACAAAGGTTTAACAGCAAGCAAACTTGTAGAAAAAGAAATAAAAGAAGAAAGCAGTCCACTTGATATTGAATGTTGTATGTACATTAAAATATTTTTAAGGTACAGATTCTCATACTAAAGGGGCGAGATGATGTAAAGAGCTTTCTTTGTTTTACATAGGAGAAAAATAATGATCAATGTCTTGAAGTTAATAAGTAAATATTACTGAAGCAAATATCCTTCTGGAAATTCAGGGACATGATAAAATGAAACAAATGTTTCTATATGTAAAAAAAAGGGTGTAATACAAAAAATAATTTTTGAATTAAATATTGGGACAACTTTTTCTAGGACCATTGATAATCATGGAAATTAATAAAATGTTTTATCTTTAAGGTGCAACTTTTAACAAACCTATTATTATTTAGAGTTTCAGGGCCTTTGATAGTAAAAAATGAACGTACCAAACTGTTCATCAACACAGATTTTTCCTGGGGAAGAATGCAAAACCATGTTGACACTTAATCATTTAAAAAGACTCCTAAGCCCAACAAGGATATAATTATGCTAAAAAAATTGTTCTTCACTGTACTGGTTGGCGTTTAGAGTAATTATGTAGTAACTTGCATGTCGGAATATTAGTGGCTTAAAAATGGTAACTCAATACTGAAATGTGTCACAAGGAAATATTTTCGATCAGTGATGGTTTGAGGTTTAGTTTCTGTGGTGCTAAAAATGTTTTTGTTTCAGGTGCAGACAGTTGTCAGCTGTGTCTAGATAAAAGTGAACCCTGGGATAGCAGGTAGGTGTTCCTCGCTGGTTTGGTTTGAAATCTTGTTACCACATTCCATGAGTCAAGCGCCTTATACGTTTAGAATCGTGAAAAGCGGGAAGATGTATTAAATTCTAAAGATTTAGAAATCAACAAATTCTGCCATTTTGATATGTTAAAAATTGTTTTACATTTAAAATTTGGCTTTCCAACATGAGGGATAACAAGATTGTTGTTTACGTGAAAGACCAAACTTGAAATGCAGCTCCATGACTAAAATTATAAGAAGCAAGACTCATGTTTCCATGTAACTCAATCCATCCTTCTATCATCCGTTTTTTTCCCACCATTACCAAGCAGTGGTGAGATACAGATATGAATACCCGTTCTTTCCTAACAGAGGTAGCTCCGTCATTAACTCCTTTACAACCTCTGTTCTAAAAGCTCTTCTTGAGCTTCCGGCAGATTCCCCTTACAGCAAACAATGCAACATAAAGTACCATTTTAGCCAACAAAAACACTGCGATCATGATAAACATTTTGTGTGACACAGACCTATGCAATGATGTTGTTGCTCATGGCATCAGAGGACATTCTGGTGAGAATCTCTATGTTCAAGATGTGTGTTGTTTCTCCTAGCCAGGTAGTGATGAACTACCCGAGGAAGGGAAAGAAGAAGGCATCGCGGGACGACCACAGTCTGGTGTGTGTTCTCTGCAAGACCTGTGGTGATGGGAGAAAGAGGTACCTCCTGGTACAGAGACCAAAGAAAGGTACCAGAGGGAGGAGAGCTGCTTCAGAATCCTTTCTCTTTACATGTATCTTTATAACTTATTTTCATCATAATCCTCAGGTGCCGTCTTTTGAACTAAGCAGCTTGTTCTGTTCTGATCTTCAATATGACCAAAAGGTGTTATGTAGAAATACTGAAGAGCATGATGAAATGTTCCTGGGATGTTGAGCTGTCACAAATAAAAAAAATATCAAATAATTTTATTTGTCATTCAGTATGACAAACGAGAAAAATACAAATATAACCTATTGTTATAACAGAAGTAAATATATGAAAACTTATCTTTGTAGAATGGCAAGGTATTGTAAAGTATGACCTGTAAAATATTGTTCGCTAGATGAACTGTGAAAGTTCAATTAAATGTTTATATTTATTATCTTCAAAATTAAATTAAAAATTGTTATTCAATCATCAAGAGTATCAACTCATTTGACTCATTCAATTGAATGATTAATCATTTAGGCGCCCCTTATTGCCAATTTAATTATTAATTTATCAGTTATGTTATTAAGAGACCTACGGGATGAAATATATTTCTGACTGAAGGAGAACAAATAATTTCTTATGGATAGTCAACTTCTTTATTGAATGAATTGCTTTCATGCAATAAAGAAGTTGGCTATCCATAAGAAATTATTTGTTCTCCTTCATCAATCCAGCTTCTAAAAATGAGCCTTCAGGAGGTAATATTTCTGACTGTTGACTTGTTGAGGTTTACTGGCGGGACTGTGGGAGTTCCCGAGTCAGCTGGTGGAAGGAGAGGAGAAGAAAGCAGACATGTTGGAGGTGATTGAGAGCAAGTACCACACCAGTGTAGAGGCAGTTGAAACCAGGCACAGTGTGGGCCAGGTAGGACAATTCTTGTACACACAGGGTAAAACATGAATAGAGACATATATTCAATATGTGCACAGGTCACTTCATCTAACAAATATTCTTATTTTTATTCCTTACATGTGTCATCTTGAAAAACATTGTTTGTGACATGACAGTTACTGGCATTTGAAGGGGAGCAGATGGTTTGATGAATATTTCAATAGAGGAATTAATGCACTTTTATGCTATGAAAACCTTCGCTTTTGCTCTGATACAGTTCCTCAGGTATTGATATCTATTCATCCTTAATGATTAGATATTGATCAATCACCAGTGAAAATAACAAGGATTTGGCACTATGCTCATAATGCTACAAGCTGAAATCTGCCTGGATGATTTGAAATTGAAGATACTTAATGTCTACTCATTGCAGAGCTTGTTGAATTCATAGAAGGCTTTGTTTATTTTTCATACCAAAAGCACTGCCTGCCAGTAGGGACTTAAAGTTAATTCGAATAAAGGACAAAGTTTATTTCTGAGAAGTTTTGTTTTATTGAATTACATATTGCAACAATTCTTTTGTAATAGATAATAATTTGGATTAGAGAAATTATGAACAAAAGAAAAATGCAGGTCTTTTTCTACTTGTAACTCAGAGAAACGGTTTCAGAAAAGAGTCCATATGTTAAAGAAGAGACCCTCTCTCGGCAGGTGACTCACATCTTCTCTCACATCAACCAGACGTACAGCGTGGAGAGTGTTTGTGCCCTGGAGGAGAAGGTCTCGGAGGACATTTTATGTGAGGAGAAGCGATGGGTCACTCGTGAGGAATTCCTGGAGGCAGCTGTCTCAACCGCCATGAAGAAGGTCAGTTGGGAATGGAGGATATCTCTCATTGTTCTGTAAGAGTTGGGGCTTACCATCCAAACCAATGTGTTGCTTTAAACAAGCCATCAAGAGTAACCACAATTGGTTTTACTTGTATGATGTCTCTGAACCAATATAGTTAGATGTATGTACCAGTATGTAATGGTACACATTTATTACATCTATTTGCAAGTAAGGGAAAGTAAAAGAAATATTCACTATAATTTTAAAAAGTTAATATTGATGCAGACAGATGGAGATATACAACCAATCACATATAAACTCTTATTGCTAAATGCAAAGGTTACTATTAAAGGGTAAAGATGTACAAGAGGGCAAAGCTTAGTACTGAATTAAGGAGGTTGATTATGTTTTTGGCTCTTCAACTTTACCTCATAATTAAGACAAAGGTTAACACTTAACCTCTTTGACATGAACAGGATATATGACTTTTAACTGCCTCTGTTGCACTATTAGTAAACATTTACACTTTTGATTCAGGTGTTTAAAGCTTATGAAAAATCTCTTGATGAGAAGAAAAAGGTAAGTAGGAGCACTTTGAATTCTTGATTTAAACTCAATATCCCGATGAGGCCAGATGATCTGTAGAGACCTGAAAGATGATAAGGACCTATGTTATGACCAGTTGTCAGTCGTCAGTCGGCCGCAAACTTTCCATATGTTGTAATTCTCCGAAATTGATATACAGCAACAGCTCAAATTTTGGGGGAATTTGCCTTGCGCCTTTGTGAAACGTGAATTTGTATGTTGACTGACTTGTCAGAATAACAACTTGTTACTTGAAGGTTAAAATCTTATGATTTGTTCTTCAAATCTTCTGTCCAGACAAATCATGCTAAACACTTTGACAATACCATCTTGTAGGATTGAGATATGTAAATTCATTGTCTTACCCCAATATATCAGGGTGTTGCAGAGTGTCAAAGGAAAGGCTTATAATTTGTTTACAACTTTTTTAAATTATTATTTGAAGCATGATTACGCTGTATTGAGGACTCAAACAAGCCAAAGTTAAGATTGTAGCACAGCTAATTTACACTGTACTGACACTGCACAAGTTTGGTGATATATTTCACCGAGAGAAGTAGCAGGTATTTATCTTGGTCATTAACTATGCAAAGGCTGATGAGCTACAGAGCCCATGACTATATTTTTCCCTCGTAAAATAAGTTCTTCAATTTCTAAATGTTTTCTGAAGATGTTAAACAACTCATAACTCAGCATCTCATGGTCATAGAAGAATGCGTCTTGTTTCTTCTGAAAACTATGTCGAGATCTAAGTTTTAACACCTTAAAATCATTCCAGATAAGGAAATTTACTTGCACTTACAAACCCAAGTTATGGATGTTTGGATGTAGTTACTCTGCATTTACGTGAATAAAGTTTCTACATTTGTTCACATAGGAGGCAGTTTTCTGTACCATGTATGTATTGAGTGAGGGAGTTTGTTGGTCAGATTTACAAACTCTTAACAAAGCTCGAGTGAGATAGGCATGAAAGTTGCTGTACTAAAATTGATGCTATTGTAAATAAATAAGTAATTGTTTTCACTTCCAGGTCTCTAAAAGAAAACGTGAGTCCTCTGAAGATTCTGGAGACAAGAGGAAACAAATGTCAATCAATTCATTCTTCAAACCTAAAAATTAACCAGACCATGTTGGGCTTGGCGTGTATGAATTATCAATATCACTACAATGTGTTCCTAGCAGGTTTTTTACCCAAGGATGAATTCTATTCCCTTCCTACAGAGATTTCTGAATTTGTAAATTCAATGAGACGTGTTTTTCCACTTTTACAATATTCCCTTGAGGGGAACATTTGATTAAAACAACGAGAAGTGTTCATGAAATCTTGCCTCTGATCAAATAGATTCTAAATTAAATCTCGTAATGTTGTCTAGTGCTAGGTCAGGAGAGTAAGACGGATGAGGAAGGATTTCATACACGCCTTGCAATACTTGAGTTTTGACAATGTTTGAGTTGTACATTCGGGGTTAGTATGTGTCTTGCTTTTGGTCCAATTATGCTGCAATGAAACAAAGCAAATCTCTTTGTGGAACATTTTGCCAGCAAATTCATCCTCACAGCACATAGCTATCCAAAAACACTGGGGACATGACCTTGCCTGCATGTAGCTGAACTCGTGAATGGAATATCCTTTTGCTTCCATTGCATCATCTGAACATTAGTCTCATTATTATAGTGATGAATCCATCTGTCATCATCTGTAATTATCATTGGCTAAATTAGGTCGAACGACAATTGGAGCAGTTTACACAGATTTGTGGCCACATCAAAATAAGTGATGACAGTGTTTCACTAAGTCATTGACTGTGAATCCTGTTAATAAGTTTCTTACACAACATCAAAGGTCTCCTTATGTGTAAGACATTTCTACTACAAAAAAGGTGATCACTGTTCTTAACTCAGTGTGTATCATTGTCATACTTTACATCAGTCAAATACTTGACAAAGTCACCGCTGAAATCAGATAATCATGCGCAATTGCAATTGCCACGTGAGCTTCTCACATTAGGTCACATCGTCCATATGTGGGACTAAGAAAAGGGCAAGGAATGTGGCATACAAGATTTGCAAGACAAAAGTGTTCACCTCACAGGTAAAAGAATCGTAAATCAGAACATAATTTGTGAACAGAGAACTTATTAAAGAAGGAGAGATTTTGACAAGAGGCCAGTGTAAAGATCGGTAATCATTAGTTGTTGTGCTCAATTCAGAGGCAACTTGCATACATATAGTTAAAAACTTCATGCAATTTGTTTTAGAGCAAATGAAAATATGAATTTGTGTACTTACTTACTTAGTACTTACATTTTTAGAAATTTATGTATTTTACATACAATGATCAATTTACAACTTGCATGATATATTTTTATTTTCTTGTAAAAGAAATGATACTTTGAATCATAAAAATATTTTTATGAAATCAGTGTTAACTTTTGTATTTCATGCATGACAAGAAAAGGATAGCTTAAAACTATGCTAAAACGTTGTCTGTCGGAATCTTTGAGGAGAATCTGAAGGTAGAGTTTCTTTATCAACTCAACCCAAGTTTGCATATTTGACAAAAGGATTTCAATTTTTAAGTAGAAAAAGAAAAGAAAGGCAGGAACATTAACAGAAAAACATGTTCACAGAAAACAAGCTTAAAACTAAAATAAATCTAAGGAATGGTGGTTAAAATCAAATAAATATGTATGAAAGGAAATGAATGAAAAGATAAGATACAAACTGTTACATGCGACAAGTGATATCAGTGAAACATATAAGTGTTGGAACAAGTTGTTATTATATTTAACAACCGTGAGATACGCAACATTGGCAAAATCTTTACTAATACAGCTCTATTAAGAGACTAAGTATATTAAGTATATATACTAAGATATATTAATCATAATTATGTCAATTATGAAATAAAGGCAAGGCAGAGATGCAATTACTATTTCTTTGCAAATGAAGATTTGAAAAGTTTTCTCAGGCAAATGAAAAAAAATATGACAAACATCTATCACACTATCATTAATAATAAACAAAGAGTTTTAGATCGCAATAGACACAATAAAGAACAGGTCATGTAACATGTAACGATTGTAAACTCGTATGAACGGAAATGTCCGCGGGCTTGAATTTCGTCTCAACATAAATACCCCAATTGGACTGTTCTTAAGGAAAGAAGATATTTTAATGAGCATAGGCTCGAGATTAGATTTATCAGCATTAAGTTCGATAAGAGCAAATATGTAACTCATTCCCAATTGATAGGTTCAACAGCCATCACCAATCTAATATGGATTATGCCCGGATGCTGAGTTCTAATTAGTATGTGAGTTTCCTCTAATGGAAATCCCCTTGCCATAAGTCATAATCGAATATATTGTGTACCATCCATTTTCACAATGTCGATGTACCTGTTTTCTCTTCTATTTGTTAAGTAACACATTGGCTAGTTATAATCTTAAAAATACATAAACTGGAATACATTTATTTAAATTGGATATCCTTACCCAAATGTCGATTTAAATAGTTCAAAACTTCTAGGACATAAAAAAAAAATCAGATCAAATGCCTACAATAACAAGCTAACAATCAAAAGTGAATTTCGTGTTAGTCCAATCGACTTTTCATAACCAAAGTGATGTTTTCAACTACGTTTCCTTTGCCAGTGTACATTATCATCTTTCCATAAAACGTAAATCTAGACCTACATAAAAGTAGCTGTGCTTTATTCGAGTCGTTTTCTTCAGATATGGCTGCAAAGCCTGAAATTGATACATTTCCGTTGAGCACGGCATTTAGAAAAGAATCAGGATATTTTAATGTGCGAGATCACAGGAAGCAATATCTTATCGTTACTTTGAGTATCAGTAAGCTAGACTATCAGTAAGAAAAAAGTAAAATATGTAAGTCATTCTAGATTTATAGATGAAATAGTTATTAAAATACCAATGTAGGTTATGTCTGGATTCTTGATTAGGATTAAAAATAAAAATGGAGATGATTTTCCCATTATGGTATTCCCGTCAGGCGTGGGAACATGAGAGGCCATAGAGAAGGGAGATACAAGGGGTTGAGGACTGCACTAACGCCTATTTGAATTTTAGAGCATTTCTTTCCGTAGAGACACTGCTCTATCCACTGCATGGAAAGCAAATATTTTGTGAGGTTGTTATGTGGTTTTCAAAGACTATTTAGTCAACCACGCCATCGTTTTACTTTATGTCGGTTTGAGCCTCTTGGCGACTGCTATAACTTCTCATAAAGTTATAACATCAGATTGTCTTCGTCTATTGCCGTATATTTTTGTAGGTCTGACTCCGAAGTCGTTTTTAGGGTTTACATATGTCAGACATGTAGAATTCACTGGTAGTCCCCCATAACCCCTACAGCCCATTACCCCTACAGCTTATCAAAACAAGTTTATGGTCCACCGCACTGCTAATCTCTAATTTGTTCCCTCTTGCAACACAATGGACTCACCCAGACTGATTCTTGATTACAGGATGTGGATGTTGAACATGATGACAATAAAATAAGGATTTCTTCAAAGGCATTTAGAAGTTGGTGTAGTAATTCATAATATTGTCTGTATCGAGATTCGAACTCTATCTGTCTAGGTTATCCTCTCCCCTTAGAGTTTGAATCTCGATAGAGTCAGAATTTTGAAATTTTTACTCCTCAGAACACGGTCCATTTTAATCAGACTGACTTCTACGGTACACTTAATCACCTGTTAGGGTGAGTCCATTAATCCAGATAGGTAAATGTCTGTGTTGTTATAACACGCTGTAGGGGAACTGGGGTGTAGGGGTAATGGGCTGTAGGGGTTTTGGGATATAACCAATTCACTCATTACTTAAAAAATAAGAGCCTCCACCCGTGTGTGACACGTACACTGGTACTATGAAAGTACGAGTCTTTAATAAATAGAATTAAAACGTCTAACATGCTATAATCTTTTGTAGACATTCCTTGAATGATGTGAATAACAAGTTTAAAATATGGCGGTTATATGAACCACAATAGCGAATACATGTGCTATGGATAAAAAGGTGTGTAACACGTCTCGAGGTTTTATTTCTTCAAATATCCCCAATGAATATATATTTAATCCGTGTGTCCAATCAACAGTGTTTGGGTAACGAAAGAAGAAAACGTTTGACACCGTAAGAGCATGGAAATGAACGTGTTTCGCCTATTGGTTCCACTATGACAGTTATTTACTGCAGAATTTCGCCGCTCTAGGGCAGGTAATAGAAACGTGGGCGATATTAACAGATAGCATGGTTATACAATCCGACTTGTTTTTGCCTTCCCATTTTCCAATGATAGTGATTATAGTGTCATTATAAGATCACGTTCACTCATATTGTTGAAGGAAACTCAACGAATTAGAGACATCTATACCGTATATGATTACTCTTCAGGACCAAGATACGGTAGAAGTTAGAAGTTAACTTTGCTTGTTTAATTTACGTTATATCTTTCTGTATCAATATGAAGCTACTGAGTTCGATTTTCTTTGTTCTGCTCCTTCTCAGCACCCACAGACTTCAGTCTTCTCTCAGTGCCAGAGAGTCAAACGTGTCCACTCCTGCCGGAAATCAACTGGTGGACATTGGTGAATTTGAGGAGAGCTCTGAATGGTCAAAGAGAGAGCACAAACAAAAAACCAGCCGAAATTTATCGTCCGAACAGACACCAACCATATCAAACTCATTTCAGGATTCGGACAACTCTACAATCAGAGATGTATCGCCGGATGTGATGACTTGGTCCCCCTATGGGACACGTGCTGACTTGATCCGAGGTCTGACTACCCAAATAGTCACAACATCAGATGTTGGCGAGTACCTGACAAGTCTTAGTTCAATCAACCAAACCTCAACGTCTTACAAAGATAGTAATGTCTCAATGATTGAAACGACCCCAACGACAGAAGTTAGTGAAATGTCAACAAATCCAACAGTGAAGAATTCAGCGGAATTTGAGCGGACAGATGAATCAGCAAGTGGCCTCAAAGTTTCTGCTGATGTAAGTACTGCAGTCTTAACGGCTAATTTTGACACAATCGTGATGACTTCAATGAGTACAAACAATGTGACGGCAGACTTTACAAGTTTCCTTGATTCAACTACGAATGACGAGAATATTTGGTCTTCACCAAGGGCTACAAACATGTCTGAGAATAGAACTGCCTCTAAGGGTGGAGAAGTAAATCGCTTGGACGAACTTTTCTCAGTGTCGACTTTATTACTCTTTGCAGTTGGTATAGTCAACTTAGTACTCAACATTCTGAACATTATTATCTACAGACAACGGAAGACGCCATCAGCAGCTTACATCATCATGCTGGGTGCTGTGGACGTTGTCGACTGTGTGATGTTTCTTGTGTTTGGTTTGTTAGAAATGACATCACGTATCTTTCCTACGGTTGATATCAGCACAAACGGCTGGTTCCTTCTCGTGTTTAACAACGTCATTTTGTATCTCAAGCAGCTGAGTCGTACATTTAATGCTCTCATATCAGCAGATCGATTCTTCGTTATTTATAAAATTTGGAAAACAAAGAATCGCTTTCAAAAATACCCTAAAACAATTGCAGGTATCGTTGCTTTTGTTCTGCTTGTATGCATTGCCCTTCAAGCGGCTACAGTCAATCCGTCACCTGATGGGTCATCGCAACCGTCCACCTGTCAAAGGCTTATTGACGAAAGCCCAAATATTACCACGATCGACTCTACGAAAACGAATATTTCTCTGGACGAAAGCACAGTGAAACTAGGGTCATCCCTTGAGATGACTACTCCAGAGGTTACATCAACACCCGAGGGAATTAATGTTTTCTTCGTCATTGTCATCTTCTTCAACGTGATCTTCACCTTCACCATGTACCCCACCATCGCCGTGTTCAACATAGGAGTCTTGGTGTCATTAAGGAAACACGCTCAAGAACGCAAACGTCTCAACCTATCTACGACCAGGACTGACTCCAATGCCCAGGACAGAAAGCAGTCAGTCATCCTCTTGACCATGACGACTGTCTACGTCCTGCTCTCCCTTCCCGAGGCTCTGATGCTGTCTGTGAACGTCCTCAAGTTCTCGCAGGATGATGATGTGTGTCCTAGTACCGCCTTAATCAGAATTGCTACAGTTGCTGGATTTGTCACCAGTTCATCAGACTTTGTCGTTTTTCTCGTGATGAGCAAGAGTTTCCGTGATAAGCTAGTGGCACTCTGTGTTTGCTGTGCAGGAAGTAACTCCAATGTTTAGCTGGATATAGCACCCTTAGGAATAAGTGAACTTAAATGGATACAGATGAAATATCCCTGGAAAGTGCATCCGTCAAGTTGTTGTAGCAAGATCTCATGACTATCAGTGGGATAGCCTCTCGGAAGATTCGGTTTCATCTCATACGTATTGTATTCTTACCTTTGATCTTTGATTGGTGTTTTAAAATTCGAAGCAACAGTTGTTTTTATTTACTGTAATTTAATTCCGTATTTGAAAGACGTAATATGATAACTCAAGTAAAAGTGTTCTGTGGTTCATTGTCACATGAAATCAATCTCGCTACGTTTATGATCTTAATATTACTCCGTGACCTTTCACCTTCCGTAAACTGAAACAACATCGCCGATGGGATGAAGTGCGGTGTTCAGCTGACACACCCATCATGAAGCAATACGAGAGAACAGCGAAGAGTAAGAAGCTAACCAGATAAAGGCGAGTAATGGAGAGGTATTAATGATGACATCTGTCACAAGATATCTTCACATTTTGAAACCTTGGATCCTTTATCCTATTAGTGACTCCTTTCCTAACAAGAAATCTCTACAGAAGGGCATCGCAAACAATGTCCAGAAATCAATACAACGTACATACAAGAGCATGGTTAACGGTTACATGTTAGAGAAAAGTATATATATATATCTGTATATCTGTTGTTCATCCTTATTCTTTTCCATATCCAATCAAACCAAACTGTTGCAATTTCAAAAGATTTCAATGACAGCGCGCTGGCCCCATTCGTAAACAAATCCCAAAGGATGTATGGAGATGGTGTCGTTCATTCCCTATAGGTCACTTAAATTGCTCGTGTGGTTAACGTAAGGTTATTATCAAATACAATGCTATACATTGTTAAATATCATTTTGTTTATAAGTGATTGAGTATTATTTGACTTTTACGTGAAGACTTAAGTTTTGTATTTGTCAAAACATCAGTCAGCATCATGATTAATGTTAATTAACCAACGCATTACGGGTGTGAACAACAAAAGAGTAAGTGAAATGATGATTAAATCTACTTTTGTTTAGCATTTTCCTTATTTCATTTTGATGAGTTTAAATTATGTTTGGAAAACTGATATATCCTTTCAGTTACTTTATTTTTGTACTGGCCATTTTATTTCCTCCAGTTCCAAGCAATAGTTTTCTGGATGTTTTTCTTAATAGTCATCTTCAAAAAGTAAATGCAAACACAACCTTGAAAATAATTATTCTATCGAACGTAAACACATAAAAATAATGTCATAATGTCTGTGGTGAATTATATATTCACTTGAAATTTGATAGCAGGAGCAAGTTGGTGTTTACAAGCGGAAGTTGAAAAAGAAAAGAAAACATTGTATTATAGAAATTTCAAAAATGAAATAATCGAACAATCATTTAAATGTTCAAAATTGGAAATAACACTGAAGGAACGTTTTTCTTTCGGAAACCACCATTTCAAAATCTATTTAAGAACAAGTTAAGAGGGAGTGGAAAAGAAAAGTGACTTTGCAGCTAAATCCTTCATGTCAAATCAAACTAAAATTATGTTCATCCAGTTTCACCAAGCACACAGATAATTATCCTTTTTGACAAAAAGTTTAGATCGTTATTTTATTTCTAATTTCTAAAATTGTCCCAATCAAATGATTCGTTTTAACACAGCAGTCATTGAATGACCCATATAATATGTCAAGAGTGAATCACCTAGTCATTCGAGTTAATCTTCCCCGACATAATATTTTACTTTATCAAAATTGCCTTTGCATAGATGATTTCTATGTTGAAGGAGTGAAGCTTTAGATGAAAACTGAAACATCAATCCTGAAAATAAAAAAACGAGGTAAAATTTTCGATGTGTACAGAATCAAACGTTTATGGCCTTTACTTATTATTTTTATAATCCTTCCTTTTGGCTTGAGTATATGTGATTCTCACCTGTAAGGTAATTAAGCAAACATGTCATGTACTACGAGTGGTGATGACTTTGAAATATGAACGAAGGCATGGTGCTAAAGAAAGTAATATTGAGAACCATACGTTTCGAAAAACATTGTCAAGCAAATCACTGCGGTACCCTATTTAAAGTTTGTAAACAGAGATCGCTATCCAAACATGTTTCCCTTTACTTCTTTACAATTTTAATTTATTTCTATTCTTCTTCCAAACTCTATTTTTGCTCCATTAAACAGTAGAATTGCCTTTAATTCAAATGTTTCACAGCAGATATTTTCAAAGGCAACAAAACTGTTTTATTTAACATAAACTATCATATACCAAAATATGAAAACGTTTTCTTCACCATTGATAAAAGAAAAAAGTAATAAGAGATAGAATGACATTCAGAAGTAACATTCATAAAGAAGACAAGTTTTTATGTCCATAATCCTTTCTCTTGGCTTCAGTGTTTGTGATTCTTATAATCAAATCGTTCTGGAATTTCCTGACCATTTCCTTTCGAAATCAAGGTTTTAATCCGAAAACATTAAATAATGTTTTTTTCGCAAATGATAATGATAAAAATCAATGATTGATTGAAATTCAAATTTAACAAAGCTAAACCTTTTTTGTGTATGTATTCTCGTGTAATGTTGAAGATATGATTGATCAATAAGTTAGTGCATTATCCATCACTGGAAACGTTGCGATGTCTTTAATGTAGCAAGTGCTCGTCTAAAGCGTTGTATGTTCGTTGAGAAATAAGTCTTTTTTCAAAGAGGAAGAGTAAACTTTTAAGTTATTTTATCTCCACAAGTTTGTCTTGATTTAACCCTACTCTACATTACAAATTCCGTTGATGTGTATGCGTTTGAAACGGAAATTTCAGTCTTTTATTTCTGTCGTGGTTTTAATATCATTTCGAAACAGGACAATCAATTCTCACTTAAACTTAAGCTTTTCGAATGAAACTACTTGCATAAGCCACGCATAGACAAATTTACAATCAGTTGACAAATCGTCATGAATTGCATATTAACTACACCACAATAAATCCATTTGCTATGTAACGAGACAAACATTGTTATAACATCAAATTAAGACCTAGAAACTAATACCCTTTATGTTCCAGTGGTAAGTGAAGTTTCCATCTATTTTTAAGCTAAATGATATCATTACATACTTAGTCTACTTCTCCAAAAATACAACTTTTTCAGTAAAATTTTCATTTAAACTCGAGATAAAATGATGTTCATTAAGTCATTAGCCTAAGTATACTACTCCCTATGTCTTTCCTACTGAGATGCATAATTTATCGATTTACATAAAGAATATAAATATTTCTAGCTAAATCTTTGAAATATGTAAATATGGTGGCTATATGAACCATAATAGAGACCACATGGTCAAAAGTAAACATTTCACATGTTAGTTAGTTATAAGCGAATGGGCCCTCAGTTTCTTTTTTTTTTAACAAATTGTTACAGACACAGAGTTACGCGCTGTGTTTGCTGTGCAGGAAGCGGCTCTAATACCTAGATTACGAGATGTGCCCCGTGATAAGCTAGTGGCGCTCTGTGCTTGCTGTGCAGGAAGCGGCTCTAATACCTAGATTACGAGATGTGCCCCGTGATAAGCTAGTGGCGCTCTGTGCTTGCTGTGCAGGAAGCGGCTCTAATACCTAGATTACGAGATGTGCCCAGTGATAAGCTAGTGGCGCTCTGTGCTTGCTGTGCAGGAAGCGGCTCTAATACCTAGATTACGAGATGTGCCCCGTGATAAGCTAGTGGCGCTCTGTGCTTGCTGTGCAAGAAGCGGCTCTGATACCTAGATTACGAGATGTGCCCAGTGATAAGCTAGTGGCGCTCTGTGCTTGCTGTGCAGGAAGCGGCTCTAATACCTAGATTACGAGATGTGCCCCGTGATAAGCTAGTGGCGCTCTGTGCTTGATGTGCAGGAAGCGGCCCCAACGACAAATTCAACACGTTGAGATAGATACAGTGCATCAATAGTGTGTGGCATTCAGCACGCTTAGATTAATACAATTTTCCTGTGAAAGATATTTTCATTTGTGTACTTAATTTCGTTCTGCTGATGAAGCATAAATTGGCTTGACTTAATAATCAGCTAATCCGGACCAAAATTTTATTAACATTTCATGTAAAATGACAAGGAATATGTTCTTCATATGTCGTATTAAAAAGAACAGAACCGGTTTGAGGTGTTGACGGTGTAAACGGGTCAAAGCCATTCCACGGGAGGGGCTGTAGGCTCGTACACCAGTCCAAAGAAGTCGATGAAGGGTTGTTATTGTTGTTGTTACATGCCGTCGCCGCTGTTGAAGTCGCCGTTACGATTCTGTTTATGAAGTGAATCAGCTTGATGTAGCGGCCGCAGTTGTTACCCTTGGTCTTCCCGATTTGGTCCTTCCCGTCTCTGGCCTGTCTGCTGGTGGCGTATTAAAAGCCGTCAGATGGCTGTTTGTTAGCAGAGTAAAGTTCTTGCCATTTGACGTAGGGAAGCCCCATAGGGTATAGACTGATCTCTTGGTCACGTTTCGCTTGCGTAAGTCTTGGCATACGTTTGGTGTTACTGAATGTCTGCTTTTTCCAACAAGACAATTTTAAACTTCACAACGATAAATACATTATATAAATATGCGTATTATTCACTAGTGGTTGATCTCTCACCACCAAAGTTCTAAACTTGTTTATCTAAACCCAACCGTGAAAACCGCGTCCAGGGCTAGCCACACTCCAATCTAATTGATATGATGATTGAGACCGAAAAAGATAGCATGAGGAAGTAATGTATTGTATTAATGAGTTCTTTCGCTTATGCTTTTGTCTCTATTTTGCTGTTGAATTAGCTTACAAACACAGAGGAAAACTAAGGCTTGCTGTTTCAGTGGCTGCCTCATACCTCACACACTTGGCTTGTCTTACATGTAGGTTCATGCTTAGATGAATTTGTTCCCCAGGTGATTATCCAAAACCCAGGTATAAAAAGGTATCGTATAGCGTATATTTTCTCAACTTTTGTCTCTTTTATACTCATAAATTATAGAAATGAGATAATAATTGCGCGTCACACCTCCTCTGGAAGATCTGAATATTGTTTGTGTCAGAAGGTAGGACTTGACACTTTCCAAACCTCAAACAATTAGAGGAATTGAACAATATTCTCAAAGCTCTCTTAGTGCTAAGATTGTTTTAGTTCAATGTTAATGAATGGTACTTACTACTATCTTAGAACTAAGAGAGGTTCGAACGTCTAGGCCCTGCTTATATAAAACAAGTTATCTGGAATGTGTAGTCTCATCAGTGAATAAATGGTTGGAGTGCTGAACGCCCCAGTAAATCATAATGAAAGAGTATAGAATAATAATAAACTGACCAGAGTAATAGTGGAGAAATTCTGAATCCGACATTTGTTACTTGAAAGTTATCTGCACGATTTAAAAACTTGGACCTTCAGACATAAATAATATTGTCAAGAAATCAATTTCTTAAAGGCATGCTTACTTACTGTGTAGTACACTAATGATTTAGAAAATTTGACACCAAAAACAGCAAATTTGAGGAAAAGTGTGAAGAGTGAAATATCATTGTTTACTTCATTTGACATGATTTGTTTGTGTCTCTCTTATTACCATTCAGGTTAATCAAGGAGAATTGATCACACTTATCACCAGTGTTTACACCTTTCAAAAGGTTGTGTCTCATGTCCCATTGTTGATATGGTTCCTTATTGGTTGTCGCTGCAGAGGTCACCACAAGTGTTATCCCTAAATCAATACTAATTCAATAAGGGCTTGCCTGCATTGTCATCTCAGTATCTTAGAAACAAAATGTGAGTGTGTTGTAAAGTATTCTTCTTTAATCCTATTAATTCAACCTTTTTGCATTTAATGTGTACCTATATTTTGCGTTTCAAATTAAACCAGCTGACGTTTCCTTTTAAATGTTCACATTCAATCCTAAACAAATTTCCAGTTCTATTTTTGAAGGGAGATTTTTTAGTACATAGACACAGATCAATTTTATCTAACAATTGAATTTTGGTAAAGAAAACAACGTTACTTTCAAAGAAATTTATGTATTCTGTTGAAAAGAATAATTTTTGTCTGAAATACGATCAATATAAAATGGTTGACGATAATCAAATAGTTAAAAGGATAAAATTACACATATTTTTTTTTACTATTGGAAACCTCCTACAAAAAGCTTATTTTTTCTGTTTAAGAAAAAGTTAAGTCGGAGCGGAAACGTGAAAAGCTGGAAAATCTTATCATGAAAACCTTTCACGATTTCATTTATGATTTCTCAACTAGATTCCCTCTTAAATAAAGGTTATCAAATAAATTAACACATTGTGAATTGTGAAGGTAGTTATCTCAAACGTTTTGAATGTGTATATCAACATTTTTGTAATATTTCCAAATATATACCATTAATGTCTCATTCTGTCAAAGGCTATCCAATAATCGAAATCAATGCAAGTTCAATTTCAACACATTAAAGCATAGTGCATTCTATGGCCTTTCCCAATATATATATATATATATATATATATATATATTAGTTATTATGCACTGCGTGTGGTATACAAGTCATCATGCACTGTTTGACTTTGGTATACAGGTACTTATGAACTGACTTTGGTATACAGGTACTTATGAACTGACTTTGGTATACAGGTAATTATGCATTGCCTTTGTCTTACAGGTAATTATGAACTGCCTTGGTCGTACAGGTACTTATGCACTGCCTTGGTCGTACAGGGAATTATGCACTTAAAACATTGTCCAAAAATCAATACTTATCCCACAAGGCCTTCCTTACCTCCTCTGTCCTGCGGATCAACAACATTTGAGTAACATGGTGTTTGTCTTTTGTTTATATTTTATATAAAAGCAATTAAGAACAATAGTTTGCGAAAAGTTATAGAAGGAACTTATTGCAATAAAGAGGCAAAAAGTTACATCATCTTCACGACACTATATTAAAACGAAAGAAAATTTTAAAGAAAATAAGTATCAGAAATCAGAAATATGAACCAGGAAGAATCTATACGTGACGTAGGCCGGTGCTACGTAATACTTCCGCAACGTTTTTCAACGTTAACAACAAACTGGTCATCAATCTTTCATGTAGTATCTCTAAAGAGAATCGTTTAATATTTAGGTAATTTTGCACCAGGTCTAACCAGACCACATCCGCTTTAAGAAAGAAAGTGATAGATCGCCACAGTAAGTTGTAAAATGTTTTGCCTTAATTATGACGTTGTAACATGTTTGATTGCGCAAATGTTTCATAGGATTTTTCGGGCAGAATGTTTTGTTGTCTAATAGGTCTGACAAAACTTCATATATCGCTATGACCCAGTGAATGATATATTATTATTATCATCATATGACATTGTATATTATCTTAAAGCTTAGTATTGTACCCTAGAAACCCAATACTCATCTTTTTCTATTGGTTAGATAATGTTTATATTTAAAAATATATTTAACTAATCTAATGACATTGTTATGGAGATTCATTAATTTGGATGATCATGTGAAAAATAAATAATTCCTTTAGACAGCTCCTCCAGTCCATTAATCTAAGAACTGACAGTGTGTGGATTACGAGTACAAGGAGATTATCGCGCAGTGAGTGGAATCGCTGATTTATCACAAAGGATAGTCAATGTATTTCATAATCTATTTCTAGAGTTTGTTCATGATTGCATTGTGGCCATATTGGACACTTACTTTGCACCTGTTTTCTAATTAACGAGAAATCGGAAACGGCTTTACTAATTACACCAATAATTTTAATTGCATCATATCAAACATTTAGCTTTCTAGCCCGAGAAGGTCTCGTATTCAAAAAGATGTACGTGTATTTTTAGGACTTGAGCTATATATTTTGTACTAACCTATCGTATAAAAATCGAAATTGAAAGAAGGTTTTGGTTATTAATTATGAAAGACAAAGAAAAGCGTTGAAATTAGGGTAACGGTTTTACTGCGACATGTCAAGTGGAAAATACTGAGAGAAGGAAAGAGACTGTACGAGAACACAGAACAAAAGACAAAAGAAGAACAGAAACAGAGAAATGAACTGAGCAAAATGATTGAATTGCAACTATAGAGACTGGGACACAGAAACAAAGACAGAGAGACTAGCATAGAGACAAATAACGAAAAATATATGTTTTGGTGTTGTTGTTAATCAGTAAAATAGAGAATTAATGAGAACAGACTTAATGAAGGCTCCTAGTTTATAAAATCATGTAGCAGGACTAGGTTTACAAATTATTAGCGTTTTCAGCACAGAGTGTCTTAATGCATAAATTTAATATTCGATCATTAGAATGCAAGACATATGGTCAAATATCACAAAGGCTAACAAATTATTTTTCAACTAGTTAATCCATATATACTTTTTTAGTTATTTGAAAGATTGTTTTGTTTTGAATGTTCAAAATTGTCTCTTTCTTTCATATTTTGAATCATCTAATTCGCATTTTTATGAAAATACTTAAGAATTACTTGCTTTTCATAGTTGAGGCAACCTTATGTAACTTGTGTAATGGTTAGCATCAGAGCTGACTAAGTGAGAGGTAATAAATAGTGGTGAACAATACAATGATGTTAAGGTTGTGATAGAAAAGAGGTTTCACCATTAAAAGTTGGTTGTTTATTTCATCTTTAAAATGTCAAAGTTAATTATATTGAAATTGTGTCTACTTACACCTATGTATCCGATTAAATATCTATCTAATACTCAAATGTCTACAGTCGTTATAAAAAATGAACGAAATAATTCGAGACAATATAGGTATAATGTTTCTGTGATTTTGAAAGAGGATGTAATGTGTTTCAATACTAGTACTCTTTTCTGGGTTTTAATTAGCGGGGTTTAAGTATTTCAGGATTCTTGGATACAACCATATGTTTTTACACGTTGATAAAATAGAACGTATATCTGAAGAGGTATTTACATTATCACAATCAATAATTTGTAATAGTCTGGTATTGATAATGATTAACTGATGATTGTCTTATAAGAAATCTAAATGACAAAATACCAACTTGCTATAGAAAAAACAGTCAAAGAGCCAGGACCTGTTACTCTTTCTCTTTCAACTTGTGAGGATATCTGATGATGCCTGCTAATGAAAGCAAACATGGATATATTCATAAAACTTTTTATCAATGCACTGCCTAATAGCTTTATGCGTGTTTAATGAGACTAGAGAATAAATTGCACTTACTTTGAATATAAGACATAACGGGACATTCAGGACATTAAGAAGCTAACCTTTTGTCTCTTATTACAACTAGAAGTGTACATAACACTGTTTTTTTTCTTGATATGAATCAAACAGTAAATTCTTGAGAAATATTTCTAGATATGTTAATGCGAAATTTAAGTTCAAGTGAAGGGGATTTTTGGGAAGTCGCAAGTCCCTTGATCATTCTGTTACTACAATTTACCTATACGTTTATTGTATTTACCGCAAGAAGTCAGTATTTATTGTAATTTGCGTATTACAATCTATATCAAGTTTTATTACAATCTGCGTTTTTGTCACAATTTACGTTTTAGTTATTAGAATTTGCTGCAATTATTACAATTTACGTTTTTATTACAATTTACGTCGTAACATGGCGACTTGGTAAAATTATTGCGCATATAAATTTGATTGAAAATAATTATTACAATAATATTAAAAAGGGGTTTCCAAAAGGAAAAAAAACCCCCAATCTTATCTGAATCAAACTATTTTTTATCCAAGACGTTTCACCATCTCACTTTCTGGCCGGACAGTGTACTTTTAACACGTTGATATAACTCGCTCCATGAATGTACATTGTGTGACACTTCAATAAAATATATTTCTTCTTCTTCTTCTTCTGTATGAAATATATAAGACAAATGAAAGGCCCTCATCCGGTAACTACGATCTCGTGTTGGAAAATGATTCATCAGATGACTGGTGTGTTCATTAATTTATTCATTAATTCATTTACCGTAATGCGAACACATTTTTGGTGTCACTGAATTTTTGCGAAAACTTTTGTCCTTGCGCTGAAGGTGAGTGATTGACTTTTCAAGACTTATTAATGTCGAAAACATCAATTCAGAAATACTTTGAAATAAGACACCTGAATGTCAAAAGAATCATGATCTTTCAACTTAAGTGTTTATATAAAAAATTCAATGAAACTTGTTTTTCTTCATCATGTTTATCAAGATCACCATACAACATTTGTTATATTTACGCAGTGGTTAATTAAATATGGATATACAACAGCTTTAATTAAGATACTAATATATAATGATATATAACACATGACTGTGAAAATGTGTTAGATATTCGTTGACATCTCCGCCAGTATCGACTTTGCCCATTAATACAACTTGTAGTTCGACACTCGACCGCTCACACTCGATTTATGTCACCTTCACACATGTGCTCAGAGGAATCTATATACCATAGCTAATCACCGATCAGGGACACTATAGACAAGAAATTAGGGGAAGGTTTGCGAGATTTAGAAGTGAGAGAAGTCTCAGTGTCAGAATGAAGCTCCTGTGTTCCAGGTTCTTTGTTCTGCTGCTTCTCAGCACCCACAGAGTTCAGTCTTCTCTCAGTGCCAGAGAATCAAACTTGTCAACTCCTGCCGGAAATCAACTGGCGGTCATTCGTGAATTTGTTGAAAACGCTACAGTGTCAAAGATTGATCAAACATCAAGAAACCGTGACAATGTATCGTCTGAAAAAACATCAACCTCATCAAACTCACTTCAGGATTTGGAAAGCTCGACAATCGCAGATGCAATACTAGTACCTAATGACATTTGGCATTCTCCTGAAGGAAATGATGCCGGGATCACGGACTTGGCAACCCAACCAGTCACAACATCGGATGTACAGTCAAGGCTTAGTCCAATCAACCAAGCCCTTACGACTTACAAATCAATATCAATGGACCAAACGACACAAGTCAGTGAATTGTCAACAGATTCAATAACAGTGAACTTTGAGTTGACAGATGAAGTAGCAACTGGTCACGACGTTTTCACACATGTAAGTACAGCAGTTTTAACGGCTAATTCTAATTCATTCGTGATGACTTCAATTACGAACAACAATTTGACTGATGACTCTACTCTCCTCGATTCAACTGCAAATGATGATGCAATTACTTTTGGGTCTCCTTCAAATGATAAAAGCATGGTCAAGAACACAAATGCCACCATAAATGGAGAAGAATATAGGGTAACCGAACTGTTCTCAGTGTCCACGTACTTACTCTTTACAGTTGGTATAGTCAACTTAGTGCTCAACATTCTGAACATTATTATCTACAGACAACGGAAGACGCCATCAGCAGCTTACATCATCATGCTGGGTGCTGTGGACATTGTCGACTGTTTGATGTTTCTTGTGTTTGGTTTGTTAGAAATGACTTTCTTCCTGTCGGTAGGCACAAACAGATTGGTCCTCGTGAGAGTGATCAATGTTGTTATGTATCTCAGGCAACTGAGTCGTACTTTGAATGCTCTCATTTCAGCGGATCGTTTCTTTGTCATTTATAAAATTTTGAAAACCAAGACCCGTTTTCAAAAATATCCTAAAACAATTGCAGGTATCATTGCTTTTGTTCTGCTTGTTTGCTTTTCCCTTCAAGCGGCTACAGTGAAATCGCCATCGCAGTCATCCGCCAGCTCCTGTTCCAAGATGAATTCCGCTAACCAGACTATTGCCCTAAAACATAACACAGAGAGAGTAAAGTCGTTCCCGGAGATGACTACTCCAGAAAGCACATCAACACCCGAGGGAATTGATATATTCTTTGTCATTGTCATCTACTTCAACCTGATCTACACCTTCACCATGTATCTCTCAATTTCCGTGTTCAACATAGCAGCCTTGGTGTCTTTGAGGAAACACGCTCAAAAACGCAAAGGTCTCAACCTATCTACGACCAGGACTGATTCAAATGCCCAGAACAGAAAGCAGTCAGTCATCCTCTTGACCATGACGACTGTCTACGTCCTGCTCTCCCTACCCGAGGCTCTGATGCTGTCTGTGAACGTCCTCGAATTCCCGAAAGAGCACGAGATGTGCCTCAGTACCGTCTCCATGAGAATATTTTCTCTAGCTGGATTTGTCACCAGTTCCTCAGACTTTTTTGTTTTTCTCGTGATGAGCAAGAGTTTCCGTGATAAGCTTGTGGCGCTCTGCTGTGCAGGAAGACGCTCTAAAACCTAGAGTACAATTAGGTGGATACAGCACACTTCGATGTATTCAGTACACTTAGAATGATACAGCACACTGAGAATGATACAGCAGACTTAGATGGACACGGTACACTTAGGACACAGTACTCTTAGATGATACAGCACTCTTAGATGGACACTGCACACTTAGAATGATACAGTACTCTTAGATGATACAGCACTCTTAGATGGACACTGCACACTTAGAATGATACAGTACTCTTAGATGATACAGCACTCTTAGATGGACACTGCACACTTGGATGGACATAGCACACTTAGATAGACACTGCACACTTAGAATGATACAGTACTCTTAGATGATACAGCACACTTAGATGGACACTACACTCTTAGATGGACATTGCACAATTAGATAGACACTGCGCACTTAAAATGATACAGCACACTTAAAATGATACAGCACACTTAGATTGACACAGCACACTTAGATGGACACAGTACTCTTAGATGGACACAGCACTCTTAGATGGACACTGCACACTTAGATGGACACAACACACTTAGATGGACACTGCACTCTTAGATGGACACTGCACACTTAGATGGACACAGCACTCTTAGATGGACACAGTACACTTAGATGGACACTGCACTCTTAGATGGACACAGCACTCTTAGATGGACACAGCACACTTAGATGGACACTGAACACTTAGATGGACACAGCACTCTTAGATGGACACAGCACACTTAGATGGACACTGCACACTTAGATGGACACTGCACACTTAGATGGACACAGCACTCTTAGATGGACACAGCACTCTTAGATGGACACTGCACTCTTAGATGGACACAGCACTCTTAGATGGACACTGCACTCTTAGATGGACACAGCACACTTAGATGGACACAGCACTCTTAGATGAACACAGCACTCTTAGATGGACACTGCACACTTAGATGGACACAGTACACTTAGATGGACACTGCACTCTTAGATGGACACAACACACTTAGATGGACACTGCACACTTAAATGGACACAGCACTCTTAGATGGACACAGCACACATAGATGGACACAGTACACTTAGATGGACACAGCACTCTTAGATGGATACAGCACTCTTAGATGGACACAGCACACTTAGATGGACACTGCACACTTAGATGGACACAGCACTCTTAGATGGACACAGCACTCTTAGATGGACACTGCACTCTTAGATGGACACAGCACACTTAGATGGACACAGCACACTTAGATGGACACTGCACACTTAAATGGACACTGCACACTTAGATGGACACAACACACTTAGATGGACACTGCACACTTAAATGGACACAGCACTCTTAGATGGACACAGCACACATAGATGGACACAGTACACTTAGATGGACACAGCACTCTTAGATGGATACAGCACTCTTAGATGGACACAGCACACTTAGATGGACACTGCACACTTAGATGGACACAGCACACTTAGATGGACACAGTACTCTTAGATGGACACAGCACTCTTAGATGGACACTGCACACTTAGATGGACACGGTACCATTAGATGGACACAGCAGTCTTAGATGGACACTGCACACTTAAATGGACACTGCACACTTAGATGGACACTGCACACTTAGATGGACACGGTACACTTAAAATGATACAGCACACTAAGAATGATACAGTACACTTAGATGGACACTGCACACTTAGATTGACACAGTACACTTAGATGGACACTGCACACTTAGATGGACACTGCACACTTAGATGGACACTGCACACTTAGATGGACACGGTACACTGAAAATGATACAGCACACTAAGAATGATACAGTACACTTAGATTGACACTGCACACTTAGATGGACACAGTACACTTAGATGGACACTGCACACTTAGATGGACACAGTACACTTAGATGGACACTGCACACATAGATGGACACAGTACACTTAGATGGACACTGCACACTTAGATGGACATATAACACCTAGATGGACATAGAACACTTATAATGATACAGCACACTTAGATGGTCACAGTACGCTTAGATGGACACTGCACACTTAGATGGACACAGTACACTTAGATGGACACTGCACACTTAGATGGACACAACACACTTAGATGGACACTGCACACTTAGATGGACACAGTACACTTAGATGGACACAGTACACTTAGATGGACACAGCACACTTAGATGGACACTGCACACTTAGATGGACACAGTACACTTAGATTGACACAACACACTTAGATTGACACAACACACTTAGATGGACACTGCACACATAGATGGACACAGTACACTTAGATTGACACAACACACTTAGATTGACACAGCACTCTTAGATGGACACTGCACACATAGATGGACACAGTACACTTAGATGGACACAGCACACTTAGATGGACACTGCACTCTTAGATGGACACAGTACACTTAGATTGACACAACACACTTAGATGGACACTGCACACATAGATGGACACAGTACACTTAGATTGACACTGCACACTTAGATTGACACAGTACTCTTAGATTGACACTGCACACTTAGATTGACACAGTACACTTAGATGGACACAGTACACTTAGATTGACACAGTACTCTTAGATTGACACTGCACACTTAGATTGACACTGCACACTTAGATTGACACAGTACACTTAGATGGACACAGTACACTTAGATGGACACAGCACACTTAGATGGACACTGCACACTTAGATGGACACAGTACACTTAGATTGACACTGCACACTTAGATTGACACTGCACACTTAGATGGACACTGCACACTTAGATGGACACAACACACTTAGATGGACACTGCACACTTAAATGGACACAGCACTCTTAGATGGACACAGCACACATAGATGGACACAGTACACTTAGATGGACACAGCACTCTTAGATGGATACAGCACTCTTAGATGGACACAGCACACTTAGATGGACACTGCACACTTAGATGGACACAGCACACTTAGATGGACACAGTACTCTTAGATGGACACAGTACTCTTAGATGGACACTGCACACTTAGATGGACACAGTACACTTAGATGGACACAGTACACTTAGATGGACACAGCACACTTAGATGGACACTGCACACTTAGATGGACACAGTACACTTAGATTGACACAACACACATAGATTGACACAACACACATAGATGGACATAGTACACTTAGATTGACACAACACACTTAGATTGACACAACACACATAGATGGACACAGTACACTTAGATTGACACTGCACACTTAGATTGACACTGCACACTTAGATTGACACTGCACACTTAGATTGACACTGCACACTTAGATTGACACTGCACACTTAGATTGACACAGTACACTTAGATGGACACTGCACACTTAGATTGACACTGCACACTTAGATTGACACTGCACACATAGATTGACACAGTACACTTAGATTGACACTGCACACTTAGATTGACACAGTACTCTTAGATTGACACAACACACATAGATGGACATAGTACACTTAGATTGACACAACACACTTATAATGATACAGCACACTTAGATGGTCACAGTACGCTTAGATGGACACTGCACACTTAGATGGACACAGTACACTTAGATGGACACTGCACACTTAGATGGACACAACACACTTAGATTGACACAGTACTTTTAGATTGACACTGCACACTTAGATTGACACAGTACTCTTAGATTGACACTGCACACTTAGATTGACACAGTACACTTAGATTGACACTGCACACTTAGATTGACACTGCACACTTAGATTGACACTGCACACTTAGATTGACACTGCACACTTAGATTGACACTGCACACTTAGATTGACACTGCACACATAGATTGACACAGTACACTTAGATTGACACTGCACACTTAGATTGACACAGTACTCTTAGATTGACACTGCACACATAGATGGACACAGTACACTTAGATTGACACAGCACACTTAGATTGACACAGTACACTTAGATTGACACTGCACACTTAGATTGACACAGTACTCTTAGATTGACACTGCACACTTAGATTGACACAGTACACTTAGATGGACACAGTACACTTAGATTGACACAGTACACTTAGATTGACACTGCACACTTAGATTGACACAACACACATAGATGGACACAGTACACTTAGATTGACACAGTACACTTAGATTGACACTGCACTCTTAGATGGACACTGCACTCTTAGATTGACACTGCACACTTAGATTGACACAGTACACTTAGATTGACACAGTACACTTAGATTGACACTGCACTCTTAGATGGACACTGCACTCTTAGATGGACACTGCACTCTTAGATGGCCCCTTCCATCTTAGATGGACATAGAACACTTAGAATGATACAGCACACTTAGAATGATACAGCACACCTAGAAAGATACAGCAGACTTAGATGGATACAGCACTCTTAGATTGAATCTAAGTGGTGATTAAACCTACTTTGTTTTGCTTATTCCGTTTTTTTCATTTACGATATGAATGGTTTGGATTCTGTTTGAAATTTCTCTTCATTCACTTTATAGAAAACAATGACTTTTTAGAAAACAATTTCTTTTACCTATTTTTCTTGATAATCATCTTCATAATGTAATTGCAATCATAATCGTGCAAATACTTTTCTATCGAAAGTACACAAATAAATAATGTTATACATATACTCTGTTGTGAATTATATATTCACTTGGAATTTGATAAAACACCACTAGGTTGTTTTTACCAGCGGTATTTATCTGATTGGGAAAAAACATCGTATCAAGGGCATTGTTTGTATGAAATAATCGAACAATCATCTAATTGTTCAAAATCTTAAATAACACTGAAAGAACTTTTTTCTTTATGCGACCTCTGTTTAATATCTTTAAGAACAAGTTAAGACGGACTGGAAGAGAAAAGTAAGTTCGCAGCTAAATCCTTCATGTCAAATCAAATTTAAAATATGTTCATCTAGTTTTACAAAGCACACGGACAGTAATTGTTTTTGATAATAAAAATATCTCCCACTTTTTAATTCTAAAACTGTCCCAAATAGATTATTCGTTTTCAACACAGCAGTCATTTAGAACCATTTATTATGTCAAGAGTGAATCATCTAGTCATTAAAGAGCCACTCCGTGATTTTCATAACATATAATCAACCTTTGATACGAACCTAAATGTCATATGTGGTGATGTAACATCAAAAGATCGTAACTTTTCATGTCTAAAAGACATACATATGACAAATCCTGGTTTCCCATGAAAATCTAAAAACAGCCTTATAAATGCACAAAGATGTAGTTAGCACGTCAAATATACATGGATACTAGTTATATAACCTAACAAACACTATTTATAAACTCCTAACTGCCCTCCTGGCTGTTCTGAATAAGTCTCCAAAATTACGCTTGACTGTCTGACGCGCGACACTGTCCTGTTTTCGATCATAATTGCGACGTTGTATCTTCATTTTGTCACTGTTAAGAAACACAATAAGCTTTAAAATGTGTCTTTTTGGTAACAGTCGATACTTCGCGATCAAATAACACCATTTATTTAGTTTGGTATATATGACGCCAACAACTCACGGAGTGGCTCTTTAAAGCTGAACTGCTTCGTCATAAGTTGACTTAATCAAAATTGCTGTTGCTTGAATGAGTCACACGTTTTGCTTTTGGATGAAAACTGAAAAACAAATGCTGAAAATCAAAAACATTTGAATTTGTTGTGTCAAGAATCAAAAGTTCACTTTATGGCCTTTGTTATCAATTTCTAAAGTCCTCTTGACTTCAATATTGATTCTTTCCTGCCAGATATTTAACGAAAATCGTATATATATATATAGCATGAGTGTTGGTGTCTTTGAAATGTGAACGAAACCATGATGCAAAGATAAGAAATATTGAGAATGTTAAGTTGTGAAAGCAAATCACTGAAATACCCTATTTAACTTTTGCAAACATGATTTTAAGAGATCGCGATTAATCAAAAAATATAAAAAATCAAATAACAAGAGATACTGAAGTGACACTGATAAAAAAGACAAGATTTTCGCTTTGATTATGAAATTCACAACGTTTCGGAGTGTATTTATTATTTTTGCTTAAGAGTGTACTTTCATCATGATTTCACTGCAAATCCACATTGCATTACATTCTCATTCAACTAATCTCTCTAACGTGATTTCCTAACCATTGCTTAATGTTTAATTGTGTTGGTATATATGTACCCAATTCCATATTCCCTAAATACCAAGGAGTAAGCATATACTACGAAACTTCCTGAATTTCGCAGTAAAGAAGTTGTTATAAACAAAATATTGTCTTCCTAACAAAAGATAGATTTAGGCATAGACCGTGAAGGAAATCAAATAGTTCATCCGAAAACACATTATAATGTTTTTTTCGAAAACGATCTAATGATAATCTAAAAGATCAACGAGTTGATTAAAATTTAAATCAACAAAGCTAATTCTTATGTATTCTCGTGTAGTGACGACGATTCGATAAATCAATAAGTTTGCGCTTGGATCCACCACTAGAAATGTTGCGATATATATATATACATATATATATATATATATATATATATATATATATATATATATATATATATATATATATATATATATATATATATATATAATGAAGCATTGGTAATCATAAGCTTTTTTTCTTAGTTGAGAGATAAGATTGTTTTTTTTCACAGAACAGCGGTTCTTATTAACACCACTATGCACAAAAATGGTCTTGACTAAAACCTACTCCACATGAGATATTTTTTGTTGATGTGTCCGAGTTTGAAATTTCTGGATTTAACTTCTATTCTATTATTTCAAAATAGGGCAATAGATATGGAAATATCAGATAAACAATATTGAGTTTCGATTCCCACTGAAATTGACGTTTGTCGAATGAAACTACCTATTTGCATATACAAGGTTACAATGCATAGACAAAGTTACAGTTAGTTGAGCTGTACATGTGTTTAACCATCGTACATTGCGTATTGGTAACAACACAGTACAGCCCTATTATATCTCACCAGACAAACATTGTTACATCATCAAATGAATAACTGGTTATTAATAGCCTTGATGATCCTCTGATATGGACATTTTCTATCTATTTTGACATTGTTACAAAAATTTAGAGATATCATTGAAACTTATTTAAATCAGTAAAGTTTTCATTTGAAATATTTGGGTGCGATGCGATACTCAATTCAACGCAGTAGCACCCATGGTTAGCTAGTTCCAGACAATGCTCGCAGGTTTCACCGCAATACATAGCGGCAATGGTCTTGCAGGCTTTCTTCCTGCAATGATACTAGTAGCCGCGATATAAGTGAAATACTCTTGAAAGCGGCGTTAAACCCCAACTCACTCACTCAACTCATTTGAAATATAGATATAGATAAGTTATTTTATCATTAGCCTAATTAGAATAATAACTATGTCTTCCGTTTTGAGATGAATAATATATCGCTTTACATCTAAGCAATAAATATTTCACGCTCTGCCTTTGTCGTAGCTGACAGGAAAGGTTATTTAAGTCCAATCAGCATTTTGAGTGGCCAGTACACAATTTACGTGTTCTTCTTGGTATTTTAAAAGTGACTTCAACAACAACGCTTACGAAATCACAATCACACGTTCCTCAAATTTTGTCTGACTATTTCATGAATAATGACAGATGCAGCGACAATGGAAGAAGATCTATTTTAAAGGGTCACAGAGTATGTTGATACGAAAATGCATCTCGTGGAAGATCTTTACATGATTTTTCGCCAATTGTTTCGACCCCAAATAATGAAATAAGCCGAGAACCACGATACGGTCAAAACGGTTCACTACCTGGACAGCAACATTTGGGATAATTACGGAGTTAAAATCAGCCGATTTCGTTACGTTGTTCACAATTCTATAAAACCCGACGTTTTAATCCATTACAACAACATAAGTAACCTTCGGTGAAACTTCAAAGTTTGTTTTTTTGTAATAGCCTAGCAAATGTTAGGGAGTTCGCGTCAAATTCCTAAAACCAAAACCCTTGAGCCAACAGTTTTGAAATTGGTGGCGGATAAAAGTGTTTAGCATTACAAAGACTTTCCATACCGTAATGAGTGTGTACTCATTAAGTTGAGGTTTTCATCCATCATTTACTTTCGCTCTCATGAACAACTTAAAATGTCTTTCGTCAAAATGGCTGACTGACCCGCCGTGTTTATTCTGGAAGTCCTAAATATAGATTGTGCGATATAAAATGTTAACGTCCTTACGAAAAGAAGTATTCCTTTACAGTAATATTGCATTTTATGGAACTTCAATTAATATGCGTCATGCTTTCATCCACTTGTAACTTTCATTATGTTTTGTTTCATACATTGACTTGACAAATAAAACAGACAATTTTTCAGGGTTTATGTGTTTAATTCCATTAAAATATAAAATATTGGAATATATACAATTAATTTATTTTACAGAATATGTTGTTGTATATATCACATTAAAAATCACAGAAATAATGTGTTTTTGCACCTTTCATTACAAAAAAAATTAAAATATCCGAAGAGAAAAAAATGATTTTTTCAAGCGAACTTTTATAGTCGAATGCATGTCAATTTCTCGCGACTTGCAAAGTGAAGGTACGTGAGATTACGAAAATTGTCACAGCTTTGCTGTGACATCACAGCCGCAGTCGAATCACTTTGTATAGGATCGAAGAGAGAGCTAGGTAGGTTGCTCGACGCGACCTCCCTACCAAAACTAACCTTGTTAATATGAGTCCAAATCCAAAAGATCCTTTTGAATAACACAAAAGATCCGATAAGAGAAAAACAAATGCAACAGACAAAGTCTCTGCACCTCCTGACAGAAATCTAAGGAGTAAATTCTAAAACTATACCTAAACACTATATCTACAAAGACAGAAGCTGAAAAGCATGAAACAAGAGAAAGAGAAGGGTCGCGCTTGGGGCAGGCTATTGTTTGATAGTGCACTGGTGATTAAGTGAGTGCAAAATGCTCATGCAAAAGCTGAAGTGAGATTGTTAGGTAAGCTAAATGTGAAGTACTAGGTTAAAAGATTTGCTTGACTGAATATCGTATTCAGTCACAATTAAATTAAAACTACAATCAAATATACACAATTATTGATGCTGTTACAGAATTTCAAGTGTTTTAAATATTCAAGAAAAGAAATTTTATTTGTTTATTTTTTATCACTAAAACCCTAACTTACTTAGTACACAACAAAGGCAAATCCGCGTAATGACATCATAACCTAAATTCCAAACTTGACTGCTTTCAATTTTTTTCGTCACGTGTGTAGAATGGTAAGTTACGGGTGCCACGGAAGAATGTAAGAAGTGTCGTAGCAGTGTCAAATACCGACATCTCATATTGGCAATATAAATAATTTTCAGCAAAGAAATGAACATGTTATTATTGGTTCTCAAGTTACGCTCAATTTTTAAGGATGTAACAAAACATTTTAATAGTATTTACCTTGAGCATGTTTCATGTTTACATTAGGTTTATCAAACCTATCACGTTTCTCTTTCTTTAAGAGCCACTCCGTGATTTCATAACATATTATTTACCTTTGATGCGAACCTAAATGTCATATGTGTTTATATAAAATCAAAACGTCTGAACTTTTCATGTCCAAAAGACATATAAATGACAAATACTTTTTTTCCATGAAAATCTAAAAACAGTCATATAAATGCACAGAGGTATAGATATCACGTCCAAAATACATTTATACTAGTTACATAACCTAACAAACACTTTAAACTCCTAACTGTCCTCTTGGTTGTTTAAGATAAGTCTCCAAAATTACGTTTGACTTTTTGGCGCGCGCCACTGTCCGGTTTTCGATCAAAATACGTTCTACCTTCATATTGTCACTGTAAAAAAAAATTTTTTTAATGTGTCTTTTTGGTAACAGTCGATACTTCGCTATCAAATGACACCATATATTCAGTTTGGCATATGTGACTCCAACAACTCATGGAGTGACTCTTTAATAGATATGTGCGGCTGGTAATTTTGTCATCTAAGTTAAAGGCGTTCCGAACGTTTGTCAGTGCGCATCTTTTCGCGCATCCTAAAAAGTGCAGCTTACGTTTTGAGAAAACTAAAGTTGCGTAAACATTGTAGAAAAAATGTCACTGACGCGTTATCGATGTTCGGAAATAAGGAAATGTTTACTGTGGACTGTTTAGGTGTCTATTATCAATGTACATATAAGTCATAGATTTTAAGAATCATACGTATTGGTCAATTATTATTTTTGAAACAGAGAAAATGTCACTGATAACATTTGCGTGTTGACATTCTGCATAAAACCGACTGTTTATGAAATAATACAAGTTATCCGTTGCAGTCACTTTGTTGAACATTGTTGCAGTGACGTCATTGACACAATGTGCGGAAAATAGACTGTGCATGGAAATTCCTCGTCATTTTTTACAATATATGACAATTAACGGAACGTTTATGCATTGAAAAATATTTATCCATCTTGAAAATGATGTCATTTGTAGAATAATTAGAACGGAATATTAAGTTACTCTCATTAGGCCGTAAGCAGTATAGGTTTCGGTAAGTAAAATCTCATTTCGAATAGCTTTTTTTGCTAGAACATAAACAAATGTAAATAAACCGTTGCATTATCATTTCATACAATAAATAGAAATTCTTAATAAAAAATAGAAATATCAATCATTTCTGGAAAAGTTATAGATAGATGTTTTAATGAAAAGTCAAAATGGTTATTGAGACAAAATGAGTATTTAAAAAATCGGGAATGTATCGCGGAATTTTTCGGTTTGGCTGCATTTATTTGCAAATTAATTATATGAGCGGTAATATTCAATCATGTACACAATTGCAATTGAGGGAAAACATTTATAAACATATCATTCACTGTAACATTTACCAATCAAGTGAAATAAATTACCTTGTTAAAAATATATTGACCGAAGTCAAAAGTCAAAAAGAAATTGAAAATTCTGTTGTCTGCTCCGTATATTTGTTATCATTTCAAGAGTATGACTTAAATATGAACGTAAGCGCCCGACGACGACTTGATTGAGGTCATTTCCTCATCGTATTAGCTTCGTCGCTTGGATGCGGTGTTCTTTCAACTAATAGATCTTTCAGAGGAAGTTTTGAGGTTAAATCTTAATATCTAATATTTTTTTGATGTTTTTTTAAGTGCCTTCAATCCATCTAATTATCCGACTATCTGGAACATTCATCTAGCCCCAGTACACTCACACGCAGTTTGAAAAACTCAAATCATTCACAAATAGAAAACATTTGTCATATTAATTTAAAGGCACTAGTGCACGCTTTTACGGTTTAAATTGGCTATTTTAACGTTTAAGAGGACTTATGCATTCACATAACCTTTCTATCGATGCAATGAAATAGTTAAAATTCTTTACAATTGGCCTGCAGTCAACAATGAAAAAATTTAGACAGCCGCTGTCGGCTTGGACATATAAAAAATCAAAGTTTAGCTGTGCACAAAACGGATATCTCAAAGACAGTTAAACGCGGCTGAACTAATGTTATGTGCAGCTATTGAATTTACCTAAACTCTGAACTGAGACCAAAGAATGAATTATGTTTCATGAAAGCAATGTTGTAAATAAACCGATTTAGCATTAGCATTAGCATTAGCATTGCTATTAGATTGACCAAAGCGGCTGCCGTTTCCGCTTTTTTGGTTATGAGCAAAATCTTAATATTTCCGATATCGTAGTTCACGCGGATTTATTGTAGCGTAACATTAAATACTTCCGGTCTTTAAAAATCAACTTTACTACCTGAATACGTAAATATTCGTTAAATAACTTACGAGGTAGATTACTTGAGTGAGGATCTTGAATAATATCGAGAGATATGCAGAATCTGTGCATTCGTTGTGTTAACGAAATATTGGTGTGCACTAGTGCGTTTAAAGGTATGATTTAAGAAATTGCTTGTGGATTTACTTTGTTCACACGTGGATTTGACCAAGTGGCCATAAATGTCTTTTGACTGTTCAAATTTTTCATTACACTGAGCTTAGAATTTCAAGAAATACTTTGAAACGGGATAAACTGTGTACTTCAAACCATTATCATGAATTATCATTAAAGGGAAATAAAGAGTTACCTCCCCTTATGAGTTATTTCATAAGTAATTTTAACTTCAGCTTTAATTATCTTGGAAAAAATGCCCGTGACATATCTTTTTTCTTTCAAATTATTTCTTTGCAATATGTTTCCTTCTATTCAAATCATGTTTGAACTATTTTTCATTTATTTCTATAACTGAACGCGGCTTTTGGAGCTATTTTTGTAGCGATCATCATTGAATTTGTATCTTAAAATTTGCAGATATAGTACAAAACTCAAAAAAGGAAATACAAGAAATAATTTTTTTATTACATTATCATCTCATTTATTGGAAAAAAGTAAACTGAACTCTAAATGTTTTAAATTTTTTTTAATTTTAAAATTAAATTAGCAAAATTGGTCTTTCCTAATTTTTGAAAATAAACCCGTAAAAATCATCATTTGTCTGAAAAAGGTCCGTGACATGCATTTTTTTATATTTTAGTATCAAAGAATACATATTCAGCTTTCACCTTGCAAATTTTTCATTTATTTTATTAATTGGTACGAACATCTTTAAATGTAATTAGAAATATTCCAAAATGGTAAACAAAAACATAATGACATAAACAATATATTTCTCCGTAGTTTATTTTGCTAAGGTTATCATAAGACATATGTACAATTTATGAAGCACTTCAGTCTTATTTATTCGACCCGGGCAATAATTAGGTAGGTAATTTAAACAGAACTAGATACAACCTAATCCCTGTCAGGAAGCGTCTATCTATTTAGTTGGGATATTGGACAGTGGAACTCTGTTAATTAATAATTATACATCGACATCTCTGAATGCATCCGGTAGCACCGAAGCATCGACCTTACTGTGTTGTACATTGTGACTTGTTGTCAGTGTGTTTGTTGTTTGTTGAGAGTCATCTTACACTCATTAACACTAATTCTCTTTCACGTGTCTCCGGAGATTTGGAGAGAATCAATGAGATCATTATCATGGACACTTTTCTTCAAGAACAGGGATCAGAAGTTCGAGGAAGATCTGCCGCATGTAGTTTTGAAAGAACTCTCAGTGTCACCATGAAGCTCCTGAGTTCCAGGGTCTTTGTCCTGCTTCTTCTCAGCACCCACCGAGTTCAGTCTTCTCTCCTTGCCAGAGAATCAAACGTGTCCACTGCTGCCCGAAATCAACTATTGGACATGGTAAAAGCATTTGAAAGCTCTACAGTATCAAATAGCGATCAGTCATCAGGAATCAGCAATGATTCATGGTCCGACCAAACACCGACCTTGTCAAACTCATTTCACGGCTTTGAAAGTTCGACAATCGCAGATGAAGTTCCTACTGACATTTGGCTTTCTAATGGGGTAAGTGAAGGCGGGATTGAAGAATTGACTACCCGTTCAGTAACAGCATCGGATGTACAAACAAGTCTTAGTCAAATCAACCAAACCGTGACTTTTTTCGAAGAAATAAATATCAATATCTCAATGAACCAACCAACAGGAGTCAGTGAAACGTCAACTTATCCAGTGACAATTGTGAAGGATTCAGTGATTACCTTTGAGCTGACAGATAAAACAACAAGTGTCCTTGATGTTACCACTCATGCAAGTGCAGGCGTAACGGCTGATTTTGACTCAGCAACGAAGACTTCAATTACTAATGACAATTTCACTGAACTCTCTACAGCTCTCCTTGATTCAACTACAACTGACGTTTTCATGACATCTTGGTCTGCTTCAAATGATAAAAACAAGGTTGAGGACTCTATTGCCACCAAAACTGGAGAAGAAAATAGAGTAAGCGAACTGCTCTGGACTTTCCTACTCATGACATTTGGTATAGTCAACTTAGTGCTTAATATTCTGAACATCATTATCTACAGTCAACGGAAGACGCCATCAGCAGCTTACATCACCATGCTGGGTGCCGTGGACGTAATGGACTGCCTGATGTTTTTTACGTTTAGCTTGCTCGAATTGACGATCTTTTCAACGTTCAAAATCAGCAGCAGCAGTTTGGTCCTTCACGCAGTTATCAATTTTGTTACGTATCTCAGGCAACTAAATCGTACTTTGAATGCACTCATTTCGGCGGATCGATTCTTCGTCATTTACAAAATTTGGATAACAAAAAATCGTTTTCAAAAGTATCCTAAAACAATAACATCTATTGTTGCTTGTGTTCTGCTTGTTTGCAGTGCTATCCAGGCGGCCTCAGTACGGGCACCTGTTGATTCGTTATCGCCATCATCCACCTGTCAAAGAGTTGCTAATGAAACCCCAAACATAACCACGATGGACTCAAAAGGGAATATGTCTCTAGACCAAAACACAGAGAAAGTAGAGTCAGCCCTGGAAATGACTACTCCGGAATTCACATCAACACCCGAGGGAATTGATGCGTTCTTCGCAACTGTCATCTACTTCAACGTGATCTACACCTTCACCATGTATCTCTCAATTGCCGTGTTCAACATAGCAGCCTTGGTGTCTTTAAAGAAACACGCTCAAGAACGCAAACGTCTCAACCTATCTACGACCAGGACTGACTCCAATGCCCAGGACAGAAAGCAGTCAATCATCCTCCTGACCATGACCACTGTCTACGTCCTGCTCTCCCTGCCCGAGGCTCTGATGCTGTCTGTGAACATCCTCAAGTTCTCGCAGGTGGATGAGGTATGCCCAAATATTACCTTCGTTACCAGGATCTCTTCCCTAGCTGGATTTGTTACGAGTTCCTCAGACTTTGCTATATTTCTCGTGATGAGCAAGAGCTTCCGTGATAAGCTAGTGGCGCTCTGTGTTTGCTGTGCAGGAAGCGGCCCAAATCCTTCGACGAATACACATTAAGAAGGATACAGTACAACGATAGATGGGGACACACTTTGTACTCTAGATTTTATAATTTTGGACAATTAGAATAGTCACATTGGGACATTGGGGTCGCTATCAATTGTTCGTAATAGAATAACTAGTTCAGATATTCTGAGGTTTATTTTCACTTAAAACCAAAACCTCGCTACGGTTCACTGATATACCACATGCCAACTTTCGTGAATCATTAAAATATATTCGAATTCAATAGTGACTTAATCATTTATTTTGAAATCCGGCAATATACAACTTAAATACGGCTTTTTCAAAACACCAGCTTATTGGCACCAGTGAACAGAACATAAAGGGTCCGTGGTCATTGGATTGCTAGTTCTGCCGCGTGGCGTTTTGGAAGAAGCCTTGGAGAAAATAGTGCAAAGCTCGCTGTTTTGACACACCGTTTAAACATACTTAAAGTCATTAAATAAACTCCTACCTACGATTTATTTGATATGTTTTCGCAAGCTTTATTGTTCAAAGCGAAAGACAATACTTATAATAATATGCTATGCGCACTATCCCCAAGCGGCTATCTACCGGGTAGTAGACATTTGTGATCGATGTGTATCAAGTAAAGGCGGCACATAGGGCTTTTCCAGTCGACTGCAGTATAGGAACAATGGGCACAATCTGTGATTATAAGCATGCGAATAACACCAAATTCGCAATTGGAAATGAAATGAAATTGTAACACAAGATGATACAAATGTAAGATAATGTATTTATTCGTGACAATGATTTAACAAAGGAATACTATGATTTTATGAAATTTTATCTTTATCATTTTATCAATTTAATAAATTAAACTCTTCGTTATTTTCATAAATAAATAAGGCACTTTGGTAGGATTGACACATTTCAAGGTGATAACATTTCATCAGTTATCTCAAATATGACCACGTTAGGCAAAAATAGGTAAAAGGAAAGACTTATACGTGGTCTGTAGTTATCTACGCGATAAGTGGTATTTCAAACTCCTTAAGCGGTTTATCATAGGAGTAACTACAAAAAACATATGATACAATTGTCAGTACAGTAAACGTACATAAAATTGTATCCCGTTCATTAAAAGCATTTTCATCCGAGACAATTTACACTACATATAGATAAATACATGCTCTTACACAACGTATTATTCAATACACGTGGATCTCTCACCACCCAAGTTCTGAGCAGAGAGCCTTTTGTGGGACCTTCCACTTTCTAAAACGCAAACAATTTGAGACCTGCTAAAATGAATCCAATCACATTGAGTGTCTAGCCTCATAGCTGATTGGCTAGAGGGGGAAGTTCAGAGAAAGTTGAGAAAAAGAACCTGACACCTAAAACAACGTGTATTGTGAAGTATCTTTGTTAACTTCATTTCGACAAACAGGATAATTGACACGACATCCTTCCCACTGTAAATCACACGACATGCTTGTCTCTTGTTTATTACCTAGCTTACCTGTTAATTATGACGAAAAGCATCACACTTATAAATATCTACCTATCTCATGTCCTATTATTTATATGGTTCCTCATTAGTGGTCGCTACAGAGGTCACCACAAGTATTATCCCTAATCAATATTCATTCCATTAGGGCTTGCTTACTTTCTCTTCTCAGTATCTTAAAAATAAAATTTTATTGTGTTGTAAAAGTAAACTTGTTGACTCAATTTCGATCATCATGTTTCGTTTAATTTGTAACTATGTTTTGCGTTACTATTGAAACCAAAGTAGTTTTCCTATTGAAAAAACGTGCAAAACGACGAATCTTTGTCACAGAGCGAAAACGAAACTATAATTAAATTGGAGTACCATCACATGAATGAAACTGACCGTTTTTCTTAGTTTCACGTCTAAATTTCATTGTTCATGGACCTCAAGTTTGGTATGAAAACTAATATGAATTTTAGACTTTTGTACTTTTGCAATCAAATTGCTTGTTTTGGACATGTATTCAAAAATGTATTTCCATAAATGTACTTATAACCTTATTTGTTATTTCTGTATAAGGAGAAGCATTTACATAGGCTGCCTTAGCCTGTTTGGTTATCCCTTTAATCATTTTAAGAAATATACAAAATGAGCCATCCTTAAAAAGATTATGAGAGACTATTTACACATAAAAATATACAGAATAAATAAAATATATAAATATATATAACATAATAAAATATACACATATCAATTGTACAGTTGAATGCCTCGTTCTCTTAAAATATCATAGCAGTTCTTGGCTGTAAAATTACAAAGTAAAGGACAAGACATTATAAAAGCAAACTCTTTCACATCCGATAAATTTATAAAATCACCATCTAGGATAAGACAAGTATCTATCAAACGTGTTGTAAAAGTTTGATATAAAGGACAGGCTAAAAGGACATGAATTTCATCTTCAACAACATTAAAACAATTAAAACACACTCTCTCATCCATAGGCAAATTACTATAACGTCCAGTTTCTAAAAATAAGGGGGCAACATCGCATGTGAACAAGGCTATCGCTCTTCTGTGTCCCGTGGTATGCGTTCTGTACATAATGTTCCCCTCCATAGTCAGTCATTAAGTTGATAAATTTTACAAAATGTATAATTATCTCGCTCTCGATTATTTATGCGACCTTTTTCCTAAAACTGTCCTTGAAAACAGTCAATATAACCTGAGAAATAGTTTTAAGCTGCAAACAACAAACTGTAGGACAAAACTCTCTGAAAATTCATTCTTACGAGACACAATTAAAATGTGGAACTCATTACCCGACAACCTAACAAATGCCAATACAATAAGTGAATTAAAATCCCTTTTAACAAGATCTGAATCACTAAATAGTCATGATTTAAACTACGGTAGCAGATTTTGTCAGATTTTCCACAGTCGCCTTAAGCTTGGCTGCAGTGATCTAAATGCGGATAAAGTCAAAAAATATACATCGAGTCACGCTGAATGCGTTTTTATTATCTTTTCATATGCAAAATTTTTATACAGATATAAGACATAATTCTTACTTTTACATAAACGGTCACAGCCTCCAAACATTGTTATTCGGATTACCATCAACTACCAGTGGGGAAAATGAAAAAATCTTAGAATCATTACACCAATATATTTGCAAGAGCAAGCGATTTGAAGTAATTTGGGGTCATATGAATTGATCATCATAAAAAGCAACTGCAAGCGTTTTGTCACCTAGTTTGGTACCCACACATATTAAGTCATGTTGAATTTTTCTTGTATTTTGTTCTGTCTTATGTGTCTCTTCTTGTGAACTTTGCTTAAATTACATTTTGTACTGGTGAAGTATTCATAAAAGCAAAGACTTGCTTGATTACCGAACTAGATGCTTATATGAATAAAATATGTTTTGAGTTTGAAAAGTTTTGAGAAAATGAGAATTGGACTTTGACTTGTGAATTATATTTACTTCTCTAAGAGTTATTGATTTTTTCGACCACAAGTAAAGTTTATTTCTAATTTTTGAAAATTGATGTTCAAAGTTTCATGAAAACCTGTGACGATGGTTATTTGAAAAAGGTTTGAATGTTCTTTTCAATATGTATATATCAACAAAATTAAATACTTCCAAAGTTTTATCAATAAAGGGGGCAGATGCAGCCAAAATGTACCAATTCGGATCACTTAAGGAGTAAGGTAATTCCCAGAAATGTTCAGCTTTTGGGAGGCAGCAGTTCTGATCTACCAGGTCTGTTGAGGTAAAAATATTAGAATATAATGAAAGTCAGTACCAAATATCAGTTTCACATTGAGCAATCTCAAATTTCAGTAACATTGCCTAATCTCAGAATTTGTCCCGAAATGAATGTAATGAATTCTTGTTTTTACATCCCATTTTCAAAGGTACATTTCTTTTGTGTTATTGCATTTACAATTTTTTTACATTTATCTATTTCCAAAACTTATCAAAGATATAACCCGGAAAGTCTGACGCAGGTAAACACACAGACGCGGATCGGTGATAGCGTTAGCGAAAGGGCTTCATCTGACTGGTGTAAACAAACCCGGACTCTATGCGAGTAACGCCGTAACTACTCAATTTCATTACAAAACTCTACAACTCCATCGTTTCCTTGTTCAGTTGCGCTTTCAATGCAAGCATGTACAACAAAATACATCTAAAAATCACACAGTAAAAAATATAAACAACACTCATCGAAACTGGAGGCTGCAGATTCGGAGCCATTTTGAGATGCTTTTCCTTCCGCTGTCGACCGAGAAATCACCGAAATTACCGGTGTTCCTTCCGAGGTCTACCGATGTTCCTTCGGAAGTGGGATGGGGTTGCTTCCGTTATGGACTGAAAATCTCTGATATTACCGCGTTTCACCGATATTGACGTGTTTGTTTCGCGATTAAGCTGCGTTTTCTACCATTAGGGAAGCTTTCCCTTCTATTATGCACTGTTTTCCTTCAAATTTGATGCATTTCCTTCAATTACTCAGGGGGGCCTGATTTAGTATCGATCAATTTCTTTTGTAACAAAATTATACACATGTTATATCCAAATAAAGTACAATTCTTGTATTTTCCAGGCAAATGATTGTGTACATCTGTTGCATTCAATTATTGGTACATATCTACATGATAAAATAACTTTAGTGAAATTTAAGGTGTTCTGCTGTTCATTGCCACTAAAAACACTAAACCTCGTTACGTTTAAGATTGTTGGAGTCCTATAGTGCAGTGGTAATAGCGCGGTGGTTATAGCGCATTCGGCTACAGATCAAAATGTCCTTGGTTGAATACCGGGGTTGGGGTGCATTGTTACACTGAATTTCAGCGTAGGACCACCCGTCGTTCGCTAGTTCCAGATATCGCTCACCGCAGTGCGTAGACGTAATTGTGTTGCCGGTTTTCTTCCTGCGTCAAATACTCAATAGTCAACCCTTAAATCTCGTAAACCCATCTCATCTCATCTCAGCTGAGCATTGCTTGCGTCAGATGGCCTTGTGTAGTACGATTAGCCTCTCGAACCTCAGTTAATCAAAGGCCAACTAATTTATAATAGGAAGTGGCAGATATTCATGCCAATTATCTGTATAGATAACGGTAATAAAGGAATTGAATTGAATTCAGTGTCCAGCCTCATCGCAGATTGGCCGGTGAGAAGGGTTCATTTTTAGTCGTACGAATGAAAGGTGAGGATTAAGAACAAACCGGAATCAGGCATTCACTACCAGATATACGCGCTTCGAAACTTGGATCTTTTATCCTGTTATTGATACCTTTTCGAATACGCTACAACAGAATCAATACTTGTTCCACAAGGAAATGCGTACCTCCTCTGTGATACGGATCTGCGATAAATGAGTAAAATGGACATGCTAAACTAAATCTGATCTTACAGCTGCTTTTCTTTTGTTTATATTTTATATAATTTGTTTTGCTTATTCCTCTTTTCAGTTTAAGGTTTGATGGATATAGAAACTTTTGCGATACTGAAATTTCTCTTCAATCACTTATCTGTACACTTGACAGTACTCGTCTCCGGTTTCAAGCAACTAAGAACACTAGTTTGCAATGTTATACAAGGAATTAATTGCATTAAAAAGGCGAAAAAAATTATCATCTTCACAACAATAGATTTAAAGTTAGTGTATTCGATCATGTTCCACTATAGATGTATTTTTTAAATGTACCAGACATCAGAAATGCACGTATATCAGGAAGATACTCTACACAAATGTGACGTAGGAAGATGCTCCTTGATGCTTTAGCAACGTTTTGCAGCGTGTACAACAAACTGGTCGCTAATCATTCAGGTATTATCTCTAACGAGAATAGTTTAGTATTCAGGCAATTTTGCGCAAGACCAAATAGACAACATCCGCTTTAAGTAAGTGATAGATCGCCTCTGTTGGTTGTAAAATGTAGAAACAGCTGACACGGCTTTTTATTGTTATTTTTTAAATGAAAATTGTTGCGTGTTTGTTACCAACAGTGATTTATAGAATTTTTCTGTAGAATGGTTGGTTGTCTACAGGGATTTAAACACGCAACTTCAGAGCCCCGTATGACCCTATGTTTGATATATTGTTATTAACATATGATGTTTTGTATTATCATGAAGCTTTGTTGTGTGCCCCATAAAACCAATAACGCATCTATTTATTGTTAAACATATTTTTTTTAAAACTTAACTTATATAAAGACAATCCTAGGGGGATTTATTGATTTCGATGATCATGTGAAAAATAATTAATTCCTTCAGACAATATCTCAAGGCAATTAGATAATATACTCTATAAATTGACAGTAATAGGACAGTTTTAGATGATTATTTCACAGAAAGTAAAATCGCCGATTTAGTAAAAAGAAAACCAATGCATTGTATAAGTTAATGCTAGAATTTGGTTATTATTGTAAAACGGAGTAATTGCAAGTTAAGATGAAACCAAATTAACGCGCACTTACTTTGCACCTGTTTTCTAATTAACGAGAGATTTTCTTACCTTCTTGGAGTTTTTGTTGTTGTTTTGTTTATTCAGAATATCATTATAACATTTGAAACGGCACTGAATCAAACTTCTCCTTCATAGCCCAAGAAGGTCTCGTATTCAAATAGAGATGAGCGTATTTTTTTAAACTTGAGCTACATTTGTGGAGAGAGAATGGCGACATGATTTAATGAGAATATTATTATATAATTAAAATAAAAAATATATATATCATCTTTATAGTATTTATAAAGATGAGATATTATTTTTAATTTGAATCATATAATAATATTCTCATTTTCGGCGATACAAGTCCCTGTGTTCTCAAGAAATTTACCGGATTTTGCCAATTCGAACTGGGTTAGATTAGCGGCCGAACTGGCTAACGGGTGTATCCCTCAAAATAACAGAATAGCACCCAGTTCGGCTGCTCTACCGGGTGTATCCCCAAGACGTTACCACCAAACAGAATTAAACGCCCTCTAACGGTAATGCAAGGGAGCTAACTAACAAGTCATTGGTTATTGTCGTGGCGCACCGCGAAGAGGAAGAGACTGCAGAGAACGAAAATATGTCTGGACGATTTAAACCAAATGAAGGGGACTGGATTTGTCCTGATTCAAAGTAATCACCATCGCTATACTTCTGTGATTCTCATTTCGTATGTCGTTAGATAATTGGCGCAAAACATGAGCGAGACTATTGTCAGACATCTCATCTTTTTGTTTTCACTCCTTTGTACACTGTTGTAGCCTCGGTTATAAGTTTATAATTGTGTTTTGTCTTTTTGTTTTCTCAATTTCGATCTATGCCTTGGCAATTGTTATATTCCAAGCTTTGGAACTTAAGTCCAGGTTTGATTGTATTGGGTGGTTTAAAACTTATAATAGGCCTAAGGCCCTATACAAACTTGATAGATGCAAGTGTTTTGTCTTGAAATGTAGAATCACGTGGGGAAGGACGTACCGTCGAGTAAATTGTGTCTACTGTTTGTCGGCTATATCGGTTCTATCATAGACAAACAAATGTCATAGTTATTGAATAGTTAAACAATTAAACAGTTAAACAGTTAAAGTAATGTGAAATAACATGTTAAACTGACTTTAATTGGTTTTCTAAAATCAAATTTGCTGAACTAGTGAATATTTATGAAATGATTTAAGCGTATGTTTTAATATCAAAATATCATATGTTTATTTTTATGAAAATGTAATAAGATTTTTCCCCCTTAATATTTTTTGTTTTTGCAGATTTTAACAAAATTTGGTAGATATGAGATTACAAATATTTCAATTGGTTAGCATTGGATTTAATACAAAAGAATAAATGATTGCAGTTCCCTTAGGCTCTTTCAATAAAAATCTACTTCTTTCAATCTTCTTAGTCATGGCAAGAGATTGATGTTGTTAACAGTTTCCTTTAAGTGGTGTAACTTTTCATTGATAGATTGATGTTTTCATCGTCTATCAGGGTATTTATATTGACAAGGTATACAATACGTCAATGAATTGCCATACAAGCAATATATTCGATACAATTAATATAATTTGTTTCAAAGTAGAGAAAGTTTTTATTCTTTTTGATAGATTAAAGTTATAAGACAAACAAGAATTTATCAGATAAGCTCTTGTCTTATCCTTAGTTACCAAGTCCCTCTGATTTTGAGAGTTTCGTTCATGTTATGTGTATGACAGACTGGTAGATAAGAATAATATTATTATTTTGTGTCACATGGAATATTCTTTAATGAACTGAGAGAACCTGGATGAACTGAATTGGAACCATGTTATCGAGATGATAATTGTCTTGGCAGCTTGGCAATTCTTCCACGATAGATTGTTTGCCTAATTTAACTGGAATCGGATGATATTATCATCTCGGCACTAAGGTCACGCTCGATACACAGGTCTATTTACCTGAGAGTATTGCATCAACATCTGTTTTGTTACTCTTTACTCTATAACTATTGATTATTTAAAGATTCAGAACCCATCAAGCTAATTCAATAATTGTTTAACATATTCATCATTTCCTATTCCATTTTATTGATTTTACTTTCAGATGTGGCAATGTCAACTTCGCACGTCGTCCTACCTGCAACAAATGTGGGAAAGGAAAAAATGGTAACAAAAAAATGATTCTTAATGTTACATCATTAATCTAATTGATCTTAATGAGCTGTAAAATTTGTAAAATCTGTTGTTGTCTTTGGTGTCATGATTCTATAATAGCCAAGAGAGCCTTGTAGTCTTGCAGATACTCAACAGGTTGTAGTTGATAAGCAGAAATGTGTAGCAAAATCAAAGTCAGAGATACTCAATCATTGTTCGAAATAGCTGCCTGTCTGCTTGCCAGTTGCTGGTTTATTTCGGATGGGGCTTGTTGAAGAAAGGTCAGCAAGCGGTTTGGCTTTTGTGATTTTAGATATAATAAGTGTGTACACATGTCAGGGCTGGTTAATTTTTCCAACCACAAACCCTGTTTGCTGGTAAGCTATGAGACTTATTTCACTGTACTCAATCAAGACTCACTAGTCCAATAAAAGAATTGCCGCATTTCCTTTGAAAGCCACCATTGAAGATCACAAGCTTGTATACTTCCTACTGATCAATGCAGAAAGAAAACTGATGAAATAAGGAGCATATTGAAACCTATGATTTTAAAAATTCTTCCAATCCTGTGTTCAGAGAAAAAGGATAGCGCTGTCTACAAGAAGGGGGGGCAGGAGATCGGCAAGGCTATGGCTGAGAAGAGTCATGGTCTCTTCAGCGCTGATGACTGGCAGTGCAAAAGGTTGTTAATGCCAAATAGTCTCTTAATGTTCTAATATGTATGCTGTGATTTTCAATTTGCAAAGTCCCAACTGATATTTGGTAAAACCAACGCTGATTTTGAAGCAGACAGAGGTATCATTCGAAATTTCAATAATTTTAATTGCATCATTAACTTCAAAAACCTTGCTAGATAGATCAGAAGACAAGACATAAGAAAATAATGATAAATACACCAGAAAAGTAAACTGAAAAACTTCCACAACAATGACAATGGTCGGTAATTTCGTACCAAAAACTTAATTCCATTTATATTCCGACACTCTTCACAATCCAGAGGTGACCAAGGGTGCTGTCAATTTAGTAGTCATTTGATCTGATTTTCAAAAACAGTATGTTTATATCCTAAATGAAATTTATTTGTTGTTTGTTTGGTTTGCAGTTGTGGCAATGTGAACTGGGCACGTAGGATGAGCTGTAACATGTGCAACTCGCCAAAATATGGAAAAGTCGAACAGAGAACAGGTGTGGTAGCAGTTTCTATTATCTGAGCACATGAAAGAACTCACAAAATCAGTGAAAATGTAGTAATGAATGATTTCAAAACTATTTAAGGATGAAATGTTTCTTTCCACTAGGACCACACCCCAGTCTCAGCTGATTAGGATAATGGTAAATAGATAATGGGTGACCATTTATGAAATAAACTATTGATTGCCTGATGAGCTACAGAGCCAAAAGCACTTTTTTTTATCCCTTGCCAAGCAAAGTTTTTGGGGTATATATAAATGACCTCCTGAATTATTCTTTCTAGAGCAGAACTCATAAAACTATAAGGCCTAGCTCATTGATACTAAGTATATGGAACAAACATCATTTCTGTGTAGTGGTGCTTTTTGGGGTTAACAATCTCGTATTATGTTCATTTTGGGCATTTCCATGGAAACACAACTTAGAATTTCATTTCCCGACCAGAACTCAGAAACTATAAGGGATATCACATTGGAACTTACATCTATGGAACTAACATCATATTTAGGGGTGCCTTTTTGAGTTTTCAACTTCTGTATACATATGTAGTTGGTCGTTTCCTCCTAAAAACAAGTTATATTTTGGTTCCTGAACCCAAACTCTAAAAGTATAAGGCTTAGTTTTTTAAAACTTGCTATATATAGGGCAAACTGACCGAGGTTCGGACAGTGTATCGATTCAAATGTTTTGAAACTCTGCATTATGAAATATAATTTGAATAATGTAAATATGAGCAAACCAAATTATCAAAAAGTAATATTTATTTAGGATTTCTATCTTAAAATGCAGAATTTTTCGTGAATTAACCGAAAATAACGGTTTTTTATTGCCAATATGAAATCGCCCTAGGTTCGGACAGTTTTGACCTAACTTCGGACAGTTGCACATGGTCTTCTCGCATGCATCCCTAGCTTAAAATATTTATCAAAAAAATTTCAGACATTCCAAAACACGCATTGAGTAGTTCATGTACAATAATATCAAAGTTTTTCGGAAACATGAGTTAATTTGTCATCTGTACAGAACATGCTCTCCGATGTTAGATTCTCCCAAAACTGCCGCAAGCGTCGGTACAAAATTATGACGTCACAATCAGTTTCGTAGGCATTTGACGCAAAAACGCCGTACTCGCTACATCGTAGCTTTTAAAAATGTATCACTTTGTGAAATATGTTAGTCGTATGTTATTGCATGTTTTCATAACTTTTGTTGGTTGAATTTACAGCACTACAAGTCCGTATAAGTGAAATATAATAAGTGTCCGAACCATGGTCAAAACTGTCCTAAGCAAGGTCATTTTGGCATATTATCAATATCACAACATTAACTTAAAGATCCTCTTTATATATACCAATATTCAGCACAATATAACAGTTTGGTTCTTTATCTTTGTTTATGGATACAGTTTAAAATGTTTGGCGCTTCCTATATTTCCTAACCTGATAGTCAACATTTACGTTGAAACAAATATTTTGCCAATTCCTTACATGGATCTATTATTTGTACATTATAGCAAAAAGCCGATTAGATATACAACCTTCGATCAATTGTCTATTTTATGAAATGAACAAATTGCCATTCGAGAAATTCATATTTCAACACAAATATATTGCCGACATTGCGCGTATTATTGCGTCAGCTAATAATCAAAAGTGTCCGAAGTTCGGGCGATCCCGGGTGGTGTCCGAACCTCGGTCAGTTTGCCCTAACAATTTTATGTGTGGCGCTATTTGGGGTTTCAATTTAGTTTTTATTTTACTTCTGTGTGAGTACTACTTTGAATTTTTTTTTCTGAACCGGATGAAAAAAACATAAGGCCTATCTCATTGAAACTCGTTTTGTAGAACAATCATAATGGTTTTCAACTTATTCTGAAATTTAGTTGTGGCTGTTTTAATGAAAACACAAGATTTACTGTTTCCAGACTAGAACCTTAAAACCTAACGCTAAGCACATTGAAACTAGGGATTTTAAACAATCATCTTCTGAAGGATAACTAATTACCATTGATGTGGTGAAGATGATTTTTAACATAAGATATGAATAATTTATTGTTTATTATAGAATACATTTTCAGAACTGTCCAATATATTTCACACTTTGCAGGAATACAGCTGACTCTGCCTAATTGTTTCTATTGATTGTCTTGGTAAAATCCTTGTTCTTTAATTGTAAAAATATTGCTTACTGTGAATTTAGAATAGTGTAATGTATTCTTAAACTAGTACCATACTGTCATCATTCTTGAACCTTTGAAGATTCTGAGGCAGAATAGAAACGACATCAACAAAGCATTATGTTTTATAAGTGATGATTATTTCAGGTTTCGGAGGCGGATACATGGAGCGAGATGAAGTGGTGGAATACAAGCAGAGGGAGGAATCTGATGACGAATATGATCAAGTAAGGAAGAACGGATTCAAATTGGATTATTTGTGAATAGATTAAATATCAGACGCACATATGTATATTTCCGACTGGGCCTGTTAGACTTAGCTGTAAATACAGGCAGGAGATCTTCGATAGAAAGACACTTAAGAATATGTCCATTATGTAAATCTGCTGTTGAAGATGAAGTCCACTTTGCTTTCGTTTGTCCACACTATGATGATTTAAGAAAAATGTATATTTCACACCGTTATTTTTCAAATTCCCCTCCAACTGCCTTTATTTCCATTATGTCTTCCAGTAACGAAAAAGTTATACGTAATCTAGCCCTTTCCGTAAATCATGCTGTTATATTAAGAGACAAATTAATGACTGAATTGTGAGTTCTGCTATTAAATGTTAATAATTATGTTTGTACCCACTGTAAAATTGTATCACTTGTATATGGGCCGGAGGCCTTAAGTACAATAAACTTCTTTGACTTTGACTTTGACATGGCATTGGTTCATTATGTTCAATAAATTGTAAATTGGAGAACTGATGGCAAAAAAGTTAAAAGTTTGTTGAAAGGGTAAGATATGTGATGTCACAATCTGATGTGATAATTTTTTTAATAATAGTTTGGCAGAAAAAAGAAAAAGGGTCGAAGGTCTACAAATGACGATGATGAAAGCATAGAAGAACAAGAGGAGAAACCAAAGGTATGTGAACAGAATTGACAAATGATCTGGAGTAGTTCCTCACTTTGGTTTAGGTTTATTAAGTCCATGAACTATTAAGAACTATAGGACTAACTCTGACTCATATACATGTATTTTTAGTTCAAGTTCTATCTCTACCAAGTTTGGAAATAATCTCTTGGGTGTAACAGCCGTTCAAGATAACTGGAAAAGAATGAGGAATAGATAACCCTAAAGATTTTATTTATTCACAGCAGAAAGAGGAAGAAGAGGAGGAGGAAGATGATGATGATGAAGACGATGAAGATGACATTGACCTCTCTAAATATGACCTTGATGCCAGTGAAGAAGAGGAAACAACAGACCAGAATGGAACAAAAAGTAAAGGGGACTCAAAAGTGGAACCAAGCTCTATGTCGAGTTCAAGATCAGGTTCCTCTTCAAGCTACTCCTCAAGGTCATCATCTCGCTCAAGCTATTCATCAAGGTCAAGGTCAAGGTCACGATCTGGGTCACGTTCCAGAGATGGAAATTCATTGAAGAGAAGCCGTTCTAGGTCAAGGTAACCTTGGTAATGAGGGTAAAGGTCAAAGGTCAATATCAAACTATTCTCCCTTTCCTGTGTATTAACAATTGTGTAATTGTACAGCAAAACATTTTTGATACTAAAATCACCAATTGAAATGAGTTTACGCATGGTTTTACAGTCATTTATAGATTACATGTCTCTTTAGTTGTATTTAACTATCAGATTTGTGTTTAGACATGAAATACTTCAAGTCTATTCTTTTTCATGGTTTGTGAAAACCATTTGTATGAAACTGATGGTAAATAGATTTTATGACTAGATGGTTTGAGTGATATTTAATGTATTTTAAATGAAATTTGCATTCATATTTCTATTTAAGTGAGGATAAATGTTTCAGATTTCTGTGGTTGCTCTATTTAATTCCTTCTTTCATAAATCTGACATAAGTAAAGGCTTTCATAAATCCAACATACATATAGGGTTTTAAAGCACCTTTCCATCAATAAAGTCCCTGTCAAAGTTATCGTTTCAAAGTAACTTACCCGCTAATGCCTGAAATACATTCATTCATTCATTATGAAGCTGAGATATCATCTAGGTTTGGTTTGTTGGCATAGAAACACTATATTGCTCTAAATAAGTCTGGTGATTTCATCAAAGAAACTTTACACAATTTGTTTTTTCATTTTTTATTATGTTGATGTTTACAGGTCTCGATCACCATATGACAAGTCCAAGTACAAGAGGAAATCAAGTAGGTCAAGGTCATCTTCAAGGTCAAGATCAAGATCCAGGTCAAGGTCATATGAAGATGAGAAGAGGTCAAGACGGTAGAGGTTTGGATAAACGAAAAACTCCCAAGTCAAGGACTGTGGGGATTTTTCATTCAAGAAAGTCTTTAAGTGTTTATAAAATGAAAATTTCATCTTTGATAAAGAGTTAATTTATCCCTGATTTGACAATAATAATTGGTTGGAATGTTAGTATGAAATTACTGGGAACAAATGAATGAATATAATGAATCTTGTCTTAGATATCTTTAAAGTTAGCTTTTCTTAATTTTCAACTGAAATACATTATTAAGTCTTTTCTTTTCTTTTTTTCCAGGTCCTGAAACTGTTGTCCTGCCAATTGGTTTATTTTATAAACAGAATTTTGCACAAACCAAAGCAGAATGTGAATAATTAATGATAATAAAAATGTGTAAACCAATATATAGATAATGAATAAGTTTATGATTATTGGCCAAGGTAAGTAACATTGTTGATTTATTGACTTTGATTAAGTTGGTGCCCTTTTGAATGTTATCAAGGTGATCAAGGAAAAGATTTGAAGAAATTGATGGAGCTAAGAATATTTGCAAGATTAAACCTGGAGTGTATTAAGTTGTGAATGCGATCTATAAAATATAATGTTGAAATTTTTTTATTTCCTAGTTCAATAGTCCTTATATTGTAGTTAGTAGTATAAGATTTGTTGCACAACTTCTTTAAGATTTGAAATGCAACAATGAAATTGGTACTAATATGATATTTTGTTATGAACTTAAGAAATATTGTAGTTAGTAGTATAAGATTTGTTGCACAACTTCTTTAAGATTTGAAATGCAACAATGAAATTGGTACTAATATGATATTTTGTTATGAACTTAAGAAAGAAGATGAAGTACTTTTATTTTCCTTATAGGAGTGACTTACTTTGAGAATGTGAGCAATGAAATAGAATTTTGACAAATTACCAACAAAATAGACCAAGAGCAAGATTGAAAAGGCCAACTTTGATTCTACTTTGGAAATTTGGACCATAGAAATACATTTTAGGAGTGATTTACTTTGAGAATGTGAGCAATGAAATAGAATTTAGCCTAAAGGGCTAATTTATATTATTTCATTTCGACAAATTACCGACAAGATGGACAAGGACTGAGGCTGAGGAGGCCTTCTTTGGAAATTTTGACGCCAGAAATGAATCTTTGAGCCTCATGTCGTTTTGTATCCTTCGTCACCCAGGGCTTGATGAACTCTTCACAAATTACCCCTGGGACCTTTCATCAGGAAAATGATTAACTCAGATTAGCCCTAGAGTCTTGTTATGAAAGTAGAACCCAGTGAAACAGTTCAATATGACAAAATGGAAGCAAGTTTTTGGTAACACCAAGTTTCAAACTGTCCTTTACAGTGCTCAGGAACTTGAATAAGCAAATATTAAGGAGATCTTTCCTTATAATTGGCTGTGAACTTGATAATTGGAGCTAAGATCTTGAATTGATAACAAATTTCCTCAATGCAAGACTTAAGTCTGTTATAACTTCTTTTGAAATGTTAACAGGTCCAATTGTCATAGAAGTTCCATTTCCTAACTCAAATCAAGGGTGGGTATTATAAATACATTTTCCTGATGGAAAGTCTCACTGTTGATATACACATTCGGCCCTCAGTTATCAAGGATGGATATTTCTTTTATAAATAGATTCAAGTTATTTGCTTGAATATTGACTTCCTTGAAAATTTATGGAGCCTTTAAAATATTTCATAGGTTTTGACTTACCATTTCAAATGGTTACAAATAACTTATTTCAGACATATATTGTTTTCTTTGTACTAATCTATTTGAATTTGAAAACAAAAATGGATAGTTAGTCATTATCCATTCTTGATTCAAGTTTAAAGTTACTGTTTTGAAAAACCTTGAAACATTTTTAAAATGGTTAGTTATGTTATGTATTTCTTTGAGGTGAATCATATGATTTAAGAATTTATCTTCTTATATTCTTCACATTTGCATGATTTTGAAGTTGAACAGCTTTTTGTTCAGTTGCAAGATGAATCCCAAACCAACATTTGTACATAAACCATTTACATTATAAATATGTAATTGCTGTCTTCAATTCTTTGTTAGATGATAATGAAATCTAGCATAAATCTAAATATAATAATGACATTGTGGGTCGAGGGTGTTAAAGGGAGGCTAAATTGACCGTAAACCCAAAGTGTGCTCCCTCTTTACCTCCCCCCAACCCCCAGCCCACCCCCTTTCAATATCTGACCTCCAATTTCAAGATTCCCTCAATCAGCCAATGCTTGAAATGATCCACAACATGAGCTGATAGTGGTGACGTGAAGTGTGACCTGTTTTGCAAGAACTCTTATAATCTACAAAGACATCTCACAATTAAATACAAATTTCATAAGGATAGGTAGAAAATTTAGGGCATGTCGAGGAATTATCCAAATCTGTCAACAATCGAGTTTCTTCTGAATTCAAGTCTTACTTCACATTTCAATTTATTGCAAATTTTTAAAGATCATATTTACAATATCAGTAATTTCATGCTCATGATGAAATGAAAAGAACCAAAACATTTTCTTTTAATTTTTTCGTAGATGTTTTAGTCTTTCCACTTTGAAAATAAATCTTTTGAAAACAGGGGAGAAGAATTTTAGACACAAGAATAAACTTCTCTCAGATGACTGACTACATGATGGAAAAAGAATAAGCTATTCCAAGTAACAAGATTTTCTTTCAGTACAATATTGTTGAAGTAGAACTATTGGAAGTGTGTTTCCATTTACCTTGCTTGCCCTATAGTTTTCTACAAAGTTAAGATCTTCCACGTGCTAGTTGCTTTGGAACTTTTGAAGGACCAAACATAATGCAATTTGTTGAAATAAATTTCCACTTGGACTTGAGTTCCATGCTCAATGAAATTGTTAGCATTTTATGTATTTCTGATGTATTGCCAATTACGATTGTTGAATAAATGGTGTCAATTAAGCACTTCTTGGTCTTCTATTCAAGTCTAACAAAGATGGAAAGAACGATAATGAATCTTATTTTTTAGGTTTCTTGAGAGGTGAGGTGAGGTGATTTAGGGTTTAAACTTCTTTGAGTGAGTGAGTTGGGGTTTAACGCTGCTTTCAAGATTATTTCACTTATATCGCGGCTGCTAGTATTATTGCAGGAAGAAAGCCCGCAACACCATTGTGGCTATGCATTGCGGTGAAAGCTAGCGAACCATGGGTGGTACTGCGCTGAAATTCAGTGTTTCATCAAACGTGACTGCCTGTAGAACAGTTCTCTACTGCAGACAAAGTTGCCGAGCCCTTGGCAGGATTCAAACAATGGACCTCTTGATCCGAAGCCAAACGTGCTAAGCACTGCACTATCCCAGCCCCTTAAGCCGCTTTGAACTCACTTATATCGCAGCTGATAGTAATATTGCAGGGAGAAAGCCCCCAACACCATTGTGGCTATGCATGGGGGATGAAACCTACGAGCATCGTCTGGAACAAGCAAACTATGGTGGAACTGTGCCGAAATTCAGTGTAGTATTGCACCCAAGTCCTGCAGCATGTAGAACTGTTCCCTACTGCAGACAAAGTTGCCAAGCCCTTGGCGGGATTCAAACCACGGACCTCTTGATCCGAAACTGAATGCGCTAAGTGCTGTGATATCCCTCTCCCAGTTTCCTGAGAAACATCACTATCACAGAGACTCTACAGAGTATGTCCAAAGAATATCTCCTATCTTCACTAAAATTGATACAGACATCAACCATGATCCCTAGACTCCAGGAAAGTCATTTCATCTGGAGCTGCTCTTATGCTCTTATAATCTACATGAGAGCCACACCAAACTTGATACTTTTGTCAACCATAATCCCTTGATGTGCCTTTTGAGGGAAAGATTTATATTTGAGTTTTATCTTTTTGGTTTTTCATGGAAACATGACTGGAACATTGACTACATGACAAAGACATTTTGTCTGGAGCATATCTCCCAAACTTTGAAAGATGTCTACACCAAACTTGATACACATCAAACGTCATTCCTTTGTGTGACTTATGAGGATTTTCTTAAATTTGACTTCGGTCAGAAAAAGAATAATCAACTCAAAGCTCGGAATTACGCTTTATATGTCCTTCGTGTGAATAATTGTAATAACTTCAGTGCTAAAGCTTGAAATTTAGCACAATAATCCAGTCGGGACAGATAAGCCGTAATTCACATATATGTATAGTTTCCTATTTTGGAATTCTCTGACCCAAGTAGGAAGCAGGGATATGTGAGACCTACTCGCTTCTATACTTGTTCATAATGAAAAAATAACTATACAAGTATAAATAATTCAATAATTTAATAACACTGAAATGTCTGAAAAGGCTTTAATATTGCTGCTCCCAAAAGTATTGTACATATATACAACAGTCCATCAAGGTAAAGATATGAGAGGGGCCCTCATTATTTTGTGAGTTATTTGTTATTCAAACAGGGTAAAGGGCGCTTATATGGAGAGGGTGCTCAATGTGTATGTGATATATAAGTACAGTATATAAGATTGGAAACCTCTATCCCTCAGAAGAGTCAATGGTATCCAGAGTGGCTGATGTCTTCAACCCTCGAACTCTATTTTCCGAAAGGGGACCCTTCATTACCCTGAACCATGGAAAAGAGCACATTGCAAGACTAAAGTCACCATATAAAGAATTACAAAACGTCAGAGAGAAATTGCTTCAGTGATGAGGTCTTATTCCCATTGCAGTCTCCCCCGTACATCTTCATCAAGTTCTCCTCATCAGAGTCTGCGTCCTTTGTATTCTTTTTTGATTGAACTTTTGCAGTTTTATTTTCCTTGTTACAAGTCAAATGCTCATCTTTAGGTTTCTTGCACTTGCAGAAAGTCTTGAGGATGTTGACATCATGGATGTTAAAGCCTTTATGGGCATATGGTGAGGATTGTTGTCCAGGAAGAAAGCCGTCTGCCACCAGCACATGGCTATAGTCAGGAGGCGGAGGCGTGTCTGAGGACTTGTGATCAGTTTGTTGTTGGGAGCTTCCGTCTGAAACATTACTATTCAGATAAAAACAGTCTCGTTTAAATCGACAGTGTTCCGAGGAATAAAAGTTTCAAAATATTGACTCTACCAAGATTTGAAGTCTATCTGTCTAGGCTATCCTCTCCACAATGGTCTGACCCCAGCCTACTGTAGCTCATGTTTTAACGTAAACTCAGCTAACCAATCACAATGTGTGCGGCAAAAGCATTTGGTATCAGTAGCAAGGGGCAAGTAACTCCCATTTACCATTTATTAACCTTGATCGCTGCTATACTTATTTTAAACGCAATGATGTGATTTGTTCGCTAATGACTAGGTTTTGTCTGCGCTTAACTGGTGTCAGCCATGCGAGCAGTGAGGCTGCCTTCAGACCATTGTAAAGAGGAAATCCCCCGCTAGAGTCATTTAAAAAAAACTTATATTCCTCTGAACATGGTCGATTTTAATCAGACTGAGATAAACATACATGTATTTATTTATTTATACACGTCAGAGGGTTGATGACATTTCATACAATCACATCACAGTTCCTCTCTATACCATTGACAACGATGTACAAAAACCTGTATCAAAACGTCGCAAATCTCAGAATAAAGAAGTTGTCATCCATAAACATTTGTACTTAGCTGATATTGTTACTGAACTTGTTATCAAGTTTGTCTGATCAGAACTTAAGTTTTGATTTTTGGGAGGAATAAAAGAATTTACATACATTGGTAATGACTAGAGCTGCAACGAATACACTACCAGGCGAATACGATACGTATCACGAATATGGGGTAGCGAATACGAATAATTATTCACGAATATGAATGCAAAAATAAACAAATTAAAAACACCCAAAAATCCCCGCCATGCAGGAGGTGTTGAAAATATAATTTTAATTCAGTTACTCAAATAATTCTGATTCAGTAAGTTTCTTAATGTTTTTTCAAATATATGCTTAACCTTTCAATGTAAAATAAAAAAGTTTCAATAGTCATTAATTCAGTTTACCACTGCTAGGTAATTAAAACAGCAAAGCAGACGATGTACAGATCAATTTATAGACGTGTAACCATGCTGTGGTAAAATACTGAAAACACATTACATTAAGTAAACTAAAAGCACTCAAGTTCTTCTAAACATTATTAAGTACAGTTATGATGTATACAAATTACTTGACACACACCACGTAATGTTTTGACCCTGTTAAGAAAGCCGACAGTAACAATCACTTCAGCTATGATATAGGTCGCTGTTCCTTTGTGCACCCCATTTAACGCAAGCTCCCCACACCGTGGGCTTGTTTTATACCGTGCTCAGTCGATGTATGAAGCTTTGTAACCGGAACTTGAAGTTATTGGAGGGAGGGTATAGCAACAGCATGTAAACAATAACGACTTGCGATTTCCCGACAGTTTATTATTGTATCCTCTGGGAAGATAAGTTGACAGCTCTTTCAAAATTTATTTGTACAATAACAATTACACGCGAAAGATAGGCGCATAAAGCTGAAAACACATGCGACACGTTTTAGAAATCATGCGAGAATGTCGCGGTCGGGCCGTAAATCTGAAACACTGTATTTTGTGAACGTAAATTTTAAAACAGTATTTCTATTCAGATTCAATACAAATTTCGTGCACATAATTTATGTTAAAGTGAATAGTAATAAAAAAATTAAAAAATCGAAAATATTCGGTTTTCATTGTAACGAATAACGAATACGATTCACTTCATGCCACGGTTCGATTCACCGAATATACGAATGTATCGTTGCAGCTCTAGTAATGACACACTTCATAAGTTCTCTATTCTTAGAACCAATTTAAACATTCCATTAGAACTTTTTGAACTGACCAAAGAGTATTTGAATTATAAAATTTCAAAATATTCACTCACAAAAAGAAGATTTCTTTATTTGTTTATCCTGTGAAAAGTTTCCTTGCTCCTGGCACCAAAGGGAGATAACTGGGGTAGCCCATCCTGAAGTGGTAACTTCAAAAACCTCTGAACAAACACTTCTCATGTCAGTTTTGATTTTGAGGCCTTTCACTCTAATAGCATTGTAGTTCTGAAACATGACAGGAAATTGACATCTTTCGTAGAAGTAAAAACCACGCACTTTTCATGGATTCTAAAACACATACAATCTACATAAATTTAGTCTGTTATAATTTCAAAAGATCAGACAGGATTTCAAACATTCAAGAATTCACACAATGTTGTCAAAGAATCTCCAAAGGTCCATTCTCTTCCCACAGAGGTAGCTCCATCATAAATTCCTATACTTATCTCAGTCTTGATACAAGTGTTATTTGGTCTTTGGGAAGAGAACGCCAATGGTCAGACTCCACTGAAGTTAAAGTGTTGCCTTACTTACTGACAAGCATTCACAGATCTTTGACAAACAATTAAAACATGGCTTGCTTGGTAGATGTTAAATAAAAACCAAGTGAAGTTGATAAAACATGGCCACTATGATGACGCCTAAACTTTTCACACCAGCTACTTGCATCGCTTTCTTTTGATAATGTGATTGACACTCATATGTCCGGGTGGTACCGCTATCACAAGATGTGACATTTAATTTTTTGGTTAGATATATTGAGTTGTTCTTATGCCCTGCTTGGGCAATTTTTCAGCCATTATTGGTGCTTATATCCTAGTATCTATAACGATGGCCTGAGGTGTAACAGGGTACTTGTAGGAGCAATGTAGATACATATACCTGTATCATACTTTGAATTTTCAGATCAACACAGGCACTATTTCCTGCCTCATGAACAAGTTAAAAAAAAACCACATCATATATATATATCTTTATGAGTGGCTCTATTTCATTATGACAATAAATAACCAGGAAATCTCAGGTCTATTTATTAAAATTTCAAAACATGAGAACAAATATAGTAAAAGTCAAATAGTAGTATCAATTAATCAATCAATGAAATTGGATCATGAAACATAAAGCATAGGCTTGTATACCTTGATCTTGATAGATGATATATTTACAATCTTGATGTTTTGAAAACATTCAACAAATTTGACTCCTGGTTCTGTCAGTTGATTATCTGAAATAAATACAAAGCATGCCTGGACAAAATTTTTCCATATTCTTAAATATTTCAAAGCTTGGGAATTAAAAAGTTATGGACAGGAGATAAGATTTTAACAATAAGATAATGATTTTCACTTTTAGCTTATCCCAGTTTAATTGCAAGAAAGTCAATGGTGTAGTGTCATGTGTCAATTAAGACATTAGTGCGTGAATTTTACTCAGTAGAAGCATTGCTGTTATATTAACCACAACGACTGTCCTTTTGGTGTTTCATTCAGTGTGCAAAATTTTAATATTCCAGATATCATAGTTCATGTGTCTCAAGGCAGCTGTTGCATTAAATACTTCTGTTTTTTTTCAGAATAAACATGATAGACTGAATACTTGCATGTTTTTGCAAATAACTTACATGGTAGAATATTCAAGACATTACTTTATGAACGGTAGAGTCAACAGCACTATATTTTCAAGTTAAAAAGCTTAACATTTGGGTAGAGAGATATTTTGAGTTACATCAAAGATTGTTTCTCAACAAGTGTGTAGATTACAATGAACAAGTAAAGAATTTGTGTGTTAAACTGAAAAGTAATACATTTGTACTAGTATACCTGAAATGTCTAGATATTCAAGGGACGAGTCCTGGCGAAACATTCTGATTGGAGCAGTCAGTTTTCTCATTCCATCGTTACTGAGCATGTTTCCTCGCAAACTCAAGGTTTCAATACTGTAAAATTAAACATAAACAACAAAATTTGAGTAGAGCGGTAAAACTTAAGAATAACAAATTTTCCAAATTCTTCCAATTTATCAGCTAATGATTCTCCTGGCATATTAACCACACTAATGTACTGTTTACCTCATGTAATTAACATATTTCATAATATTCATAATATGCTTCTGACAATGTTAATGTTTTTAAAATTTGTTTATACACTAACTTGATTTAAAAAAAAAGGATTATCTGCCTTCAATAATCGCCTGCCTTAAACAACACAGGGTGAGCATTCAAGGATTTATGGTATATCTAAGATTAATGGTTTTGTGGTGCACACTTTTTCATCAATCTAACCATTTTCTTGCCTTTTTTTTCTGCAATGATTCAGGTGTGATATTTTTGGATGAATAGCAACAGTTTCGAGCTGAGTGGGCAAGTGAGTTATTGTTTGACGCCGCCTTGGGCAATATTTCACTCATTAGCGACATGGTTTCAAACTAAATGTCTGAATGAGCAAATATTGGATCTTATATATAATTGAGATTGATTTTTCACAAAAAGGAGAACATAAAGGAGAACCTCTACACATACGATTAGTTTGAAACAGAATCAAGTTAGTTCAGATTTCATTGTGTACAATTAGAGAAGAAATTAGCAGTGAATTGAGGGATAGCAATGAATTGAGGGATAGTCCTTTTTGTGAATTATTTTAGAATTTTAAAAAATCGCCTGTTCTTTTAGATAATATTTTTAAAGTTTATCTTGTCATGATGAGCTGTATTAAATATGTTAATTGTATAGATAAATCAGATGCCATATGCATTGCAACTTAGAGTGTACTATCATGAAGATATGAACTCATTACCAACAGAGCTTTGACATGTGGTGAAGCATCTCGTGATTGTCTCCTAGACCACAAAATGAAATGTCAAGTTTTGTGATGTATTTAAAAAGACAGATTGTCTCCAAATAATTATTCAGCACCAAATGCTGGCTCTTAAGACACAGTGACTCCATGACAATGCTTCCATATGCATCACAAAATGGGTGTATTGCACTCTCAAGTTTCGGGTTCTTTCTATCCAATTTGCCAAGTTTGATGGCTGTTCCAAAAATCTTTTGACCAACTAGATCTGGAAAGCCCCAAAAAGAGTCAACAAAATGAGTGTTATTGGCGACATAAACAATGCAAATGTCCAACAAAGACTTTGTTGAATAGGGTTGAACACTTTCATTTTCATTGTCGGATTTTGTAAGTTGACAAAAGTTGGTCTCTCTTGTGCACACCCGTTTAGTATCTGACATATTTGGAAAGACCTGTCTGTCAAGCAAATATACTAACAATCCGGAAGTCACGTTAAATTTCCCGCAAAATGTATGTGCTGCCACTTCCAGAACCACTTATAACAGTTTTTGTAATGAGAAGTTAAGATTTATCCAAACCTAAAAATTTACATTATTTGCCCATCATATAAAATAAAAATATTATTTTGGGTATCCAATGTAACATAATAGGATAACAACTAGATATAAGTTTGTATATTGGTTTATTATTTAAACATAATTTAACGATTAGTTAATAGCCAAATAAGCTTGTAGTGAGGAAAAATCGCGCATGCGCACTATAAACATTCCAGAATAATACTTCCTGTTTACATGTGATACCAAACTTAAACAACTCTATGAAATAAAAACAAGAGGAACTCAACATGTTTGATGTTATACTTGGGTCTGCTGGAGCTCAAATTCTCATAGCATCATCTAGTGATGATCGCTTTCCTCCAGAAAACATCCTTGATGGGTGAGATATCCGTAAAACCTTCCTTTTCCCATTTCTGTCAAGCTAAGAAGCTCAAATTATAAAGTTCTTTCAAACGCTACATATTTTGTTCACTTAGTGCTACGTGTCTTTATACGTTTTGTATAATTAATCTTAAATACCTTTACGATTATTATTGTTTAGATGCGATTTTTTGGGGCCATTCGAGTTTGATTTTGTTTTCTTTTTGTTTACAGATCAAATGAAACGTTTTGGGCAACAACAGGAATGTTTCCTCAAGAGTTTATAGTGAAATTCTCCTCTGTGATGGTTATCAACCGGATTAGAATTTCTTGTTTCAATGGTATATATACTTCATTCGGATTTTGAACTAATTTTTTCATCATATTAACTGAATTAAGTGTTTTGCTGTAATGATCACCTGTCAGAAACATGAAATATATATAAAAAAAAATCATTGGTCAGTTGAAATAGAATGACAAATCAAATATTTTTTTACTGTAAATTATATTATCCTTTGTCTGGTTCCCAGGATAGCGAATCAAAGTATTACGAGTGGATACTTTCCTCAGAGCTCCAGATAAGCTTTGCCCGTTTGGGCGTGATACCTGCATAATATTTATTCAACTGACAAAAAGTGATAAGTGGTTTGCAGTGAAATGATCATTAATGTGAATACAATATAACGTAATGGTTTATTTTCATGCAGTGAAGAAACTGGTGATAGAAGCAACCAAGTGTGAAGGCCCAGAGAAGTTTGATGTTGTTGCAGAAAGAGGTAAGTAAATTACTTGATGATTTACATAACTCAAATCAAATTTATATTCTTATGATTCACACAGCAATATCGAGATATAAGATCAACCACTAGCAATATCTTCATAAACCTGATCGTCCAGTTCACCAAAATTTATATTCTGCACTTTTTTGTTAGTTATTGATTTGAGGGTATTTTAGGTGTTAACATGATTGATTTACATTATTACTGACTTAAAACTACCTAAAGTGTGAGTTCAAAAAAATCTATGGTTCCTTGTTTTTTTTTCCTTACTAATATCTTCCCACTTACACCACTTAAGGTTGGCCATGACTAGGTGTTCTTTCATAGTCTTGAAGCATTGAAAATTGGCAACACGAATTCCATTCCTTTCAAATCCAATTAAGTAAGTGTGTCATCACTGACTTATAGATGTCTTGTATGAAAAATGTCCTCATGGCTAAGGTGAACCTTTTCAATGGTTGAAGGAACACTGCAAATATTTGTTTCAAATAGCATCAGTGATTGTACATCTGACTTTGATCATTATCAATCATGTTTTTGTATATCTAGCCTTGAAACATTCTGTCTCTGGGTAAAACGTGTATGCTTTCGCTCTACTTATCCTTTGGATAAAACACCACTAAAACGTATACGCCGAGACCTATGACCTGTGCGCTATCTTAAAATTGTCAACAAATAGCGGTGATGTACGAGTCGTCAATATCAAGATTTGCAGGTTTCGACCTGCTTCTTTCTGTTTACTTTGTCACTGAGAAACTCCTACAGATTCTCAAAAAAGTGTTTTTAACATTCACCACACCTAGCTTCTTTCATTAAATGCAAAAAGTTACGATTTTATATCGTTTATGTAAGCACATCATCATGTTACGTAAGAGTGAGAGCCAGCTGTGCTTTAGCTAGGAGGCTCTTTGTAATAGGCTGGAATTTTAACGTTAACCTTCGATAAAAAATATTTCAATAGTTTGATCATAGGTCACAGCTTGTAAGTTTCAGTGGGTATATGAGTAGATTGAGAGTGTAGATGTTTTACCAGACAGGATGGCCTAAGAAGTGTTTTGCTGGTAACAAAGGAAAAAAGGAGTGACCTCCTTGGTGAGAGGATGTGTTCTTTTGACCATTTTCCTTCTAATGCAATGTTTGTGAATATTTGTAAAATATATTTCAGTGTTAGAGTCAACAGACAGTCATCTACAGAACGAAGACTTCACAACGAACGAGCTACAGGCGCAGTGTCTGAGGTTCGTGATCGAGTCGGGACATGACCACTTTGTGTCGGTGCATAGTCTCCATGCTGACGGGCAGGGTCTACATGGATGATCTCCCTTGATCTTCTTGCATCACATTCCGTCCTTCATGTACATTGTGTAATAAAAGTATATGTGGTTATTTTTGTTTGAATATCTTTTTAGAAACACTATTATGAGAAATAAACCAAAGTCTTCATTATTTTGGATTTTTAATGGGTTTATTGTTCTGTAAGAATCCAATGAAACCATTTAATGTGGACAACCTTTTAAAAAATAAGTTCATTGAATGAATAACTTTCATTAATAACATTTTATGTTTTTTACATACTGGTAGATGTGTCAGAATAAAAAATATAAGAAACTTGGTATGTTCATTTCTTATATTCATATGTAACATATCAAAATGACAAGCACCTGTTGCACTAAAAAAATGGTTTGTGGCTTCAGGACAAATTTTGGTCATGTGTCAAGACCACCGCCACAAAATATTTGCGTTATCGGCAAATGCCCTAAAACCAAAACATTGCATTGAGAATGATTTCACTGGTTTTCCAGTCTGATTAAAATCGACCGTGTTCCGAGGAATAAAAGTTTTAAAATATTGACTCTATCGAGATACGAACTCTTATCTGACTAGGCTATCCTCTCCACTAGGTCTGACCACACCCTACTGTAGCGCACGTGCTGACACCAGTTAAGCGCAGACAAAACCTAGTCAATAGTGAACCAATCACATCATCGCGTTTAAAGTAGAGATAGCGGCGATCAAGGTTAACGAATGGTAAATGGGAGTTACTTTCCCCTATCTACTGATACCGAATGCTTTTGCCGCACGCATTGTGATTGGTTAGATGAGTTTAAGCAAGAACGTGCGCTACAGTAGGGTGGGGTCAGACCTAGTGAAGAGGATAGCCTAGACAGATAGAGTTCGAATCTCTGTAGAGACAATAATTTGAAACTTTTATTCCTCGGAACACGGTCGATTTTAATCAGACTGACTGGTTTTCAGGGCAGTATTTTATTTGTTTCAACTTGTTGTTGCAGACTTCTTCCCTAAGAATAGTTGCCAACATGATGACATGAAATTAGTTTGAATGAGAAAAAAAATTTGTATCTGATAAAAGACATTGACAAAGAATTATGTTATAATGAGAACAAATACAACTAATAAAAGTTTTTTTGTTTTTTTTAAAAACTTTGAATTGCGAATGACATTTTGGCATCGTTATCAATTTAGACATTACAAAATATTTTTTTTATTTAAAAAAAGTCTCTAACATGAAATATCAAGTTAAAGATAATGCTTTGTAAGGACGCTTTAAGATGGGAGACAAGAGTTGCGTCCCCTGGTGAGGAAAACCACTGACAAACATGACTACTACACGACCTGTTCTGCAGTTTCTGCGACAGCTTGTCGAGAAGCGAGTGGGCATGAACGGTTTCGAATCACAATTGAAACAGGTAATTTCAATAATATCGCTTTTAGCTATATCATTAGATGTGTCATGGAACTAGTCAAGAATTAATATGATAGTAATCGGATTGGATCATCTTTGCTGTTTAATTTGTTAGTACGATATCTAAAACTTATACAGTTATCCAGATAAGCTTTTGATCATTTGGATATGATGCACGCATTTTAAATGTTCAGTGGATATTTCAATTGTGAGCGCGTATTTACGCTTTTTCTATTTTGCTTATTGATTTTGCAAAATAACTATATTTAAAAAATAAATCCCGTTAAAAACTATATTTTATGTTGTAACAGATCAATCACTAAGTAGTTTTTATAATCGATTTAACAGGTATTTTATAATAAAATAAATGATAAAATATGTAAAATGCTAGAGTGCAAATTATATGCACCGATGAAATATTGACATTTAAATAGCAATTCATGACAATTACTTCTTATTTGTATGCACCTAATTGTAATTAAAACAATTATCATTAATTCATGCTCGTGCACATATGATGTATGTGAAATGATGTAACAAAATGGTTTTCAAATCCTATTGAAAACGTAACTGAACTTACATTTTAAACAAGGTTTATCTGAATACATAAATAAGAAATACTCTCGATGTAATACGCAAACGCTCAGCTTTTCTGGAGCTTTGTCACCGCATACAGATGTATCCAATGAAACACAGTTGATTTTATCTCCAAATATTATGCATCTGTTAGCGAGTCAAAATGAAATATTTTTCTAATTTTCCAGTACTTGACCCGTTTGCTTTCGTTTCCATGACGAATAACCCGTGGCTCTTTATTTGAAGCATACATAAAACGTCCGACATAGCCGTAACGGGGCACCTAATTATGTAAACCCCTTGTGTGAACTTTAATGTCACTACGCAACATGTTATTCAATATCATGCAATGAAATATGTTGAAGTAGAAACGTGGAATTTTCTTCATCGTAAGTTTCGCGACTTGTTCTGATTTATGACTTTCATTATGTTGTTAAGTATTCAGATACACGTTTTTTCCTCGACAAGAAATATTTCGATGAATACCTGTTCATGTTTTTAAAAGAATACGTATACATTATACAGCCTTTGAGAAGATATCGTGCCAGTCCATAAAGACCAGTTAATGAAGAAAATACGCGTATGTTAAAGAGACACAGAGTATGTTGATACAAATTAGAAAATATTGCCAAAAATATACCTCGATTAAAGATCTACATATCATTTTTCGACCATTGTTTCGACCCCAAATAAGCCAATAAATAGAATCAATTAGTAAAGGTGTTTCCCATGTCTATAGATAGATCGACTTTATATTTTTATGCGCATATATAGCATTGTGGTCGTAGTCGGCTGGCATACTGTAAGCAAAGATAGCCACAGGGGGAGGGAAAAGAGAAGCACGATACGACCAAAACGACGATCCATATTCCAGAAGGGTGACAAGTTGATCGACAAATACAACATCATAAGGGAGAAACGTATTTTTTTAACTATTCACGGTCAAACTCGTTTAACTACATGGCGAAAACTGGCTTGACGTAGATTTACCACGCGGCGAGAAATATATCAACCAGTGAGGGAAACTTACACGATTGATTATTTACAGGGAAATTTGCTAGAAACAATGAACCAAACTTCATACAGAATCCTCTAGGTAAATGGTCGCCTGAAGATACGAATACCTTGTCAATATCGAGGAAACACATGAACCCTCTCATGTCGCACCTGTCTAGATTTCAGTGGTCGACGGAGGGGAGGGCCGGTGTGTCTGCGAGCTGGTGGTCACCCCCGAGATGTCGAACCTCCTGAAGACGCTACACGGGGGTATGACGGCCACCATAGTGGACGTCGTGTCCACGTGGGCTGTGATGACCGTCGGAGATAGAAAACCCGGCGTTTCTGTGAACCTCAGCGTTTCGTAATTATATTTCATTGCATCATTCAGAGAGGACATTTCCATGTTATAACTCTTACGAATGCATTCTTATGTGTGTTACAGCTTTTCCCCCTCATCTGTTTTATTTTACTGATAATGTGAAAGGGAATTTCTTGTTTAAAGTTTGAGACGTTTATCATTTTGTATTTCAAAAATAATAAGAGGTGTCATATTTTGAAAGGTATATCATTGTTACAGAGTTATTTCAGATTTGTATGTGCTACGAGAGTGATAATATTAAACTTTGTAAAGGTTACGTAAAAGAAATCATCGAGCGTTAATAAGCAAGGTTTCCAGAAGGCCAACATCTCGTATTTGTACTCCCAATAGTTACCTTTGATTAATTATATTATGATATCTATCTATTATGTCAAGTTGTACGAAGATGTGACAGTGTGATTTCAGTTACATAAACAGGTAGAACAGCATTTGTTCCTGAATAACAATTCTTTACTGAGAGAGTCTCGACGTTTTGGAATATGTGCTTACTCCTATACTGGTGGAATGTGGGGTCCTACTAACTAGCTTTGTTTTACGTTTACCACTCAAATAATACATAAAGTCTGTTTGTGCTTGTGAAGCAAATCCCCATTGTATACCTTCTTATTTATTTTATCTAGTTAGGTTTACTAAATTTTGTTATACTCCAAATCCCAACTGATGAAGGAGTTAACATAAAATTTGAAACATGTTTATTTTGACCATATAGACGTTATTGATAACATATTGTTGTTCTTGGAATTCTTAAATATATCTCAAGAGGAAAAGAAAATGAAGGACTACTGTCATATATTACTTTATTACTACTTCCTCTCATCGTCCTTACTGATTTAACTTGGGGACTCGCTTGTGAGCCTGCGAGAGGCACACTTCCAAATGATTACAAAGGAAGGATTTTCATTGTTTTATTACAAAAACAGTTAAAGCAGTTACATCAATACACAATTTCTAATCTTACCTACCTAACTGTCATGCAAGCGTATCCCCATACTTACTCCACTCCCTTCATACATTACCCATCCTATCCGATGTTGGCCTCACTGGTCCAACTTCCTACTCTTCCTGGGTCAGCTCTGCTCTTCCGAAAAGTTTCTCCATTGCTTACTTCACTGACTTCCGACTTAACTCTAACTGCCCTTGCATCCCCTTTTTAACCATTGACCACATTAATCACCTTAAGGGTGTGTTTTTATCTAGACCAATCATTTCTTTACTATACCCTATGACATACGTCAGTCAGAAGTATACTCTGACCTTCGACATCGATAACTTTGAACCATAACCTTGCTACTTTCAAATAATATTTCACCATTCTAACCTTATTTTAAACATACTGAATATTTCCTTGGAATATCTCTCATAAGGAAAAGAAAATGCAGGACTATACGTAGTGAGTTATGGAATTAAATTGAGAAAATCGTTTTGCTTGATCGACAATATGTATTACCATCTTAAAGTCCAATAGTCCAAAATACACCAATGAAGCTAATACCCATGCTGTGTCTACTCTATCTTGGTGAAAAAGGTCGTTTATGCTGAAAACAACCTTTCAATGTTCCAGCTATCTGCAGCCAGCGCCTGTGGGCGAGGCCATAGTGATAGACGCCCAGACCCTGAGACTTGGGAGGAAGATGGCGTTCCTCAGCGTCGAGATAAGGAGAAAAAAGACTGGTAAACTTGTGGCCAAAGGCAGACTGATCAAGTACATGGACACCGCTGTGAGAGAGCCCTCCAACATGCATCCCTCAGTGAAGAGTAAATATTGAATTACAGAAATCCACGCTGCAACTTCAAGTTCCTTGCAAAGTTAATCTCTACGAAAAAGCAGAAAAAGATACGGTGTTATTGTGTTATGAATGGTTTCCCATGCTTAAATTTTTTGAATATTTGTACGTGTTTGACAAAATTATTGCCATCCCAGTGAAATGTCCCTGCCTTTGTAATAGAATTGATGTCAGGAATGTGCAGTGATTTGTCATTTCCTATCATTGTCAAGTCTGTGTACACATGAGAAAAATAACCCGGTATACATGTCCACGTGAGCGTGATGATGAATTTTGAAGAGACAAGTGATTCCATGTTCACGTCATTGTAATGAGTACATAGAAGATAATGCTTGTTTTGGATAGTCCAAAGCAACTTCATTATTCCTTAATCAATGGTTTATAGTTAAAAGACTCTCAATACACACGGTTTGTTGTCGTTATTGTATTTTATTGCCACACAGTGTATGCAGAGAGGTACTATTATTATGTAAGCTGTACAGAGTTTCCTAGAACTAAATGTCCGTATAAAGGGAAGGGAGAGGTTCGGGTAGGAGAGCGTCTTTTACCTTTATCTTGTGAAAATTACCAACAGTTATTATTCAGTCAAAAGACACTGTATATTTTCCCAGATTATTAAAGGCTGTAAGGTGGCCTCAAATAGTAAAGGTCATGTGAGAAAGTTTTCCGAAAAAATATTTCAAAACAGGCTTTGAAAACTTTGAAAAAACCACCGCACCAACCAATTCTAGTTTGATTTCAGATCAATACGTAATTATGGTACAATGGAATATAAATGGGATGTATGATTTGTAGTACAGAAAAATAAAGCAGAACGTTGTCATGAGACGAGTTTTTTGCTTTTCTTCACTCATTCAGAAACTTTTCTGGCAAGAGACAATCAACATAACATTTACTGAGTTAAGCCAAAATACTGCTCCACTAAGCTTCATCAAAAGCTATTCTTTAAACTACAATTTGTCTCTTCCATGGCCACACCACAAAATAAAAATATTTCTCCTAGATATAAGTTGTCCTTGAATAAAACGGATGGTATCTTTTCAAGAACACATCACAATTGCATTGATTTCACAGTAGTTGGGTCCTCACAACACTCATGGATATTCTCCATTCTGAATTTCAATGATGCCACAAGAGGTAGGTCCACAAGGACTTGATGCTAGGACAAGAAGGATTTACGATGAATCCACATCGCTGAACCGATAATCTATTATGCAGTTTGCTTGCTCTTAGTTCAAAGCTTCTTCTTGTAGCTGCCTCATGTTTCCAGCCTCATGTTCCCTGCCCAGTGTCATGTGACGAATTTGGAATAAATCATTTAGTCATGATCATGTGACTAATGTGGAATTCACCATTGAGTCATGTAATGTTTGACTTATGTTGTTCTTTCTTGTTATTTAATTAGCTATTTATTTTCATGCTTGACTGAGCATCAATACCAGTTCAAGCAAATGAGTATAAGTCAACAGACAGTCATATACAGAACGAATTAAAACTTCTCCCCTAAAAATAGTTGCGAAATGGAAATAGTATGTATTAAAAGTATAAACAATTGTGAATTTGATCAAAGATAGTGGCAAAAAATGTATGTTATTTTCAGATCAAGACAACTTAAAAGTTTGTTGTTTTAACTTTCAACATAAATGACAAGTTTTGGCATCGTTATCAATGAAGATTCACAAGCATATAACATTGTATATGACTATATCGATACAATATATAACATTGTATATGACAATATCGATACAATATATAACATTGTATATGACTATATCGATACAATATATAACATTGTATATGACTATATCGATACAATATATAACATTGTATATGGTATATGACTATATCGATACAATATATAACATTGTATATGACTATATCGATGTCTCCCGAGCTTGTGTGAAGATTGTATGCATTATCCTTTTTTAAAATTTTTTAAAAAAAGAAAAAGGACTCGAACTTTAAAATCAAGTAAAAGAGAATGCTTTGTAAGGAAACTTTAAGATGGGAGACAAGAGTTGCGTCCCCTGTTGAGACAAACCACTGAACAACATGACTACCTCACGATCTGTTCTGCAGTTTCTACGACAGCTTGTCGAGAAGCGAGTGGGCATGAACGGTTTTGAATCCCAATTGAAAAAGGTAATTATAAAAATACCGCTTTCAGCTATATCATAAGATGTGTCATAAAACTAGTCAACAGAGCTCCAGATAAGCTGCGTATTTGCGTATTTTACTCAGAAGAAAAGTCAAAATACGCAAGAAAATTAAATTGTCTGCGTAATGAAAATCACTATAAATCTACATTTACGCTTCTCAAAAATTAGCAATGCGTATTTACCCAATACATAAAAATTATAATGCGTATCGTGTCATTAACAAAAATCAAAATAGTAACGTGAAAATCTCAACTTCAAGTCACTGATACATTAGAACAAACATCTACTCCGAGCAATGTTTTGTGCAAAGCGGCTTCGCTTACTACTCTGAACACCATTTAGAACTCGCTCCAATTCATATAACTGATCTGATAATTCCGAGTCGTGTGAGGAGTTTAACACCGTTTGTTTTATGCAAGGTTGGGGCCTACTAAATTTGAATGTGCACACGAAACTAGCATGATTACTTTATTTTCCCAACGACGTTTCGTCAGTGTTGGCTTGTGCAGATTTAGGGCTCGAAAAAGGTTTAGTTAGGACCATCAATAGAAATAGTCATTTGACATAATTTTTTTTATTGAGAACGTATTTTCAATATATATGTGGTATAGTTGTAGAATGTAATGATGGCATTTTTTTTGAAGATGAAAGAAAAAATAACGAGATTTGCTGGTCATAAAGAAATAAATCCGGTCAGGGATATTCGCAAGCGTGTTTAGATTAATTTATTATTGGTAACATTATATACATATATCAATGCCGACTCAGTTAATAAATACTCTGACGTTTTGCCGTACAAGTTTTCAATCAGTTGCCTTTTTAAAAGAAATTTCATTATTTTGCACACGCCTAATATGTTCTGTTATTACTGATCATTTATAAACAGAAAGTAGGCTTTTCCCATATCTCTTTAACGAAAATGTTTAACGGAGGTTGATGAAACTTAATGTTCAGAATTTGGTTACGGAAATACACTTGTAAGGTTGTCTTGTCTTTGCTTTATTTTTGATTATAATTTAATAACATGATTAAGTTTTTTACGTATGAATTGAATACTCAGATTTCGAAAAATTGGTGGGTATCAAAAAGTATGAATACCCATTTGATATTTGAAATACCCACTCAGTGCTAAAAATCTGGGTATCATACCCACATAGCCAAAAGCTTATCTGGAGCTCTGAGTCAAGCATTGATATGATAATAATCGCTTTGGGTCAGCTGTGCTGTATAATTTGTAATTTATACACAGCTATGATTTTATTTCAGATATTATGAATCTGTTTGAAATACTTTCTAATTTGCAGCACTATATCTGTTTGTTCTCGTTTACATCCCGAATAACCGGTGGCTTTGTATATGAAGCGTACATAAAATCCGGACATAGCCGAAACGGGGCAGCAAGAAGGAAACCGTTAGTTATGATGTTATATATTGTATATATTTACCTGAATACCAACATTTGATTCTTAACGAAATTTGTTGATATAGACACGGGAATTAATTCTGATTAATGACTTATAGTCTCCAAACAGAGGTAGCTCTGTGGGGAGAACCACCTCTGTGGGGAGACAATCTACTTTCATTTTAAGCGATTAGTATTCAAATACACGTTTTTTACCTCCAAGAATTTCGCTATGAAGATCTGTTCATGTTTCATACTCTGAAAATATCGTGCCAGTCCATATGACCTTGGACAGAGTTGTTCAACAGGTTTCTGTATCGGCTCCGTGTTTAGTTTATGGAACATGTTAAAGTGACACAGTATGTTCAATGAATTATGCATGTAGCTGAATTAAAGCCAAAATGTCATATGACGTGAGTTAAGTTCAATTCGCCTATCTTAAGTTGCATCTTAAACTCTTAAATGCCATTATTATGACATTTTCTTCATTTTGATTTTAAATTGAAAACGGTCATATCAATGTTAACAAGTCGTAATTCAGCGTCCTATTTACTAATGACCTACCCTTTCTCCTTATGTCAGCTTTAAGTAGGTTCCCAAAATCACGTTTGAGTCATTGGCGCGCGTCACTGTCCGGTTTTCGGTCACAAACATCGACTTTGGTCACTACGCGAACTGACAATCATCGAGAAGTAAATTTTCAGAAACAACCACTTCATGTCAATGAATTAACATCATTTATAGAGTTTGACATATTTTACACGAACAACTTTCACTGTCTCCCTTTAAGGGAAACGCTTTCTCAGCTGAAGAAACTTTAGCTTTTGACCATTTTCTATTGTGACTATTTGACAGGGGTTGTGTTTATGATGTGTTATTGTAATTGTGTTTCGACAATTTCGACAAACAAAACAAACAAAATGGATTTATTGATAAAGATGTTAGAACCTTGCTGTAAGAAGGGGAAGGGGAGTAGTTTGAAAAAATTGAGTTAACTAACGTCAATTTAGTGTCACTTTGCCTACATTAGTGCAAGCCCGTTGTCAATATAAAGGAAACACAGGAACTCTGTCCACTTATCACAAACCTTTGGGTAAATATTGCATGTAATGATACGGTCATAAAAATATCTTGATCCCTTTTTTAGGCTTAAGCAAGTCTAATACATTATTGGTTATAGTCAGATTTAATTTTACGATAGAGGTTTGCTGATTAATACATTGTTTCCACAAAGCAGGGATACAACAGAGCAATTTGTAATAATCTAGGAATGTTCCACGAATGTCATGTACAATTTTCAATTCATCAAATGTCATTAGCCCTCTAGAATTACAGATATCCTTTATACAGTGCAATCCTTTATTGTACCAGTTTTGAATAAATAATGTCTTGTCTTTAAAGGCACTAGTGCACGTTTTTACGCTTTGAATTGGATATTTTAAGGTTTACGAGGACTTGTACATTCACTTAAACTGTCTATCGATACAATGAAATACTAAACATTCTTTACAATTTACCTGCAATCGACAATGAAAACGTTAAGACAGCCGCTGTCGGCTTGGACATATCAAAATCTATGGTTAGCTGTGCACAAAACGGATAAATTATTGACACTTGGAAACGGCTGAACTAGTACTGTGTGCAGCTATTGAATTTACCTAAACTCTGAACTGCGAACAAATCATGAAATATGTTTAATGAAAGCAATGGTGTTAATTAACCGATTTAATAACAAAGTATTAGCATTGTTATTAGATTGACCATAGCGGCTGCCGTTTCCGCTTTTCTGGTTATGAGCAAAATCTTAATAATTCCGATATCGTAGTTCATGCGGATTTAATGAAACATAACATTAAATACTTCCGGCCTTTAAAAATCCTCTTACCTGAATACGTAAATATTTGTTAAATAACTTACGAGGTAGATTACTTGATTGAGGATAGTGAGTAATATCGAGATATATGCGTTATGTGTGCAAAAATATAATCAATATTTTCAGGATAATCTTTCCCAGATCTAAGATATTTAGACCATGCATTCAAAACACCAGAAAGGGTTCTTACAATCTTTTTGTAAATCATTATCAAATGTATAGATTTTATCAAAAGGAAATTGACTTGGGTTCTTTAGGTTGGGGTTTCGGGCACCTTTTCTTAAGTGAGAGAGTTTCAAAGCTTGAATGGAAGAGTTCTGATCGATCATTCTAAGACCACCTTCCTCAAATTTTCTAATCATATTAATTCTTTTTATTTGATACCTTTTCCCATCCCACAAGAAATAAAAAAATATCTTATTTAATTCTTTTACAAACTTTTCGGGTGGGGACTGAAGGGCAGAAAATATAAGAACTTAGGTGGTCTATGAAGCAAGGAGTCTCTTAATAGTTTCAATTTTTTTCTGGTATTTATTACCCAGAGCTCTTGTTAATCAGCGTTGAGGGTGATGCCAAGAATTTCAAAGTTACCTGAGTGCCAATCAAGATCTAAGTTTTCACAAAGTTTAATGTCTTTACCAGCAATTGAGCCTATCCAGATAGCTTGAGTTTTTCTATATTCATTTTGAGGCCAGAAATATCATAACAGGTATATAGAGTTTCAATTGCAGCTGTTAGTCTTGAAGCAGAACCATCTAAAAATAGTTGAGTTTCGTCTGCATACGTTTTTTTATTTTATTTTCCATATTTCATAATACAGGCAAACAAAAGGTATTGACAATGACACGGTTATACAGATAAATATTATACAATAGGTAATGACAAAAGTGTGCTTATGGTAATATATAATAGACTATTGTGTTTTCTTTCCAAGTAACAGATGTTGAGTTGACCAGTATTCAAAAAACATTTGCTCAGTGCCCGATGATAGGAACACGTATCTTGAGCTATCGTAATATCGAACAATTTCTTTCTTTAAGTAATCAATCTTTGGACTGAAGTTATTTATGCTACACCTATAGATATACTGTTTGACTAATAAAATGATTGCATTAACAGGATTATTGTTTTCCCCCTTCATTCCCAGAATAATGTTTTTGTTTGTAAATTCTAATTTTGACTGCACTGAATTCATCTGCATACTGACCTAAGTCATATTCATGTCCATTTAAAGTGATACCCTTTATTTCCTTATTTTGTCTAACCATACTGCCAAGAATTTCAGCAACAAATAAGAAAAGATAGGGGGGATATGGGATCTCCTTGTCGACAACCGCGTTCGTTCGGGAAAGATGAAGACAAATGACCATTTTGAATAACATAAGAGCTGGCATTATTAGACGAGATGGAGATCCACTTTCGAAATTTTGATCCGAAGCCAAATTTTTCAAGAACCAGCATGATGAAATCTTTAGAAAACAGTATCAAAAGCTTTTTCAAAATCTACCAACAGTAACATCCCACGTTTATTTCGTTCTTTCATTTCAAACATTATGTCATAGAGTAATCTGGTATTATCACTTATGCATCTACCGGGTATAAAACCTGTTTGGTTTTCATGAATAAGAGATGATAAAGTTTTTTTTAATCCTTATAGTTAAACATGTGCTGATAACTTTATACACAGAATTTAAGAGCGGTATAGGTCTCCAATTTTTAAAAGTAATTTTCAATTTTTATTGGTTTTGGGAATACAAGTGATTACACCTCTATGCATTGTGTTTTTATAAAATGCTTTTTGTTGAGTTATGATTTCTTTGCTATCAAAAATTTCATCATTGTCTTTTATTAAAGAATTCATTAGTTTACTGGTGTAGTGGCGATTTTCTAGGTGACAAAAATACCTTGTTGGCTTTTCGCCTTCTTCATATCAAAGGGCTCTGTTTTTGAAATCCTGATCCCTGATATGTTCTTGTTTGATATTTTCCAGTTTAAATTTATCTGATGCTAAATCTGCATTTGGAAATCGTTTCATATTTCATCTTCCTTTTCTTTGATGTTATTTTCTAATTCAGTTATATCCTATCTTTTATGATAGGTTGCATAAGAGATAGTTTTGCCTCTAATTTTCATAAGGAATGTCTCTAAACTATAGTCGTTCTTAGCATATTCTAACGTAGGTTCCAAAAGTGTTTTTATAACCAAATTACTATACTCATTGATTCTTAGAAGAGAAGTATTAAATTTCCAATATCCTTTTCCTCTGCTCTTACTCAAAGCGTTAGAAAGATTAGGTGTTACAACTGAATGGTCAGATTTGTATCCCGGAAGAATATCCGCTGAAAGTGAAATGTTTGCTAAATCTCGAGAAACTAGGAAAAAGTCAAGTCTTACCTGTTGTCTTGGTTTTGTTTTCCACCAAGTGTATTTTCTATCTAATGGATTAAGATCTCTCCAAATATCAATTAAGTCATTATGTTCTATCTCACTAATAACTTCTTGGCGTGCTTTAGGGTTGTTAATATTCTTATAGTTTTCATGATCAACTGATGGATTTAAAACTAGATTCCAATCCCCACAGATTAGTTAAGAATTATTTTCAAAGTCATCAATATCAAATTTTGATATCTCTTCTATGACCTGGAAAGATATTTTTCTTAAGTACATATGCTTTACAAAAGATGTCAAATTATTAGAATTTCAATTAAAATTTCTTCATGGGATTGTTTACACCCAGAGGGAATTAAAGGCTATGAAATCATTAAATGATGATAATTGCTCTTTTTGTAAAACCGAGAAGAAACACTTGGTTCATATTCATATAGGATGTGAATTTGTAAAGGAATTTTGGTTGAGTGTGGTACTATTTTTTAATACCCATACAAAATTGGATGTAGTTTTGGACACAAATGCTTTTCTCTTTGGCTCTCCTGCCCAATATAGGATGTTAAATCATTTACTCCTATTGAGCAAAAGACACATCTTTTTAATTAGCTTTAGAGGCCAAACCTTATCATAAGGCTCTCAAAAAATAAAAAGAAGTTTATACCACTGAAAAATGTATTGCCTGTAAAAATCACAAAACTAATGCATTTGAAAAAAAATTGTCTCCACTATCAAGCATACTAGAAAATCAAATATTCATTACATTTGTATTCCCTATGTAACTAATACAGCCGTTCTATATCCCTTCAAATATTGTTCCTTCTGAATGCTGTCATATTTTTGCTATGTTAATGTAACTCTACCGGATTGATTGCTAGAAAAAACAATTGAAAAAAAACAAAAAAACACAGGAACTCTCTCATGTCGCACCTCTCCAGATTTCAGTGGTTGACGGAGGCGAGGGCCGGTGTGTCTGCGAGCTGGTGGTCACCCCCGAGATGTCGAACCCCCTGAAGTCACTTCATGGGGGTATGACGGCGACCATAGTTGACGCCGTGTCCACGTATGCTGTGATGACTCTCGGAGATAGAAGACCCGGCGTGTCTGTGGACCTCAGTGTTTCGTTAGTATATTTCACTGCATCATTCAGAGAGGACATTTCCATGTTATAACTCTTACGAATGCATTCTTATGTGTGTAACAGCTTTTTCCCCTCATCTGTTTTATTTTACTGATACTGTGAAAGGGAATTTCCTGTTTAAAGTTTGAGAAGTTTATCATTTTGAATTTCAAAAATAATAAGAGATGTCATATTTTGAAAGGTTTATCAATGTTTCAGAGTTATTTCAGGTTTGTATGTGCTACGAGAGTGAAAGTATTAAGCTTTGTAAAGGTTACGTAAAAGAAATCATCGAGCGTTAATAATCATGGTTTCCAGAAGGCCAACATCTCGTATTTGTACTCCCAATAGTTACCTTTATTATGATATCTATCTATTATGTCAAGTTGTACGAAGATGTGATAATTTGATTTCAGTTACATAAACAAGTAGAATCACATTAGTTCCTGAATAACAATTCTCTATTGAGAAAGTCTCGACGTTTTGGAATATGTGCTTACTCCTATACAGGTGGAATGTGGGGCCCTATTAACTAGCTTTGTTTTACGTTTAACACTCAAGTAATATATAAAGTCTGTTTGTGCTTGTGAAGCAAATCCCCATTGTATACCTTCTTATTTATTTATTTTATCTAGTTAGGTTTACTCAATTTTGTTATACTCCACATCCAAACTGATGAAGGAGTAAACATAAAATTTGAAACGTGGTTATTTTCACAATAAAGAAGTTATTGATATCAAATTGTTTTTCTTGGAATATCTCTCATGAGGAAAAGAAAATGCAGGACTATACGTAGTGAGTTATGGAATTAAATTGAGAAAATCGTTTTGCTTGATCGACAATTAGAAAATGTACAATATGTATTACCATCTTAAAGTCCAATAGTCCAAAATACACCAATGAAGCTAATACCCATGCTGTGTCTACTCTATCTTGGTGAAAAAGGTCGTTTATGCTGAAAACAACCTTTCAATGTTCCAGCTATCTGCAGCCAGCGCCTGTGGGCGAGGCCATAGTGATAGACGCCCAGACCCTGAGACTGGGGAAGAAACTGGCGTTTCTCACTGTCGACATAACGAGAAAAGAGACTGGTAAACTGGTGGCCCAGGGCAAACACACAAAATACATGGACACAATTGTGAGGGATTAGTCTAATAAGCCCAACTAACGAATGTACCGCGGGAGAAACATTTTTATTTAATCTAGAAATTTGGTTTTGGTGACCTTATACAAAAAACGTCATGAAGTCAGTCAACAAAAACCTGTGTGTGCTTGTGCAGAATAGTGATTGTTGTGAAAGGTTTAGTTCAATTAGTAAGTATGAAGTCGAGCCCTGTAAAAAGCACGTCATTTAAGGGATATGTGTAATGTTGTAAGATCAATTAACGTATTCACCTATTTACCTATTCACGTATTCAAATGAATTTCCTCAGCGATCCCGGGGGTGGGGATCCCGGGGGTGGGGATCAGAGGGTTCTGATCCTCCTTCCTCCTGCTAAATCAGCGTATGTGAATCCGCTCTCGCTCCTTCCTAATACCCTGATCGCTTCCGGGGAAAATGCATCGTACGCCTGGATCGGCTTGATATTCGTGGTTAAGTTCACCTGTCTTTTTGCAAGGAGCGTGAAGCTACTACCTTGAACTAAACGGATTTTCCATACGGGTTGTGCCGCTGACTGGTTAAATAGCTAGCGATACGAGGCTTTTGGCTTGAAAGACATCAGGGTATTTGGGAGGAGCGAGGGCAGATTCATATATGCTGATTTAGCAGTATGATCCTCCCTGGATTTTTATTTAAAAAATCGAAACGTTCGATAATCATGCTACAGCTGATTGTTTACTTGGCCCCTTGTTAAAAATTCCACCTCTGACATCTGCTCTTGTATGTAAAAATTACTCATACTTTGTTATTTAGTTGAATAGAGGTCAAACCTGACACTCTTGATTCTAAGCATTCTTGTTGATAAGTTGTACATCATTTATGGGTTTCATGACTTCACCAGCACCATCAGCCTGGTCATTGAAATCGTCCTTCATCATATCAAAATATGTCTTTGTATCTTCAAGTCTTGAATCTTGACAGGACTCGTTTTTTTGTCCCTGGGGTGATTCAAAAGGTATTTTGTTGTTCTCCGACGTCCGCACTGGCCCTTTTTGAACCTCTCGGGTCACATGTGAGGAACAGAACAGTCTGGCAGTGGCCAGTGTTGACACGCGAGGGAACGGCGGCAGATCGGGAAACTGGGACGTATTGATGTCGGATTGTTGAGTTTAACCTTAACCACGATACTCCATCAACTTATTTTTATAAGCTCTGCTTTACCTATCTAGTATTCTTATTCACCCAAGTAGTGATCAGAGATTATCTAAAGTACTAGATTGATTATCATATTGTTTTATCTTTCTGCCGGATAAACGGGTCTCGTCTAAGTTTAAATTTCGTGACACTTAAGAATAATGGAATTTAATGACACCTGTGAACATGGTTGTCGCCAACACAAAGCTAAAAGTCATTTCTGTAATTACCACATGGAGATGATACTTTGATGGCTCTCTCAAAGTTATCAATTAATCAATGTTCTGAATGCAGTTGTATTACTAAAAGACCTTTATACAATAACACTTTCCTATTACAACAAATGTCCTTTTTGCGTGATTGTTATCAACTTCAAAGCTACTTAAAATACGGTAAGTGATAGATATCTTTACGACTGGATCTGAGTACCATGACTGCTGACTGAAATTTTCTTTATCATGACTCTAGAAAGTATATTATTCTCTTATATGCGCTCTTACATTTATGGAATGTGAAGTAATTCTTAGAACATGCTGGTATAACATAAACTCGACATACGTACCCTGCAGGGCACTCACAATCTCCGGAATGCACGTTTCCTGTTCATTATGACATCACCAGCAACACTGTATAATCGGCAATGCATTACGAACTTATTCTCTGACTTTGACCTCCCATATAGCAATGACTGTATCTTCTGTTATGACAGAATATTTGGAATTAGAATTTGTGCACATGTCAATCTAAATAAAACCACATAGATCTCAGTTGCCGATAGACACTCATTTTCAAAACTAAGAAAAAGTTAATGATATTGCATTTAAGTCGGTTGTCCACGTTTGATATCTGAGGGCTGTAGAACATGTTCCCCCAAAGGTGTATTAAAGGGGTAAGACCTGGAAACAAAAGTGGCATTTTCTTGAATAACTGTGCTCGGGAGAACACTGGCGTTTCATGAATACCAAAACGAAACATTTCAGTGATAAACTTACATGTAGTGAGAGCAGCCATGCAGTCATCGGCGCCTGGGCCTCACTTGTAGCGCAAGCGGACGAGGCCCGTGAACCAGATTGTTATGGAAATGTTTATTTGAGAAAAAAATATTTTATTTTGATATGTACTGAATGAATTCTAGAATATAAATGTTTGACTACTCAATGATAAATTCTTCCTGATTGTTGGTCAATTGTCAGTCTTCACAGGATCCTTCAGGATGACTAGAAACTTCTCCACCGCAATCGTATCGTTGTTTCCCAGTGGTTGTGATGATTTCTGTATGTTCTGATGAGGGTGTTGGTAGATGGACAACTAGTCTTACAACTTCTCAAATGAGTACTTTCCCTTAATTCTAAACTCATGCTATCTGTATACCAAACCCAATACCTAAGTAAACATTATCATTTTGTGAATAAGCGTTGGCAAGACATATCAAATATGGTGATTGTACAAATACGTTGTTGTGCACCATTTTGAAGAATGGGAGTATATTTTGGATTAAATTTAATGAGGAAAAGAAGGAAAGGCATATCTTAAAAATACCTTGCATGCGATGTTTCAGCACCTCATTAACCATGTTATTGTTACATTCGTTGTATGGTGACTATTAGACTATAGATTATATGATTATCCTTTTGGTTTATTATAAACAAAAAAGATAAGGCCTAACTACAACAAATAACACTAAAATAAATTCCGTCAGATATATCCGAACAGTTAAATATTATTTATGGTTTTGTTGAATTTTGTAAAATAAATAACCTTATAAATGGAAGAGATAATCCGAAATAAGGAATTATTAGTGTGCGAGTGTATTCAAGTGAAAGTTGTGTATTTCCCCCCCCCCCCCCCCCTACAAAAACTTAATCCTTTGTCGATGCTTTTTCCAACCCTATCAGAGCAAGGAGTCGCTCGATATATATCTGTAAAATAATTCATAAACAAGTTATTAACTATAACACAAAAATACAAAACGTTTGTTGAGGACATACTACGACACACTTCATGAGTTACAATTCTTTACACGATTCTTCTCTATCATTTTTTTCGATAACTATCCAGTTTTATCAGATAAATAGGGCAGATCGAATATATATCGAATCCCAAATGTTACATGGAGTGACCCACATACGGAGATATCAGGCTACCATTCGTTTCAGCAATGTTATATGTAACTGCGTGATTACCAAGTGTATCATGTCTGTACCTGCTCTTGTTGCCTGCAAAATATCGATCCAACACTGTACTTTCTCTTTCGAAAGTGTGTCTCTGTTAATGTTATTTATTTAAAATTCCTCATTGAAGATAGAATTTGACATGAAATCTTCATCTTTAATCGAAAGGTATATAAGTAAATCGAACCTGTGTTTTGAAAAATTAGTTTCTAATATATATTTATAATTCTATTTATGGACAGTTACGTCACAGCAAACGTCGCCGAGTATTAATGCAAAGACCTTCACATTTCAAAGTCAACTTTCTTTCAGTTGAAGATGTGTGTGCTATAACCATGTGAAAGGATTGGATATAGTCTATTCGGGATTGATACTAAGGTAAACTGTTAACATAACTTGTATTACCACTAGTATAATTCAAAAATAGATCTGACCATACATTAAGCCTCCACACACAGAAAGTAGGTTACGCCATGCAGTTGCTAATTATTAAAAACATATGGAATATTCCGAGTTTAAAAAAATTGCTCATTCTTAGTAATTTGATTTGATTAATTTCAATCAGCGCACCAATAATTCTAAATGCGTGTAAATATTTCTGAGAAGTTTTTCATTTTGAATAAGAGGTGTTATATTTTGAAAGGCATATCATTGTTACAGAATTATTTCAGATTTGTATGTGCTTTGAGGATGAAAATATTAAAGTTTGTAAAGGTTACCTAAAAGAAATCATCGAGCGTACTTGAACTCAAACTGTAATAAGCATGGTATCCAGTAGTCCAACATCTTGTATTGTACTCCATTTAGATACTTTTGAATAATTAAACGAAGTGTGATATATATCTATTATTTCAAGATGTACGAAGATATGACAGTGTTATTTCAGTTACATAAAGAGATAAGAACAGCTACATTTCTTTTTTATTCACATTCCCACGCTCTGCCTATTCTTACGCCAGCCCAAATGACTTGCTAAAATAGGCTGGTTCAATTTAAAGCCATTTGATGGAAGATGTTCTTTATTGAGAAAACCACGACGTTTTTGAGTATACGCTTTCCGTAGGTGGGATGTGGTGACCTACAAACTTTGTTTTAAGTTTACCACTCAAGTTCATTGTCGCCTCGTGTTTGTATCGCAAATCCCAATTGTACAACCTTCTTATTTATCTATTTTTCTAATAAGGATTCGTGAGTATTATTGCTTTGATACGTTTTCTGTATCCCATTTTGTTATCCTCCACATGTCAGTTGATGAAGGAGTAAGCATATACTATGAGATGTGCGGATTTCAAAGCAAAGGTGTTGTTGATCTATTGGATATTGGTGTTTCTATGTGCCAGTTATAAAGACGCTTCAAAGCCCTTCATTATACGGGTCGTGTCCAGAGGAAAAGAAACATTGGTCATAATTGTAAGTGGAGTCAAACTCTGAACTAAAAGTCCAGTACAAAAGGTAGTTTGCTATGTAAAATAGTTGAGAAACGAATTCCTTGAGAGAAAGAGAAAATGTACAATATGTTTTACCATCTTAAATACACATCTTAATACACAAATACATGTAGATGAAGGAATTACCTATGTTGCAGGAGGAAGGGAGTCTCCTATGTCTTGGTAAAAAAGGTCGTTTGTGCTGAATGAGGGTTAGCAAGTGGCCAGATAGGAGTGAAAATAGATAAACTTATAAATATGTGTCATCGTTTTAAAGTAAGGCATTGTTTTTTTAGCTGTTATTATTCACTCACTTAAACATTAAAACTACTTTTGAAGTGACTGTTGTTTTCACCATGTAAATACCAATGGAAAAATATCAACTGTCCTCATAAGTTACTGAACCGTATACCTCGAACATTGTTGAGCTTGTTTTCGGCCGCGTGCAGGTGCAATTCTCTCCTTTACCATTCTTGAGTTACCAAGCTAACGTCTCGGGTTTGGCAGTTCCATTGTCCGCATGAAATCCGCGACCGAGATCATATCAAATGCTTGGGACGTGGCAGGCTGTCGACCATCAGAACTTCTTTTGTCCTTCCTCCAGACATTATTAATGTTGAGAACCTCAAATTTTAATAGTTACATTTTGTTAACAAGATGTAGACTAAAAGTTTTAATTTCATTGTTTTATCTTTGCCTAATGATGGTGTAGCAGCGGCCATTTTAGATTTAGCCTTGATGTGCCCTCAAATATAGGCATGGAAAGCCCACCCTCAAATATCAATTCTTTTTCTGTCCACAAACCATCAATGCTAATTCTATGATGCGTATATTTTTATAAAGGCTTAGCAGGGGTGCAATTTTAAGGGGAAAAGCTTGTTTCCGGATGTTTACCTTTTTTTAATGAAATAATGCGGAATGTTATTAACTATAAACTATGTTCATTTCATTTCAAATTACCCAAATTTAAAGCCTGTAGCACTGCATACTTTTAGGTATAGATTTGATTTTATCTTAATTTCTGTTAACCCTATTTGGGCATAACAGAATGTTGAATATAGTCATTTAGCTATATATGTTCATTTCATTTCATTTTATTACCATTGGGCCGAATCTAAAGTATGTGCGACCACAAATGAAAAAGATACATAATACTTTCTGTTTTCTTTTTTCTTACCCCAGAAAATACAGACGACTTTACGTGTTTCTGTACCACGACAAATGAAAAGAATTACAACATAGCTCTTTCTTCCTCCCAGTCTGAACTCTGCGTGTTGGTGTTCTTGCTACATTACAGTACTTCAAAAACATGATATATCAGCAAGATTTTCCGGATAACAACTTCTTTATTGTTAAAATCATGACGTTTCGGACAATACACTGACTTCTTAATCAATTTTGTTGCTAAAAGAGTAATCTTATACTCCGAGATTTCGAGATTTTCAATAAAAACAATTCATCTAGAAAAACTTTCTTTTTAGCTCACCTAACCTGAAAGACCCGATTGGCCCTATGGCATGTCATGTCGTCCGTAATCTTTTAATTAATTCATCTTCTTCTCCACTAAAATTCACCCAGAAAATGTGAAATCTTGTGTACAGCCTCCTTGACTAATAAGGCTTTCAATTTATAGGTTTGGTGACCCAGTGGTCCTTAGTAAGAGCAACAAAGACCACGCTCTAAAAACCTACTTTCATGTTCTTCTCCAGAAGGAAAAGGCCTAGTAGGTGAAAACTTGTGACTCCTGAGCTAATGGGGATTTATAAGTTTGGTGACCCTGTGAATCACTGGGACCACGGCTTAAAAACCTTTTTTCATCTTCTTCTCTAGAAAGAAAGGCCTAAAAAACTAAACTCTTATGTAAAAATTCCTATGCTAACGAGGGAGTTACTGATCCTTTGGAAGCTCATACAAACTCGTCTAATGACCATTTATTAAATGAATTATCAATAGCCCAATGAGTTACAAAGCCAATGGCCAATATCTAATGACACAGTTGATCATTTAGAAGATAAATAGTTGCGTTTGTAAAATTCCCGGGATTCAATGTTATTCAACACCCGCAAATTTAGTTTAAAACCGACGGCGTTAATTTTACAAATAATATAAACGATATAGATTTCATGTCAAATTTTATCTTCAATGAGTAATTATTAAATAATAAAATTCACATAAACAGATTTTCGAAAGAAAAAGTACAGTTATGTAAAAAAAAACTTAATCCTTTGTCGTTGCCTAAACCTACCCTTTGAGGGCAAGGAGACGCTCGACATACCTGTAGAAATAATTCAGAAACAAGTTACTGACTAAAATAAAAAAATGAAAAGAGTTTTTTAAGTACAGGCTACGACAAACGTCATGAGTTACAATTCTTTACATGATTCATCTAAATAATTATTTTAAGAGCACTCACTTTCCTTAATCAGATAAAAAAGTCAGATCGAGGAGATCGAATTTCAAACCTTACACGGAGTTAGCAATATAAACAGATATACATAGATAGCAATGTTATATGTAACTGCGTGATTACCAAGTGTATCATGTCTGAACCTGCTCTTGTTGGCTGCAGAATGTTGAGCAACAACTGTACCTTCTCTTTCGAAAATCTGTTTATGTGAATGTTACTATTTAATAATTACTCATTGAAGATAAAATTTGACATGAAATCTATATCGTTTATATATATATAAACCTTTTGGGAAATCAAACGTGTTTGTGAAATAATATATTCTAACTATAAACACTTACGTCATAGGATTAAAGCAAAGACCTTCACATTTCAAAGTAGACTTTCTTTCAGTTAAGGTGTGTGAGCGGCCCGCTCTAACCATGTGAAATGATTGGATATAGTCTATTCGGGAAGGATACTAAGCTTAAGTCGTATATATAACTTTTAAGGTAAGTTTGAATCTGAATCTTCCATCGTTTGGTTTCTTTATTTGATAATAACTTTTGTAGTGACTATCAAGGACATTGTGAACAAATATGATATTTTTTTTTAATTTCCGTTTCCATTACTACCTTAGTTTATGTAAAACTTTTCATTCTCAAAAATAATTCTTTTATATGAAGTAGTCGTTACAACTAGTACAATTCAAAAATAGAACTGACCATATGATAAGCCTTCACACAAAGAAAGTAGGTTAGGCCGCAGAGCTCCAGATAAGCTTTTGGCTATGTGGGTATGATACCCAGATTTTTAGAACTGAGTGGGTATTTCAAATATCAAATGGGTATTCATACTTTTTGATACCCAACATTTTTTCGAAATCTGAGTATTCATTTCATACGTACAAAAACCTTAAACATGTTATTAAATTCTAATCAAAAATAAAGCAAGACAAGTTATATTCACGTGTTAACCTTATTTCCATAACCAAATTCTGTATATTTAGTTTCATCAACCTCCGTTTAACATTTTCTTTAAAGAGATATGGGAAAAGCCTACCTTCTGCTTGTAAATGATCAGTAGTAACAGAACATATTAGACGTGTCCAAATGATAAAATTTCTTTTCAAAGGCAACTGATTGAAAACTTGTACGGTAAAACGTCAGAGTATTTATTAACTCAGTCGGCATTGGTATGTAATTGTTACCAATAATGAATTAATCTAAACATGCTTGCGAATATCCCTGACCGGATTTATTTCTTTTTTTTTTACCAGCGACTCTCGTTATTGTTTTCTTGCATAATCTTCATAAAAAACCATCATTACATTCTACAACTATACCACATATATATTGAAAATACGTTCTCAATAACAAAAAATATGTCAAATGACTATTTCTATGTGCTGGTCTAAACTAAACCTTTTTCGAGCCCTAAATCTGCAGAAACCAACACTGACGAAACGCCGTTGGGAAAATAAAGTAATCATGCTAGTTGCGTGTGCACATTCAAAGTCAGTAGGCCCCAATCTTGCATAAAACAAACGGTGTTAAACTCCTCACACGACTCGGAATTATCAGATCAGTTATATGAATTGGAGCGAGTTCTAAATGGTGTTCAGAGTAGTAAGCGAAGCCGCTTTGCACAAAACATTGCTCGGAGATGTTTACGATGTAAAAAGACTGTTGTAATTAGATCTACCAGTGACTTAAAGTTGAGATTTTCACGTACATATTTTGATTCTTGTTAATGACACGATTCGCATTATAATTTTTATGTATTGGGTAAATACGCATTGCTAATTTGAGAAGCGTAAACGTAGATTTTTTAGTGATTTTCATTACGCAGACAATTTAATTTTCTTGCGTATTCTGACTTTTCTTCTGAGTAAAATACGCAAATACGCAGCTTATCTGGAGCTCTGTCAGGCCATGCAGCTATTATTCATTAAGAATATGGTGAACATCTTTGGTTTGTATTCGCTGCTATTCTTTAATGTGGCTGAAATACTTCGTCTTGAATGTTACGAATTTGATATATAAAATATGAAATGCCTCATTGTTAGTTATATCAATTTGATTAATTACAATCAGTGCACCAATATGCGTGGAAATATTTCTGGAAAATTTTAAAACCAAAATCGGTGCACACGTACCAGAAGCAAGTGGAGAAAGATGATGTGTCAAAGCTGAGTGTTTAAAATTGTTAATAACCTGTATTATGACGACCTATTTGTGATGTGAGGGTTCGTCACAGCGCGGCTTGTTTTTAATGTCATGGAACTTGTTTTTCTTGTCAAGTAGTGGAAGTGAAAAGACATTTTATCGTGGATTTATCAGTTCCTTGATAAAACAATTATGATCGATAAGATTTAATTTGAAAAAGATTTGATTTAGATATTCAATAATAATAATCCAGGTAAGATAAATAAAATATTGTCTTAAATATAAGGAATCATGTAAGGTAGGCCTATACGGAAGAACTCATATTTGGAGTATTGGATATGAACAAATCTCTGGCCAGCTGTGCACAAAACGGATAAATTATGGACAGTTGAAAACGGTTGAACTAGTAAATACTTCCGGTCTTCTAAAATCAACTTTAGTGGCCGAAAACGTTAATATTTGCCTTTTAACTTACGATATGGAATGCGTGAGTGCGTATCGTAGTAATACCGAGAGACATGCAGTTTCTACAATCGTCGTGTTTACGAAATTTTGGTGTGCACTAGTGCGTCTTAGGTCCTACAGACACATAAGTAATCAAGTATCAGGCAAAAACCAAGGTGTTTTTTATATCTTGAAGTAAGGCTAAATGGAATGCAGGAGAAAAAAATAATGAATATTTTATGAATTTGGAGAGGAGAATGCTTGTAACTGAATATGTTGGATAAACTAGAAAAACAAAATGATGCGGCTTGTTTTTAATGTCATGAAACTTGTTTTTTCTTGTCAAGTAGTGGAAGTGAAAAGACATTTTACCGTGGATTTATCAGTTCCTCGATAAAACAATTATGATCGATAAAATTTAATTTGAAAAAGATTTGATTTATATATTCGCTAATAATATTCCAGGTAAGATAAATAAAATATTGTCTTAAATATAAGGAATCATGTAAGGTAGGACTATACGGTAGAACTCATATTCGGAGTATTCGATTCGATTCATTTGTAAGTTGTAGAAGTGGCTTGTTAAATTTAGTCACAAAATAGGTTTTTTAACTCTCTTATGTGTTATTCAAGTTGAAATATATAAATCGCATGTACGTGAAATGACTTAACATTCATAAATACGCTTTCGGTTTCCATGAAAGAAGTAAGAAATATACCCAAAAATGTTTGAGGAACAGATGTGATTATTAAGCGAAATTGTCGGGGAGGTTGATGATTTTCTAATTATTATGATCTACTGATCAGGATATACGGAACATCCACAAAGCTCCCATTACCTTAAAGCACAATGTAACGTTACTTAATATATATTGGTTGGTAACTGATTATAATGTTTATAGATATGACTGCATCATTAATTTAATCTATTGAATGCACTATTGCACGCTTCTCCGTTTCGAATTTGCTATAAGCGATAGCGTCATAAGCATCATTTTTCCTGAATACTACCTATCTTGTTTGAATGTTAAAAAGTATAGAATCGGCCTAGTACGTTTGAGATGTTCTTGGCATGAACTGTTTATCGAGAAAGGTAGATATTTAAATATAAGGAGAAAAAAAAGATTCTGCCAGCTATGCCAGTCAAACGAATTTGAAAATAAATATATTGTTTTATTGTATTTCCTATCTACAGTAACAATCGAAAAAAATATATCAAAGAAAAATACTATGTACTTTAAATTCTCCAAACCTTTAAACAGTTTGAATAATCAAGAAATTGAAAACCTGTCCATGTGTATATTTTACGCATCGTTATACAGAAACCGTATTGTTTCATTAATGTGATAAATACGTATTTACAAATGTAAATGTATTGTACTATAGGCCAGAGGCCTTTTGAGTACTGACTAAAGATTGATTGATTGTATGCTTCACCATTCCTGCAACATAAAATATTAAGTTGTTAGTTGGTAAGTTGATGTTGGTCGTCAACCTGGGAAGAAATCTTTTCGCTCTTGCACTGTACAGGAGGAATCTTCGGAGTTGAACACTTATATTGTATTATAGATTGATATATATCGAATGGATTCTCAAATGTGAATGTTTGGCAACTTATTGACAATTTCTTCCTTATAGATTGTTGATATTGGTCTATGGTTAGTTTCCACAAGATCCTTCAGGTTGACTAGGAACTTATCCACTGCAATCTTATCGTTGTGGCGATCTCTGCTCGTTGTGATGAGGTTAATGAGGGCGTTAATGGTAGATGGGAAACTAGTCTTACATTATCTCAAATGAATACTTTATCCTTTTCTTGTCTTAATTCTAAATGTATGTATCTGTATACCAAACTTTGGCCACTACGACCATTTGTTATTTGGTGAGTAAACGTTTTCATTTTGTATAAAATTCGGGACTAAGGCCTTTGTACAACAATTTACACCATTACGAACTCCGTAAAGTATATACAACCAGATGAATATTACTTATTGTTTTGTTGAATTTTGTATATTTTAAATGTATAAGATCGTCCGAGATAAGGAATTTTCACGTCTTTAAGTAATGAAGGAATCGGTATATTTTATATATATATATATATATATATATATATATATATATCGATCAGTAGTATCAGTATCGTTCCTTCTTCAACCCTATGAGGGCGAGGAGTCGCCCTAGCACCTTGTATAAGGATCTGTAAAAAGAAGTCATAAAAAGGTTACTGACAACAAAATAATAATACAAGTTTGTTCAGGACAGACTACGACATACTTCATGAGTCAAAATTCTTAACACCATTCTTCAAAATTAATCGTAAGAGCACCATCCAGTATCAGATAAATATGGCAATCAAGTCCCGGATGTTATACAGATTAGTGAAACGTATACGGAGATATTAGGTTATCAGTAGTATCAGAAACGTAACGAATATATGTTACTGCATGCTTACCAAGTGTATCGTGTCTTTACCTGCTCTTGTTTGCTTCACAATATCGATCAAAAACTTTACTTTCTCTTTTAAAGGAAAGCTGTTTCTGTGAAATTTGTAAAATTCCTCATTGAAGATAGAATTTGATATAAAATATTTATCTTTAATCGAAAGGTATATAAGTAAGACTTTGATTAACTCGATCCTGTCTATTAAAATAGAATATCCTAAATATAACAGTTACGTCATAGTAAATGTCACTGATTTTGATAATAAACACCTCTTACATTTCAAAGTCAACATTCTTTCAGTTTATGATGTGTAAGCGACCATGTGAAATGATTGGATATAGTCTATTCGGGAAGGATACTAAGCTTAAGTCGTATATATAACGTTTTATTTCCGTTCCCATTACTACCTTAGTTTATGTAAAACTTTTCATTCTCAAAAATAATTCTTTTATATGAAGTAGTCGTTACAACTAGTACAATTCAAAAATAGAACTGACCATATGATAAGCCTTCACACAAAGAAAGTAGGTTAGGCCAGAGCTCCAGATAAGCTTTTGGCTATGTGGGTATGATACCCAGATTTTTAGAACTGAGTGGGTATTTCAAATATCAAATGGGTATTCATACTTTTTGATACCCAAAAATTTTTCGAAATCTGAGTATTCATTTCATACGTAAAAAAACCTTAAACATGTTATTAAATTCTAATCAAAAATAAAGCAAGACAAGTTATATTCAGGTGTTAACCTTATTTCCATAACCAAATTCTGAATATTAAGTTTCATCAACCTCCGTTTAACATTTTCTTTAAAGAGATATGGGAAAAGCCTACTTTCTGTTTGTAAATGATTAGTAATAACAGAACATATTAGACGTTTCCAAATGATAAAATTTCTTTTCAAAGGCAACTGATTGAAAACTTGTACGGTAAAACGTCAGAGTATTTATTAACTCAGTCGGCATTGGTTTGTAATTGTTACCAATAATAAATTAATCTAAACATGCTTGCGAATATCCCTGACCGGATTTATTTCTTTTTTTTTTACCAGCTTTTTACTCTCGTTATTTTTTCTTGCATAATCTTCATAAAAAACCATCATTACATTCTACAACTATACCACATATATATTGAAAATACGTTCTCAATAACAAAAAATATGTCAAATGACTATTTCTATGTGCTGGTCTAAACTAAACCTTTTTCGAGCCCTAAATCTGCAGAAACCAGCACTGATGAAACACCGTTGGGAAAATAAAGTAATCATGCTAGTTTCGTGTGCACATTCAAAGTCAGTAGGCCCCAATCTTGCATAAAACAAACGGTGTTAAACTCTTCACACGACTCGGAATTATCAGATCAGTTATATGAATTGGAGCGAGTTCTAAATGGTGTTCAGAGTAGTAAGCGAAGCCGCTTTGCACAAAACATTGCTCGGAGTAGATGTTTACGCTGTAAAAAGACATGTTGTAATTAGATCTACCAGTGACTTAAAGTTGAGATTTTCACGTACATATTTTGATTCTTGTTAATGACACGATTCGCATTATAATTTTTATGTATTGGGTAAATACGCATTGCTAATTTTTGAGAAGCGTAAACGTAGATTTTTTAGTGATTTTCATTACGCAGACAATTTAATTTTCTTGCGTATTCTGACTTTTCTTCTGAGTAAAATACGCAAATACGCAGCTTATCTGGAGCTCTGTTACGCCATGCAGCTATTATTCATTAAGAATATGGTGAACATCTTTGGTTTGTATTCGCTGCTATTCTTTAATGTGGCTGAAATACTTCGTCTTGAATGTTACGAATTTGATATATAAAATATAAAATGCCTTATTGTTAGTTATATCAATTTGATTAATTACAATCAGTGCACCAATATGCGTGGAAATATTTCTGGAAAATTTTAAGACCAAAATCGGTGCACACGTACCAGAAGCAAGTGGAGAAAGATGTGTCAAAGTTGAGTGTTTAAAATTTGTAATAACCTGTATTATGACGACCTATTTGTGATGTGAGGGTTCGTCACAGCGCGGCTTGTTTTTAATGTCATGAAACTTGTTTTTCTTGTCAAGTAGTGAAAAGACATTTTATCGTGGATTTATCAGTTCCTTGATAAAACAATTATGATCGATAAGATTTAATTTGAAAAGATTTGATTTAGATATTCAATAATAATAGTCCAGGTAAGATAAATAAAATATTGTCTTAAATATAAGGAATCATGTATGGTAGGCCTATACGGTAGAACTCATATTTGGATTATTGGATATGAACAAATCTCTGGCCAGCTGTGCACAAAACAGATAAATTATGGACAGTTGAAAACGGTTGAACTAGTAAATACTTCCGGTCTTCTAAAATCAACTTTAGTGGCCTAAAACGTTAATATTTGCCTTTTAACTTACGATATGGAATGCGTGAGTGCGTATCGTAGTAATACCGAGAGATATGCAGTTTCTACAATCGTCGTGTTTACGAAATTTTGCTGTGCACTAGTGCGTCTTAGGTCCTACAGACACATAAGTAATCAAGTATCAGGCAAAAACCAAGGTGTTTTTTTTATCTTGAAGTAAGGCTAAATGGAATGCAGGAGAAAAAATAATGAATATTTTATTAATTTGGAGAGGAGAATGCTTGTAACTGAATATGTTGGATAAACTAGAAAAACAAAATGATGCGGCTTGTTTTTAAAGGCAAATCATGAAACTTGTTTTTTCTTGTCAAGTAGTGGAAGTGAAAAGACATTTTACCGTGGATTTATCAGTTCCTCGATAAAACAATTATGATCGATAAAATTTAATTTGAAAAAGATTTGATTTATATATTCGCTAATAATATTCCAGGTAAGATAAATAAAATATTGTCTTAAATGTAAGGAATCATGTAAGGTAGGACTATACGGTAGAACTCATATTTGGATTATTGGATATGAACAAATCTCTGGCCAGCTGTGCACAAAACGGATAAATTATGGACAGTTGAAAACGGTTGAACTAGTAAATACTTCCGGTCTTCTAAAATCAACTTTAGTGGCCGAAAACGTTAATATTTGCCTTTTAACTTACGATATGGAATGCGTGAGTGCGTATCGTAGTAATACCGAGAGATATGCAGTTTCTACAATCGTCGTGTTTACGAAATTTTGCTGTGCACTAGTGCGTCTTAGGTCCTACAGACACATAAGTAATCAAGTATCAGGCAAAAACCAAGGTGTTTTTTTTATCTTGAAGTAAGGCTAAATGGAATGCAGGAGAAAAAAATAATGAATATTTTATTAATTTGGAGAGGAGAATGCTTGTAACTGAATATGTTGGATAAACTAGAAAAACAAAAAGATGTCATCACCAAAAAGAATCTAAAAGAATCATCCAATTTCATAGAAAATTATAAGTGAAAAGCAGGATATTTGTGAACCTATACTAACATTTGATTAATGTGTACGTGCTCAAAAGAACATGAAAAGCCAAAATCAGTCCAGGCTCATACGGTTTTAATTTTAATTTTATAAATTATATTGGAAAGAAATCGGTATAATTCTCTAATGATACAATGATATTATATACTCTAATGAAATGAACTCTGTCTGATTTTCCAAGGCAAGGTATAATTAATTGCAAGTTTTATGCGTTGTTCCATGAAATATTTCTCTTTAACTTTGGCCTTTATACTGGTCAGTTCGGCTTCATTTGACTTCGTTAGACATTCTGTCATTATATTATTTCATAATAATCTTCTTTATTTCAATTAAACTTCTCTACGTTGTTGGTTAAATGGTGAGGTTCAAAAACTACAAATCAAACAAATAAAAATCCTTACTAAAATGTTTAAAAAACCATGTTCCATTAATAACAAAAAGGTTTCTCAAAAAGCAATTGAATAACACATTTCAGAGCAAATATCTACTGCAAGATAAATATAACTTTGCCATAATACTTGAATGAAAAAAAACATAAAGATGCATAGTTATACTGCATTGAATTTGAATTACAAATTAATATCTAAACCTACTCCAAAAACAAAATAATTATTTTAATTGCAAAAATGTTTGGTTATTCAAATAACTTGAATATACATTCATTTCAAACAAAAGTAAAAAAACTCACATCTGTGTTCCTAAAATCAACCTGTTCACTTCAAAATCAGTCACTGTTTTGCCATGTGCTATAAAGCTGCATGAGATTCTCATTTAACATGTGACATGACAAGGCATGACTATATAAGGGGAAACATCCAGACTGATCCTTCTAGACTTGAGCCTGGCTCTATTAATATTAAGTAGTAGACTTTGTAAAAATGAAAACATTTTTTTGGGATAACTTTCGGAGATTAACATAACTGATAATTGACTTTGTTAAACGATAAGAAAAGATATCAAAGAAATACTTTGTAACTTAAAACTTTGATGAAGTGAAATCTGCATCCACATCTTCGTGATATAATGAACGAAACAAAAACAAGCTTTTTGAAGAAAAGAGTTATGGGGGAACATTCTAGAAAACATTTCGATTTGATACTTAATGTGAACATAAATGATATATCTACCCTTTTGGTTACTATTGATATTCAAAAAGATATAACTTTGGAAACATTTAACAACCTATTAATATGATTGGTTGTGCCTCTCTCAAAGAAGCTGTTTTAATAAATATAAACGGGGTAGACTCTTTATTAGAATACTGTAGTTTTAAATCACTTGGTGAGGGCATTTCGATGAACTTCTACCTATATCATAATTACTTGAATATTTTGTTTCAAAAACATTTATATGTTTTTAGCTTACTTGAACGTTTTTGAGTTAGCATTGTCAGAGGTCAAACAAAACGGGGATGATGATACTGAAATATAACAAAGTTCCTAGAGTTTAAGAGATATTTAGAGTAAAATAAAGACATTAAAACCTAAATTTTTCTATCGTTTTCTTGACGAGACGAGCTACTTACACGAATAGGATACCCCTTATTCGTGTACAACCATCATAATAAATATATATTGCATGCTTATAGTATTCGTTTACGTGTATCATATTGCATGATAAACATATATGTACAGGTTTTGAAATCCCTGTTCATGTCAAATGAATGTCGTTGTAACTGTCTATTGAGGTAAAATATCAACAATTTGGTTCCACGGCTGTTTTGATAGGGCTGTACAGGAACAGGTTTTATTTTAAATTTTTCAAATACTACACAAATTGGTTGAGGAGGATGCTATTTATGAAGTATGTTTCTCCTCAGTTTTCTTATAGAAGACTATTGAACACCATCAACATCAATTTTGTCATCAAATGATGAGGATGTTATATTGAAATTATCTCTGTGTAACATAATGGTTATGAAACCTATTAGACTATGTGTAATACTCTGCTAATCCCATTCCAAAGTAATCCCTTAGTTTGTTATAATCATTAAGCTGTTGTCAAGCGACATTGTGTTGACAACTGAGTCCGTTGGGTATATTAGACCCAGGTTTGACTTCGAAGTTCAGTTCTCAGCCATCGTCCTGGAGAGAGAGTCGACTCCCAGCCACCACCCGGCTATGGGCTGGTGACAACCACGACCAGCTATGTGAGAAAAGACGAGCTTGGTGTTGCCCAGGGAAAGCGGGCTAGAAGGCTCGATGGCCAGAGTAGTACTTGGAAGAAATAAAAGCCAAGAAAATACACGTCTCGTCTTCTTGTTGAATCTTTCGAAGTGTGTGCCTGCTGATTGTGCTACATCTGTTCATAAAACATGGCATGAATCTTACACAAAACATGTTAAATGGAAATTCGTGATCTATCCTTTATCTGCGAAAACCTATACTATTCTTTGTTTAATCCTACAAATCTGTAAATCCTTATTCCATTGTTATATCCACACGCATCTCTGTAATGTGCATCTCTGTAATCTCTGTAATGTATATCATTGTATATGAGCCAGAGGCCTCAAGTACAATAAACTTCTTTTGACTTTTGCCTTGAACACCTCTTCCTTTCAGATCCCGTCCCTCTTCTCCTTGACTAGTATTTTTTCTGCAACTTATCGGGTAAGTGATGTTTTGAGGTTCCGAAAATAACGTGTACTATGTATGTCCCTTCCTCTTTCTATCTTACAAAAAATTCGTCCTCTTTATAGAATATCAAGATTCTTTCCCTACCCTAAAGACGGAATAGAATTCAGTTTGCTATCTTCGTGTATTAATTTTGTGCTAATTTGTTTTATAATACTGTTGTACCCCATTCTGTAGGGTTAAAATATACACAGAAGCCGCTGTTAGAAATGGGCGGTATATTCATATCCTTGTAATATCTTTCACCCTCATGATAAATTTTGTAGATAAGTACTTGCCATATCTTAACAACAAGTATTCCTTTCAGAGAGAAATGACTGTTTCTGAACAGCAACAATGTCAACAGTATACGTATTCCCGTCATGTTCTCTCTCCCGTCTTAGGGTCGAACGTATAGGTTGACGCTCTCCCTTCATAAACTGGATTACAACCCCGCTAAACCCTGCGCGCTGTGACATACGGTCTAGCCAATCAAATAGATAGCGAAAATATTTACGCAACTACAGATCATATGCGATCGCTACGACAATGGTAATCACGTCCGAGTCCAGTTTAGTAATCTGTTTGAGTTAGTACACATTTCAACCATAAATCGATATTCGCATGTCAAGTAGCTGCGGTAAACTTGGGTGACTCTCTTTTGAGAGGTCTATATGCTTTACCCTGTGGTCCAAAAAAAAAGAATGCAGTCTATTAAGCGAGTTCGTTTATTAGCTATTTTTGGATAGCTTACAGAACATAGATCACAGCGCAGGGTCAAATGGGGTTATAACCCAGGATTCTATAGTGGAGCCTCAGCGTATACGTTTGACCCAGATACAGGATGTCACGTTCTCCTGATTTTTCGCCTATTGAACGTTTGTAGGGCTGTTTATCGGGAGTAGTAAGGAGCGAGCATACCCTAATTCTAATTTGAGAGAGTAAAAATAAGCTATACAGAACAAATAGGGAAATGTTCCAAAGGGTATAACGTACCGATGACGCTGCATTCTCATACCCTGGGTTACAACCCCACTCAACCACGCGCAACCATATACACTGGTAAATAAAAAATAAAAAAAATTGTGGAATGCTGTAGTAGTGTAGTATCACTATTTTTTTCAACAAAGTCTCCTCTGAAACCAGTACATTTGGTCCAGCGATGTTTCAGCTTCATAATGCCGATCTTGCAGAACCCCGGATCCTGGGTCTAAAAAAATCTCCCTATGGCAGCAATCAGGCTGTTTTATCAGAAAACACACGTCCACGTAAATGGTTAATCAAATTGGGGAAGAGAAAAAAACCCGATGGTGCCATGTCTGGGGAGTAGGGTGGATATGAAATAATTTCAAAGCCACATTCGGTCGCGGCATTGACAGCAACATGTGATGTGTGAACGGTAGCATTGTCCTGATGGAGCAGCACTCCTGCAATGAGCTTCCCTCGCCGCTTCGCTATAATGGCTGCCCTTAATTGTTTCATTTCATTAACATGATCTGCTCCGTTAAAAGTTAGACCCTTCTCCAAATAATCTGTGATGATAATACCTTGACTATCCCTTAAAACCTAGGCCATCATCTTTCTAGCACTTTAGACTCGCTTGAACATTTTTGGGAGGCATGCTTCCACTGTTTGCTTTGGTTGTTTATTTCAGGGTCAAAGTGATGTACCCGTGTCTCATCTTGGGTCACTAATCGTTTCAGGAAATAATCCCTGTCACCCTAAATCGGGCCAAAATTCCTTTTAAATGTCCAGGCATTTCTGTTTCTGGTCACAAATTAACATTCTTGGCATCCATCTTGCTCATGTGAAGAACATCTGTCTGGTTTGTTTAACGTAACATGTTCTCTTTGGAATTACAAAAATGAATTTTTATACCGGTGTTGTTCAAGCAAGTCTTACCTAAGTACTAATGAACAAGCCATGATATAATATGCAGATAAACTTTCATCATTTATTACTATTTTTTATTCATTATCTTGTTTATCTGCTTTTCCACAAATCTTATTGTATTTACTTTTACCGTCAAGTGTACTTGTGTTCATTTTGAGTTGATATTATTGTCTTAAATTTATATCCATATGTGAATTAATTGTTGTTCTTGAATTTGTTGTTTTTTATCGAATGTCTGTCAAACGGTTAAACATTCTTAACTATTTTACGGATGTTTGAGATGAGACGATAATAAAGCACATGCCTAATAATAGGATTTCTATTGCATGTGTAAACGATTGGAAAACTAAATAATTTTGACATCAAATCAGTAAATCATCGTATCTCCATTTATTTCAGATTACAATGGCAGAACCAGATTTGGGACGGGAGAGTAAGGTAAAGATGACCTATTCAACTCATTACAACTCAAAACAAATACAAGCACAAACGCATACATGCACACGCACACGCACACGCACACGCACACGCACATACCACACACGTAGATAAAACCACCCCCATCTCCACTAAATAATATAAGAAAAAGATGCACCTATTAGAGTTAGTTCCAAAACACGTGAAGAGTGTAAGGTAGCGTTGCACTAAATTCGCGTGGACAATGATATCTACGATATGTATTCAAAATTCTGCCGACAGTCTAAAACCCCAAACAGTAACCTTTATGGTTAATGCAAGTAATGATTTTAAATTGTGTAAAGAATCGGTGAATACTTAGATCTAACGTAATAAAAAAAGGCTGCACACATTCCCAGGTCAGTCGTATTCACTAATACAACCTATTTTGTGCTTACAATCCTGTATTCCCTCAAGTACTTTGGCCTCGAGATCGAGATCGAGAGAGAGAGAGAGAGAGAGAGAGAGAGAGAGAGAGAGAGAGAGAGAGAGAGAGAGAGAGAGAGAGAGAGAGGAGAGAGAGAGAGAGGTGTTTGAACCTATGTAGTAAGATGTGATGTAGTTGTTTTCGTTTGAAATTTATAATCACTTAACAAATTTATCTTATTAAAAAAAAAGGTCTTTCAAAAAAGTGTGAGAAGCGTCATGAATTATTTTACCAAAAGGTACCAACTATGATTATTTGATATCTAGAAATAATAAATATAGAGAGTCAACACAAAATGTCTGCAGACGATAAAGAATCACTTTGACGTCTGACTACACGACATTGCCTTGTAAAGGGAGTTAACCCGCTTGTAGTACCCGGGCTGATATTCATATGGATTTATGGATCGGGATGATGTAGCTGTTATGAGTTTTCGGACAGCGCAGCAATATGAGGCTCGTTCCCTCGCATTTATCACTGCAAATTGGGGGGGGGGGGGGGGGGGGGGGGGGCTTAAATTGAAATTTTGTAAGCAAAAAAAAAAAAAAAGGAAACTTGTCCCATCTTATCATTAATTAGGACATAATATTTAAATCATAATTCCTTGTTTGGTTGGATGTTTTACTCTACCCTCAGAGTAGTTTTAGAACTACCCTCGAAGTGGTGAATAATAATTGTTTTGTAACAATAGTAGACCAGTTATTGGGAAATATGTAGTAGAAAGGGGAAAATAGTCCCCAAGCCCCCCTGTCCCTACGCCCCTAAGATATATTAAATGATGATACAGTTTATAGCCCTCATGAAGCTTATCAAACGCCGATCACGGGACTCAAGCACCTTGTTCAGGCAACTGTTGTTAAAAGACTGCCCGTAATCGACTGAAAGCATAGAGAATGAAAAGAACAATCAAGATGCCGAAATGGTTCCAGCTCGTAAGAAACTCTTTTTGCCTGGTTAATCAACGAGTTTTTTTGAATGATGCACGGTCCATGTCCGTACAAAAATCTATTTTACAAGTATGTTAGACAAAATAAGTATATTCCGTCCATCAGATCATTATAGTTAAATGTATTTTTATGTATTTTTGAAACATTGATTATATTCAATTTTCTTCTATTTTTATTGAGGCTGTCCTTAACATTATACTTATGAGATTCTTGGCATGAGTGTTATCGTTCAAAACCTCTTCTGAGCATATCGTTGTTGATTGTTTTGTTTACTTTTTTTTCCAGGACGATGATGGAAAAAGATTCATAATAACAATGCAAATCTACATAAATAAAGTTGTTTGTGTATTCAGATTGTAAAATTTACTCAGGTACTAATGAGTTACAAAATGGAAAATGCCATTTTGACAATTAAACAATACCTGTTATTTCGAATATGCAGAAATGTTTCGTCTAAGTCAGCTAATTTACGCAACGAAACAGTTAAATTGACTGTAGAGTTGAAATGAGAGAAATTGGATATTAACATATTCTTAATGAAAACTATATTTTTATCAGAAAATTATCACATTTAAATCCTCTGTCAATAAATAAGTAATCTCTCTGGGCCTCTCATTTCAACTGATCTTATATTGTTTTGTCATTTTGCATTTATTATATATCAGTTATATATAGCATAAAAATGAGGTTAAAAATATACAGACACTCGTACGAATATGAAAAAAAATCAGATATCAACATGCACTCTCCAACATCATAATTGTTTTTGTTTATTTTCGTCTTAATTCTTTTAAAAGATGTCACTCAGGGTACAAAATCATGTTAAAAATGTTAGGCTGATACACAAAGAAAACGGTCCTGTAAGTAAATAAAAAACTTGATTAAGATATGCGATGAAAGGAAAATTATTTGTTTTCATATTTGTACATGTATGTGTCATTGTATTCTATCCAACAGAAGTAGTTCGGTCATAAATTCATATACGAACCTCTGTTCTCGTTCTCGGTCTAGAAATGTAGAAGCCTGATTGGATGCAATCAAGGTTATTTATGCAATCAGCGACGCCATTTTAATAGTTATCATTCAAAACGCCTCAGTTATTTCCGTATGATTTCCGAAAGCTGAACTTTATTCGAATATGCACTTTGTACTTTGAGTCTTTTTATTAATAGTAAATATTCGCCTTATTTAGCGTCATTGTATAGGCCTGTGTGACAACAAATGTGTTATCCACGCATGCGGTGTTTACATTGGCTGCAATGTGGCAAGGTAGTTTGCCACTAGGACATTATGGGTATACATTGTAGGAGTGAATTTTCTTTGCAAGATGGACCTCAATATCAATCGATTAAACCTCAATGACAGGGATGTTATTTTACAAGATGTTAACCGTCTTCTTGCCAAAAGACCAATCATGAAGGATGACAATGTCAGGCGAAACAGAACACTTACTGTGTACTCTTGCAGCATAATGTGGTAAAAAAGATTCAAAGGAATGTTTGGCTGGTGTGTCAGATGGAGAGACCAGCCTGTCCATTATCTTTACGGCTTAACACGAGGAATAAAATATGATTTGTAAGAATAAAAAAGAGATTGATGCAAGGAATTAGATTGCATCTGAAATCAGTCGTTGTGCACATGGAAGCCAAACAAAAAATTGAGGGAAAGTCAATATCAGGATTTGCAAAACATTATTATTTTCTCACGAACAATATTTTTTATTATTTACGCCTTTTTTGCTCGCACGTTCTGACGCAATCTCAACTAGCCAGTCACAATGACAGCGGCAAAAGCTCTTGGTGTCAGTGTCTAGGGGCAAGTAACTCCCGTTTCCCATTCGTTTACCTTAATCGCCGCTATCGTTATTTTAAACGGGAGGATCTGATTGGTCCGTTAATGACTAGGTTTTGTCTGCGCTAAACTGGTGTAATAACGTTCGAGCAAGGAGGATGCTTTCAGACCGTTCTGGAGAGGACAGCCCCTGATAGAATACGTTCGAATCCCGCTTCAATGGATATTTAAAAACTTTTATTCCTCAGAACACGGTCGATTTTAATCAGACTGTGTAATACACATATGGACATTTAACAAGTAATACCCCTGATTTTTTCTTTTTCATGTTTAAGATCCTATGACATTGTTTATATCATAAATATGCGTATTTAGAAACAATAATTCCTCAACGCACGGACTCAAATTCGCGGATTCAAAGCTCACTTCGGATTAAACTTGATAACGCATAATCATACAGAATGATTTCTTCATTTTAACCCCGCTGCGACGTGGTCGAGGATATATACAGCTCCGCATGTCCGATTTTGTTGCTTTTCCACAGCATTTCTTGAAAACTACATGACTTCAATACTTATGATTTTGTATGAGTGTTACCTATAGTATGTTGTCATACCTTTTAGAGCTTAAAACTCAAAAGTTTAAGGATTTGACCTAAACTGGCCAAATTTTACGACATTGTGTCTTTTTCAAAGCATTACTTGAAAACTGTGTGAGTTGGCAACTCCTAATTTGGTATGAATGTTACCAATCGGATGTAGATGTGTGTTTTAGTTTTTACATTTCATGACCAAAACACAAAAAAACTACAAGTTTACCTGTCCAAAAGTGCTTCATCACCTTCTTCCTTTGAACGACCCGTTTTAATTGATATGATGGACTACACCTGTTTTCAAAATAACTTATGTTTGATATAGGTGATGAAGCTATAGGCGGGCTACGCCCACTTTTGCCTTGTTTAAACAGTCTCATTCTAACAGCTCTTTGTCCTACTCTTTCCTATTTTGCCTAGCCATCACTTGTAGAGTGTGCGCGTAAAGTCCGAAAACTAACGACACAAATAGCAGAAGAAGCAAACGCTGGTCTACGATGTTCAACGGTTTGTATCTTTTCAATGTTAAAGACTTTAGTAAAAAAAGAAGATTGACATAAATAATGAGAATTAACATCTGACGATGTGATCAAGTGACCAAACGATCTTTAATAGTCGGAAATAAAATGGGAAAATACAATAAAATTAGTTTTTATCAATATATATGTTTATAAAACGATAACTGTATCTTACAAATTTTTAATTAAAACTATAACTACTTTCAGTCAAAAGAATATGGGAAGACGATAACTGGTCTCAAAAAAGAGATCGACGGCTTAAAGAAGAACAACGAGAGGCAAAATATCGTCATAACGGTAATTACAACGTTACTAAGATTTATACAATTCCAAACAAAGGAGATGCATAACTAAATTTCGTATTTTTGTGCAAATATTTTGAAGAAATTTAAAAGTATAATCTTGTTACGCTGTTTGAAGATTTCTGTTCAGTAAATTTTATTCAGAATAAGCATGATCTTGACATGCACAGGTGCACAAGTGTTTCAACATCACAGGGGTTCACAAATGTCAGTATCGGGTACGGCCACCATTGACATTGATTATTGCTTGGCACCGACGACCCATGGATGCAATCAAGTTGTCAATCACAGCCTGTGGGATGTTCTGCCCTTCGTGCTGAAGTTCTGCAAGAAGTCCTGGAAGTGTTTGGGGTGGTGGATTCCTACTGCGCACGCGTCGATCCAGTTCGTCCCAGAGATGCTCAATTGGAGACAAATCTGGTGACCTGGATGGCCATGGCAATGTCTGGACATTGTTACGCTGTAAAACGTCTTGACAAACACGTGCAACATGTGGCCGAGCATTGTCCTGCTGAAAGAGACCACCATGGACGTTGACGTGAGGAATAACGTAAAGCTGTAGGATCAAGTCCACCTTGCACGTGCCCATCTCATCCTCTGTTGACACCACTGGAGACGTTCCGCCAGATGACGTTGCGTTAAAAGTCCAGCCTCTCTCAGCCTGTTGCGTACCGTTTGGTCGGAAATTCGACGCAGGCATGGTATCTGCGTTGTTGTTGACGTTGCTCTCCTGATGCGTTCCCGAATTTGGAGCAGTCGGATGTACCGATCTTGGGCCCGAGTAGTCACCCTTGGTCTGCCTGACCTTGGCGTATCATCAACGCTGTTTCGGGTGATAAAACGGGTCCACAATGAAGAGATTGTTGGTCTGGACACGCCAACGTGTGTTGCAACATCTTGCTGCGTCGCTCCTGCTTGCAGTCTGCCAATAGCGTTGTTGCGTTGCGCTCTGTTCAGTCTTGGCATTCTTCAGGTCGCTGTACGGATGTCGTGTAGTCTGAATGAACAGCGGCTGATATTTCTTTTTACACCCCTAAAGCATGTAAACCTTCATGATCCCATGCTGCACGTGCTTTGGCAGAAAATGCATTTGGACGAATCGCTCGTTTTCGTCACTGAACAGAACGTAAACTTTTTGGGCCATTGCTTTTGTTAAATTTATACTTTTGAGCAAGCCTTTCTTTAAATTACAGGTATGTATTATGAAAAAAATTGACCCGTTTCGAAAAAATCAATTTCGTATGAATGTCAAGTTTTTGTTTTTTTTAAGAGTTTATTTATATATATACATATATATAAGTAAAAAGGTGACGAAGGTCGCACGTGAAGTAAATGTATATTTGAAAAATGAAATACCTCAGACGACACTTGCTGTAGAATGATATCTACAGCAAGTGACGTCTGTAGTATTTCATTTTTCATATATATATATATATATATATATATATTTGAAAATAAAATACTTCAGACGACACTTGCTGTAGATATCATTTTAATGATGACTGGATGCGTCGCATTTCGACTTGATAACAAGTCTTTTCAACAGTGTGGAGTTTTCACAACATGGCAAATATATAGGTACACATGCTTAACTATGTAACAATGTACAGATGCGTCGCATTTCGACTTGATAACAAGTCTTTTCAACAGTGTGGAGTTTTCACAACATGGCAAATATATAGGTACACATGCTTAACTATGTAACAATGTACAATAGATACATTTTTACCTATCTTTAATTACCTTTCACCTTTTTACCTATATATATATATATATATATATATATATATATTTGAAAATCTATATATATTCTTAATTGACCTTTTAGATAAATGTGAATCTACCATGAAAGTGCTGGATACTTAGGAGATAAACCTAGTGTGTTTGAAAATCAGAGACATGTTATACTGGATTGATAGCGGGTAAATTATAAATTGAAACCGAAGGCGCAGCGCGTTCGGTTTCAATTTAAAATTTACTCGCTATCAATCCAGTATAACATGTCTCTGATTTTCAAACACACTAGGTTTATCTCCTAATTATGACTTGTAAACTGCATCTAAGGTTCTAGATACATTAAGACATGTTAGCTTCATGATTCTGAATCATGTGCATTTGAAAACAATCACCGACCTTTTTGATATTCACTGTGAAGTTATTATCACCGACCTTTTCAAAACACATCGTGAAATAAGTGTTATGAGTGTGTTTAGGAACATAGATGAAAACCTATAAACCAACTTCAACTCTTGGGATCTCACTGTGCCTTTCTTTCCGCCTTTTCCTCATCCTATCGCTTTAAGCTTCGTTACCTGATGGAAACAACTGACCTATTCTTCAGGCAGACAGAAGACAGGGTTGACAAAGTCTATACATTTATCTGGTTCTTGTTCCTTTTAAGCTCCGTCATCAATAGCAATATAGATATTCGTTGTTCCTTTATTTACAAGAGAAAACTACCAAAACAAACAAACTACGCCCGGAGTTTCAAATTCTTGTGTTGCATATCATTACTTTATCATTGATGTCATCTTTCCAAAGAGTATGTGAATGTGGTAGAAAGTACCATTTAAGGGTTTTCGGTGTAGTGTAATGGCAATATATATGTATGAAGTCAAATTTAGATCGATAAAGGACAATGGTGCTACCGGCGAGCGTCAATAACTAAAAAGGAAATGTGGAAAGAAGGAAAGATTCGATTCCATTGTGCTTGATAGGTTTTATCTATGTAAATCGGCCGTTGGAGTTGGGCTTTTGCACAAAGTAAGGCACGTCATGTTTCAGGCGTTGAAAGGTTAATATATATGTGAGATATTTTCAATTATAACATTATCTATATGGTATTTTAACACGAATAAAAGCCAAAACAAAATCGTGAAAATCCGTACAGTAGAAATAAATGGTAAATGTTATTTATTCGAAAACTCATAACTATTTTCTCTTATTTCTCCATATACCTTTAGAAAAATACGGAGACAATTTCTGAACTGGTAGCACAAGTTTCAGCGATCGAAGAATCGTCAGGTACAAAAACAAACGATATAACAGATAAGACCAGGACATTCATGAAAGACGTCAAGGAGGAAATTTCCCGTTCAAGTCAAGGTGTAAATAAATTGAGAATCGACGTGGCCAAAATGGAACAAGGCCAGGAGGAATTATCCCGTGGAATAAGGGATGCTATAGAAAAGATGAAACGTGACGGAGAAGAAAAGCAGGATGAAGTTATTAAAATACTTCAAGTAGTGGTCGATAACCAACAGGTATGATAAACTGAGGTTTTGAAAGGATGTTTTATGTAGGACTCATGAACATTTTGTATTCTGAGGTGAAATGATACCGGTTAACAAAGACGATTTTGCTCTGATTCGAAATTAAGTTGATAAATTTAAACTTTCTTACGTAGGGAACGCTTTTGAAACACATTCACTGACTTTCAAATGTAATGAACTGAGAATAGTTGTTATCAAGCAATGAAAATCTTCACGGCACCAATATGATTGAACAGAAACAACGACTGCAGGGACAGCGATATGCTTCCACTTCTACCCTGGAATCTGACGACACGGGGTTCGGAGAGCCGACTATGCTCGAAGATTTGGCGGAGGAAGCAGAACCACTACCTATCGATAAGGTACGTTTCCGATTTGTGGCTTCTTTGTGTTTTGAGTCTATCAATGTTAAGCAATCCTAAGTCCTCTAATAAAAGTCTTCGATATTGGAGGATAAGTGCATATTCTTTCTGTTATTTTTTCAAACAGGAGGTCTTGGTGAAAAAACGGATCAATAATTTCGCACTGCAGGTGGAGACTCGCGTTCGTAAGTTCAGATTTTCTATTCAAAATTCACAATTTCCAACTTTTTGAAGAACATAATTTACAACATTACATACTTATTTCAGATAGATGCAATAAAAGGTCTATTTTTCGTTCCGTCATTTTTGTGTTAAAAGTTTTTAAAAGTAGCATAAGTCTGTTATTGACAAAATGGTAAAATTGTATTACATATGATATTTAACATTTATGACAGTGTTGGGTACAGCTTTTGAATATAACTAACCTGTCAGGTAAACTAACTCTCGAATTACAATATAGTATTAACAGGTTTCAATTAATGCATAATCTACAAAGCGCCGAGAGAAATTATTATTATTGAGAGAAATATCATTCTATCGGCTGCATTTTTGGAATGGTCACATGGTTCATTGGTCATCGATATGCATTAATACAAATAGAACAAATGGCATTGGGTAACACTTCTTTTCGAAATTTCCAAATGTAATATAGGGCGAAATATCGGCAATGAGGGAAATTTATCAGCAGATCAGTATTTACTTTGGGTAGACACAGATTATTTTTCTATTAATTGTCTGGGTTTTCTTTGAGTTGTTAACAAAATACCCTTGTTTTCTTTACCATTTACAAGTAGAACACGTGCTTAGATATTTCTTATCCCGCAGACAATCGGGTGAAACTACTTGCCCGTCATCTTGGGCTGGGCCAACAATGTATCAATGATATCTGCCTCAGACAGACACACATCAAGGACTACCGCAATCAACTCTTTGATGTCATCGAAGCCTGGTTTGAGAAATGCAGCAGGGAACGTGAAGTGATCACGATGAATGCATTTTTGAGGGCTCTTCATAGTACTGGTTTCGAATTTGAGGGAATGGATTTCAAAGGTTTAACTAATATTTTTTCATAATCACTCGTAAGAATTAAACTTTTATATCTAAATACCTCAAAAGTAACAAATAAACGAAAGTAACACACAATCTGAAGATTGTTGTTCAGCTCTTTGGGGTTTTAAAATCAATAAAAGAAGCAGAAATATGTTATATCGGAAATAAATAATTAATAAATAAATAAATTATTATTTTGAGAGTTGATAGACTTGTCAGATAATTATCATTTGAACGGTTTTAGTTTGTCCAATGTGTGTGGGGCCACCCTTTTCACAGGAAATGATATAAATAATTGTTTAATTTGCATGACATGTTCCTCGTTAAGTTGATTGACAAAGTATATATATGGTCTATCTTGTTCTTTAAAAGGAATTAAAACATTATGACGGATTTCTACTGGTTTCATAGTTAAATCTTTAAGGAGAATGAGAGAGTTACCAAAGACTATATTTATATCGATATATATATTTTTAAAAGATAAAATGCTAGCCGACGTTAATTTGTCAGCGTGAAGTCATCAATAATACATTCTCTTACTTTCAGTGAGACCAATGCCTGCAATCGACCAAGTTATCATTGAAAAAAACGTCCCTTACCTGGCTAAAAATATGATCGTCAATGTCACATTGACGGAGCTAAGAAAGTATGGTTTCCTTAGCCCAGACCTCGTCAACTACATCTTGGATATCAGCTCTGCAATGGAGAGAGTGTCACGCCTTGTGGAAATCTTACCGATTCTCGGAGACCGCGCACTGCCCGCGTTGATAGAAGCTCTTGAGAAGTCAAGTCAAGCACACATTGCAGAAGTTATCAAGCATTCGTACCCCAACAGATTTCACCGTAAGTAGAAATTTATCACACTGTTCAATCAGAGTGTGACTTATAAATTACCTATATGTGCTTTTAGAGAAAATATAGAGACAAAAATACGATTAACTATTCTTCCAAAGGTTATAACGTCGTGTTTCCTTTCAACAGAGTTGTCTTTGCCCCAAGATGACACAGCACCAATCGCTGAAGTGGGTTTACGAAGCAAACAAGATGACACGAACGTCAAGCAGAGGTCTAGGGTGCCAATCAAAGAAACGAAAGTCTAACACGTGTAAATCCAATTTCTTTACACGTTACCAGCACATGTTAAATGGGGAAAAGTTTTCTATGAAACTGTTACATCTAGTTGAGCCAAAATTTGGTATGGGGTACCTCTGATAATACTCTTCATCGAGTTTGAGTATTTTTTTAATACAGAGTTAGGACCTTTGAATGTTTGATCGAACTTGGTCCAATTCACAGGTCTGGTAATCAAATTTCCCAAAAGGTATTATATCTAGAAACGTGAAATATTGGTTGTGATCCTCTTGATCCAATTCTAAAGTTATCCAGTTATTTTTAAGGATTTATAGGCCTTGAATGATTGATTCAACTGTGTCCAAGTCACGGATCTGATGCTCCAACTGGGACAAGTCTTGACTCATTTTACGCCACGCGTTATTATCTATAAGATGAAGGACGAGTTACAGTGAGGCTTTAGAATTTGGGCAAGAATGTTCAGTAAAAAGACCGAGCTAAAAGTTACCGGAAATACATAACTAGACCTTTATTGCCCGACGGAATTTAAGGCTGAATGTTTCTTTTGTTCACGAACAAGTTGACAACCACCTGTGCCTTTATAATAAAAGAGGCTTTCGTCTTACCAATACACCTTTCTCCGTGACGACAAATGACCAAACGGACTCTTTTATATACATAAGTAAGTGCTAGATACTTAATAGCCCGTCGTGACATCAAGACCATCAACTTCAAGCGATTCCTCGTTGTTACATTACCCACAAGCCATATTTGTTTTAATACACCAATTATGGTGAAGGGTTGCCGTCAACCTCCAAGTCAGGGCGCCTTCCCTTCCAGTACCTCTACGGCAGTTGCCCTGTCATTCATAACAACAATGAGATTTGACGTCACTGATATCCTCGAACCAAAAGATGAGTTAACGTGAAAATAAATCTGTAAACGTTAGATGTGTGGATGTAAGACCATTTGATGTTATTTGCTTGAGATATAGTTCTTATGAGATAGCTAATTGATGGAAAACTTGTATTGATATGTTTCAATAATGAAAGGGAACCTATATAAAATCACAAAAATATTCGTTTTCCGAAGCCTTTTTGAATAGTTGGTTGGAGTTGCATTGCGAATTTTATGAGTAAGGAGTTTCACATTTCAAATAATGATATAGTGACCTCATGGAGCGGATACTCGCTGTCTTGAGCTCGGGATTGTCGTTGCACAAGCGCTGCCACGGCATTATCTTCCACTCATCCCGGATCGATCCGACAAATGATTGGTCGCAATAAGTTTGCCTACAACTCTGCTAATGATAGTGATGGATTGGACATTCCTGCATTGTGCAAGCCAAGAATTTCCCATCCCCTTCCTCTTGAATAATGTCACTGTACAATAGTATAAGTACAGCGTGGTAAAATTCTAAAATGTTGCCATTTCAGCTTATTTTGCAATATCATATTGAAAGTGCGTTTAAGGAATCCATAGCTATCAAAATTTCATGCGGTCCCTTATGTATGCGCTGGGCTTAACCAAAAAAAAAAAAGAAAATATGCTCACTGAAATTCCATTAAAATTTGTACACAATTAAATCATCAAAACTTTTAAAAGATACACCAATAATTATAACACCAGTAAGGTGTCGCTTAATTAATTTCCGTTTGTATATCAAACAAGACATTTGGGTTATCATTCTTTAATATGATTAAACAACAAACGCACGGATAATGCACATCTCACATAAAACGTATCAGAAAATAGGTACGTACAATGTATTCAGCTTTTAAAGTCCACTGTAAAAGACCGGAAGTATTCAATGCAACGTTAGATACCACATAAACTGCGATATCAACATTATTCAAATTTACAAAGAAACCTGTATCTGCTATGGTTAATGAATCGGCAATGCTTTTCTAAAAGAAATGGATTCCCTTTAATAAATACTATTTCATTCTTTGTTCTTCATTAAAAACTTTTTTTTAATATAAACGGCTCCCGCGACTTACTACCGTCTAAACTGATTCGTAATTGATGCAAGTCAAATGTTACGTGTACATATTGCACCTTTTTGTATTGTTAGAAAGTTTCATGTGCTCAAAAATATCCATTTTGAGCTGTGAAATACGTACAATAGCGCCACTTAATAATACTGTGATCGCTTTGATAGCACTTAAAACACTTAAACCATCCTCTTAAACCATCCCGTTACGTATATTTGAAAACAACCGATAGTTAGAGTAAAATAATAACACAATAAGTAAGTGTCAAATCATACAAAATTTTAAACTGTATTAACCACTGTAGATTTGCACTGAAGCATTATATAAGTATTAGATATACCCACACTTCCCGAGGTGTATCGCTCAATACACCTGTTTGAATCGTGGGTCTCCGAGGCGTAGCGTAGCGAAGCCGAGGAACCACGATTCAAACAGGAGGTGTATTGAGTGATGCACCGAGGGGAGTGTGGGTATATCTGACTTATACCCCATTCCAGTCGAGTTATATTTGACGAAACAATGCTTTCCATCCTTCTCTATGTATATACGTCTTGACCTAACTAGATCAATAGAATATTAACAATATTCTTCTAATTACGGTTTAAAAACATAAACTAACTTCATTATATTAAAAATTGGTACATACTAGTACCAATACATAGGCTTATGTACGGAAAAATAACAACATATACATAACACAACAGAAAGTATCATTCTTTGTATCAGTCCTCAATAGCTCAGTTGGCAGAGTCGCTGCTCTGCAATATAAAAGTCCCAGGTCCGATTCCCCCATTCGCTGCTTATAATTCTCAATCAATTATAATAGCCAATTTTACAAGTCCCTTTGTTTGCCAAAGTTGAAGATCTCTTCTCCTGACTAAGTTTAGATGTACAAAAAAGAGTAGGTGTATTAGAAAAGTAGAGGTGTATCGGTCAATACACCTGCAGTTAGAACAAAGGAAACCATGGCAACGAGACCGGAAGTGGGGTATAATGCTTAGTTATGAACATACTAATGTATCTTTAATAGCATTATTATTATTATTATTATTATTATTATTATCATCATCATCATCATCGAGAGAAATCCAGAGGAGTGATGGTAATAAAACAACTTAATATTGTAGAAGTGACTTAAATTTATATAAGAATGATTGGGCTTCCTTTAATTGCATTGTCTGAAATATGGTAATGTGTTTGACATTCATGTCTTTTGTGTCTACTCTATGTTAGGGTTACCTATATTTTAGTGAATTGCTATATGGGACCTAGTTACATCGTATTTAAAGAAATGATGTATTTTCGTCATTCATTTTTTGTCGTTTATAAATGTTTTTATTTGCTTGTCTAGCATCTTGTATTGTCTTATTTACTGTTGCATATATAAAACAATCTGTCTTGGTTAAGGGTAACGTGTTACTATTCAACAAGACTTTTAAATCTTAGAAGTGGTGCATTAATTCGTAATATGCCTTTTAAGTTCTCTCTGATGAATGCCCAATGTTTAGATTACTAGAATTTAGCGTTTGTATTTAGCTCATTAGTCCCGAAAGGTTAAATGTACTAATGGCATGGCATTTTCAACATCTTCTCAAAAACAAAGTTCAAATTTTGTTTGGGTTTACCTTGCACCTAACTAATCCGATGTTGTACATTATGGACTGATCCTTCCTTAAATAATGGCGTTGAAGGCATTCTTCCTAAAATCTTAAAGCAATTTTCTTCTCCAGAACTTGTTAGGTCTGCCTTTACTAAACATAGGCTAGGTTGACAGTTGCGTACCAGTGACAAGCAGATCGAAACCTGAGGTCATTGTGATTTCTTTTGCGTTTATTCATGGTTTTCTTCATTTGGAATTAATGGACAAAAAAGGGGAGGTAGGATGTTGGTGAGAAATTATGTTTTTCTTCTTCAAAGAATGTTTTTATACAGTGTATACCTTTAAGTTAACAGAGATTACTTCAACAAGATGAAAGAGAGCATATGTATGTATAAGAGCGTTTAAATGAATAAGAATATGGTTCCTCCCTAACTACGCATGCTATTTTTTAAAGAATCTGTTTTCTGTTTTTAATCATAATTTTAATAATATGCAGTGACACTTGACAATTTTGGGGATGTCCTTCTCCTGATGAACTAATGGGTGTATAACTTAGTCTGTAACATAAACAATACAAATGCTGACATGCATGACACTACATTAAAAAATATCCAACATCCTTCTCATACAATGATCATCATATACATAGTGCCTGTCCAATTTTTCTAAATGAAATCTTGCGGCTAACTGATGCTGTGTTCAGTGTATTCATGAAATACGTTTTCGATAATTCACATTGTATTCATTTCATTATGTATGTCTGTTTGCGCTTCACTTACCTGCTTAGATCAAATGAACAAAACAGTTGTGATTGATATGTTCATACTATTTATATTTATAGCGGTTTTTATTTGTACGTCTATTATTATATTTTTAAAAAAAAATTTATTGGAGATAATACACTACTTTTTATCTACAGATTTATGAACACTTCACAGAACTGGTTCTCTTTATTCTTTGTATTCTCAGTTACGATTTTTTCTTAAGTCAAAAATAAAATCCTTCTTAAGTGTTAAAATTGAATATTTTTATACTTATACTTTAACTTCCATCATTGTAAACGTAAGAAAACGTACTTCATCGTAATTCAGTATAAACACTTGTCTGACATGCTTTAAAAGCACTTTGTTAGAAAACGGTGATAATTCGTATGGACTTCTTTATCTTCTTAGTAATAATGTGTAATGGGTAAATCACAGATGCAGATTAACTCTTGAATTTGAAATTTTTACGGCTATCATTACGTTATCATATATTTACAGTTTGCAGTGTTTAACATTTATTAAATGTTAGTGATCTTATCCTTATTTTGTTATTTTTCAATTAAATATTGAATTCTTCTACAAAACATTAATCACATCGTGACGACGCATATCGGGCAAAAAACCTTATTACCAACCTATGATGACTCCATTTCGTCAAACACGGTACAACTATGATATAGCAAGTTTTGTACTTCGGAAAGTCTTCACTGGTCAAAATGATTTAAATTTCTAACTTTTTATGTTTTTCGTAACACTGTTTTTCGCTTGCCCAACCTGTCTCTGTCGTTATAAAAGATAACATGAAAATGACAATGGCTGTTACCGTATTTCATGTTGGGCAAACTGACCGAGGCTGGGACACCACCCGAGGTCGCCCGAACTTCGGACAATTTGCGCTGACTCACAGTTTAGGAAATGAAGGAAAAGCGAAAATTTGTTAAACTGTACAAACAAAGAGAAACAACGAACAGTTAGAATTTGATGAATATTTGTACATTGAAACTAATACATAAGTAGAAAATATTGATAATTCATAATAATGATGACCTTGTTTTGACAGTTTTGACCATGGTTCGGACCCTTTTTATATTTATCATACTTAGTTATAATTCTTTAATTTTACAAACAAAAGTTCTGGAAACATGAAATAACATACGACTAATATATTAAACAAAATGATTATTTTACAGTTTCGCTCTTACGGCGTTTTTACGTCAAATGCCAACAAATGTCATTGTGACATCTAGCTACAGTTGCTTCGCCAAAATAGGTTCTTTGATACCCTGACGTCGCCTTTTTGGCTGCAGACACATCCTTAGAAAAACTAACCTATGCGAACCAAATCTGGGTTTGCTGGCACTAATGTTGGTGTAACCAGAAAATGAAATGATCAAACGCTCTAATATCTGGACCAATCACAGATGAGAATTATGTTTCAAACATGAAATGATTACTTTAATGTTAACGTAGATAATTAATACACTTTTAAGCCTCAAAATTTGTCTTCTAAGTTTTTCCGTTCATGAAAGCCGCCATTTTGTTTACGTATGCAAATGAGCGAGAATCACGTCACGGAACGAAGACACGTTCTCAAGACGATAGCTACGCAAACTGGGCTACTGTCTCTACCTGCTTCTTTTTTCTGGTTTCGGGGTTTCAGCATACCATTGAATTTGAACATATATAAGTTTTCGTTTATCTAATCAAAAAAATTATATAAAACTTGTTTTCTTACTTGGATAGTTTTAATCATTGCCGTCCCGATGTCAATCGCCTTCCTTATTCGTATCGGCTTGCGAATGTTGAACTTCGATATGAATTATTAGGCTTCATTTATTAAATCAAATATATGTGAGCCAAAAAAAGTCACGTTATGCTTAAGAAAAGACAAAAAAATCATTGATATATGATTCCTAAAAAGTCTCCTTATTGCTTTTTATACCAGCGGATTCATTATCATGTTCAAGTTCCGCAAAATATTCGCAATTTCTTTCTTGGAAAATACACAGTGAAAATTTTATTTATTGAGATACATAAATACATTGATAGAAAGATAGGAATCATATCATCGTCCTCTGTTTTCAAACTCTAAATCCATGTATTAAATTAACTCGTTTATTGATATATTTTCATATTTATTAAACAAAACTATTTTTAACGAACAGTGACGGAAACTACGTATCAAAATAGGAATTTGTTTATTTGAAATACACATAATGAGTATATTTATATATTTTCTCTCTTTGATACTGATTTAAATTTTGTTTTTAATGTTTAAAGATAACCAAATTGCGCAATCAGTTGTTGGGGCATTTTTTAGATACCATCGATCGACTATCGTAATCTTTCTAAAGACTGAGAAGGCTACCTTTAAAATCATTTTTTTTAAATAAAAGAAATGATATCAAACCAGTTATCGTAAATTAATTTAAACTGCAGGTTGACAGGTTTAAGCTAAATGTAACGAGTGGGTTTTCGATGTGACATACAATTTTATTTTCTTTGACTTTATTTAATTTTAGGGGATTTGTTTGTGTTCATGGGATTTAATGATCGATTCAACTCCACTTATCGTATTTTAATAACTGTGACGGTTAATAAACTCAAGGTTTCCAAAACATCATATACCTATATTGAAACGATATATTATTCATCAACAAGTAATTAAAAAAAATCTAATTTTCAAACGAGAACGAATTTATCTGATTTTGACAACAAAAATCCTTACACGTTTTGGTTCAGCTTTACAATAAATTGCTGTTACGCTGTTTGATAACTAGATGCAAATTGAATAACTTCAATCATCGGCATTACATACTATTTTTAGACAAAGTGTAACCTGAAAGTCGCCGACTACCTATTATGTCTTCAACAAAACATTGATTGCGTCCCCGCATTTGCTGCATATATTTTACGCACTCGTTTCTTATGTCCGTGACCAGTCTTGAATTTACGCATCACGTGACCGTAAAGGGGAATTCTAAGTAATTAGCATATCTAAAAATAGACTCAAGATGGCATCACCGTCCCGCTGAGTTGCAGTGAATGTGAAAATAAACGAACGGTAAAACTTATATTATGATGATCATACGAAAAAAAAATGTGCGGCCATAATATATAACAATTGAAGAGTATTTTATCGTTAATTAATAGTTACAGGACTGTATTGTTCGTTGTGTAAGTCTCTTGAAAGAGAAGGTACCGAATGAATTTGGAAATTGGTTAGGTTTTTCATGTGTAGACTCTGTAGCTATAAATTCGATGATACTTGGGGAAGAGGTTATATAGCTACAGTTCTGCAGCTATGTGACGTCATAATATTGTAACGACGGAAGCGGAAGTGTTTGGAGAATATACTTGTAACATCGGAAAGCATGATCTGCAGAGATGACAATTTCATTCATGTTTCCGCAAAACTTTGATATTATTGTACAGTCATTGACTACTCACTGCGTGTTTTGGGATGTCTGAAATTATTTTGATAAATATTCTAAGCGAGAAGATAAGGTTGAACTGTCCGATGTTAGGTCAGACCTGTCCAAACCTCTTGCGATTTCATACAGGCAATAAAAACCGTTATTTTCGGATAATTTACAAACAATTCTACATTTAAAGATAAAAATGCCAAAATTTATTCCCTTTAAGCAGTTTTGCTGATACTATCTTTCGATTGATTATCTTTTATAATACAGTGTTTCAAAATAGTTGAATAGATACACTGTCAGAACCTCGATAATAATACCGCCGGATATAGCCTGTCCTTCCGTATTTATTTTTCATCCGGAACCCCGAGACCCTCCCTCAGATGTTTCTTAAACTTTGCATCTATTTTACCCACCTACTCCAGTGGTGCCTTTTGATATTTTTCTGAAATCAAATAAATCCCTATACCAAAATGGTTTTATTTGAAATGTTTAATTATTTAATTATTATTATTTGACAAAACTGAAGTTTTTTTTAAATACTTTAATGAATTTGTATAAAAATATTAATCGGGTTCTTGTAGAGTTTTTTTTAACGACGGTACAACAAGTTTCTTGCTAATAATTCGGGAATTTGTTTGTTATCATATATAAACGTCTTGTACTTGGAACTAAACAACAAATCAGTCAAGTCAATATATCACAAGATGGTCAATGTCGGTATCGCATCACATTTACAAATAACAGGAGCTGTCTTTGAATACATTTTTCTATTTGACATCAATTCAGATACGCACTAACCTATGTAAACTCTTTGAAATATGCAAAGAGTTTGAATTGATAGCGAATGATGTACCGTAAGAAGTGATCCTCACTAAGAATAAATTTTAAGCATTTATTTCTCAATATAAATCCCATTGACGTTTGATACAACGCTTTTCAAACAAGTTGAATCCATGATTAAATAATTCTTGTTAACATTACCCATAAAAGGCTTCAACAGCAACGATATCGTCATCTGACTCAAATCGCCATCCAGAGATAAGTTTTGAGGCATAAGAGAGAAGTGTGAGGGATCAATTCAAGAAAATAAGGTTGGTGTGAAAGAAGTATGAAACCACGCTCTTGAGACGCAGCGATTGCTACCCGGAATGGTTTGCGCAGGTACATGATTAAAGTAAATGTTCCGATAATTCTCACTTATACCCTGTAAAGAATTCCTTTGAAGAAAATACATGTACATGTAGATCAGTCTGTCGTAATTTGTTTTGAAGAAATAAATCTACTTTCAATTGACCTTACGTGGCTGATGCTAGTCATCAAATGTTTTATTTTCTTTGCAAGGGCTCGCTTGGTTATGGGTAATAGGTTACGCAATTTATCAGGCTGTTCGAATGTTATTGGGCATGTTTTTTGTGTGGATTATTTCAAATTCAATGATATGAATACTGAACTTATATATTATGAGACTAGAAATTGAAACAAATGATATTCAAAAAACTGATACCAATCGATCGCTCATTCGAGTTATAAAAAAGCTCTGGTAAAAACAACTACAGCGCCGTGTCAAAAATATTTCGCAAAAATATAAAGTCAAATAAGTAAACTGAACAAAAACTTTTGCGTCGACGAAAGTCCGTGAAAACTCTACTTCTCGTATGACGACACAAACTTGACGTCTGCTCCAATGATTTAGCGCAGGCGGACATAAACAAACTTGGGTCGGAACTCGATAGTACCACTAGAGGATCAACTGGAGATTCAAATCTATTTGCAAGAAATTTCGTGCAACATGAAACGCCAAAAATGCTCAGATCGTGGCGACCTCGCGGTAAGGCTTGTTGATTGGGGACGGTAAAGTAAAACAGACGAAAGGTTTTGAGGGACAAACTTATATATAATGCCATATAGATAATGGGGGAAACGACCAGACTGACTGTTCACTCTGTGACTGTTCAGCGTATTCTTCATAGGAATAAAATTTACCGGCGTGTTATTAGGAAAAAATGTGTGTGAGAGAAGTAACGTCTGTCATGGTGTTTGGAACGACATCATCATTGATGGACAGTTTATCATGACTTAAAAAGTGATTTCCAGTGACGAGTCACAAGTTGTTATTGGTAAATAAACCGTACCGGTACCGTCCCGAGTGCAAATGTGCCGGGTCAACGGAGGGTGGAAATGATGGTGTGTGGTTGCATGGTGTATGATGCATGGTTGAGGTTATACAACATCTGCCAAATACATTGACGTTCTTAAAAATAACTTTTTAGCCCGATATTTTACCCAAACATCGTACAGGTTTCAGGATGACAACGCTGCCTTTTATCGGTCTCGGGTAACGGAGCAGTACAAGCAAGACAACTGTATTAATAGTATGCTTTGGCCAGCCAAGTCACCTGAACACAATATCATTGTAATTAAAAATAAAAACTCATTGAAATACCGTACACTATACATCAACACCGAGAAAGCCTTCGAGGAAATTCAGGCAATAGAGACAGAATTCACTTTGGAATAATAAGAAAAAGAAGAAGCCAATATTCTTCCATTCCGAGTGTTATGGTTTGTATGCAAAGAAAGGGACAACTGGCCAAATATTAAGGTTATGAATTAATGTAAATCTATACACTTTTGAAAATGCGAATCGAAGGTTTTTTACGTCTGTCTGCATGGAAATTTGCGAATACTTTTGACACGGCGCTATATGTACATTTATGTTAATATACGTTTGTACACAATTTCCGATTTGATCGATGGGCACAACTCACTTAGTCAACCTTTAATGCGGTAATCTAATCTTATAACTGACATTCATGCATTCATAGATTAAGGTGGCGGGGTTCCTCCATTTTATTTAAAAAACGCCAATAAAATAATTAAACCCGCAGGATCACCACCTTCATCTCAACCAATCATGTTACGTTCGTTTTAAAACTGCTTCTTTTGATTACAATTACTGTCTTGCAATTAGAAACATTTTTTTTTTCAGATCACTTTATTGATCTGAAAGAACGTGCATGTACATTTAACATGCCAGGAGCATTTTATCACAGATTCACTTGATTGGGTTTTTGAATCCTTACCTAGATTTATTTATTTCAACGTAAGATTCCTTTAATCTTAACCTTTATTAAAAAAATGTATATACTTGATAGTCACTCTAAATAACATTATCGCTTTGTTCTTGTTTCTGCCGCTCGCTTGTCAGTTGCAATTGTAACCATTTACCAAAAAATTGTATGGTAAGGTAGTTTTATACCTAAATAGGGTGACATTAAACAACATTCTTTACCGCCACATGTAGCATCAGAAAATCTAAAAGAGATATTAAAAGTAGTCTTTAATGTCAAGGTCTTTTGATGAATACACAAAATGACCGGGATGATGATAAGCTCAAAAGACTGGACTTTTGACTGGACATTTGACCGGGTAGCTTCTTCTCATTGAAGCGTCCTTAAATTGACAGTAATGTTAAATGGTTGAAAATAGGTCTTATTTCTTTTATCTATTGCTTCTTGTTGAACTGGTATTTGCCGGACCGGAAGAGCCACTTGGGTCGACGGAAGAAACTCTTCCTGATACTTCCGCCCAAAAACTGCTGCGGGAACATCTTTATGGAGTTATCTATCCTTGGTGACCTCATTGAGGCCGACAGCACCGGCACGTGACGTTGTTGAGGGGGCGGAGAGTCGGGCGTATCTGGTAAAATAGATGGCGAAAACACTGTCTCTTTTATTGTTTTGAAAATAATGAAATAAGCTTACGTTTGGCTAAATATATTTAGCATTTCTATTACAAAACGACTGAACAGTTTTGTACCTTTCAATTCACACATCCAATTTCCATACATTAATGCCGCACATTCATGATATTCAAGATGTTTTAAAGAGTTGTTAGATTCACATATGCCAAACTTAATCAACGGTGTCATTTGATCGCGAAGTATCGACTGTTGCCAAAAAGACACAAAAGCTTTTTGCCTTTTTACAGTGAAAAATGAAGGTAGAACGTCGCAATTCTGATCAATATCTGGTCAAATAGTCAAACGTAATTTAGGAGACTTATCTAAAACAGTCAGAAGGGCAGTTAGGAGTTGATAGTGTTTGTTAGGTTATATAACTAGTATCCATGTATATTGGACGTGATATCTACAAAAAATATATATAAACGTTCGGATGTTTGGATTTTATTTTACCACATATGACAATAAGTTTCGTAAAGGTAAATAATATGTTATGAAAATCACGGAGTGGCTCTTTAACAAGCTTGGAATCATCTAAGGAAATATATCAGTTAATCATTAGAAAAGCTTTCATCCACAACATGAGAAGATCATAATCTTGTATAAGAAGACACCTCCCCACTTTATTTAGACATAAATCCTATCTTGCATTCAGTTACTTATGTCGTGTGCATGGTGAGAAAAATAATTCTCTTATACCAATATGAGTAACATGCAAATACGGTAAACTTACTCGGAAACAAGTATGAATTAATCACTGTGAATCAATGATGATATAGTAGACTGAATTACATTGTTTGTATTCAATACATACAGTGCACAATCATTCAAGTAGAAAACTTCAAAAATACTTTTGACTTACCTTGAAAGCGACCAGGGTTTGATTTCACAATGATATCAGCGATATGATCTTGATCCGATCTCCTGAGTGCCCGGATGAGAATATCAGCAGCCCGCGGACCAAATATGGGCATGATGTCGAGAAGCCTGATGGCCTGTTCAGCAGAGGAGGGAGGTTCCAGTATGTACTGAACCAGGGAGGCGGATAGAAGGGCGGAGTCTCGCAGGTAGATGAGGACCAGGGGGACAAGCAGGTGCTCTCTGAGGACCGGGTAACAATCTTCTAGAATACACAGGTCCTCGGGGGCCACAGGGTCCGCTGGAATATAAGGATGGCAACAATTATTTTATTAACACGAGTTAGCAAGAACAGAGCGGCCCTTGAGAGACACGGGGTTCGCTGAAATATGAAGAAGTTATCAAAAACAATTTTCGACGCTACGCTTTTTTATATATAAAAACCCAAATGCATGTAATTTCTTGACCCGTTAACCGTAGATTAATCTCTCGACACCATTTATACTAATATTTAACAAATTGCAAGCCAATGAAATGGCCTAAATGTTTCCAGAGGGGGACAGACAATGACCTCTTACCATGCAGAGGGTTTATGATATGGCAGTCTGTACAGGCCTGTATGAGTTGCCCTAGCATGGTGGCGCGTCTCCCCCCTGTGCACCGTCTGTTCCACTCGCTGATCACCGACCAGAACAAACCACTGAAGTCCTCATAGAAGTCCAGGTCCTCCCTCAATCTCGTCAAGGTGCTGTGGTCTGCCAGCAGGCTGAGCGAGAAGTCCCACACTCTGTCGTCTGAGCACGTATATAGAAGATCAGGGATATTTCAAGAAGGGACAAGCGCAAGCACAATGCTAATATGATGAATTTAAACTTTTGCAAGAGCACAGGCCAAACATTTACATATTCATGTTGCTGATACCAATCATGCAGAAGAAAGTTTCTTTAACCAGTTTTGGTATTTAATATTTTTGTGCAATCTACGAATTCTTTTGTTCATTTTCGGAATATTAGACCATCATTTCAGTTATTGTAAACGTGTAAAAGGCACACATCAGATTTCCAGTCTGTATATGATATTTGTTACTGATGGTTGAATAATACGCGGATGCCTGCAGCATTCGACACTGTCATAACATTTGGACATTTGGTTCATTAATATTTCCCAAAGAAACTTCTTTCACGCCAAAAAAACAACAACGACGTTAAAATACGGCTTTCTCCGAATTTTCTAACATTTCTAAGTACGTGAAAATAATTCGTGAGAGTTATGAAATGAAATAGCCATAGACCTCAGACGAAAATTTATTCATATTACAGCAGCGTGTGTCTGCACCTCACCTAGTGACTAAAGAATCTCACCTAGTGACTTAAGAATCTCACCTAGTGACTTAAGAATCTCACCTAGTGACTTAAGAATCTCACCTAGTGACTTAAGAATCTCACCTAGTGACTTAAGAATCTCAACAAGTGCCTTAAGAATCTCACCTAGTGACTAAAGAATCTCACCTAGTGACTTAAGAATCTCACCTAGTGACTTAAGAATCTCACCTAGTGACTTCAGAATCTCAACAAGTGCCTTAAGAATCTCACCTAGTGACTAAAGAATCTCACCTAGTGACTAAAGAATCTCACCTAGTGACTTGAGAATCTCACCTAGTGACTTAAGAATCTCACCTAGTGACTTTAGAATCTCAACACCCAAGCCCTTGATGTGACTTGGGATGGTTTTGTCCAGCAGGTCGGTGAGTGGTGAGTAGTGACTTAAGAATCTCACCTAGTGACTAAAGAATCTCACCTAGTGACTTAAGAATCTCACCTAGTGACTTAAGAATCTCACCTAGTGACTTAAGAATCTCACCTAGTGACTTAAGAATCTCACCTAGTGACTTAAGAATCTCAACAAGTGCCTTAAGAATCTCACCTAGTGACTAAAGAATCTCACCTAGTGACTTAAGAATCTCACCTAGTGACTTAAGAATCTCACCTAGTGACTTCAGAATCTCAACAAGTGCCTTAAGAATCTCACCTAGTGACTAAAGAATCTCACCTAGTGACTAAAGAATCTCACCTAGTGACTTGAGAATCTCACCTAGTGACTTAAGAATCTCACCTAGTGACTTTAGAATCTCAACACCCAAGCCCTTGATGTGACTTGGGATGGTTTTGTCCAGCAGGTCGGTGAGTGGACACTGACAGCTGATTTCCACGAAGTACTGGATCTTCTTGTTCACCTCCGTGATGCTCTTGTTGGCCAGCACGGACTCCTCTCTACTCTTGCAGATCTGAATTGTGTATCCAAACTCAATGACCCATGGCTCAATGTTCCGATTGTCTTAACTTTATCGCCCCTTACACTTTACCGCAGGGACACCTGTTCTCAAATTACCCGCCCTTCATTTGAGAAAGCCAATGAAATTAGCACTTCTGCGAGCCTATAAAAAGGTGTGTTACAAGACACTTAGGTTTTGCGTTGAGGCAATTGAGGGACATGTGTATCAAGGTTAGTAAAGCTATCATGTATAGTTTAGGATATGAGACGGACAGAGAGACGGACGGGTAGAATGGACGCTATTTAATAAGTAAATGATTTCTTATAAAACGAGCGATGGCTTCAAAATGAATTCAACACAAGTTAACTATAACTGTTTTATATAAAATGATGCTATGTTGCTTTTTATCTTGTCTACATTAATCAAGCGTTCTTGTTGACAGTATCCTGAAATTATGATTCCATTGCATAACTGCAAACTATTATGACGTCACACATGCAGCGGTATTACACTAGTTCAATGTAATCGTGGTACATAACGCTGCAGCAGCTTATACAATCCATAATATAAACAAATATTAACATGACATCGAGTTGAAGACGAGTATGTATTGAATAAGTTTATCAGCGGTTTTTGACTCTGAAAATAATACATTTGCAACAACTCACATATAATCTCAAGAAGTTTATCATTTACTTTAACATATTTGCATATGTTACTCTTGTTTGAATAAGACCAAGTTCTTGTGAATACGACTTCAAGATACCTAGCTGGATCTCTAAAGTATTATCCTTATACAATTTCTTATTTCGAACGATTGAACCAATTATTTCAAAGACAAATGACTAGATGTGCCTGTAAGATATGCTAAGTTGTGTATCTTCATCTACCCTTATACACAAGCTTGAAAATCTTACACAGGTCTTAACAAAAAAGTCTAAACATCGCGATCTTCTAAAAAATATGTTCGACGTCAATAAATCTGTCGCACTGTTTTTGTAATATTATATTGTAGTTCACAAAACAACTTACTCTATATATTTCATTATGCATTGAGCTTTCAGTCAAATGTAAGATATTCACCATTCCTCTATTTTGATACAATTGTTAGGAAGTAAATACTTGTAAGTGCATCAGATAGGAATACTGTTTTCCCAAAAACTATTTGTACTTACTTCTCTTTTGATATACTTGATGAGTTTGTCCCGCTCTGTTTCCACCCTTACGAGCTTTTGTCCGGACATATCCTTTCTTGACCGGTCTGTCTGAGCATTGGGCAGAGCACCAGACGCTAGACTAATTCGTCCTTCATGTCCTTCAGCGAATACGTCATCCTCCTGGACAGAGAGATAAAACACTTAAGATCAGTGGTCAGATTGAGTGAGCTGATATCTGTAATCAGACTGAATTATAGGGCTGAGAATGACCTTCGTTGTTTCGAGTTTCGTGCTCTATTCTTGATTATTTTTTACCCAAATTCCTTTTGATAATGATGCCATTATCTTTACCTGCTTTTCCTGTATAATATTATATTTTTGATAATGTCATCTCATGATACAAACTCAACTTAGTTTTCTGGTCGGGCCATATTTGAAAATTTGAGTCATATTTGCATTGTGTGAATTGACATGATATGACTAGATAAAATTTAGTTGTATTATTTGAGAATAACTTCAATTTAATAACCTTATTTGGCAAGACAGTCATATACGGGAATTTTGATAACTATTGCTAAGCAGTACATGTATTTTCAAGAACAGAAAAATCCATAACATTTGCAGTAAAGTAGAAATTGGGTTGATTTAGCCGATAAGGCTTAAAGAGTCACTCCGTGAGTTGTTGGAGTCATTTATGGCAAACTTAATCAATGGTGTCATTTGATCGCGAAGTACCGACTGTTACCAAAAAGACACATTTTAAAGCTTATTGGTTTGTTACAGTGACAATATGAAGGTAGAACGTCGCAATTATGATCGAAACGGACAGTGGCGCGCATCAAATAGTCAAACGTAATTTTGGAGACTTATCTAAAACAGCCAGGAGGGCATTTAGGAGTTGATAGTGTTTGTTAGGTTATATAACTAGTATCCATGTATATTGGACGTGATATCTACACCTCTGTGCATTTATAAGGCTGTTTTTAGATTTTATTGGAGAACCAGTGTTTTTCATATATACATGTATGTCTTTTGGACATGAAAAGTTAAGATGTTTTGATTTTAAATCACCACATATGACGTTTAAGTTCGTATTAAAGATAAATGATATGTTATGAAAATCACGGAGTGGCTCTTTAATAGTGTCTTTAGCGAACGGATTTAGGTCGGGTATTTGACATTTGAGATACATTCTTATTTGCTATAGTTTACTAAAAACGGCCAAACGATTATTTTTGTTGTCTGGCATATTTCGACTTGAAAGTCTTGACAGAAATAGTTTATTTCATTTCGAGTAGCAGGGAGTGTTTTCTATAGTTTTGATAGTTAATAATTATGTTGGATTGCATGTTAAATCTTACTGTAGTCCTGACTGGTATAAGGCAAACATGCTTAAAGATGAAATATTCAAAATGATTTTGTGTTCCCATGTACATGTGATTTGTTTCAGCCACGTGAGCGATCTTGAGTTTCACCCTCGGCCACATTACGTCACCAGCACACTCGCCTGTCATACTAGAGTGATTCGATAAGATAGCGATGGTGCATTAACCAAAGTAGTTAGGATCATCCTTACGTTAGTTCATAGATAAACATACTTTCATCTTGATTTCATTCTGACCCCCGAGGCTGTGTTTCTGTATGATTCAAACAGTTGAAGGGTAGTGTGATTTCCTTTCTTTCCGTGTGCATTTAGTATAGGATTTTGCTCTACTTCTAACAATGTCGTAATGTCGATTTTAAGTAGTTCTGTCTTATCTCAAATCTTATATCATGATTTCCCATGGGTTATGTCTGTTATTACCCGTGTTTTGTAGCCTTTTATTATAATTTCCACTATCGGAGCTTTGCTGTTTGTGACAAAAAGGATTCTACAGGAAGAAATATTTTATACGAAACTAGATTATTAATTTTCTTTCGTCGTTGACGTTAACTTATATTGCAAAGCGGAAAACAACCTTCACTTTTCAAACTGATTTTATGATTTTTTTAAATGAAATTTAAATTTACCTGTTCCCCATCCGACTCAATGTCTCCTACAGACAATGACGTCACAGGGAATGATGGGCCATTGTAGTCGGCCGTCAAGAGCTGGGTGCAACTTTTTGACTTTGTCCTAAACTCGGGAGGAGGGGGCAGTATAAATTGGTCAGTAACACTGGCCCTAGATAGTCTGCATTCATTGAGTTCAAAGTTCAATTGAGAAATGGCTTCCCTGTATCCGATCTCGTTTCTTTTAGCGGTAAGTAACTCCTGTTCAATGGTGGTAACTCTGTGTTCTGCTTCCGCCCTTGCCCATTCACTTCCTTCAAGGAGAGTCTGTAGTTGGCGGATCTTCTCAAAATGGACATCGTTTTCCTTCCCAGTCTCTCTGAAGTCTGTTTTCATCTCAGGAAGAACTATTCCATTAACAAGAGTCGGGTCATAGTACTCCATCGGTAGTGTCTCAACCAGTTGTCTGTTCTTCAGCTGCTCTCACACCGATATTATTAGTTCTGGACACGTACCTTAATCAATACAGAAACATGTTTACTCACACACATTCCAATTTTAATGTGACTGACAATCTTTACCAGTAGTAAATCATATATTGCAGACTGATCAAGAACCAAGCAAAAACAATTATAACTCAAATTCAGTGTGCATAGATAACCAAGATGGGCGTAAATACACAGTCAAGAATATTATTACCATTACAGAAAAAAAAAAGGAAAATCATCTTTCTCCTTTAACCGAAACTATAAGTGGCGAAGTACAAATCTGCAAGATCTGCAAGATAGCCAATGGCCAAACCATATATATCCCCTTGTCATACTCATTCACTTCGTAGAAAAACAGGATAGCGTGTTGGGAGACTTTTATTCCACTGTCGAATTCTATAGATCGTTACAAATGATTCTGCATGACAGACCGCACTGAAGCATGAATATTGCTATTGTAATTGCTTTAATATCGGCTTCTACCCACTTTGCAAAATCAATATTCAGCGCATTGATTATCCTGTGGCTTTAGCGGTCCGTAATAATGTTTTAGCTATTAAATATTAACGGGGGGAAATCGAACTCGTTTGTATCGCTCAATTTAAGTACTTGACTTATTTCCGAACAAACAATCACAACTAGAGACAGCCAGCATGGATAACGATATTGTTAAGCAATGTTGTGAATTAATACGATTAAATTCTACTCTCTTCGTCAGCATTACAACAGTATATAATATATTTAAAATAAGTTTGTCACAGCAGCTATTGTCAGCATCGTATCGAGACAACTAATGACAAAACTAAATACACATATCCAGCTGAGGAATATAAGAACCGCGATTACCTACATACCCGAGCATTAAGGAAGTCTATGTCGGCCATGTTGTCTGCCAGACTCGCCACACATCTGTAGACCAGTTAACATTCGGAGTGTTCTTTATTGATCTTTGAGGCTCGGGTAACGATCTATAACATCGTGAGTCTTGCTTAACTTGTTTACCTGTATTGGTGATTACCTGTTTGTGTTTAATGTGCTCTTAACATTTGATGTCAGTGCATAAACCTTTGATAACTCAACCTACATTCAAATGATCAGCTCACATGTTGTACCAATTAACGTGTATGCAAAATCTATTCAACCTTTTCAAAACAAATGGATGGATGGGAGAATAAAAATCACTTACCATTTGGAGATTTCTGTTGAAAAAAGCCTCTCATTCAGTCATTTGATGTGGATAAATGGTAAATATGAAGATACACCTGCAGATATGAAGATATATCGTCCTAATGGAGAAGATTCTTCCGAACTGAATTTCCTCATCAATATTGATTGGTTTGTTGGAAGCGTGTCAAAACTTACCTCCTAAAGATAACATTTCTGTTGACAATATCGACAGTGGATGCACGCTATATTGGCTGTCACACCTCGCTGCCGTATCGACCAGTCCCCGCTTTCTCTCAACGTTTCCGCTATTTTGTTTTGCACGGGGCAACAAACTCATTGTAATCTGCTGACAACGACCACGAGTTAATGGCATCGATGATATTAATTATGCCGTGAGAACAATTAAATTCTATAAAAAAAACTATATTGATAGAAAGTTACACTTTTTAGAGGTAAAGTGAAGGAATTCCCAAACATAGTGTTCATTTATTTCATAGTGAACATGTGAATGAAGTAAAGCGATTAAAATTCATCGTTACACTCTAATGTAACCATATTTTAAGCAATACTAAATTATATCAGAATAAAGTTATTTGTTTTGATGCCGTTAATTTTGCAAGAGTAACAAAACCTCATGTTCAGTAGATGTAAATGTGATTCAAGTTATTTGGTAGAACATTACACGTGAATGTACATGTAGGTTGATTAATACCGGAGAGTTGAACAAATATTTATCGCATAAGAAGGTTACTGCACTACAATGAGATTAAAACTTGCAGTATTCACTGAAGCGTAAAGTAATTCATATCTTCCTTTATGCTGTCGCTTCACGATGCGTTTCGTTATTGTCTTGACATCGATGGTCACTGTGCAATAGACTGTGCAAGATTCCAGTCTTATCTACTGCTTTCAACATAATTTCTGTATATGCTTCCTCAGCGAAATATCGTGATAGAAATAGTTCACTTTCTCTTTTGTCTTTGCATCAGTTAAATGAATATCAGTCATATGTTACCCTACAAACTATATATAAAAACAACATTTCTCATAATTTTCTGTATTTATTTGAACACAGACTTTCAGGATGAGTTCAAAACTTAAACACTGTTGTACTCCTTTAATGAACACTGTGAAATTCTTAAACTTCATTTGTAACAGAACAAAACTATACATTCAGTACTCTAATAACATTAAGCATTAACATTAAAACAAAGTCAAGATGTTTTGGTAAAATATCAATACATTACTTCAATGCCATTCATGATTAGAAACATCCTTCAGGAAATACTATATCAGGTCCTACAATTATGCATAGGTTACTTTGGTAACTATGCCGGTAGCTCGGCAACTTTGTTTTCAGTAGAGGACTGTTCTACATGCGTTAAGGTTCGGATACAATGCCACACTGAACTCAGCGCAGTTCAAGCAATGGTTCGCTATTTCAGCAGATCCCCGCTGGTTTCACCACAATGCATAGCAACAATAATGTTCCGGTCCTTCTCTCTAAAGTAAAATGGAGTAGCCGTGATATAAGTAAAATGCTATGGAAAGATGTGTTAAACACCCACTCACCTCACCTCACGTCAATGCATATACGTTTGCATCGACTGACGTACATAAGTGGTTCAAAAACACACGACCTCCCCTTTTAAAAAAGAACTTTATCTAGTTCTTGACAAAAATTCTATATGAAAAATACCTGGTTTAACTTAACACTTAAATTAACATATCACATAACAATTAACAACTTGAGCAATGTGTATGATGAGATCATGAACGAATACATTATGGCTTTTAAAAAAATAATCAGGGAGAAATTAATTGCAGACATACAAGCAGGCAGAGAGTAAAAAGGACGGAAAGGCAAAGCCATTCTTTGTCCAACAACCCGGTAAGGAACCGGTAAAAGAGATAGGTAGTGAATACTCATCAAAATATTTTTGTTATCGGTTCACATATGTATATATTCCTAATCAAAGACAACTAGGCTACTGAAAAAAATATTAACGTCTCAGTACTCAAAAACTAGGAATAAACAAAAACACGTAAATAAACGCGACACTTCTTTCACTACATAAGAACACTAAACACCATGTATCAGTGCTTAACCAATCTTAGGCTTACATTGTGATGGAACACGTTTCAGAGATTATGCCCTCGTATTTCTATATTCACAATTACCCTGTATTAAACTTGTAGGATTTCGACTTGAAAAGCTTTTCCTTGACTCTAATGAAGAATTTCTTCTTTTGGGGCTTTTCGATGGTTTGACACTTGAGTGGCCTTTTCATGTCGTATTGATGGTCCGCCATGAAATCTGAATAAACATGAAAGTATCTAAGTAATTTACAAGAGGTGCATTAACTAAATTATTGAAGCTCAACTTTAAACGTCACCATGTTAGTTTTTATTCTCAAGATACACCCCTTCTTATCGATTTAGACAATTATCTAGAATCTCTTTAATAACTACCTCAAAACTTCGTTATCAGGATTAAAATACCGCTGAAATCGAGATATTTTCCTGAAAGTTCCTTGCATAGTTAAAGTTTGAATCATTGCAAAAATACAAGTTATACATAGCCAATAAATAGACGCCGTAAGCCAAACGACAAATATGCAGTGATGGATATTAGGTGATTGAGGAAACTTAGCGGACATGTACTTGTACGCAGTATGACTCGAATCATATCCGTAACCCAAAACACTCTACAGGAACAACTTACCCCGTCCCCGATTTCTTGTAAATCGTTGAGGATTCGATCTCACGATTGTATCAGCAATGTGACTCTGCCCCGATCTTCTTAAGGCATCGATAAGGTATTCCAAAGCTCGCTGGCCAAATACTGGAAGTATATCCACGAACCTCATGATTCGCTCTGGTTCTGGATCTGACTCGGGTTCCGTGACATAGCGGACAATACTGGAGCTGAGAAACTGGGAGTCCCGAAGGTAGACAAGGGCAGGAGACACCAGCATGTGGTCCACCAGATAGGAGTAGTTGCTCTCGATAATCTGCCGGTCTCTCGTTGACATTGGTTGTACTGTAAATTAGACATATAATTATAATCAATTTTAATCACTTATGAATAAATTAAAATGATAAATTACAAAGAAGTATTTCGCATTTATTCACTTTGGCAACTCGCCAGACAAACAAAACACTTTGGACACAATTTATTTCTTGCCATTTCTTTATCTATCCCTTCATATGCAATTCTATTTTCTTCCATCAAACAAACTATTACCTTCGAGAGGGTTTGGAACACCACATTTGGAACAGGCCTGTGTGATCCTGCTCAACATAGTAGCTCTACTCGCATCTGTATCACAGAGATTGTACCACTCATGGATAACTGCCCAGAATAAACTGCCCTCGTCTCGTCCATAGTCTATCCCCAGCTCTAAACGGTCATGGTCTACACCAAGTGATCTGGAGAAGTGTCTCAGTCGATTTCTGTCTGGAGAAGCTGAAAGAGAGTTTCACATGATATTAAATAAGCATCTTTTTTCTAAAGACTACTTTAGTGTTCAAATCTTTTATACCCAACTCTATCTTTAAATACGTTTGAAGTTAGTTATGAATATTCCACACAAGGACTAAACACATTAATGTGATACTTTACAGTTTAGCGGTACATACATCTAATGCTACAATTTGATCCAAATACACAGTATTGCAGTTAGAATAGGCGTGGTCTATGAATGTATTCCAAAGGTTATTTTGTCCTTTTTTAATTAAAGATTTCAAAGTTTCTCTGTTATTTCACCACATACAAACAGATTCCTGGATGTTGACACAGAATCCGCGAATGAGAGTGGGTAGTTTCGGCATAATTTTTGTAGTATTCGGGGCCTTTTCCGCGAGGTGGATGAGCTTTTCAACCTTCTGGTTGAGTTCTTGCAGCATCTGTGATACGAACATACAACATACATTAAACCTTGAAAATGATGACGTTTCATAAATCTAAAAAATAATTAAGACATGTGACACAGATTTGACAAAATATGTGACAAAATATCAAACTGATTAGCGTTAGAACATTGGACGTGCGTGCAAGCTGTTAGAAACAAAATATCCTGGTCTCCAAGGTTATCCATTACGTATTTCTATATCGGCACACTTACAGGTCCGCCGTCCTTTGTTTTGGTACGAAACTGGATGGAGAACAAAGTCAAGGAATGAGGACCTGTAACTCAGCCAATACCCGCATACTTAACCTGAGACGTTTTATTAATTATCCTAATTTATCTTACGTGAAAGATAGTAAGGAGTTGATAAATAAAAATTATAACTTATAACTAGTTTTTATGAAGTGACATTTAAAAATTGCGTGTCTGCACATATTAGTCACATAAGTCCAGATTTTCCAAATCAGCCAAGATTCCTAATCATATGGACCATATATATTGCACAAATGTCTGACAAAATATATTTGTCTAATAACAATTGCTATTAATTAATTTTCATTTCATGCCAATGCAACAAATTAAACCCGAGACCTATAATTTGAACAATACGAACTTACTTAATTAACACCATGGTAAAGATGAAGTTTAAAAACGTTTTACTTCAAAGTGGCCTACTTATATCATGCATGGCAGGTGAATCTTCTGGGTTCATTTCGTATAACCTTCTTGGACAATATGTATGCCAAATTCTCCCAACAGAGGTAGCTTCGTCATAAGTTCCTATACAACCTCTGTCTTAACACGAGGGTTCTCGGGCTTCAGGCAGTTCCCCCTACCGACGCAATATTTCGACTTAAACTACATTATTTCAGCCGATGAAAACACTGAATGCATGAATAACATATTTGTCATCACATAGGCCTGTGCAATGATGCAGTCGTAAAATGAGGCGTATATGTGTTCTGTAAATTCGATTCAAAGTGCAAGGTGCATTTCGAAAGATAGATTTTGAAACGGCGTCGCTGATTGCACAACTACCTTTGATTGCATCCAATCAGCGTTTTACATTTCGTGACCAAGAAACCTTCGAATTGAGACAGAGGTTGTAAAGGAATTTATGACGGAGCTACGTAGTATGACAGAGGTTGTATACTAGGAATTTATGACAGAGCTACCTCTGTTGGGAGAGAATGCATGTATGTAAACCCATAGCAATTATGAGTGTGTTCTGTTAATATCGAGGGCACCGCGGGGGTAGGTATTGAAATAAGTCAATCTGTTTATAAAAAGCTGTAATTTTTAACATGTTTACCTCTGCACAAGACGACTCGCTGAAGGCTGAATCGTGTGTGTCCACAGAAGCAAGCGACTTAGTATCCGGCCCTCTGATTCTGGTCGGTGTGAATTCCAACACAGTCTGCAACAGATTATTTATGATTTGCAATATGTTATTGACGTACAGAATTGGTAAATGTAAGGGTGCAATGTTTGAAAGTCAACTGTTGAAAACACATATATTTCAGGGGTTTGTCTCACATAATGAGGATATTGAGAACAGAATACTTTTATTCAAAAGGATTTGGTTAAAATAGAGATTAGAAATACATGCCTTTAGGTATTAATGAAATATCATGATACTTTGTGTAATTGTGTTGATATCAGAAGTTCATAGAATGATGACTTTTGGATATCAACAGCTGCTTTATTCTGAAAAGTCGAAGTTTTGACATTAAGTTTAATTTCATCAAGCAATCTATGTCGAAACATCTCCTTTTCAGAATTAAGAAGGCGTATCACTAATACCTGCAAATGCTAATAAAAGAAGTTGCAAATCTACCTCATCGTCAGAGAATTCACAGCTTGATAACGACACACAGCTGTTAGAGGGCGATACCCTCAACCCTTCAGCCCCTCTCACATCTTCGCAACTAAACGACCGAATGTTTTGTGCAATTCTCTGCTCCCTTTGTCTTGTGTGAAGCAATTTTTCATGTTGTCGTCTTTGTAATTCTAGGTTCCGACACTTATCTTCAAGGCACTTTACTTTAGCTTCTGAGTAATTCAATTGTTGTTTAAGCACTCCTATTTGCTTTTTTTGTTCCGTCGTCAGGGTTTTGAGTTCTTTCAACTGTTTTTTCGTCGTTTTACATAGTTCTTCTTTCAAAGTCTGCTCCTCTTTCTCCTGTACCTTAGCCTCCTTAAGCTCTTCTTCTGCTCTTAGTCTTGACGCTCTTTCCTTCTTCAGCTCCTCTTCATCCTTGGAAAGTTGGCGGATGAGATTCTCCATCTGATCCATGCGACTTTCTGTACATTTCTGTCCTTCAAGGAATACAAGGCCCAGCTTCTCGAAATTGGAATCAACACTTGTTGTGAGTGTTTGAATTTGATGTTCGAGGCTGCCATCGTCATTTACCTGGCATGACAAAGCGCAGGCTTTACTTTAATATACAAACAATGACATGTATTCATATTTAATTCATTTTGCTACATGTATTCTTCCATTTAATATAATTATAAATATCATCTTTTATTTCTTTTAGAACCAATAAGAAAGTAACGATAACTTACATAAATAAATGAAAAAACAAAATAAAAACTTACATACGATAATATAAAGAAATGGCAAAAAGAGAGAGAAATAATAACCTTTCCAGTTGATTTGGAACGGAGAAGCTCCTTGAGACGACAGAAATCTTTCCTTAACGCCTCAAATGTGTACCTCGGTGAATCGTCCATCTGTAAATAAGTTAATACTTCAACAAACATCAAACTAGATGGAGAATGGCATACGTTGTAATGTGCTGATAAAAGACCAAGTTATAAGACCCTTAACAAAAATTATTTAATTGATAATGTTGATCAACAGGTTTATTACAACACAATGTAGTTTTCTCGCTAACAAGGCTACTCAAGTCATTCCACAGCGCCTAACCGTTGAAAGTTGATGATATTTCTTGGTTTCTTACAAAATATCACAGCAAAGTCTCACGTAGTAATCTGCCAAGTTGGAGTGTAGGGCAGTTGTTCAGTTCAGTTGTTCAGTAAAACATTCTGTCAGTAAATTATAAAGATCATCACTAGATTTGATTTAAATCTATAAACACGGTTTTCCAAGGTAAGGACATCGAAAACTTTTCACATCGTTCAAAATACCGTTACAATAGACACATGCTACAAATGATACATAATGTGCTTAGAAATTGTAAACATAAATTCAATTTACGATAAATTTGTCTGGCGACGTAGAAAACAAATTTTTGCCAAGAAGAGGTGTTGCACAACGAACAATGACGTCACATAATGACACACGGTGAGGTTCGATAAGCTTTTGATGTTAATTTTGAGGGCATGTTTTTGTGTATCTTCAGATTTTAAACAAAATAAATATTATCGTTTTGAAGGAAGTTGAATCATTACACGCCTTAAAGGGGCTGTAAAGAGATTTTTGAAAGATTCATTTCTTTAAGTTTTCCCCATTAGTTTATGCCAAAGGTAGGGAAATGGATAAGTATAGCTTAACCTATCACGGTACGTACGTTTTAGAACTGCTTCCTTTATATATACTCCCCAAAAAAATAAAGTGTTCATGCTTAAAAATAACACTAACAACATATACATTTATCTACTTTTATTTCATGACAATGTCAATAAATAACAGATCAGTCAAATTGTGATCCACACGAGTAATTTCATTACGCTACGGCGAAGAATCTGGGTGCATTGAGAGTCAGAGACACTATGGGGTCAAACACAAAATTCACACACTCAATATCTGGTATGACCTCCGTCCGCATCGACTACTGCTGTGCATCTACACCTCATGGAAGCGAACAGGTTAGCATCGAAGCGTTGTGGGATGGTGTTCCATATTCTGATAAGCTGCTTGAGTCAATGTAAACAACACCACAAGTGCGACCAGTCAAACGAGACAAGGCGATATTTATTTTGTAATATTCTGCGTTGTATACCCTCCTTAGGTTACTAGGGCCTCAATTATACACCAAAGAGACTCCAATACAGACTCTGAGGTCTGCTCCGGAAAGGAAGTTAACCTTGTTCAGTGAATATATATAATCAAAAGGCACCGTTTCAGCAGTGGATATTAAACAATTCACAATTAACATACTTGAATATTTTGTTTCCTAAACAGATCTTTTGTTGATCGATTTGGAGTTTTTTGACGGTACCAAAATAAGAGGTAAAGCAAGATGCGTATATTGATACTGAAATATAACAGCGCCACGTTAAGTTCCTGCAGGTTGAATGAATACATTTATGATATCAAAACAACCGCATTTGTATCTTTTTCAACTCGACGCAAGCTACTTATGGGACACCCTGGTTATGATTCTTGTAGATTTTTCGACAACAAGCAGAAAGTTAATATGAAGCGATATAAACATGAGTTTATATTTACACCAATATATTATTACGTTTTTGTAAGAAATAAGATATTGATATTAGACTTCTTTCAATTTTTGATATGCTATTTTCATTCACAGTTAATTTCATGGTCACACCGACTACTGTGACACGACCCAGTATCATTAGGTGGTGCAATTCATGACAAAGTTACGAATAGTGGGAGCATAGAGACGCTGCTAAACAACTTTGACAAAGCCCTTTCATAACAGTTGCATAAATCCTTTGTGTGCAGTATGATCTAAATATGATCTATATGGTCACATCGACTACTGTGTCACGGCCCAGTACCATTATGTGGTTCAATGCATTACAAATTTACAAATATGAGGATCATACAGACGCTTCTTAACAGCTTTGACAATGCCCTTTCATAAGAGTGAATAACAGGGAAGAGTGAAAGAACTGATAGACTGAAAGAGTGATAGAAACTTGTATGCAGCATGGTGTAAATGTATGGGTTACTCTTAATAAACATGGTGATCAGCATGTCTTTACACGCCAAAACAAATTTCACAGATAAATCTTTTGGTAAAAACACACTGTGAAGAGATCACTGTATGACACCTAGGTAAATTATAAATAGAGTGGATTGAATCGTTATGGCCGGTGGCGCAAGATACAGCGTAGCAAAGAGGGTAGCTACATACCCGAATGAGTATTTGCCTATAGATTCATACATCAACGCCATAAACTGACCTTACACGGATGATTATACTTCTCGGGACAGGCACCCGCCATCCGATTGAAGTTCTATCCCATGTCTTATGTCTTCAAACCTTACTTGTCAGGTGTTACTTGTCAGGTAAGATATAGCATTTCAAGTTGTACATTGCAACTAAACAATTCAAGGGTCAAAATGACATAACAGCGCCTCGTTCTGAACCTAGTTTCGTTTTCTGTTTTCGATAACACGGATACACGCTTACACGGATATAAGATTGTGTTTCTTATTCGATGAGATCCTAATATTTCAGGATGACCTAGCGTATTGTAACACAAACGGGGACAGGAGGTAGGTCTTATGTAAACTGTGATAAACAGGAGTTGTGGGACGTCTAATTAACTATTTGTGTATTTGTAATTTGTCGGAATATGTGATAATATCACCTATGTGAGATGTATGGTAGCGTATTTCTCTAAGATAAACTGTGACTTGGAACTTGCATTAACTATATAGACAATAACTAACGAGTGGCGGGGAATGACAGATTATCTTTCCCGTGTTATATTAATTTCGTAATTCTCGGGCCTTGGCGAGGATTTCACAATTAATATAACGAGGGAAAGATAATCTGTCATTCCCGTCACGAGTTGGTTAATGTTTGTATTACCTATATGTTTTTTAAATATTAAAACCCGAATATGATAGAAATAATCGTTCCTCTATAAAGGAATAGGGTTGTAAATTTCCAAATTCATACGCGTGTGTTGTGGTTTTGTTTGACACTTACCTACGCACGGCTAAATTGTAATTTGTGAAAAAGTATCAAAATAAAAGCTAAATGTAGTTGTTGTTGAACATTTAATCCTGTTTTATAACCGTCATTCAAACTATTTACATTTAACAGTTTTTTAATTTGAAGAGGTCAGCGACGCCCTATAGTAATACTACATGACGGCTGAACTTGTGACGTAACTGATTACACTGTGACGTCATAGTCGCACGTCGTTTGTGGCGGCACATCTGAGTGTGCGGAGAAACCTTCTACTTTATTCAAGTCCAAATAAACCATTTCATACGAGTGTGTACTCATAATTCTCGAAGACAAAGTGATAGCAATGCATTCAATTGACTGCGCAATATTTTGTTTATACTGGAAGTGACTCGTTCAGCTGTACTTAGTTGAATCACTTGAGTATCGGAAAAGCGAGTCTGTCATTTACTTCCGGGTCAGGGACCGTCTCAAAACTGTGACTTAGAATATCTAATTATTTCCAAGATCGGAAAACAAACTTGGAAGACAAAACAGGCTTAATACTTTAAGTTCAATATATAATGTATCTACATAGATTAAAATACAGACATTAATAAGTTATTGCAAGTTTTCGTAATGAATATAAGTGACGCCATGTTTACACGCTAAAACCAAGACATTTTGCTAATTACTCAGAAAAACTTCTTTGATAGGCATTCTAGAAGTTGATGAAATGGTCGATAAGGACAATTTGTATGTATAAGTATCTTCTTTATTCTGAGGAGGCGACGTTTCGAATTAGATTCTAATGTCTTTGTTGACAACTTAGGGTAACCATTTGTTATCAATTCATTTGGAAGACTAGATAGGTCTCGCTAAACCCGACACTCCAGTATTTTATTTGGAACTTGGCAAAATTTTGAGCTTGTCTTGACTTTTGTCAACAATAAGGGTTTAGGGTACATAAGTGGCACAGTAAAATAAATGGCATGGATTAATAGCAAGATTCTTAGTTGTTTAGTGATAACGTGTCCTCTATTTTAAATGCTTAATATACACTACAGATATTTTAACTAAACATTCGTAGGTTCCTTTTTATTCAATTCAAGACGATGCGGTGACTCTGTAATGTTTGCGAGAACAAAGTTATGATTTTGTTAGGGTCATATATTCCCTTTCCTTCCCAGCTTCTAGTTCGGTCTAAGTTCGGTCTAAATTACCATACAGACGAGATGCGGCGTTCTTTTTGTCGTCAGCTACAATGCCATGTTATATGTTAAATACACAATAAAAAGTGAAACAAAGCAGTCTGATTAAAATCGACCATGTTCCGAAGAATAAAAGTTTGAAAATATTGACTCTTCCGAGATTCGAACTCTATATGAGTAGACTGGAGAAGCTAGCCTACACATATAGAGTTCGAATCTCGGTAAAGTCAATATTTTGAAACTTTTATTCTTCGGAACAGGGTCGATTTCAATCAGACTAGAAAGAAAGAAATAAAATTACTAAAGTAAAACAACCAATGACATCTCTGTAAGAATGATCTACGACTATCTTTCATTACTACATATTTGAATGGACAAAAAGTATTCATTGAAGATATTTTATTCATCGTAAATAAAACATATAATATATTTTCTTAAGTTTGACAACGAACCCGCAAAATGATAGAACTTTTATTAGAATGTCCATGTATATTTTCTCTATATTGATAATTCTACAATCATTAGAATTTTCAGTTATCAATATCTTTGATACGTTTCAAATATGGATTCAGTTCTTACACTGCTCTAAATATAATAATGACTAGATACTTGTATTTTTCGTATTGTTTTTAGTAACGTTTGTTGTGTAGATAGTACCTACAGGTGCAATTACAAGACAAAATATTACATTAAAGGAAGGTTATAGAAGTAAAGGACTTAATAACGCACACCTATTAACCGCCTATCTTATTCTGGGTCATTTATTGTTTGCTGAGACTTCTCAAGTCACAGTTATTCAACACCGCCGTTCAGCAGGCAACTCAGACCTTAAGTGGTTATCATCCTCAAGCTTGGACTCAAAACAACGGACATCTTTTGAACATATCCGATATGAATGTTGTTCAATTCAATTAAAGTGCCTTTCGTATCGGCGTCAAGTCAGCCATTTTGTAGGTGGAAAATGACATATAATGTGCTGTTCTTTAGCTATTTTACAATATCATAAGAATAAACTATTGTATTGATAGAATATCCACACATTTACAAATATGATTGAGCTTAATATATACAATTGTTGGAATGCCATAGCAAGGAGTTTTTTCAATCGTAGGGCCAACGAATGGCTTCACTTCTGATTGTTCAGTTTTCTACAGAGGGTGCGGTTTTTTTCATCAAATTGTTAACAAAAATGTTATCCTCAGTAAACGTAAGTATAATCAATCATGTACTAATAACATAATATATAGAGAATCTCACCCAAGTGTCTTCTGATATCAAATATATCAACACGAGTTGATAAAAGTTACAAATATCCGAGGCTTGCCTAATAATAATAACATAATATATATATATATATCATCCAAAACTCTGTTCCACAGGAGATATCGCTTGTGGAAGATCAAGCGATATCTCCTAGGAGATATCGTTTTGGTAGTAGATTTTGAACAATGCCCCTCTGACGTCAAGTATATGACATCACAGTTGTTTTACATCATCAAGTAATGACATCACAATGCTATGACGTCATAAACACTACGACGTCACAATGCTATGACATCACAGCACTTGGAGTCTTAGGGCAGCAGGGTGTTCAGTAATGTTCATTTGTCAATCAAATGTAATGAAAAAAAATTATTTTGGATGATGAATAGAATCTCACCCTCGTGTCTTCTGATATCAAATATATCCACACTCGTTGATATATTTGATATCAGAAGACACTTGGGTGAGATTCTCTCTCTCTCTCTCTCTCTCTCTCTCTCTCTCTCTCTCTCTCTCTCTCTCTCTCTCTCTCTCTCTCTCTCTCTCTCTCTCTCTCTCTCTCTCTCTCTCTCTCTCTCTCTCTCTCTCTCTCTATGTATATATAGATGTAAGACTCGAATCCAAGGCAGGCCTCAAATCTGTGGCAGATTCTCAAATGCCTGACATTCGTACCTTTTTTTGTATTTTTCTGCAATGATTAACCAAACCTTACGCTAGACAAACTTACCCTAAAATCCTTTGACATGAATTCAAGGGTTAAAAAAGATAGTTTTCAATATCTTAGGGCTAAAGAAGACAGACTCACCGAGGGCTAAAATGATCCTGCAAAACACATTTGATATGGCATAAAGCCGTAAATGTCTTATTTACATGTAAGGTATTGTTTAATGTATTTTCGTAATTGGGATATGGACTCGTATTATTTGGTCGTTATCCGTTTGCAATATCTCTTTATGTCTTCCCTAGTTATTTCGCTAGCGACGCAATTCGGCCTTACGACGGGAACAGTTAGCTATTAGGACGTCATCGCACAATGACGTCACTTAGCATGACGTCATGAAAGTCTAAGAATCAAACGCGCCACAGATAAGGAGATCCGCCATAGATTAGAGACCCGCCACAGATCTGAGTCCTACATATATATATATATATATATATATATATATATATATATATATATATATATATATATATATATATATATATTAAATATAACATACTTCACATAGTCGTTTGAAGAATCATTTTAATCCGATACTAGTATTTCGTCAATAGTATTGACTCATCAGGGATGAAACGATAACGTTAACATCGCATTACAAGCGTTTTTATAACAAAATATACGCACAATGTACAAGGATATATTGTAAATTATGCTAATCAGGTGACATCATGGTTCTTTCTTGCTGGTCTTCTGACTGACACAATCACTCTCTTATGAGTTTACCCCTTGAGCAATATGTTAATGTGACATAATCCCTTTTGTTTTTAAATAGCTCAATTGTAGTTGGAGATATATGTCAGTGATTTAAGGGTAATCATCTCATTGTTTATTTACTGAGGGTCTATAGGTGTCAATGAAGGACTCTTCAAGTCGTAAAAGTGCATTTGAGACACTGCCCATGTTAGATTTATGAAATAATTTATAGAAAGGAAATATTTTGAAATCACCATTTGCACAAGTAGAAAGATGTTTATTTACAAATAAACAGCGGTATCTGCTATCGTTATTGTGTTGTCTGTGTAATGTTACCCTATTTCTTAGGCATTCAGTTTTACCAATATAGGATTTTTTACACTTAGGGCACATTATTGCATAAATGACATTTTGAATTGCAATCAAAGTTAGATTATATATATATATATATATATATATATACATACATATATATATATATATATATATATATATATATATATATATATATATATATATATATATATATATATATATATATATATATGTCTATATTACCTGAAATATCACCATAAATGTCGTTTCCACTAAAAATTTCCCGATAGGATTGTCTTTTTAAATGGTCATTGAGATGTAGTCAAAATGCCAAACTTTATTTATGGTATCATATCATGGAGAAAAACTGATTGTTCCTAAAAAGAACAAGTTCAATGCTAGAAGGATTTATCGAGTGAATGTCGTGATTTTGAAACTTAAATCAAGGTGGTATTACCTTAGATTTAATCTTGAAGTTCTTGATGGGTTGTATAACTAGTATTAATGAACATGGTATTGTAATTATTTGAATGGTCTAGTATAATCACGTAAATGGTAAAGTCATAATGTCAATGATGCTCATTTGTTCATATTAATTAGTTGTCAGAAGATAGATATTTGAAGATTGGAATAATCAAGTGACACTAGCAATGCCTAAAAATACTCACGATAAAAGAAATAGAATATTTGGTGATTATTTCGTATTCAGTTGGGCTAAAAGTATCCTAATTTTACAACTGACTTCTCCAAGTTCAACCTTGGATCAGTGAATCTAGAAAGATGAATATAGAATTCAATTGTTTTTCTGTCTGATTTCTTGTTTCTCAAAATTGGTGCAAAATTATCAGCCAAGTTTGCTCCTTTTAATTCTGTTCTTGCTTACTTAAGGTCATATATTTTTATGTTGCTTCTGAATTTACAGTGAATTACTTCAATATAAATTATTGGCTTACTGAGCATCCCTGCCTTGTCCATTTTAACCAGTTTGTGGACAACCACAATACACATCATATATATGGTGATATCTTACAATACTTACAATTACATCTTATGTATTCAATAAAATATTTAGATCTATTTGTAACACTTTTCCTAATATTCTATAATCCAAATTAAGTAAGCTTATGGGTCTCCACTTTTGTAGTTTAATAAAATTGTATTTAATATTTTAATAAAATAATGATTAATAATAATAATAAAACAGTTTAAGAAAATTAACGTTGTGATACCACATTTTTTGGAAATGCTTCATCATATTACAAATACGAATCACAGATGTTTTTAAATTAACAATTTCAGGTCACTTCTTTGAGAGGAATTTTGAAGTTTGTGAGATCAGGTGGAGAACGAGTTTTACAAGATTTACAACTTCTTTATTGCAGGATAATTACTTAATTAACGGCCTCTAGAATTGTTGGTCTCTCTGGCAGATCAAGTCACATCACTCTACAGATCCTATCAAACACCGGATCAACTTCAAGCTCCTCTGTTTCGTCTTTCGCTGTCTTTCTACTCAGTGACCCGCCTACCTTAGAGACCTTCCCACCACCTACTCACCACTACTACTACTTCCAGTTTTAAGACAAACAAAAATAAAAATCCTAAATATGATGATATATCTTATCTTACAATACATCTCAACAATATTAAGGAACTGTTTTTAAGTCAATTCTCACCATTAAAAACTCAGAGCTGCAGTCTCCTGGTCGTTCCAAGATCACAATGTCTATGCAGTAATTCATCACCTTAAATACTAATTCTTAATAATTTTCTTTCTTATTTGTTCCGTCATTTCGTTTTGGCTTTTGAAGGAGAAATAATTACCATCATTCCTCAAATCCCACATCAAGGACAGGTATAAATTTTCAAAAAACAGATTCTTCACCCTGTGGTATTCTTTACGTTTCCTTTTAAAGTCTTTTCTCCTCAAAATATAGACCACATTATGATTATTAATGTGCTCATGAACCTAAATGCTAGACCCGTCATCTATCAAGAGAGGGATACACAACTAATATCGTTATTGCTCGTGAAACTATTTGGACATTTAGCAATAGTTTCCAAACCTTGGTGTTTAATAATAACCCAACTAGAACTTGTGTTTTAGACGGAGGTTGAAATCAAGCTGTTATTTTGTGAACTTGGCATGAGTGACATAAGAGTTATCTCCCTTGAACTGAGCACATTGACTCTGTGTTGTCCATGTGAGGTAGCTATTAAAAAGTAGTGAATAACCTCGCCAGCCGATTCAGATTGCTTTCTTACTAGGACCTCAAATGATCATTTGGAACTTTTACCATCTCTTTTATTTCTCCTTGATTCTTTGAGAATGGCATTCTAACAATTGTATCATTTATTGCTAGAGGACTCAGAAGAGGCAAGAATTTTTTTTTTTTTTGTAAAGGACAGAAATATGATTTGATATCATCATAATAAACCAATTCAACTTCTGAAGATCAACAAATGTGGATTCCCTTGTAAAGCTATGACATCATTTTAAAAAATAGCCAGGATGTTGTCTTACTTATCAATAAGAAAGGTGTGATTATCTTCGTTACACATACCTATAATGGAGGAACGCATATCAACATTAATCTAAATGTAAATATTCAGCAGTTCTTCAAAAACGCTTCAAACAACTCTAAATTTATAGAATCGTTCTTCACAAAAATAAATGGTTATATGAGCCAACTTATAGTGAAGAGTAATATTGATAAAATACCTTTGTTTTTTGGCCATGATAGAGAAGTCCAGTTCCGAAGTGTACTACTCTTCGGCAAATCTTCCCAGCACGGAATTATATTTCCATTATCGACCCCACGGATTTCCCGAGCATTTTGTCTTTTTCAATCAGGTTTTCTTTCAGGATCTTCAACCGCAGTTTCCCACCCTCTTCCCTGATTCATTCGTTTCCTCCTCACATCTGATATATTTGTAATGGATAGCTGGGATTCTGAATCGAACGAGTTTTGGAATTGTGTGATCAATAAATTGAACAAGAATCACAAACATGAGTGTATTTTCAGTATTTATTTGAAATTGACAATCTCAAATACTTTGAAAGGCGAAACAAAAGTCTGCCATTCTGATAAAAACAAAAACACTCTACATTGACAAATCCTCTAACAAACACTGCGGAATACACTCAAGAGAAACTTACGCTCTCGCCTTTTAAAGGATTTTTTTGGAGGTAAATACTATAATACCCTGGAGCTTTGAAGTGATGTACTTGCTAAAATAAGGGAAACCTGAAACATTTTAAATATGTATATGTATCTATTAGATAACATATATCTCTTTTCCATATGGTTAAATGTGCTCATATTATTAACTTATAATATGTATCTATTCATCTAAGTGAAAATTGAATAATCGATTAAAGCGTAACATCACAGTAAATAAACAATACCGGTATCAAGATAATCAGAATATCGACAATTTATAAGAACACATGGGTAAAATGCCATTTATCTAACAAAGTTTTTAAGTCTATTGTGCAATAAATGATTAGATCCGAAGTTAACAATATGCTACCTGTCATTTAAGCAAGAATTATACAAAGCACGACCATGTCATTTGAAAAGAGCACCAAGACCTCATTCACAAATATTATTGACGTGATTTCACAAGATAATCGTATGTCAATAATGTAACCCAATCGCCATTATAAGGAAAATAATGAAAGGTTCACTAACTGTTTTGCGAAACGAGCCAATGTTTTCAAAATAGCCCTTAAAAACATGACATCTAAAATTATTTGAGTACTCTTTTCATGAATTCGATTCAACGACATTGTCTGAAAAGAAAGCTAAATAACACAATTTTCACGTAAGCCAAATCGCCAAAAAATGCTTTGGGCAGCACTCCTCAACTTGATCTATGTGTAAGTGGAGCCTGAAGTATAATTAAACCATTCATACAACAGTGAACAGTCAAACATCAATAGATGCAGAAATAATAGTCTGATTTGAATCGGTTGTGTCCCGATGAATAACAGTTTGGAAAAAAAGACACAAGCCGGATTCGAACTTGTTCTATTAGGGGCTAACCTCTCCACAACGTTCTGAAAGCAGTCCTACTACTCGTATGTTCTGTTCTCAGCTAGCCAATCGCAAAAGCCTTCAGTGCCAAGGGAAGTAACTCCCGCAGAGCTCCAGATAAGCTTTTGGCTATGTGGGTATGATACCCAGATATTTAGAACTGAGTGGGTATTTCAAATATCAAATGGGTATTCATACTTTTTGATACCCACCAATTTTTCGAAATCTGAGTATTCATTTCATACGTACAAAACTTAAACATGTTATTAAATTTCATTAAAATGATGAAATTTCTTTTCAAAGGCAACTGATTGAAAACTTGTACGGCAAAACTTCAGAGTATTTATTAACTGAGTAGGCATGGATATGTAATTGTTACCAATAATAAATTAATCTAAACACGCTTGCGAATATCCCTGACCGGATTTATCTCTTTTTTTACCAGCAACTCTCGTTTTTTTTCTTGCATCATCTTCATAAAAAAATGTCATCATTACATTCTACAACTATACAAGATATATATTGAAAATACGTTCTCATTTTAAAAATATGTCAAATGACTATTTCTATTGATGGTCCTAACTAAACCTTTTTCGAGCCCTATATCTGCACAAGCCAACACTGACGAAACGTCGTTGGGAAAATAAAGTAATCATGCTAGTTTCGTGTGCACATTCAGAGTCAGTGGGCCCAATCTTGCATAAAACAAACGGTGTTAAACTCCTAACACAAATGGGAATTATCAGATCAGTTATATGAATTGGAGCGATTCTAAATGGTGTTCGGAGTAGTAAGCGAAGCCGCTTTGCACAAAGTATTGCTCGGAGTAGATGTTTACGATGTAATTTTAAAAACTGTTGTAATTACCAGTGACTTAAAGTTGACATTTTCACGTAAATATTTTGATTTTTGTTAATGACACGATACGCAATATAATTTTTATGTATTGGGTAAATAAGCATTGCTAATTTTTGAGAAGCGTAAACGTAGATTTCTAGTGATTTTCATTACGCAGACAATTTAATTTTCTTGCGTATTTTGACTTTTCTTCTGAGTAAAATACGCAAATACGCAGCTTATCTGGAGCTCTGCTCCCGTGAACCTTGCTTTCATTTAATCGCCACTAAACTGGTGTCAGAACGTGGAAACAGAGGGGCTGCTTTCAAACCGTAGAGGAGAGCTTTATTCCTCGGAACCCGATCGACTTTAATCAAACTGCAGCAATAAAACAATATTAACGTATAATTATATAACCACAAATACACATTCAAAATACTGAGCTTTGAGTTTGTTGAATTTTATTACAAATACCTTATGGTTAAGAAATATGATCAGGAACAAATAACTCACTACATAAACAGGGACAACAGGACAAAAAAAGTGAATCTGTAGAGGGGCGATGCTAAGATTAGCAAGTTCTATAAATATTTTGTGTTTTGAATCAACTCTTATCATAAGTGTGCTGTGTGCTGTATTCACCGCGCTGTATTCTGATATTTCTAATAATCATTATATTAATATGCATTTATGCATTGCAACGACCACAATTTAAGGAAACTTTATCACAGATAATGATATATCTTTGTAGCATTAATTATTATCATTATATTGTTTTCAGAACGCTAATATACTGGAAGTCTAAATACTGATGAAAACATTATCTCAACCGAACATCAACATGTCCATAATGTCGTTTTGGTAGGTAATCATATTCATCAGCTGCTTGCAATATCTATGGTTATATAAGAACACACAAAGAGGGAAAAATAAAGCCTTTGGCTCTGTAGCTCATCAAGCTTTAACATATTTCATATATTATGAAATATACATCGAAATATACAGTTTGTCAATGCTTCTTCCATACAAGATTTTAGCTTTCGTTGATTGTCCGAAAGAGATCGGAATAGTTCCCTGTGGCCTTTATTGAGGCATTAGGGTTCCCCTATTCCCAATGGGTATGAGTCTTAACATAATATTTCAGCTTTCTAGCCTTTATTTTATGAAAGTAGGTTTTTAGGACATGGCAGGGGTCAGCTTGTTGGCCCCTCTCATTCATGGGAAGAAAAAGCAAGTAGGTTTTAAGGCAGTGGCCAAAGTGGCCCTTATTCGGTACCACAGGGTCACCAAATCTATGATTAATAATCCGTATAATGTATGGAGTCTCCATACATCATTTCAGATTTCAAAACTTTTCATTCATGAACTTAAGATACAAGTCGCATTTACGGCGTTGCCCATGGGACCTTAATTGGAGCTAGAGGCACGCCAAATCTAAAATTTATAATCCATATAAGGTAAGAAGTCTATAGACAATAATTAATTATCCTAGCCCTTTTCATTCATGAGAAGATAAACGAAGGTCTTAAGTGTGTGGCCCTTGTGGTTCTTTCTAGAGGCGCAGAGTCACCAAATCTACAACTGTTTTATCCCAATCGGCAAAGGTACCTGTACACATGATTCCAACTTTCTAGAGTGAGTCGTTCATGAGAAGAAGTTGAAAAAGCGAAAAGATTAAGGAATGAGGATGGACGGACGGAGAGACGCCGGACGCCATGCTATAACATTCGCTCATGAGGCCTTTTGGTCACTAAAAAAGGACGCTTGGCAATCTTAATAAACGTGGCACTGATTAAAGTGAATAATTAGACTGTCAGGCTAATTTTTAAGTGCATAGCCAAAACTTGAACCATAACTTGTGAGTAGACTTTTTTTAGATGGACTTTGCCTCAAAATATCAATGAGCAATTCACAGCTACTCGTTATTCAACTTGTAGGATTTGGATTTGAAAAGTTTCTCCTTAACCTGTTTAAAGAATTTCTTCTTCTTTTGCTTTTTGATGTTTTGACAGTCAACTGGCCCTTTTGTGTCATGTTCCTTGTGACGTTCATCGACGAAACCTAGGCGAACATCAGGGAAGTTAGAACACTACACGAGTAACAAATTTATTTACTGAGCACCAAAAGAAATCCAAATCAACAATATCAGAAACATGATGTTTTTTGTTGAATCTATAGTTATCTATCTGTCATTCTGGTTAGGGTCTTTTTGAGACGTTTGGAGTCATTTACGATGGACCCATAGCTGCTAACCGTATTTACAATCCTTTTCTATACTAAATTTTCAACATTCTCAGTCCAACGTTTGCTGATTCAATTCTGATGATTTGCTTCTCAAAGATGGATTACACAGACAAATTGTAATAGTGTTTCAGACTATTTAGAGAATTTACAAGCACGTTAACACTATCTAAGTGACGAGTATCGTTCGAATAAAGCAAAATCTGGAACAACTTACCCAGTCCTAAATCATGAGCAAAACGTTCGGGGTCTGATCTCTCGATTTTATCAGCAATGTGACTTTGCTCCGATTTTCTTAAGGCATTGATAAGGTGCTCCAAAGCTCGCTGACCAAATACTGGAAGTATATCCACGAACCTCATGATTCGCTCTGGTTCTGGATCTGACTCGGGTTCCGTGACATAGCGGACAATACTGGAGCTGAGGAACTGGGAGTCCCTCAGGTAGATAAGGGCAGGAGACACCAGCAGGTGGTTCACGAGGTAGGAGTAGTTGCTCTCGATAATCAGCCGGTCTCTCGTTGACATTGGTTGTACTGGAATGCGACATTTTAGCATCTGCGGAATTTTTAATCAGTCAAGAAACAAAATAAGTAATCAATTACATCCCATCTGCTTACAACCATTTAATCCGCCCATGATTAATCTTATCAACTCACCCCGGCTTCATCCTCCTCCTAACTAGGCTACGCCCTGCCTTATAGCCAATTAACTTACCACCTACCACTCCGTACTGGTATCCACACTGCTATTTTATTCCCCTTTCATCTCTTTGTTATATTACCCCTTGTATTGTTTATTGTCTTAATTACCTATATGTACATCATATATATAATGACTGTACCGATCATTTTCCCATATGCTTGATAACGGTATAAGGATCTATACGAAACGTTGCCACTGTGTAATAAAGAAGTTGTATATCCATATATCATTGTCGTCCTAATCAATTACAGACAAGCATTGCGCTTTTATTCACTTTGGCAACTTGCCAGACAAACAAAACAGAATTTGCTTCTCCTCATTTCTTTATCTGTCCCTTCATATGCAATTCTATTTTCTTCCATTAAACAAATTGTTACCTTCGAGGGGGTTTGGAACACCACATTTAGAACAGGCCTGTGTGATCCTGCTCAACATAGTAGCTCTGCTCTCATCTCTGTTACAGAGATTGTACCACTCATGGATAACTGCCCAGAATAAACTGCCCTCGTCTCGTCCATAGTCTATCCTCTGCTCTAAACGGTGATGATCTACACCAAGTGATCTGGAAAAATGTCTCAGTCGAATCCCGTCTGGAGAAGCTGAAAGAGAATTTCACATGCTATTTAAAAATCAACGTTTTTACTAAAGAATACTTTATTGTTTAAATCTATTATACCTAACTCTACCTTCAAATACGTTCCCCTCAAGGACTAAATGCATTCATGTGATACTTTACAGTTCGGCAGTACATAAACCTAATGTTAGAATTTGATCCTAATAACCAGTATTGTAATTGTAATAGGCGCAGTCTTTGAATTTATTCCAAAGCTTATGCCACCCTTTTTGTATTACAAGTTTGGAACTTTCTCTGTTATTTCTCCACATACAAACAGATTCCTGGATGTTGACACAGAATCCGCGAATGAGAGTGGGTAGTTTCGGTATAACTTTTGCAGTGTTCGGTGCCTTTTCCGCGAGATGGATGAGCTTTTCAACCTTCTGGTTGAGTTCTTGCAGCATCTGTGATACGAACGTACAACATACATTAAACATTGAAAATAATGACGTTTCATATATCTAAAAAGTATCTTTGTTTAGACATGTGACAGCTATATGACAGAATATTTGACAAACTATCAACTTTATTATCGTTCGAACATTGGCCGTGCGTGCATGCTGTAAGAAAGATTTGTATTCTGGTCTGTAACGTTATCCATTACGTATTGGCACACTTACAGGTCCGCCGTCCTTTGTTTTGGTACGAAACTGAATGGAGAACAAAGTCAAGGTATGAGGACCTCCACATACCAATAACAATAACACTCGATACCCACATACATAACCTGAGATGCTGTTATCAATTATCCTAATTTCTCTAAGGTGAAAGATAGTAAGTAGTTAATAATCATCGAAACAAAAATTATTACTTATAACTACAGTGCAAAAAGGGGGTTTGATTTTAAACATGTTGCATACATGCTTTACTCAAATGTGAAATGTGAAACGCGAAATGTGCTTAAATGTGAACATATCAATTATAATGTTTTGTAAATCAAAACATGTTTCAAATATAAACACAATGCACTATAGTTTTTATGAAGTGACGTATAAAAAATGCGTGTCTGCTAATGCACATAATAATATTAGTCCAGTTTTTCCATTTCAGCCAAATGTCCTAATGATATGGACAATATATATTTCACAATTGTCAGGCAAAAGATATTTATCTAATAACAATTCCATTAATTAATTTTCATGTCGTATCAATACAACAAACCAGACACCTATAACTTGGCGAATATGAATTTACCTAATTATCAACATCATTGTGTAGAATAAGTTCAAAACGGTTTAGTTTCAAAGGGGGCTACCTGTATCATCCATAACCGGGGAATCTTCTGGACTCACGAAGCCTTCTCTGACGACATGTATATACGCCCATAGCAATTATGAGTGTGTTCTGTAAATATCACGGGCGGCGCGCAAGGAGATTACAATTATTGAGAAATAACCCAATTTGTTTATAAAAAGCTGTAATTTTAAACATGTTTACCTCTGCGTAAGACGACTCGCTGAAGGCGGAGTCGTGTGTGTCCACAGAAGCAAGCGACTCAGTATCCGGCCTTCTGATTCTGGTCGGTGTGAATTCCAACACAGTCTGCAACAGATTATTTATGATTTGCAGTGTGATATTGACGTACAGAATTGGTAAATATGTGGGTGCAATGTTTGAAAGTCAACTGTTAAAAACACATAAATTTCAGGCGTGTGTCTCACATAATGAGAATATTGAGAACAAAATATTTCATTCATAGGATTTGATGAAAATGGAGATTAAAAATACATGCATTTAGGTAATAATGAAATATCATGATAATTTGTGTTGATATTCGAAGTTCACAGAATGAAGACTTTAGGATATATACAACTCCTATATTCTGAAAAGTCCAAGTTTTTACATTAAGTCAAATTTCGTCAAGCAAGTCGAAACGACTCCTATTCAGAATAAAGGAGGTGTACTACTGCATAAGTAGTCATCACTCTCGGTTACTCAAACGTGTAAAATGTTAATAAAAGAAGTTGCAAATCTACCTCATCGTCAGATAATTCACAGCCTGATAACGACACACAGCTGTTAGATGGCGATACCCCAAACCCTTCAGCGCTTCTCATATCCTCGCAACTTAATGACCGAAACCTTTGTTCAATTCTCTGCTCCCTTTGCCTTGTGTCAAACGATTTTTCATGCTGTCGTCTTTGTAATTCTAGGGCCTGACACTTTTCTTCCAGGCACTTTACTTTAGCTTCTGAGTAATCCAATTGTTGTCTAAGCACTCCTATTTGCTGTTCTTGTTCCGTTGTCAGGGTTTTGAGTTCTTTCAACTGTTGTTCCATTTTGAATTGATTACGTCTTAGGTCTTCTTCCCTTTCCTTCGTCGCTTTACATAGTTCTTCTTTCAAAGTCTGCTCCTCTTTCTGCTGTTCTTTAGCCTCCCTAAGCTCTTCTTCCGCTCTAAGTCTGGACGCTCTTTCCTTCTTTAGCTCCTCTTCATCCTTGGAAAGTTGGCGGATGAGATTCTCCATCTGATCCATGCGACTTTCTGTACATTTCTGTCCTTCTAGGAATACATGGCCTAGTTTTTCGAAATTGGATTCAACACTTGTCGTGAGCGTCTGAATTTGATTTTCAAGGCTTCCATTGTCATTTAACTGAAATGACAAAGGCCTGTGGCTATACTTCAATATGAAAACAAAGACATGTATTCATATGTAAATATTTTGATATGTGTATTCAGGCATTCAATATAATTATAATTATTACATTTTATATCTTTTAGAACCAATAAGAAACTAACAATAAATTGCATGAATAAATAAATAATAAAATACATACTTAATACATAATTTAAGGAAATGGCAAAAAGAGAGTGAAATAATAACCTTTCCAGTTGATTTGGAACGGAGAAGCTCCTTGAGACGACAGAAATCTTTCCTTAACGCCTCAAATGTGTACCTTGGTGAATCGTCCATCTGTAAATAAGTTAATACTTCAACCAGCTTCAAACGAAATGAGGATTGACATACGTTGTAATGAGCTGATAAATGTCTAAGTTATAAAATCCTTACGAAAAACGACTGTATTCATATTATATATAAACAAACATATTACAACACAATGTATTTCTCTCCCTAACATGGTCACTCAAGTCATTCCTCCAGGCTTTACCTCTGTTTCAAGTTGGTGATATTTCTTGGTTTCTTACGTCTCACGTTTTAATCTCTCAAGATGTGTGTAGGGCAGTTGTTTAGTAAGTTGCAGCTATAATCACGTTTTAGTACGACCGGGGATAGACACATTTGGCAGGAGAAATACAGTCATACCTTTATTGAGTAATTTGATATCTCAAAAACCTTGTTCCACACAGGCGCTTCCACCTGAAAAACCACCTTATAAGGATTCTAAGGTGTAGACGAAACCTACGTCTGCCATAGAATCAGTTGTCTAATTTGTTATAACATGTTGTAGCATGTTGATAGAGCGTCTGTATTGGTAGAAATTATGTCAGGGCTACAAACAAGTTCTAAACAAACGTTTATGAATATTTTGCTTATAAAAAATAAAAAATAAATAAAAATGTAAGTTTGGCAATGTAACATTTTGTTATCATCGGGTTGTGATGATGTCTGTCAGTAACATAAGGATATGGACAATCTCTCTTTGTTCAGGCATGAAATTTATTCATTGCACCAGACTTTAAACGTTGAAATACGGTCTAAGATATAAGATGATACAAAGGAACATGTGGCTTATACAAGGCTAACAAAATATAAATAAAACCCAACCTCGTGGAATCCTTTCAGTAAATGATTAATGCCATCCCTAGAGTGAATCTAAATCCATAAGCACGGTTTCCGCGGCAAGGACCTCAAAAACCTTTCACATCCTTCAACATACCCTATAATCTAGGCGTTACGTATATTGCTCATCTCAACATCACAAAAGGCACATGCTCAAAATGCTGCAAAACGTGCTGTAAAATTGTAAACATAAATTCAATTGACGATCTCGGGCAATTTGTCTGGCGACGTTGAAAACAATTTTTTGCCAAGAATGCCGTCACAAAATCACGCACGTGGTGTTCAGAGCTTTACAGGTTGGATCAGCTTTTCAAGTGAATGTTGATTGCATGTTTTTTGTATCCAAAGATTTTTAAACAAATTAAATTCAATCGTCTTAAAGCAAGTTGAAGCGTTTTTGAAAGTTTATTTCTTTAAATATTCCCCATTAAACATTAATTATGCCAAATGTATTACTTTCCGAGGGTCAAAACATCATTACTCAAACCGATCATCTATGGCCGTTAGGCCAATATTCAAGTGTCAAGCAAAAATCAATGGCGTCCATTTTTTCCCCATTAGTATAGCTTAACCTATCATGGTCATTCGCTAGAGAACCGCTTCATTTCTGTGGGGAAAAACATCGTCTTGCAAATGGAGACATATGATTTCGTTTTCGTGAGATAGCCGTATTGATAATGGGAAACAGCTGAATTTTCTCATGACATTATGTTAAGATAACTAGTTGTATGCGTTTCTGTAGGTGTCGCGGTTTGATATGCTTAAATTTTGACAAGTACCTTTTGGCTGGGGGTTACCAGTGCAAAATAAGGTTACCCCGGCCGTTTTAGGCACGATAGAAGCATCAAATATGTTCTAAACCCGATCGAATATAGTGATATGGTACAGAACGTATGTCGTTTCAAAACGTTTGAATAATACTATGTGTTACTGTGCAACAAACAAGTAAGTAGAATGTGTATTATCAGCAGAGAGAGAAAATAATGATATACTTTATCAAAGTGGCATGTGTTTTATGAAAAAACAAAAGATGTCAAGTGGCCGGAATGACACCTAGATCATTTTCATATTCATTCTAATATTATTTCATACAATGCCATACATACTTACATGTATTAGTTCTCATACATATAGCATGCACTCCTCAATCTATTCATAAAGACTTCCTCATTTACATTCCTATACCAAGATACCCACATACATACATACCCACATACATACCCACATACATACATACCCACATACATACATACCCACATACATACATACATACATACATACATACATACATACATACATACATACATACATACATACATACCCACATACATACATACCCACATACCCACATACATACATACATTCATACATACATACATACATACATACATACATACATACATACCCACATACATACATACATACATACATACATACAATGACATACATACATACATACAATGACATACATACATACATACATACATACATACATACATACATACATGCATACATACATGTATTAGTTCTCACACAAATTCAGACATACATGCCCATTCCAAAAACAAATTACACAACTACATATGTAAAAATGTATACAAACACACATGCATACATGCTAACCCACAGAATACATGCTCACCTATATAAATCATATACACACATAATATATACATGCGTGCTCACAAGCATAAGACAAATGCATGGATAATACTACTTATACAATATATACAATATGCTTGTCATGTACATTGGTGATAAAAAGGTACAAATGTATATTATGAAATACAGAATGTGGTGTAACTTAAAAAAATGGTCGGTGTAAATAAACACTATATCTCTGCATTAAACCGCCAAGACGTACCGTTAGGACAACGATTACAGTACAATCACATCGTTCTAATGCTACAAATGACACTTTTCCCACCCACTAGTTCATACTCTAAATGATACAGTTGGATTAATACGGGTATCTGCAGGTAGTACAAAGTCCGATACGGCGTCCGATCTTGTCTTGTCAACTACAACAAGAAGCATTTTCATAAGCAGATTTATGTATCTGATAAAGCACCATTGACTACCGTACCTTACACGGAGTACCCTCGGAGCAGGGCCCAGCATTCATCTTTAATTTTATCCCATGTTTGTTGTCACCCTTGGTCTCTAGTCATACTTCCTTGTTACAATATCCTCTACACTTGTTGTATTACCGCACGCATATCCGGTTGACGTCACAGCCGTGACCTTAACACAATTTTCTATTTCTGTTTACAGTTTTCTTTGATATTCTTTTTTTTTTGTAATAATAATTACAAATATCTGAAATGATCAATTTTAACTATATACTATAATATGAACTCAGAAAAAAATTTAAATTCGAGAGAAACGTTTTATCTTATTATGATTAATGGCGCTTACACAGTAGTGTAAGTATGTGTAAGTAATAACAAAATAAGCAGTACAATAGCCTCAAACTTGTATTGATTTTTTTACAATTTTGGCATAAGTATCCTGCTTCAAGGTGAATACGTTCATACGTTGATTAAATTAATAACAATATTAGCCGTGGTTACTTGAATGGTACCAGTATACATTATCAGCATAAATAATTTTCATAAGAAACAAAAAAGTACATACTTTCTTAAGTCACTTCTGGCTAAAGGTTTGAAATGCAAGAGGAATGGGAATGAAGTTCATTCTTGTTCATATTAATACGAAAAAATATAGATGTCTTCTGTATTTCAGATGATGTTTTGTTTATTTGTCAAATAAAATTTGTTATTGACACAGATCTTGATAGACAACAAGTATTCATTAAAAATCAGAATTCACAAGAAAAAGAAACATGAGATTATTTTCTTTCATTATAAACACTGTGCTTAAAGATTGCATCTCTTTTTTGTCCTCATGTTGTTAACACTAGGATCACGAGAAAAATATAATTAATTTGATTAAATTTCTATAATCGAAGACAAAGGTATAAGTTTCAAATTTGAATTAGGCAACATTTCCTAAAAAATACGTATTTTTATGGTCCAATACCTTGTGTAAAAATTGTATCTACAAACCAATTAAAAGGTATCTGGGTGAATTTATAATTTAGTTTTCGGACAAACGTCTTTCAACGTCAACTATTGTGATGAATATGAGAAACAAAGATAGCTATATCACCACATTTCTTACCTGCCTACATGTATCTAGGGCATGTTGTAACAGTATTCTTTGAGCAGGTACTTAGCATATTCAGCTCGGCCGATTAGCACTCAGCAAACACTATTAGGAAATCAAACACTCAAAACCAAAACTCAAAAGACCGAGCGACCCCATTGAGCGCACACTGACATGTCTATCAATTGAGATCACTATCAACATAACACTTTTCAAGAAGGCTATACATACTTTCTATGGTGAGAATATTTCAAATAAGTAGCGCCGAGACTGTTCTTTCTCATCATCTATATTTTGAGACATATACAATTGAGTTCATACTATTCTTGTATCAAAGAATTTTTAGCGAATATGAATCGTTTCTTATCTGTAAATGATTTAACTAGAGATCAAAAGAAAATAAACAGTGCCTTTGACAATCCCTGGACAAAAAGAAACGCCTATACATGTATAGAAGTACATTTATTTGATTCTACAGCAAATGCACACAATTCCATTCCAAGTGAAGTCGAAAGCACCCTTTAAGGTCGTGGTAAAACAATAAGATTGGCGTTATGAATCGGGGCCTTTAGCACTCTTGCATTAGACAATGCCAGGCGGTTGCTTGATGAATGGGAAAAATGCATGCTGCATAATGCTCACCACAAAGTCTCCTATTCAGATATCCACAGCGTTTAACGCAAAAATTTCTAATGGTAAGGACTTGCAATCTCAATCAAACGTCTTACGCTTAGCAAATGTCAGTTGATGTTGCTGATTTGAAGAGTCCGATTAACTTCGAGGTTGGGTCAATGTGCTGGAATTACATATTGGCATAATTGCCGGTACAAAGTGTGTCGACTGAAAAGTCCAAATGCCGCGGTTGTTAAAGACGTCGATGTAACAAACATTTCTCCCCAGATGAACTGCCAGAATGTTGCGATCATCAGTGGGGGGGTTATCGCACTTGTTCAACCACTCCTTGGCCTGTCTGCTGTATGCCATGTTTTTCTGAGACGTTGCAACAGTTTTTTGAAAGTTGTATGTTTGTAGCCGAAGGTTTTGCCAAAGAGGGCGCTGTTAGCTCCCTGATTGACCCCTCAGACGGCTCTCTTTCTGAGTAGTCAAAGTGGTATAATTGTCGTGTTCGCATGTCTTCTGTCTGCTATGGTAAGGTGTTTATAATACTAAACGACGTCCCGTTAAAAACATACTTATGGAACGTGTGAGTGCTTTGAAGCAGAAACTATTCACGCGTTTCACAAAAATGTAATTTAACGGGACTGAGTTTAGCATTTTAAATTTTATTCGCTGAAATTTATCAAAGTAAAGGCATGAACATCCCCGACATTAGAATTGCCGCCGCTAGCATTGTGATGTCATGCTTAACGATTATGACGTCATGTAACAACATTGAGCACGCGATGTTATGACACAGTTTGTAATAACTTTGTAGATTTATCAATCGGTTGCATCTTCAAATTTCGAGTAATAAAATGCAAATTTCGAATTTTACGTTACCGTCACGTCATTCTTTACCTTTCGATGTTTGTTTGCAGAGAGGACTTGTCAAACATTGTTCAGTATTGGTTATAAGTGTATTTGAATTGTTTTGATTTTTAGGTGATATTTAAAAGTGTTTATTTTCTTTTGGGCACTAGCTATGATCGTTCTCCATTCTCCAAATGTTGAGAATCTTATCAATATGTAACAGGGTGTAATAACGAATATCAATGTTGGTCGTTTTAATATCGATCGTTCTCTCCCATTAGAGGTAGCTCCGTCATAAATTCCTATACAACCTCTGTCTTAATACGAAGGTTTCACGGGCTTCCAATGAAAACAACGAATGCATGAATAACATATTTGTTGACACACATACCTATGTAATGATGCAGTCGCTAAATTAGACGTATGTATTCTGTAAAGAAGACTCAAAGTGCAAGGTGCATATTCGAATAAAGTTTAGATTTTGTAAAGCCTACGGAAATAACGTAGGCGATTTGAATGATAACTTTTGAAACGGCGTCGCTGATTGCACAACTAACTTTGATTGCATCCAATCAGCGTCCTACATTTCAAGACCGAGAAACCTTCGTATTAAGACAGAGGTTGTATCAGAATTTATGACGGAGCTACCTCTGTTGGGAGATAATGTATTAATATATAAAGTTATGTTGAATTATGTTAAAGTGTTTCAACAACTGTGCAGTGTGAACAAATTCAGCCGTTTCCAGGATAAAATTGAAACATGTAGGAACAATCAATGTATATATTAACAAGCTGGTTAAGTTCTTAAGATGGTTGGGAATGCATGTTAAGTCGCAGATTGAATAGCTAAACGACATGACAAACGCACAAGTTATATTCTCAGCTTCGTGAAAGTTATCAAAGGTATATTCTGAAATGAGATCTGAATATCTTTCAAATCTGAAGACTGTTATGAATATATTTTAGCGTAGATGCTAACGAGCAACAAAAGTTATAGAAAGAAAATTTGAATTTTTAAAATGTTTTATTAACTATCTAAAAAAATATATTAAAAAGATTCCAACGTAGTCAATTCAATAAAACAATGAAATGGCATAAGTCAAGGAGTCATCCTTTCACCAGTATCCAGAAACCTTTGTCAATATGCTGATATCTATCTATCGAGACAAATGCCCCGTATCGTTGACATTTAGTTCTCATGGCATGTAGAACGCGTGACTTTTCAGCCAATAAATTGTTTTATGCAATGAGCGTGAAGCAAGTTTCACACTCCATTTTACCTTGAAGACTTGATGGATGAACTAGAAGAAAAAGATAGTAATGCTTATTATTATTAGCTTTTTCTGTTCACATATGGTTAACAATTCTCGTATGTAATCATAGTACTTCATGATTGTGATAAGAGCTTTGATGAAAGAGGAAATTTTCTTATATTTTTACACCATCAACATTATAATTACAGCCAAATCTGCGTTCTACGGTGTAGTAATTCATGACGTCATTTTGTTTGTTTCAACGACACACCGTTGTATGAGCCGCATAAAACGATAAGATGTATTGACACCATTAATGAAGCAATTTAGAAAAAAATTATAATAATATATTATCAAAAATATGATATCTAGATTAACATATGGATTGTCTGAAGGTTTTTTTTGATTCGTTATTGATTAAAAGTAGCCAATTTGGTTTCTATCATTCTGATGAAGGCTATAGGCACTATCATGGAAAACAACTGTTTTATGTCTAAGGTACACTATTGAGTAAAAATGTTGTTGTCAACAAGTGATGAAAGAAATTGCCAAAACACAATCTTAACAAATGATGTATGTCAAGATATGCTTAAATCCATCAAACAATAAGCACTTATGGACACTACAATCTATCAGATCTATACCCAGAGCATAAAGCCCAAATGCCGTACTTACCGTACAAATTGGTTCTAATGCAAAAATGTCAAAAGGATCACACCTTTGAATAAACATTGCTTTGATGATTGCACTATTTCGCGGTGCGCCTGTTGACATTCCAAATATTCCTAATGCAGCAAAGCAAACTATTGTATTTCAATTTTAAAAGTTATTATGTGACATGAAATGTTATCTAAACAAATATTTCTGAACTGTCATTGTTGTAAATATTGGACTGTGCACTGCATTGATTTTAATGCATTGTAAATATCGTTTGCACATGTAGCTATGTAACTTATTCCTGATCTTTCATTGTAATTTTCAACTGCCATTCGAGGAAAATCATTCATTCATTCATTCATTCATTCATTTACCGTCGGTTGTACATGCCGCATCCCTTTCCCTCATAAAAGAATGTACTGATACTGATACAATGGATCAAGAAATTTCATTTTGCCCATTACAGACATGATATTCCCATATTTTAGTCATATTGATAACCTATAAGTCATAATTAGGCAGTGTGATTTATATAAAACTAGGAGTATAAGGCGAAATCATGTAAAATAAAATGCTCATGTCTTGAGTATACTATTTGGTACAAAAATTGTCGTCATCAATCGATGACAGAATAAATGCAAACAGCACCTTTACAAAAAGCATATATAAATCCAGCAATTTTCTTCACTCTTAACAACACAAAAATATAAAACGAAAAAACTTGAATATATAAGATATCTAAGTTATATAATAAACAACTGAGATCAATAAGCATCAAAGCATGAATGCATAATAATTCTAAATCCATTTGGATCCTAAAATGCTTAAAGGGGTGATAACATTAATTTCAAAATGTAAAACTACCTAAGTGGTTATACAACATTTCTTTCTCTTAAACACGTAAATAACCAAAAAACCCAACCAATATCGATTATGAAAGAATATTATCGAGAGATCGAACAATTTGTAAATATGGTATGCAATAATACCGAATGGAATCTACTGCATTTGTGTTTTTTTCGATATTAGGAGACGGGGACAGTCACGGTTTAGATGTGGCTTCAGGCGACTAATTCTGAATGGGCGATTACAGCAATTCCAGCCTGTCTAGGTATGTCATGTACTTACTGTAGATGACAAAAATTCAAGTGATGGATGCATATAAAAAAAATCGTGTCTTGACATTGCACTGAAGACGTTAAAGGGTGTAGCACGTTTTTGAAAAATATTATTTCTTCAAATCTCTCTTTATTTAGATCCAAAAAACTATTATGCAAAAAAAACAAGCTACTGCCTCTTTATAATAGTGTAGTGTTGAAATAATCCAAACGTCCAAACTTTTATAACCTCAGCTATCAGTGTAAAGGATGAAGCGTCGTCACACACTTATTATGCAAGTATAAGCTCTGCTAATGATGATCGTTACGCTATCGCATAGGGAACGTCACTTTCTGATGATTTACGGTGTCAAGTGTCTCTTGGCCTACCACCTCTTGTATGTGACAAGAGAAGAGTTTCCAAATATTGATGTCGCTTGAAAGGACCAACTGTTGTCGCCTGTTGACGCGTTAGTCTCTTCTAAGAAAGCTTCTTTGTAGTATAATCCTTTCCATCAAGATCTGCATAGAAACGCGATGTTCTGCTCTTCGTTTTATCTCTGAAAGAAAATGATTGGTCTCAGCTTATATTGATGTTTTAATATTATTTAGGTGATTTTTGGCCGTTGTAACCAGATGATGTTTGTAGTATCCTTTAAGGTATTAAACACCTCTAATTTTAGATTCACAAAGGAAATAATTTTAGGGTTTCCTTTTCCATATCATAGACGAAATAAGGCCAAATATGACTTTATCAAGGTGACGTCATCGACAATGTTACGATGTCTAGAACGGCTAGCTCGAATTTTTTATGCCCTTGATCTAAGTCTTATGATTTCGGAAATGAATAGAAAATAATATTTTTACTTCATCGTTCTTTGATAAAGGTATATCCTTCGTACTCGCTCGGAAAATATGAACTTTGTGTCACTCGTGTATTACACAAAGTATGACAATGACATTTTAAAACCCTCTTTACCACCAATTCATCTCATCGTTTTCTTTGGTCAAATCAATTCTAAAGTTGAATTCTTTTTGAAAGTCAAGTAAAGCACTTACTTTCTCTTAAAGGATATCTTCTGAAAAATGCTTTTCTTCTTCTTTTTGACCTCGAGTTGTTGCTGTTCATTTTCTGTTGACGTCAAATTTGATCTGCCGTCGGGCTCAAAATGATATGATTTTGGTCGTGTTGTTGATGAGCGGCGGACCAGGGGAGAAGACCGATGACTTACGCGATGTCCATGGGTCTAGGGAAGTAATAGTAAAGTAAGTTACATGTAAGTTATTATGATACAGATCATCTATATCAAAAGTTTGAACCCTATTGATCGGTTTAAAATACATATGATCAGTTCAAAATAACAGGAAATGACTACAATAGATGTTGGAAATTATATGAGTGTCCGTAACAAACTATTGTGTCGACAGAAGAGCGACGGGTATACTGATCTAATAAGGCACGGGTGACACAAACAAAATATTAATTGGCACGAAAATGATATTCTGGTTAAATAGTACCGAAGTCGCAAAATCAAAGAAAATAATCAAAATCTGCCTCCACTTGGCGCATTTGGAACGAAACGTAACAGATGAAGTATTGTTGTGGAAGTGACGCCGCAATGATAAGTAATACATTGCCCGATATATGAAAATAAGAAACCCGGATATGTCTGAGCTGGTAGGTAATAATAGCAGGTGTTACAAGTGAGCAACAGGCATGACAACGCATATTTATTGATTTTATGAGTTCTTTATAGACCGTTTTTTACCATACAATAGAGGTATGTCCAATGTTATCACTTTCGAATCTACCTGTTTAACAGCCAATAAATCAAACAGTTGCTGATGAGGGCTTTGGTATAGATTGCCAATGAATCTCGATATAAAGGTGTGATCGGGGACGTCTCATGTGATTCTCATATGACACAATGACTGCATAACAATTTGATTCATCCCAAAGCAAACCTATCATACAATCAAACTCTCTCCAAGTACCTCTGCTGCATCCCTGGGCTTGGGTTCCCTCAAGCGGACACCTGTTAGGAGAGACTCAATCTGACAGAATGCAGGACGGTGGGATGGTAAGAACATCCAGCATGATATCATGACGTCATAAGTCGAGTCGGGGAGAGATATTTCCGTATGCGGGTATGGCATCACGTGACCACACTTCACACTCTCCTTCACTTCTTCAAGAGTCATATCTGACGAAAAGGTGAAATTGTAGAGACTTTCTAAATAAGTACCTAGCTTTGGCATCAGAAATATTTTCAAATCACGTAAAGAGATAGGTAGGAAAGTGTTATTGGATCGCTCTGACCAAACTCAGGCACTATAATGTTTCATGGTATCTCACATTGAATTTTCAAAACTTGCCATATCTTAATCTAAATAAGTTATCATGGAATTAAAAGTAATTGTTACCGTTGAACCATGACTTACATGTGAGCTACTTAAATGTTGAAAATTAACACATTAAAATGGCTACACACGACATTCTAAACTTTAATGAACTGTGTCGTGAATTATAATTGGACCCTTTGAGATGTCAAAATAAAGTTATAATTGGCATCTTACTTGGATAGGGCGTCACTCCTAAAGTACACAGCTCCCACAGCACGACTCCGTATGCCCAGACGTCACTCTTGGCAGATCTCGTGTTTTTTACCAGCGTCTCCGGGGATAACCATCGGACAGATGTTAAAACATGACCCGTAGAATCTAGGATTACAACATCAATAGTCATGATTTGCAATATGTTAGGAGTACGTCCACGAGTAGCAACTTGTAACACAGATATACAATGAAATCCTAACTTGGCATAAAGTCCAAAGGTTAATATGCTTGAATGGCATGTTACTCCATTGCAGTACACCGCAATGCTTGAATTTGTATATACTGTATATAAAAAACTTATTTTTAGCAAAAAAATATAAAAACATTTCAAAGGTTGAATTAACCGACCTGCATCCATCAAACTCTCCGGCGGAAGGACGAGGAAGTTGGCTACTTTGAGTGTTCGGCCGTCGTTGAGGATGAGAACATTTTCGGCTCTTAGATCACCATGGATACACTGCTTGCTCTCCATATACTCCATACCTTTAGATATCTGAAAGAGAAGGAACATGTATTTCAGGTATACTTATAGAAGATACATAACAACTTTCAATATAATGCTATTTCAGTAAACGTATTACTCACTTTGTAAAACGCAAGGAAGTGAAGTTCATACAATTAACTAACAAGATAATTTCAAAATGTTTTAATGATACAGCACAAGAATATATCGCAATATCGAGGGGCGGGTAATCACTTATCATTATCATCACAGTATGGAGTAAACAGAATGGTTGTTCTTCTAACTAGCTTTTTATGATATGAGTACCCCTCATTGTGTATGCAACGAACTCCTGCTATTAGTAATGTTGATCACAACCTCACCTTGAAAATAATAAAAGCTTCTTAAAAAACCTGCGTATTTTCAACGCTGACAAACAGTGACTAATGGACATCCTCGTTAGAAAAAATGACATTTTTAATTCCTGCTTTTCCACTGATAAAGATTCATGCCCTTAGATACAAGGTGAAAACTGGACTATCCAAGAACCCCAAACTAACGTTTTTTGACGTTATTCTTGCTATTTTTCTTCTTTGCTTTAATGAAATCATGCACTAGAAGACACGAAGTCGCAATGACTACAAGCAGGGCATAATTTGACACTGAGCTAACCTGTTTCGCAATAACGAAAAAATTAGACTTGTATCCATTTTAAAACTTTGTAGTAAAGCTTAAAATCATTTCGAGGTTTCTTCTCCAATTGAACAATTCAAAGCTGCTTTATTACCATGTTTTTGGGTCTAAAGTACACCTTCAAGCAATTGGAAAGAGTCTAGCCCATATTTAAGGGCCTTCGGAGTCCACCAGATCGCCGATCTATTTAGTCTCAATATGACACAATTTACAAGTAAACTTGTACCTACACACCTGAAGAGCCATATTGTGAATACGACTGAAGCTGATCCGCCTCCCCTGCAGGCCCCTAATATGTGTGAGCAAATCCCCCTGAACCGACTCGCAGATGATCCAGGGGGGAGTGGCATGTCTGATCACGCCCACCAGCTGCAGCACGTGCTTGTGGTTCAGTCTGCGCAGCTGGTATGCCTCCATCATGGTGAGCACTGCATCTCGGGAGGGGATCTTTACTGAAACCTCCATGTTCAGGAACATACCTGGAACAGAATTATTATGAGGCCTTTCCATAATGATGTCCTGAAATTAGAACCCATATTAAGACATTTTGATGATTTGTGATGAATATTCTAGACAGTGGTGTTTAACTATATCAATTGTTAAATGAAATATAAAAACAATTAATACTAAGTTGACAAATGATTTTGCAATTTTCATCCTTAAATATAATTTAGGGGGTGAAAATGCACGACATACAACCCCAAAATAAAAAACAGAATGGATTTATCTCCATTCTTACATGACTAATTAGAAAAATAATGACGAACTTATTTGCCTTGCGCAACAACATTGTGATTAGGTCGAACCAGTACAGACCAGTTTAGTTCCATTTGCTTTCGAAACTACGGTACATTTCCATTTTTAAAGAACACGCTTCAATAAAAAATAAGATAAAAATTAAATAAACCAACAGGTTTTTTTTTAAAAAGAACCCCTTAAGTATTTATTTCGTTGACGATAATATCAACATAAGACAGATTATTTATCCCGTCAGAGATACGTTTTTCACGTATATTATACAAAGGTATCCCTACAATACCGATAAGGACTGACCCAATCAAGGGACGTTAATCTAAAAGTAGTTGTTTATTGCTAGCGCTAACTCCCCACGCAACAAGTGAACTGATTGAAAGAACGATCAAGAAAGCTGTAAAGTTTGTCATGGTTGAATACACTGTCTGGAAATTCACTTATGAATTAGAGGGGGAAAGAGAAGCAGTTTGTAAAGTTGAAGAAAAACTTACGTCTCATCTGTTCACTTGACGAATCGCTATTGCCGCGCGTTACGCAACTTACGGTACGAAGCGAGCTCGGTTTGAAATTGAATTTAGTGATAACAAAATAAACTACTTCAACAAATAATAACCAAAGAATGGATTTATCTTATAATTTCCTAAAAAAATACGATATTTTCAATAATTTTATAGAATTGATTTAAAATTAATGTTTCAGTTGTCTGTAAGGCGATGAAAACAGTAAGTTCAACGAATGGGTTTGTAAACGTGCGCGTATGAATGTGAATCGGTCGTAAATATTTAGAGGTGATTATAAGCGAAATAATCACTCCAAAATTGATTTTGGTAACCAATCAGAAAGCAGTATTTTCACTCTAGTTTTCGTGTCATGTTAGAATGGGAATGATGATGGTGGTGATACTATTGATGATGATGAAGGTAACCAATCAGAAAGCAGTATTTTTATTCTAGTTTTCGTGTCATGTTAGAATGGGAATGGTGATGGTGGTGATACTATTGATGATGATGAAGGTAACCAATCAGAAAGCAGTATTTTTATTCTAGTTTTCGTGTCATGTTAGAATGGGAATGGTGATGGTGGTGATACTATTGATGATGATGAAGGTAACCAATCAGAAAGCAGTATTTTTATTCTAGTTTTCGTGTCATGTTAGAATGGGAATGGTGATGGTGGTGATACTATTGATGATGATGAAGGTAACCAATCAGAAAGCAGTATTTTTATTCTAGTTTTCGTGTCATGTTAGAATGGGAATGGTGATGGTGGTGATACTATTGATGATGATGAAGGTAACCAATCAGAAAGCAGTATTTTCATTCTAGTTTTCGTGTCATGTTAGAATGGGAATGGTGATGGTGGTGATACTATTGATGATGATGAAGGTAACCAATCAGAAAGCAGTATTTTCATTCTAGTTTTCGTGTCATGTTAGAATGGGAATGGTGATGGTGGTGATACTATTGATGATGATGAAGGTAACCAATCAGAAAGCAGTATTTTCATTCTAGTTTTCGTATCATGTTAGAATGGGAATGGTGATGGTGGTGATACTATTGATGATGATGAAGGTAACCAATCAGAAAGCAGTATTTTCATTCTAGTTTTCGTGTCATGTTAGAATGGGAATGGTGATGGTGGTGATACTATTGATGATGATGAAGGTAACCAATCAGAAAGCAGTATTTTCATTCTAGTTTTCGTGTCATGTTAGAATGGGAATGGTGATGGTGGTGATACTATTGATGATGATGAAGGTAACCAATCAGAAAGCAGTATTTTCATTCTAGTTTTCGTATCATGTTAGAATGGGAATGGTGATGGTGGTGATACTATTGATGATGATGAAGGTAACCAATCAGAAAGCAGTATTTTCATTCTAGTTTTCGTGTCATGTTAGAATGGGAATGGTGATGGTGGTGATACTATTGATGATGATGAAGGTAACCAATCAGAAAGCAGTATTTTCATTCTAGTTTTCGTATCATGTTAGAATGGGAATGGTGATGGTGGTGATACTATTGATGATGATGAAGGAGATCTAAACTGTTGATAATACTTAAGCCGACGAAAAGGATGACAGTGAAAGAGTAATCACTCTTCATCAAAAGAGTAAAGAAGAGAATTTTCGATCTATTGGAAGCACGTTGGAAAGGCGAGAATTCACTGTGGAGATGGTTTATGTGAATAACGACAATTAATGCGATGAACATAACGACAGCATGAACTTGATGTTTCAATTCTGTGTACATTTTTAAAACATAATTTAAAGAAAACATAAAGCATAGTTTCTTAAACCATATTCCCTTTGAATAAAAGTTAGAGGGCGCGGAAAACAAATTCCAGACAGTTTGTCTCTCTTGGATGCAACAACAGCAGATCTACAACTGATGAGCACGAGCTGTCACTCACCTGTCCAGTAGCTGCCGGAGGAAAGTTCACACAGTTCCTTCAGACGGTGCACCTGCTCCACATTGGCCGAGATGTCTCCTAGCTGGTACTTGAGACTCTCCCTCAGTCTCACCGGGGCGTCAGGGACAGCCGTTACTGAAGCTTCTGTAGTGGTATAGTGATAAAATGGATTAATAACGATTAGTTAGACAATCTGTGACGGATATTATGAGGAACACATGAATGTTCTAGTACCGTGTAGAGATGTCCTAGTGTTGACCTCGAAAATCACCTATCACCAATTTATACCCATTTAATCAAATAGCTAATGCATAAAAAGCTGCAATCTGGAAGTTTTCTAGAAAGGGTCAGAAAGGAGATGAATCATCACTTTAAACATATTTTTCAAACAAGTCTTACCAGGGTTAAGTGCCTCGTCTTCATAAATAAGTCCATCAACGATGTGACCTTGACCTGAATTTCTCAGGGCTTCTTTGAATAGATGCAGGGCATGTTTCCCGAAGACGGTCATGATGTCGATCAGTCGTGTCACCTTTTCAGGTCGAGGTTCGGGGTCAAGGACGTATCTGACGAGGTCAGGGGTCAGCATGGCGGAGTCTCGCAGGTAGGTGAGGACAACGGGCACAATAAGGTGTTCAGCCAGGAACGAGTAGTTCCTCTCTAGCACGCGTCTGTCTCCCATTGGCATAGGTTCAACTGCACACGAGAAAACACAGGTTTTTACAATGAAATTCGAAATCATGTTTCTACAAAATGTGTGGTTCTTCTGACTGATCAAATTGGAGACCACCCATTAGCCGGTCGCGAAAGAGTCTGGCTCACTTAAATGCATAATCATATGTAGTGGCATATTATGCATAGAAAGCTTCCAACAACAAAGAGTTCTTCGTAAAATCGTTTCAGTCAACTGTTGAAGTATTCCCTTCTCCCCTGAAGTCCACACGTCATACTAACACAGGTAAAAAGAAGATTGACACTTCAATGCACATAATATACTGAAATGTCATTCATTGAAATATCCTTGTATGACGATACAAACTACCTTTGAAAATTTAAAGGGAGATAAACTAAAGTGATCTGATAACAGGAAAACGGGTTGATACCTACTATCTAAAGGATGAGGAACTTCACACTCCTGACAGGCGTGTATGAGAGTTTCCAAAAGTGGGACGGTCCGTCTGTCCCTGCAGTCAGTGATCCACCTCGCTATCACCCTCCAGAACATGTCTTTGTAGCTTCCTTGGATCACGAACTGTTCAAACACACCAAGGTGTCTGGCTAGGTCGTACACACGCTTATCTGAAATAAAAAGAAACATTGAGGTTACTGATAATTGCAAGGATTGCAAGGTTCTGGTTTCATTCTCAAATATGTATGCAACCGAAATTCCAAAAAAGGCGCTGTCAGGGTATTTTTTTATTTGACCTACCTTTCAAAACAAGTAAACGTTTTGTGAGGATTCTGAACAAAGTGTACTAATAAATACTGAATTTGCATTTTTAACAAAGTTTAAAAAGAGAACAAGTGTTACGGATTTACAACTTCTTTTTGATCACTTGGTTGATAATAGTGTAAGTAACTACACCGAAACGTCGCACTGTTGCAATAAAAAGGTTGTCAATCCATAATCTATCCATCCAACCATCCTTTCATTGGCACTATGATGTCATATCAATAATGTAAAAATATCCCTTATTAATTTTGTTCAGTACATGTTTTTAGAAACTCGTATGTGTTTTATATATATATATAAGTATTACTAACGTATGACGTCGACGATTTTGTGACAGAAGGCGGTGATGTGTGGAGGGAGCGAGGGGGAGCGGGGAACGCTGTCCGTAGAGAGTGACCAAAGCTGCTGTACCCTGGTGGTCAGACTCTTCATTTCATCAGATATCTGCTGTCCCTGCAGTTCTAGTCGTCCCATATGTGTCTCAATCTTCTGTAACTATTGATCACAAACAGATTTTCTCTTTCTTCTCATCAACGGCTAGCATTTTTACGACAATTTGATAAACTCTTTCCAAAAGGTTTACATGTGATTTATATAAGATTCTAATTTGAACTGAATTGAATATCTTCAAGACTGAAACATTAGAGACGGCATATAGACATTTGTTGGATCCATTTTGAAAACATTCGTGCTTTTGACTATTACCTTGAAGATTCTGATAACCACAAATTTAATAAAATTACCAAATCGCATACAGATATAATGAACACTCGTATAAACTTACCTCTCTCGTCAAACATGCCTCTAGATTCGCTATACAGGAAGAGGAAGAATAAGCTGATGAAAAATCTCCAATTTCAGAAGCGGTTCCAGACGTAGGCGGACGACAGCTTGAGACACTTAGAGCCCGTGATCTCAACTGAAAAAAAGATTAGTATTCATGATCAAGGTATTGAAAAACGAAAGAAAAATTGTCGGATTGAAAGTAATTTTTCAATCCTATATTTTCAATCCGTTACGATTGCCTTAATTTGAAATGGTGGAGTCTCATTGAACAACAAGAATAAAAGATTTAGACTTAGATGAAATGACATATTTGTAGCAGGAAACCACACTGGCGCTAAGAGTAAAAGCAAGAGTTAAACTCAGATGAAATGTCACAAATTGTAGCAGGAAACCACACTGATGCTAAGACACAACTCAATGTATGCTAGGAAAAATACCCTGTGGAAGCAAGGTGACGTTAAGACCATATCCGAGGTGAGATCCCCAACACTCTGAGAAGTTCCGAAAGTGTTTTGCAAGTCCTGCACATATTCCTTCAACTGCTCTTGACCTTGTTTTAGCTCCTCCTGGCCCTGTTGCAACCTTTCCTGACCCTGGCTCCATCTGTTCACTTCCATCCTCCAATCGTTGATCTCTTGATTTTTTTCTCTCTGAAGAAACACCAAACTCATGAACAATAGTACAACCTCATACCGAAAAAGTGTGTTCATTTACCGCTGTATTTTTTTTTAAACATCATGTCTTTGAGTTTAGTTTGGAAATCAATATAATGATATAAGCAAAACTGTCAAAGAATCAACCCTGATCAATGAGTAAAATATCATTTTGAATTAGTTTATACATTTTGGGATCGTCCTGTCTCTCGTTCTAGAATTCGAAGTTTTGCATAATGAAAAGGTAGAAGGGGTAATATTTTCGAAAATCGAATTACTTAAAATTTAGATTTAAGTATTTAATATCACATCTCTGATAAGAATATCTACAGAATAACATTTACTAAAGGCAAAGGAACAAACATGACTCGTAGTAAGGACTTTTTTCACCGTTAAAGAATTATGTAGAGAAAAATAACTTCGTAACTCCTGGATTGAAAATTAACAAAATCCGTTTCTATTTCGCAATAAAACGATGCCTGAAGACATTCAGAATTACATGATATGTGTACCAGGATACGCAGGTATGTGAACAAACTTTTAGTATGCAGCTATATCCGGAACTCTATGTTAAAGACACAGAGGATCTTTCATGTATTTTTTCATCTGACACTTCTGAGTGTATAAGGGCATTTAATCCAAACATATCTCCAATGCACTAACAGGTCTCTGTAGAACAAAAACATCAACATCAACATCAACATCTTTTCCTTCATCAAACACTTACATCATTGACAACGATGGTACAGTTACTCAACTTCACTGTTGTAATTGTATTGATAGAACAGTTCAATGCAGGGTGTTTATACTTACAGAGACGCTTGTTCTAGGTGTAGAGGTTTGAGGTTTGGGGGAAACAGGTTCTCTGTCGATCTTGGACACCACGGCAGCGATCTTTCTCTGGCATCTTCGAATTCCACCGAACTCAATCCTTGCAGTCGACTCCTTGACAATAGAAAGCATATGAGATAGTGTTAGTTTCTACCTTCTCATATCTTTGATAAAATGATAAACGGAGACATACTCTAATGCACTGCTAATTTTTTCTCACATGAAATATTCATGATTTCCCCTAAATTAAGTGTTGTATTAGTGCTTACTTGCACAACCATTGATCAGAGTATGACATAGCTTGAAGTTAATTTCGCATCAGGTAAATTAATGTCAACATTTCATAATCATAACATGCTACAGTGGAATCTCATATACCGTGACCTCGTCAATCCGGAAATCTCGCAGTCTGGATGAATTTCTAGTGAAACTACTATTTTCTTCAGAGGGTGTATTCACTTATCCGGACCCCTGATTCCCGATTTGAACGCCGTTTCACACCATGTGTCTGTATTTCTACTGAATAAAACTCAACCTATACAGAAGCTCTAGTGTCTTCCATTCAAACAAATCCCCATTCATCTGTGTTAATTAACTTGCTATATATGTCAGTTAATTTGAGAACAGTTAATTTGAATTCAGACTCGAAAACATAATCTTGTTACTTTCTTTCTGTAAGCATTCATGAATCATTTTATCAAATGAATGTCGCTTTAATGTGACCCGATTCTAAGTATCTGTAAAGTATATGCCATGATGAATGAAAACGACACTCATATAGTTTGTATCATTGTGTAAATCTTTTAATTAATATATTGCTTTACTATATATTTGAGAGTGTTAAATGAATACATTTTCAGTGTTTACCAGTCATAAACCCTTTTATGTTTGAGTTGACGGTTGACTCGCTATCCGTCGATTTTCAAGTATAACCAAAACGTCCGGATTAACGAGGCTCGATTGTACATAGTTGGATTGAATCTTGTACGCCTTATGTAAGCCTGTTTTACCTGATTAAGTGACACATTCATCTGGGTACTTACAAGGACATCATGTAAAAATATCCTTTCATACAAAAGAATAGTCATATATAAAAGATATATAAAAAGGAAACTGAAGTGTTTAAATTTTGAGTTAAGAATAAGCATACCTCAACAGGGGGGTGAGTCCGCTCGTTGAGACTCTCAGGGGGCGTTGAACAGGGTGGATGTGGAGCTGACCCTTCTGCCATTGTCTACCTAGGTATCCGTCAGGGTTACTCTCTTCCCTCCTTGCGCTTAATACGATTGATTAAGTATGTCAATTATTAAAAGGACATGTAATCGTTTTGTCCATTACACACAGACTTGATATATCCTCATTATCCTAGATAAATAAAACTGTCTGAGGAACAGTCTCAACGGAGACATCCCTACCATTCACTGAAAAAGTTGAGACTTGTCATATACTAAAATATTAGTTAATTAGTAAGTCTATCACAAATATTTCGCTGTTAAGTTTTTGAACTATTTTAAAAACTATTTGAATAGACATAAAAGTGTTTCTTTTTATTGTATGACAGACTTTGTTATCAATTTGCAGCAGATTTTAACTGAAAATTAATTTATCCCTCTTTTATAGAGATTAAAAAAATATTAACATCTGATCCAGTGAAAATATAACTTTACGGTCTTAAGATGGAGGTGGCAGTAGTTTACCCATTTTGATAAGTTTAAATGAACTGAATGTTTAGATAAGAGGGGATCAATCTGGTAATGGAGTACACCCTAACTTTCTCCTCTGCTCTGAATTTACCGATCCTAGCCAACACTTCCTAGTTATCACACTTCACCTACACAACTTGATAGTCCTGACCACTGAATATTAAGATATGAACGATAATTGCCTTAATATTAACTGCATGTAAGTAATTATAGAATGACTTATATGCACGCTACTTCATAATGATCCTCACGACATGCTAGATGTGAACTAAATAGACAGCATGATTAATCACACATATATTATCAAAACTGTTTTGATATCCTCAGCTAGAACTAGGAGTAATTCGTAAACACGCCTACGACTGTCCTGTATTCAATGCATGCATGGGTTTCTCAGGGGATTCCCCTAAAAGAACACGTACGGCAACAGAATACTGATCAGATGTATACAAAAAGCAGACGAAACCAGATATGATGGGGGAAACATCGAAAATTAGAGTTACACATGTAAATGGTCCTGGTTCGGGTACTCTGAATAAACACTTACTGGAAATCGAAAACTAACCATACAACATTTAAAAATAATGATCTTTCATTGTTGTTTTACAAAATCCATTTTGAAGGGTTTTTTTTACGATTATATATAACTATACAAAGACTTAAGTATCCATTCAGGAAATAACCTGTGATGAAAAGAAAATTGACAATTGTTAACTAATTATTTGTTTATCTATTAATCATAATTAGTCAATCATTATCTCACAAATCTCTGTCTTTTGTTTCAAACAATCATATAAAATTGAATAAACTAATCGCTATTTTAGTAGGAAATAATTTTCACAAACAAATACATATTCGTCATATGGTATGAATAGAAATTGCGCAAGACGAGCACTAAGAGCTAATACGATTACAATACCTTGTTAACTTACTCCCATTTGTGGTTCACGTGCTCTCTTAGATGACAATTGCTGACAAGGCGGTATTCAATGCACTGATGTAAAAGCATTTTATAAGATTTTCCCATGAAAAGTTAGGTATAATATCTGTAAGGGTAGCCATTTTTAACCGGAAACAGGGTGAGTCACAACACTTCAGATAAAGGACCTATAAATTACCCTGCGAGATGAGCGCGCAGGTGTTGAGTTTGACTTTTAAGCGTGTAGCTTATTGAGATCACTAAAAGTAATAACGCACTCAGAACAAGGAATACAGAAATTCTGCCGCCAATTTTTTATATTAGTGAACTTAGTTATCATTCTATGAAAATATGCCTACACATTGAATACCAGCTTCTTTATAAGCGTAACCTTACTATTCGGTTGACACCTTATTGGTATTAAGCGGTGTGAGCTGCGTGTTGCTGTTCATTCAACTCACGGGTGATTCTGCTGAGCATTATTCCCAGTACCCCACTGTAGCTTACCCGCTTATTTTACATATGTATCAGTTTATTTTATCTATTTTATTATCTATTAACACAATGATCTCAGTTGTATACATCACACTTTATGTGTTTTTCAGTTTCTCCTAAGCCAATTATATGCTTTATAATCATTCTTTAACCTGTCCATCCGCAAACTATATAAGTTATTTCAAATGATTGTGCTCTTGGTCATGAGGCCTCAAATACTGAATACTTCTTCTTCTTCTTTTTCTTCTATATGGCTGGGTAATATCTTATACACTTTGTTATAACAGTTGATTTTTTAACCGTAAGAGATCATGAGACACTTAAATAGAAGATGTCTGTCTGTCTGTCTGTCTGTCTGTCTGCCTGTACTGTACTTGAAATTGTTATTTCAATATCAAAGATTATTTCTTGCATTCCTTCAAAATTCAAGTAATGTGTATTCACGACACAGAACGTATAGAAATGTAGATTGTTTGGAAATTCCAGCCATTAAGTGTTTTTGAGAATGTCGAAAACTGTTGAATTTAAAGCATTGCATAGCTGGTGTGATAGATGTAATAGAAAACACATGGTTAACATGAACAACGTTTTTAACGTTACAAAAATATGGCTTGGAGAAAAGGATTATGTCCCAAAACTTAGACAGCCATATCTTAGACAGCCAAATCTTAGACACTTGAGTAGGTGGTTAATTAACACAACACCCATGGATGAAATGGAACAGTCCTAATTAGTGCTCCCCTAGCTTACACTGATCAAAAGGGAGATTAATTTTGAAGTATTGAGATGTTTTTATTTGAAAATATAATATTCCATGATAATGAAAACAAAGGTATGTTTTAAGTTGTTTTCATTTGAAAGTATACATTGCTTACATTGATCAAAAGGGAGCTTAATTTTGAAGTAATGAGATGATTTTATTTGATATTATAATATTCAATCTAGATTACTAATAGTTTTTCTGTGTCACGTGCCATGTTATAAACGTTAGTATGTTACCAATCCTATCAACTAAAATACTCCTCGGAGTACTTTCTTTTGTCTAAATAACAGGTATAGAAAGGTCTACTTTGTTACATCACAGACGTGCACACCTATTTTTTTTTAGATGTTAATATCAATGAGTGTTGATATTTGAATGTTTAATTCAATATTCTAAAGATTAATCTATTAAATCTATTTAAAATACTGTTACCACAGAGCAAATTGTTCTATATTTATTTTCAGTATTTGAATGTTATGTAAATGAAAGAACAGAGGAAAAGTACTATATTTGTTTTGGTAAAATATTGAGTCCATTATGAATGTTTGAAATTCTTGTTAATAAATTGTATATAAACTCTATAATATTGTTCTTTTTCCTGATTCTCATGGACTGGTCCATTATCAGATTTTGTTTTAAGCTGTCTAAGATATGGCTGTCTAAGTTTTGGGACGGAGAAAGGTCCTCTGAATTGAAATGAGAGAGAGAGAGATTCTTTATTTCCTCCAGCAATAACCGAAGATTACAAAATTACATTGTAAGGTAATATTCATCAAGCATTAATATGTACAATATTTACAAGCATACATACGTTCATGAGCACATATAATTCATTCTATGTAGCAGTTCAGGAGATATGTTTTTAGTTCATAAACATACAAAGAAAAGCGTATAAGAATACTTTAATACAGTGATGACTCTAAAGAATGATAAAAGAGGTTTTGGGCTCCAAAGAGAAATAAAAGCATGTCTACTTCTTCTTGCATTTCAAACATAACATATGTTTCAACATCAAGTTTATCTATTAAGTATGTAAAAAAGTTATTTCTCTGTATAGTATATGAAGTATATGAAAGTCAAAGGTGTTGTTGTTACAAAGAACACACTCTTTTGATATTTTGCCTCTTGACGATATTTTGACACATAATTGAAGTGAATATTTATATTGAGGATATTTATAGGCTAATTGCCATAAAACATGGTAAGACAATTTGGTATGAATCAATGTGTAAAAGGACATATTCAGGCGATATAAAGATTGCGAGGGAAAACACCTTGAGCAATGTAATTTGATACATAGTGATAAAGGTTGTATTTTTCAGATATTGATATGAGATCATCAGAAACGTTATTTGATTTTGTTTGAGTTGTTATAGAAGCGCAAAATATATGTTTTGCAAAATTATTACATTCGATGTTACACAGACGTCCAAGAAATAAAAGTTTACATTTATCTATATATCCAATCAGTGACCAGAGACCCAAATTTGCAATGGTAGATAGTGATGATGATCTTTTATCAAAACCTTGCACAAGTCTAGCAAAATACCTTTGCGTTTGTTCAAATAATTCTGCTTGCTGGCTTTTGATATTTGGTAATAATTCACAGCCATAGAGACTGGTTTTAAGAATCATTCTGAGCCATATTTTGACACATGTAAATGGATGAAGACCAGAATCATTCAGTCCAATAGACCGTAGCGAGTTGACGTTCTGTCTTGCTTTTTGACAATACTTTTCACTTCTGGTTTTTGTTGAAAGATTACTAGTGAAGAGAACACCTCCATATACGGTAGAGTCTGATTGGAAAATTGGAATATTGCCAAGCCTACATTGAAAGTTTACATGATGGAATTTTCTTTTACTAAATACGACGATGTTACTTTTCGATGGATTATATGTTAATCGCCATTTAGAGGCGTATTCAAATACAGTATCAAGTGATACCTGTAGGCCTCTAGGAGATGTGCTTACGAGTGTAGTATCATCAGCAAGCAAGACAGACGGAACATCTATTCCAAAAACATAAAGACCACAGTTGGCTTGCCTTAAGGATGTAATTAAATCATTAATGAAAACGAGAAAAAACCAAGAGGATATAACTCTTCCCTGTCCAACACCTTGTTTTACTGGGTATTTATCTGATTTTTCTCCTAGATATGAAACAAATGTTTCACTATTAGTATAGCAGTGATGAATTAATTTCCACGTTTTACCCTTAATACCTAGTTCATATAGTTTGTAGAATAAGCTATCGTGCCAGATTCTGTCAAATGCTTTTGCGTTGTCAAGAAAGGCTGCAAATACTGGGGAATCTCTATGGTTATAGTACTGAATACTTTCCATGAGAGTAAAAACAGACATTATAGCTTCATGTTCCTTTCGAAAACCAAATTGTAATTTATCGGGGAATTCAGGCTTAGATTTAAGTAACTTATTTTCGATTCGGGTTAGAAAAAGCTTTTCAAATAACTTGCCAAGGCAAGACGTTAGTGTTATGCCCCTATAATTTCTTGGGTCAGATTTATCATTTTTACCCTTATATATTGATATTACCATTCCAAGTCTATATTCATAGGGAACATAATGAGATTCAATCATATGATTGAACAATATACATAAATGACTGATGAGGACATCGCCTGCATATATGATATGCTCATTGGTGATTTTATCAGGGCCTGGAGATTTGTTTTTTCTGAGAGCGTTGATTGCGTCTTTTACCTCCTGAAATAAAAATGCTCTTTCCAGTTCTTCATCACATTCCCCAGGGCTACTGTCAATATCCCGAACTAGTTCAGATATATGATTTTTGAAGTCCTCGTCAAAAGTTTCTGAAATATGGGGTTGAGCTAAGTCAGCATAGTATTTTCCCCATATTCTACATACTTCAGAGGGCGTTGAGCCGCGCTCACCACCATACTCAAGTGAAGATAAATTCGTTACTACTGCCCTTTATTTGCGAACAGTTTTATAAAAGGCATTTTACATCTAGCTCAGACGATAATTCTATTTCTTTCAATAAATCTGTCTTATGGGTTTCTTTTTGATTTCCTGAACAGACGTCGAAATTCTCTTTTCTGCTCTTTATAGGCCAAACGCTGTTCAGAGTCATATTCTCGGGGCTTTCCCTTTCTTACCCTCTCACGTCTTGCAGCTCGCATATTGTAATGAGCATCATTTAGACCATTAGCCTTCCAAAAAGGTTTAAGGTAATGTTTATATTTACTATGAGGTATAGAATCTGATGATGCACACAAGATTGCAGAGCATATCTTATCATTGTAGCAGCCAATACTGCTATTGTATTGACTGCTATTATGGTTAAAATCAAAGTGCGATATATGACTACAAGATAACATATATTCAAGGGTCCTTTGGTAATCTTTTATGTTACTTTCATCGATTAGTTTCCATTTTGGGATACCATACTGAGCATTGCTATAAAAATCCTTTACTGGTATGGTAATGGTGACAAAGCAAGGTAAGTGATCTGAAACACTAAAGGGACAGCTGTTATCTACAACAACAGAAGTAACCTTTGAAGTTAGACTAGATGGTATAAGTACGTAGTCAATCATACTTTGTTGCATATTGCTTTTAGACCTACAAGTGTATCCAAGACTTTGTGCGAGTGATAGTACTAGTGTTAGAGCATTATAAAGGTATCTATCTGATAGACAACACTTCACAACCTTATCCCTGGTTGATAATTGGCCCTTACATATGTCGGAGTTCAGATCACCTAGAATAAAGGTTGATCCTCTTTCCAACAGATAGTCATACATGGCTAGCAACTCTGTGAGAGTGTTGCAGTATGTTGCGTGTGAAACGTTAGTTGATGGTAAACGACAAGCAATAACATAAACATCACAATAGTTATAACGACTGAGCTTCATTGCTATGACATAATCAGAATTGACTAGCACACTCTCCGCAGTCCTAATTAGTGCTCCCCTAGCTTACACTGATCAAAAGGGAGGTTAATTTTGATGTATTGAGATGTTTTTATTTGAAAATATAATATTCCATGATAATGAAAACAAAGGTATGTTTTAAGTTGTTTTCATTTGAAAGTATACATTGCTTACATTGATCAAAAGGGAGCTTAATTTTGAAGTAATGAGATGATTTTATTTGATATTATAATATTCAATCTAAATTACTAATAGTTTTTCTGTGTCACGTGCCATGTTATAAACGTTAGTATGTTACCAATCCTATCAACTCAAATACTCCTCGGAGTACTTTCTTTTGTCTAAATAACAGGTATAGAAAGGTCTACTTTGTTACATCACAGACGGGCACACCTATTTATTTTAAATGTTAATATCAATAAATGTTGATATTTGAATGTTTAAATCAAAGATTAATCTATTAAATCTGTTTAAAATACTGTTACCCCAGAGCAAATGTGTTATGCAAGCTTGCACAATAGTGTATAATTTGCCTTGATAAACTTGTCGAATTAATCATAAAGCCGTATATGAAGAGGCACCGTAGCGTGTTGTCTAGGGGACGAGGTTTAGAAGGCGAGGTTTAGGGGGCGAGGTTTAGGAGGCGAGGTTTTAGGAGGCGAGGTTTTAGGAGGCGAGGTTTAAGGAGGCGAGGTTTAGGAGGCGAGGTTTTAGGAGGCGAGGTTTAGGAGGCGAGGTTTAGGAGGCGATGTTTAGGAGGCGAGGTTCAAGGAGGCGAGGTTTTAGGAGGCGAGGTTTAGGAGGCGAGGTTTAGGAGGCGAGGTTCAGGAGGCGAGGTTTTAGGAGGCGAGGTTTAGGAGGCGAGGTTTAGGAGGCGAGGTTTTAGGAGGCGAGGTTTAGGAGGCGAGGTTTAGGAGGCGATGTTTAGGAGGCGAGGTTCAAGGAGGCGAGGTTTTAGGAGGCGAGGTTTAGGAGGCGAGGTTTAGGAGGCGAGGTTCAGGAGGCGAGGTTTTTTTTAAAGAATTTATATTATATGAATGTATTTGCATGGAGAACCCAACGTTTCTTAGCGAAACCAATCTTACTTATACATAAATTCTAATTAAAGATATATTAGTGCCTCTGTATAAAATTGGCGAAATAGTTTTAAAATTTTGGAAGAAGGAGTCGTAAAATCTTCTCTGGCCCCTGATTACCTGTTTAGATGTCGGGTTGCTATTTCAACTGCCTCTTCTTGTCACGTGGTATTAATATGTCATAAAGTGTAATTAATTTATTGCCTTGAAAACTTTCTTGATTATTTAACAGAAGTTAAAAGGCGAACTTGCACACCACCTGCCCCAACGTTTATTCATTATTATGTATTTATTGTATTCATTCGTAATTGACGACCTTCAGTAAAGGTACCATAATTATATATTCAAGTCAATTATTCCAAAACTAAATGTGTTACCTGTGTAAGCTGTGTAACAAATTTAATGGATATTTTGAAGAAAAAATACTTTATCATACACATGAATTAGTGTATCTATGAAGATATACACCATCACTTAAGAGTCCGAAAACTTAGCACCCTTTTAATATTCTAATTATACTTCCTTTTAGAAAACAAATAATTCTATATTAAAATGATGATTATATAACACCGTCTTTAAATCATTTCATTTACACACAAAAACGTTAAGCCATTTTCAGTGCTCGTTTATATCTCATGTGTGAGTGCGTGACTGATTCCAGAGATGGAACTTGACATGCCTTAAGCTTCTCTGAACATGTTTGAAATGCTGCATGAATAATTGCAGTGAGGAATAGAAATTAAGGGATATGTCTATTTCGAGCTTGTAGACACAAACACACACACACACACACACACACACACACACACACACACACACACACACACACACACACACACACACACACACACTTTCAGTTATGCCTAGTTTTACTATTATTGTATAGTTTTTGTTAATTTATGATATTTGCATTAATATGTTAAATTACAGCATCATGTACAGAACAGAACACAGCGCTTTATTGTATTTTAAGTGCGTACTCTTCAATATAAAGATAGGTTACCTTCCTTTCCTTGTTAAAATTCTCGTACAATTCCATGGCTCCGACGCTTACACAACCGGTCACGGTCACTCTTTTGGACATATTCTTATTTGATGGGAATTGGTTTACGCTAAATTGTATATCTGCATTGGGGTTTTATATAAAGTTTGCTTGAATAAGTCTAACGTTACGTTTAGTTTATTACTTGTTCAAAAGTAAGTTTTATTACCAGTAAATTTTTTTTATATCATATGATTATTTGCCCACGTTTAAATAACAAAACCGCTGAATATATTACCCTTCCTTCCAAAACAGTATCATTTTGTCAAAGTTTTTCAGAAGAGCATAAACAAATTTGCTAGGTATAATGAGGCCTAGAAATGGTTCAATTTTAATATTTATTTTTTTTCTGGGTCTTGAAACTCGTCATTTTGACCAAAGCAATAATAGTTTTCAAAAGGATATTGGGGTGATAATAAACTTTACACTGCCGATTTCTCTCGGAAGGTTTGCTACTTCTTAGACCATAGGGAATCGCATATCGCTAAGTGGGATCGTCTCGTTGAGATATGTTTATAAAATCATCGTATTTAGAGGCGATTGGAAATTGGTACGACTAAGAAGGATGTGTTCTAATACATGTTGACAATAATGGATGTCTTAAGTATATAGAACTTGATGCGGTATGCTGCCATGGTGAAGAAAGGTTGTGAATCACCTCTTGTTTCTCTTCAAGATAAATGTACTTAGCTTTTATGCAATGTCTTCCGTCAACTACATGTGATAACGCGTGATAACAAGCATCAATGCGATAAATGATATACCCATGTTTGTAAGGATACTGACGATGTAACGTAGCAATATTAAAAGACTACGGAACGTTTAGGGAATGTAGTATGTTAAGAAGTCTTACTTGTGGACGAATTATACCTTAAAGAAATCACAAGACATTACGTCAGTATTGATCTGATAGAATATTTTCACATGGCACGATAACAAATAAAGCATGAAAATATCATGCTAATGCTATGAAAGAAATACAAAAGACTCAAAATAATCATCTTGTAGGGAAATAGATTGTGTAACATTGTAATGTATTACATAACAATTAAGTTGCCCGAGGGTTGTATCAGGTCGTCAAGCAGGTCAGGTCAAGTTGCCGATATCTGGCTTCAGGGCAATGGGTGGAGTCGCTTCAGCACTAACACTGTAGCTGAAGAACGGTTGAAAATTAGTGCATGAGTTTTGTGCAACGACTGAAAATCTCAAATATAAATAGCAAAATTTTATCTTCTTGGTTTGTATTTTTCCGATTCTAGTCGTAAATGTGAAGTTTAAATTACATTATATGTCACAATTAAGAATGTAAATGCTCAGTTTTCTAAAATGATTTTTTGAACATGCACATTATATTGATGTAGTATAAGTTTCTAAGCGGAAGGTTTTACTAATACATCCCATCCATGTATTTCATTTTTCGTTACACCTTTCCTCTGATAATTTACAAATTTACAATTTGATTATTGAAAGGTATAGTTATGCCGAAACTAGATAACCTTACTTCCTAAACTAAAATTTTACATAACATTCCCCAGGAGATAAGACATATCCATAATATAACATGTAAGGTATACCAATGCATTACATCTATCTGTGAAAATAGCTGCTATATACACGAGGAAGCGTCACGACATATTGCATTGCTTATAAATATGTTTGCATATATCGTACATGTGTTATCGATCGACAGATGTGTGTGTGTGTATGTGTGTATGAAGGTTAACATACTGTATATCACGATCACAATGCGTAACATTAAAAACGTGATCATGTCAGCCAACATCAAAGGTGAAAAAGAATCGTTAGTCTCAAATGAATGTATCTGTGATAGACATGGTGTGACACCACATGAGAACAGTCGTTCCCTGACACACTTTACAACAGAATGGCACATCTCAAATTCGTAATAGCGCTGAACAACTATACTTTGAATTTAACAGTTCAACACATGCAAGCTTTGTTTGATGTATAGGCTACATACTGATCTGGTAATTAGGAGGTCGGGGGTGTCATGGTGGGATGGTGTGATAGTGCGTATTCACTTGGTATCGCAGCTTCGCAACTTCGCAACTTCGCAACTTCGCACAAAATTAGAAAACACGATGAAACGACGACTCGTGAGAAACCCTCCATCGTGCCCTACATGCCAGTGTGTATGTGTTAATCACCGAGTGTCATCAACATACCATACTGTCAAGAAATGTGTCCACATGTGTTAAAGTGTGTAAATGAGTCAGTGAAAGTGATGGCAGGCGTTGTAGAATACTGGATAGACTCGTTTGCACTTGGTGGCAATCGTGATTTACACCCTTTTCCCGATTATGACAGATATAACATACGCTTCGAGCTTATTTGTGACATAAAATTTTCATCGATTCATGCTTGGTGTAGTTACTCTGATTTATATTTATGTTGATAACGTTTACTTGTACGTTTAACCTAAATTCCTTGATTGTTGTGGAATGTGCAAACGATTACATCAACATAAAGTAAAATGCAAAGGTTTTTAAAGAAATTCACAATTCTTATTACACCATAAGAAGAACGAACTGTCCAAAACGGTGAGAAACAACCAAGTTGTAATATAGCACTATCATTTATATTGAGGTAAATTATAGAGATACATTTTGTAAACAGATTTTGTCGGTAAACATCATCGTTTTCTTATACTTGTATTCATTTTTACATTTTCCTGTTCACTTCTCTATTTCCAGATTTTTGTTATTGTTTTAACGTAAAGATTTTATCAATATTATTAAGATTAGAATTAGTATACATAACCCTCATATCAAGATGAATTACCCGGAGGGCCGCTTTGCTTGACAAATGTACTTGTACTACTTCAAATGGTCAGTTTGTTATGCAATCAAGCATCTTATCAATTCCGACATTTGACTGTTGTGTAACTCAGACCATTGTCTGGTATTATCAGCTTATGAAATGCTACATTCTCACGGTAATGCTCTCCTTAATACAGTGTCCATCAGTTTCAGGTGACCGTTAGCCGCTGGACATTGTAACGTCACAGACCTCAACAAATGTATGTATGCGTCATCAGCGACCCGATCGTAAACTTGAGGTTGGAAAGTAATTTGCCCGGGGCAACAAATTTTGACAAGTCAAGATGGATCCACCGTATAATTATGACTTATCGTTGACAAATGTCAGAAATATGTAAAGCAAAAATCTTCCCTTGGCAAAACCCTTTGATGTTAGTTCTTTACCAGGCTTCTTGACTTGAAAATATTTGAACCTTCTGCTAGACTGCAGACAACGTGTATCATCTGGTATTCTACAATGTTCCTCTAAAACGCGTCCACAATGGCCAATAACTACGGCAGTTTTAACGCAGAGGGTTGACTCGGTGGTTAATCGCTTGTTAAAAGGAGAGAAAATAGGATCGAATTTCTCTTGTTAGAAGGGGTTCGTGAACTCCCGTGCCCACAGGACGCGCCCCTTTATCACTATACCTGAGCTACCTTCAGCGTTGTGGCCAGGTTCACAACCCTCTCGTCACGGTTGACCTATTTACGAGCTTAAGGGCCGCAAACAGCGGTGATCTGCGTGGGTGGAGACTGCGCCAAACACGGCAAATACTAACTTCATGTTTAGAAATTACATGCATGGATGATGATAATTCTTCCTATCGATATGGTAATAATTTGAGTTATTGATGAATGATTATCATTGCTTGTATGAGTCACAATACTTCATATAGAAGTTGTTTGTAGAGATTTTGATAACAACAAAACATCAACCGTCCAAAAATTAATGAAAAAAGATCATCTAAAAATATAAAAATAGTGAAAAAGATGCCGAAAACAAGGAGGAAAATTGCCGATGGGTGACAATCACGCACTGCAAAATGAAATGAACATCTAAATAGTTAAAAACTTCTATTTTAAGTTTCAGAATGAAGACATAACTTCAGATTTTAGCAAAGCAAACATTCACAATAAAACCTTACATCACACGCATGAAAAATGTCAGTCGTGGTTAAGAATAATACATTCCATGCTTTAACGTAAAACTAATTGGCCAGGTATTTGTAACAGTTTAACAAGCGAGGAATGCGAGGCTTCACACAAGATCAACATGTCAGCGGGGAGATGGGAGAGCGACAGACACGAATAGGAGCAGGGACAGGACTTGCATCCAGGCAACATGCTACATCTGCAGAAAAACCTGGTTGTCTCAAATCACGGTAAGCGATGTAACGTAACCATGTCTCACGTCCTTGACTGTATCCCAGGTGGGCGTGGTCGTATAGGAGTTCTAGGTGAGTAGTGGATGTCGCACCTTGACAGGTGACATTCAGTCAGCAGGTGAATCAGACAGGTAATAACTCAGAAGCCGACGTCAGGTAAAATTCTTGCTAATTAATCACCAGAATATACCGTTGAGGTGTGTAGGTATATACTCTTGCCTGATTGCGTGGCCTTGTGTAATATGGAACAGGTGAAAGCTCTGGTGAAGACGCCTTTCATCTTCAGGCGTGTCCAAGCAAAACCAGGTCAATGGAAGTGAAGATTAATATCTTGGTTAACACCAATGACGGTCAGACGTACTGTGTAGTCATTAGTAGATAGTGTATAAGTTAATCAAAGCACTAGTCACGACGAGATACGAAAATACATGTATAGGCATAATCAATAAATAAAGTTTCCTTCCAAAAAGAAACCCTTGTATAATCCAAAACGAGAAAAATATTGAAACAGAAATGTTTGTATATGATTTTTAATCTTACAATATATAAAACACGATCAATGAAATACACCATTGTACAATTTCTAAACATTCTATTAACATATCTAACAGATATTAGAAGCTTTTATAATGCTTGTTTTTAGTATTCACACATCAGCAATAGCGATATTGAGACTCTTAACTTGAATAACAAGAGAACTTGCAGCCGAATGTTTCTCTGGGACTGTCTAAATTATGTCGATACCAGTAATAGTTTGGCCCTGTGTGAATTATTGTCATCTCTTTCGTTGGATTTTTATGGATTTTATGCATGAAGGTGGGGAACTTTGATATGCAAAGGTAAAATATTTAGTTCGGATCTTAGACATAGTTATAGAAAATAACGGAAGGTTTCTTTTATTAAAGTTTGAATTATAGCACAAATGGATCCTAAAAATATAGGAAAGGCAAAATAAATAAATTGAAAACTTGCTGTTATGTTTCATGATCCTAACTGCATTCATTGTGAACCTAAGGGACGTCTTCTATTTCTGTAAGTTTTAATTAGATAGATAAATCTGTTTAAAACTTACAACTAGAAAGATAAACAGAATTCCGTTACATATAATTTTGTATTTCAAGGTTTGCTACGATACAATTATAACGACACTATAATCATGTTATATCATGTTATACAACGCAAATGACGATTTAAACGATGTTATTAACACAACTCTTCCTGGACCAAGGTCAAAGGTCAGATGTCAACCAGCATGCAATATCTACATGACACAACTAGACAAGTGTTCCTCAACTAACAAAGCTGACGACTCAAAACACAATAACTGAGCACAACAGGAAGTAACACAAGCTGACAAGAGGAAAGTGCGTGAGGAGTATATACATACTATGTGATTAATAAACAATAAATTGCCTTTTGTTTAATTAACTGTGAACTGCTTTTACGTTTCTTTATATAGCTAAGGTTTACTTGCCGTGTTGACACAATGTGTGAAATGATAAATTAGACATCATGCATATATCTACGTCGTGCAATATATTTTTTCTAGGAACGATTTCATTAATTCATTTTGAAATATTAAACAAACATATGTCTTATTGTACGCAGTAAGTGTCACAATTGTAATGTAAATGTAACAGATATAACGGCATCTTTTATGTAATTGTGTTTTAAGATCTAGCAACAACTCAACTTCATTGATGTATTATTCATATGCGTATGTTATTTGCTCCTTCTTGATACGAAATCGAAACTAAGTCTAGTTCAACCGTATTAGGTTCCCTTATAACCTTAGCATTATAATGTACGACTATTCAGTAACATTCTGCTATGGTTGTAAGCATTATCATTACTTTCAACTTGTGAAAGCCTACGTTCATTTATTATTCAACCTAATGAACAACGAAACTACAGTTCAACCGCAGTTTTTATTATCATTATTTCAATAGTTTGTGCCCTCCTGTACATTTCATACCTTTACATACACTGGATACGTTTCTGATGTAGATGGTATAGATCACGTTTGTCTCTCTTACTTTTAATGAGCACTTTGTCACATGATGTAGTAATGCACGTATACTTTTCAAGAAAATCCTACTTATCGATGTGACAAACGTTGTTTATTATCAGCGGTCTCTCGTTCCAAACATAGAGCACAGAGTTATCATATAGCTATGGAATACTGTCTTAATAAATTCCTTGTTTACAATATGGCAAGCATCAGTGTGTATCTGTTGACAACATTCGCGCTATCGTATATGATAGTTTGCAGAATAATGTTTAGCAACAGCTAACAGTGAACAGCCGCTGTCGTGACCTTCTCTCAATTGTCCAGATTGTTATATATCATTCAAGAGTAAAATGTTTCCAAATGTCCTGTTGTCCATAATCATTTTAATTAACAAGGAAATGTTAACAATTTAGCAACCATTGAGATGAATATCAACCATGATAAAATGACTTAACGGTTATTTAGTAAATATTTGATTATAGAGTTTGCATTCAATGAAATATTAATTATGAATGACATATTTCTTGACGTATTGATAACTATAGAACATATTTACAAACGACGTCATGTCCATCATTGTAAACACAGAAATAGCGCTAGCAAAAATAGGGGGGAAGCAAATTATTATCATAACACGTACAACTCAATTCAAAATTCCAACCTTAAAGATAACTTCTCAGTGTTATCTCGGTTATGTTGATCAATAATTCACAACTTGGGCTATCAACTAACACACATACCATCCCACCATAATCCTAATGTATCAAATAGCTGTTGAGGAAATACATGGGATATCTCACAGTAACATGCCCTGTTAGGCCTTATCAACAACTCAACAACATCACGACTATATATGTACCTTCATTCTGCGCTTATCGATACCTTATTTGGTAATAATGATTGTGTATATGGAGTTTCAATATGTATACACGAACCTTGTACGTCACTTTTAGATTTTGCAAATTATCAGTAATTAGAGAACATTTACAATGTATGAGTCATGTCGTTTTACCTTTAGCGAGAATATAATATGTACAGTATGTTTTGGAGACCCTTATCAAGTCTAGAAATTTTCTACAAGTAAGAAGCTTGTTACGTCGTTACATGGAAAATATCCAGAGAATATTACAGTGTTTATAGATAAGGACTTAGACATACGATATTCAATTTTCTTTCTTAGCATGTTTAGATGAGCTGAGAGACGTGTCATGATAAATGACATATAGAAAATCGTTAAGTCTTCGAGTTGTGTTGTGTTGTCTTCTGATTAGGAGCTTTGATTCATCCTGAAGAATATATGAACATTGATTGTCTTTGGTGTAGAGATCTTCCTACAGCGCTGACCAAAAGCTTACAAACTCCAGCAGCCACACCCCTCATAATTCCGAACTTACATGTGCACCATTTCTCGAATACATAACAACCTCCTGTTGCACATGTCATAATCGACGGTTGTTGCACTTGATGAGTGATTTTGAAAAGAAATTGAATGTTACGTACGATTATACAGGACATAATTTCTTACTTTGATTCGATACTGTATAAAAAATCACGATCTACTTAGAATTTCAAGAGGTTGTTTCATAGAAAAGGGCTAGGTTAAATAATTGTGTTCAGTGGACGATCCTGTGAGGGATGAAGTTAGGACGATAGAACAAGGAGGGCGTTTTGCGCCTGGCGTGTGATAATGGACCAACAAGATACCTGCAGCAACATGTGTGTTAACAAAGACTACCGGTTGTCAAATGATTAAAAGCCAATTGTTCTTTATTAAAGCAACAATGCATTGTTTTGATACTTTGATAAACATTATCTTCTCCCTACACTGATTTCTACAACGTACCGGTGGCTCCGCCCACAGCGGAAGTGGCTCGCTGCGCATCCGTCAACCCTATAGCCTACTTCCGGTGGTCTCATGTACAGGCTTGCAGCAGGTAATGACGTCACTGGTTTCAAGTGTTGTGATGATAAGTGTCGTCCTCTTCGCTGTAAGAACGCCGCTCGGCCTTCTTCTGTCCTCGTGACACAAACAAGAGGACGATCTATTGTGTCGTAAGATTGTTCATAGAGAAGATAGTCCGAGTAAGAAATAAATCAAATTGAACTGTTTGATATTGCAGTGACTTTGTAACTGATCGAAATTGGAATGTCATAAGAGTTGTTGAAATGTAGGATAAATGTGTCCATCTCCAAAAATCGTATTGATCTTCCGTTTCATAATTCGTATGTTGATTGAACAAAATATCAAGCTGTTGCATGGGCTTACTATAAAGGCACTGGTGTACGCTAATATTTTGTAAATTTGAATAATGCACAGATAATTACTTCTCTCTATTACTAGCAATCAACACTCAGGCAATCTATCACATACGTAATTTGGAATATAGACTCGTATTCAGGTCAATTTAAACGGCCGAAAGTAATACATGCAACGTTGCATTACATGTGCAACAACTACGATGTCGGCAACATCACAATCTGATGGACAAAGAATAACAATCGGTATGGTAAATACAACAATAATGTTACAATAATTCGGTGAAATTACAGATATACCTGAATAAAGAATATCACATCCATTGTTCTCAGACACTGAGGTACAATCAAAAGCTGCAAATTGTCCTAGTCCAGCTAATACAATAATCTATATTTCCCATTTTGTACACAACCGATTCTTACTTCTTTTGTTGAGATAGTCTTTGGTCAATTCGATGATTGATTAGTAAAGACTAATGTATTGCAATGATGAAAAACCAAAATAAATGCATATATCCTCATTTGCCATAAAAAATACCCACATGAGAACAAAAATGCGTGCTAATGTGCCTTTTCAAGTGAAAATTAGTTCAGGAGATTGCGCATATTAAAGATTTATTTGACTGGTACGATCGGTTATGACACCCATTAAAATACAATGTAAGGTGTGACCATAATCCACATGACCATAATTGAAGATATGCAAAACGTTTTGGGGGGGACCTTTGGATCTAGTATACACCATATAAATAAAGTGCCGGGTTTTCACATTGGTTCGGTGCATATATGCATATGATAGTGCATATGGCCATACAGATATGCAAGACGATATGGCTATATAAGGTGATGTGTCGCTTAACTTCCTGTTGCTCAGGTCACTGTAAGGACTGTCACTGCGTTTGTTGATATTACGAGATACTTGGAAATGGTTTAAATGACTTCCTAGTTTTTATCTGTACACCGACCATAACAAACAACATTTGTTCAACGATTCTTAGCATGCAACTAACACCTTCGTATTATACACTTTCTTTTTGATAGCGTTACTTGAGTCGAGATATGGACAGTACGAACCAGTTAGCTACTCGCAAAGTTAACCTTACAAAGGTTCATTCCGATTCTGAAAATCAATGGATTTGTCAGAAGGGATATATTCTATGTTCTTGACTGCCAGTTGTAGGTTGTATTGTATTTCCATTTCAGTTTCGAGATTAAATGTTATAGCATATATCTGTTTATTATTGTAATAGATAAAAATTATTTGAAATTATGTTCATTTTATCTCAAAAAGGGAATATAACCATCTGGATAAAAGATGCAGTTCACTGAAGACATTTATTGTATAGAAATACACAAATATTGCTGACTGGATAGTATAAATGTTTGAATAACGACGGTTTTGTTTGCACGGCAACTCTATTAAAAAGGGATCTGCTATGCGATGTTAGATAAATAGAGGATACTAAACGACCTTCTATTTAATACCATTTTTATTAAACGAGTTAATGATTAAGTATAAAACGAGCGAAAGCGAGTTTGATACCAAATCATTAACGAGTTTAATGAAAATAGTATTAAATGGAAGGAAGTCTTGTATTCTGTTTATTACTTGACCTCAGTATTCAAGCATTATTACTGAAAGTGTACAGAACGAAGCATTTCCGCGACTAAGCTGCCATTGAGACGTCGGTGCCAAGATTATGACGTCACAGCCACACAATATTATGACGTCATACGGGGAGCGGTATTACACTAGTTTAATATAGCCATATAAATATTACACTGCGGTATCTTACACGGGCGAGTAATAAAGATGAAGATGTTATGTCCTGTAATGATATTGAAAAGTTGCAATTTATAATGTCATGTAAAAAGGTTGGATCTATTTTTGCAAAAACCTGCAGGCCTATTTTAGAAAGAGGGAAAGCAGTTTTGTGTAAAGGTTGGTTAAATATACTATCCAAAAAAAGAAACGCATAGCCAGATTTGTTAGGAGAAATTTTTGTATTTTCAAACGCATATAAATTGAAAGGAAATGAAGTTACAAGTGTGATTTTTTACATCAGATTTAAGGAAATATCAATTAACGAAATTACGTAAAAACATTAGATTTGGCTTTCACAATATTTCACAGACGTCCGTAGAAAGTTAGCATCTGTTATGGCCACCTTGTGCGTTGATGACAGTTCTCACCCGCCTTGGCATCGACTGGATTAGACGCTATATGGTCTGCCACTCCTGCTGCACAAATAGAGCCAGTTCTTGTAGAGTTTGAGGCTGTTGTTGACGCTGACGAAGACGTCGATCAATTTCATCCCAAAGATGCTCAATTGCATTCAAATCTTGGTAACGAAACGGCCATTGGAACTTATTAATGTTGTTTCTGGCGAGGAAATCTCCAGTGACTCGTCCAGCATGTGGCCTGGCGTTGTCCTGCTGGAACAGTTCACATTGGACGTCAATAACGGGCAGGGGGTGTGGCTGCAGGATGTTGTCTCTGTTGCGTACGACCGTCAAATTTCCATGAACGTGGATTAAATTGGTGCGACCAGTGTACGATATCGCCGCCCACATCATAACGCTGCTTCCACCAAATCTGTCCACCTCAAGAACACAGTAAGCGGCAAAACGTTCGTTCCGACGCCATTAAACACGGTTTCTGCCATCTCACCTCCGCAATAGGAACCTTGATTCATCACCGAACCAAACTAGGCGCTTGTTGCGAAGATTCCAAACACCCACTGTGTTACACCAACGAAGTCGATTGGCACGGTGTTGACGACGTGGAACGTTGACAACGTAGGGTCTCCTGGCTCTCAATCCATCCTCCCTCAAGCTGTTCCCTACAGTCTGGCTTGAAATTCTTCTCAGTTCAGGTATGTTGCCTGCAGTACTCTCGGCAGTAGTTGTGCGATAACGCAAATGGATGCCCCGGATGTAGCGATCTTGAGCTGGTGTGGTGACACATGGCCTGCCTGAACGAGGACTGTCATTTGTCGTGTTAGTCTGAAAGAACCTGTCGAAAAGTCTTGAAATGGTGCTCTGGCTAACATGGAAACGTCCTGCCACCGAACATTGGGACTCTCCAGCTTGAAGTCTTCCGATGGCGATGTTTCTTGTTATAGCGTCAAGACGTACCACCATGGAGTGTCTTACAATCAATCTCCAAACAAGTGGCAAATCCGAATGCGGCATCCCTTTTTATAGCCACACACTGCATGCATTTTCCACAAAACTTTAACGTGCGTAATTGCACGTGTTGCGTTGTGGCGAAGCGTTTTTGATTTACCCTTAAAATGTTCACCAAAGTCAACATTTCCATGTAAGATCCATTTTTGGAAAAGAAAACGAAAGCAACTTGTCAGTATCAACAATATCATTACTTTTTTGGACAATAAAAATAATAAAAATAAAAATATTTCGATTTCAATTATGAAAAATCACCTATGCGTAACTTTTTTGGGATAGTATATATTATTTTAACTTTATATTTATTCTATCATATGCATTGCACTGTAGCCTCTCATCACTCAAAACTCGGAACTCTCTAAACAATGTTTTATAGTGTATATGCTTGTATTTCTAAAGAGGCGAGACTTCCTAGGCTTAATAAGCCAATTAAAATACCCGTCTTACATGTAAAAACGTCGTGTTTATTTCGTGCTTCATCGGAGTGGAAACTTAGTCCTCTATTACAAGTACATTAACGTATAATGAAGGATGAATACTTTTTTGTGTGTGGCGCCTATTGGTAACCCTTAAGCAGATGGACATGTTTTCACAGAATGAAATCACTTTTCAGTCTTAACATAATTAAGTAGATAAGGTTCAGTCTTTTTAATGAAAACTTTGACAATAGATGTAACAAAATATAATACTATAAATGCATATACATGTATTATGTCCAAAATATGATATACAAGAAGAATACAAAATTGCTTCATACTAATTTTTTTTTTCAGTATTCTAAATTCATGATTTCGAGTTCTCTTACAGCCCCACGTGGTTTTTTTTTTTTTGATTAAAAGACTTTATAATTTCACAAAGTAGTGATATGGTGGTAAATTACTCAGGCTATTTCCTATTGTGAATGTTAACAATGAGTTAACCGATTTTGGTAAAGTAGCCCCTTGTTTTAGAAGAGACGAAAATTTGTTTGAAAGGGAAATATCAAGGAGACTGAGATACAGTTCAGAGGTTCAGAAAGAACAAACTGTCCTCACCTCTAGTAGCCAGGACACGGGCGGGCAGGTTCTCGTCTCTCAACCTTATGTGGATAATGACATTTAAAGGCGAATTTGAAATCTTGCACCATGACATATTCCATCTTATTTGAAATTATGCATACACTTTTTATTTCTCAACCAGAATTTCTCATACAATAGTGCATTAAATACATAACATAATATTTCTAAGCAAAACGTGCCTCGGTTCATCACGTTATTATTGTTGTTTAGCGCGGTTTCGGCAATGTTTAACCCATTAGCGTATGGATATCTTGATCAATATGCAAATCAGCTATCCACATCTATATTATATCAATAGCATATACCTAATTGCAATTGTATATATATATATTATCATTATCTTTGGCAAACGTTTTCAGCAGGCCGTATAATGCAGTTTGCCAAAGATAACTCAACTTCATCTACTTCTTTTATATATATATATATAAATTTAATTCAACTTTCTAATTATATATATATATATATATATATATATATATATATATATATATATATATATATATATATATATATATATATATATATGAATTAGGTATCTTTAGGAGTTCCATCAACAGGGATAACAACGCCCCTACATGTTTCAAATTTATCCTATCCTCAGGAAGGTTTACACGAAAGTATGATATCTTATCTATTGAAATAGATGAGTAAATTTATATATCAACATCCTCATCATCATTATCATCACCGTCATCATAGAAATACTTGTATCGCGCTAAAAGTTTGTTTAACCACTAAACGTGCAGATATCGAAACCCATAACCACGTAAGTAACATGTTCAATAAATAAGCAAATAATTAATTCACTTCATTGGTATTATGTATATTGATAAGTTATCATCTGGTCAAAGTATACGGCAACAGACCACGATATAATGAGATAAAGAGACGTGTGTATAGATCTGCCCTTCTCATGTGACCATCTCTGCATATCGTCTTCATGATTGATGTTCATATGAATAAGACGCGAGCAATTTGGTAACCTGATAACGGAGTAACGAGATGTGGACGAGTCAGTCAGTTCGAGGGGCGTATCACAAAGACCTGTTGTGATCGGAATGACAAACGTGAACTCGTGTGGACAGATGTTTACACCATTCTCAAAAGATAACCAGAAATACTCTCTTGAAAAGTACATGTAAGCTTTAGGATATATTACAAAACCATCTATCTGAGGAACATTTATCAAAATAATACTTTTCACTTTTGTAGAGACTGAGAGTTAGTCTAGAGAGAATGTGCAAGGACCCTTATCAGTCTGACAAACTAGCCACTGTCATTTCCTATTAATCTTAAAGAAATAAATTTATATCGACTGGATATCAATCAGATATTATGAGTTAATATGACGACAGACATTGATAAAGCAAGTGTTGAAATAAGTTTTTCTAGGTGTTTGTTTTAAACAAAAACTCACGTAGACTTTTTCATCCTATGATTTTTATCTTTGAAATAGATCTATTGTGTTGTTTTCTTTGGGCTCGCGTGTCGTCAAACAACAGACATGTAGCATGTTCAACAAGAGTCTAGTTTCTCTGTGAGGCACCGCGATGAATAAGTATACAAGCCCGTACAGGATCACTATTTGGCGGTCCAAGTCGAATACAAATGTCCCTTTCAAAAAGCCTTGTGTCAACTAATGAGATGATTTACCTATAAAAACTTATATAAAAATTAGGATAATTGATATAGCAGTAGAAAAGGGAGCAAATGATAGCACGAATGTCCCAACTAAAATACCAAAGGTGAGGCGATCCTTTAATATCACTGAATATCTACATCGAAAGGATGAATTAATGCACCCGTGTTCTCAGGTTATATTTCTGTGGGTTATGACAAAAAATTCTCCTTAAGAGAATAAATGCAATTTATACTGTGAAACGATAGGTTAGTGTTATATTATAGAATTTATCAAACAGGTGTTGTGGACGATATGGTAATCGTGAATCAAAATGAAAGTTGATTGTAGTAATTAACGTTATTCATATGTCAAATCCAAATAAGCACATGCTTTAGCTGCACTACACCTCCACAAGAGGCAACCCTTGATGATATCGCCGCCTTTTTTTCCACAGGTTGTTATTGATAGCAACCGTCTCGTTTCATGAAAATTGCACTTCTAAAATGCAGTTGATGCGTTTGTAACAAATTTCGTTTCAAACAATCATAGTCTTCACTAATTCATCTACTTTTATTTTGGAATTGAAATGTATTCCTACAGAAAAAATTGCAATTGTTAGGGATGAATGAAAAATAATCGATAATTTTGGAAATATCATCATTCATGTACCAACTCGCGTTAGAGTGCTATGCAAGTAAACACTGTTCAGTGGTGAGGTTTGTATGTTTAACGCAAGCTGTTGCTTAAACCCTTACTCAGTTTGTATTCAATAATGTTAAACGCTCGGGTACCAAAGGACATTTAAATATGATGTGATGAAATGATAATTGGAATGTGGATATTTTATGTGAACAGTACTTTTCTTGACATGCGATATCAGGAAACTGCCAGAAGTCCGAGCACAACTTTCATCTATATATATCTATAAATTATCTATTTACCACAATGTTTTATCTACTTAAATTCGAACTCGACATGGACGTTTGTAGCGTTTTTAAAGTTGATCAAATGTCGTGACAGATTGTTAATATTACAACCATATGAGAAATGGCACCACGGCTGAGGGAAATTGAACAAGTCTCTCTTTGTACGTTGTATAGCAAGCTCAATACCGAGACATGTTCTGTCTAAATCTCCATAAGATCACTGCAAGCATCTGTTATTTCAAACATAATTGTGGTATGAATCAATACCTGATAAAACCACAGGTTTCTTTCACGGTATATTCTTAAACTTAGTTAACCATATCTCACATTCTTTAACCATATAGGTAGGTTACCTAAGAGACAGATACCTAAGGTTCACGCAAAGAACTCCTAGGCGCTCTGAAAGCCGAGAAGAAGAGTTATGTCGATAACTGAATGTCGGTGTTATGAAAAGAAAAACCTGCGACCAGGGACGGTGTTCAACAGGTAGATCTACAGGGTCCTAATAAACAATTGTCCGTCTGAATTTGGACCAGCACTATCTTTGATAACGGTCACTTTCCCGGTAAATATTGGGCCAGTGATTATATTCAACGTTGAAAATTGACCCCTAATAGGCAAATATCCCACAGGGACCTGTTTCAACGTTACATATCAATTATTCTAATCAAAGATATTGTGTTAAGTCTAACTTTGTACCATGAACGTATCCTCACATCCATCAAAATCTCCTGTCATCCTTTCGTAAACTGCAATATGACTCGATAGAAACCGATAAAGAAACCATGCAGTCTGTTTTGATACATGGACAACTGATGAGTTAGTTTTCTTCTTGAAAACCATCTACACAGGTACTCTTTGAGTTAAGAACACTTTATGTGTAGTATACACTGAAAATAATGAATACTTTCAAAATTCGAAATTATTATACTTGATCAATAGTCAATATAAATATCGTCAACGATAGACTTTATCAGACTTGAGGGCATTAGAAGCTGTTACATTCTCAAGCTTTGAAGAATAGATGATAGTACATGCCATATCGTTTACTAAACACGGGTACTTATCAGTTAAAGTTTTTTTTTACAAAGGAAAAAATCGTCGCGTAAAACCCAACGTTACTTCCTCATACGCGACTGTTCCTGGTCGTATCGATAGATAACACTTGTAGTTTGATCTGTATTGTAACTGGTTCAGGCAGGGCATTTCATTATCAAAAGAGCTTAATATGGAAGAGTTTGGTGCATTTATAAAACTTTTTTCTTTGACAACACTTCCTTTAATTACTTGCGAAGGGGCCGAGAACATGGTGGAGACAAAATATATCATACTGTTATCTAACTTCCTATTAGGTGAAGACAATATTTTACCTTTACGTCGCTATAATGCAAATCATTTAAGACGTCAATGATTCCTAACAATGGGCGATCGATCTGCGTTTTATCATCGTGGAGTGAGTGAGTGAGTGAGTGAGTTGGGGTTTAACGCCGCTTTCAAGATTATTTCACTTATATCGCGGCTGCTAGTATTATTGCAGGGAGAAAGCCCGCAACACCATTGTGGCCATTGAAACCTGCGAGCATCGGCTGGAACTAGCGAATCATGGGTGGTACTGCACTGAAACTCAGTGTAGCATTGCACCCAAACCTGACTGCCATCATCGTGGAAGCGAATGCGGGTATAATCGGTAATGAGAATTATCCTAGAAAATGCCTGCTTTTAATACTTAAGACCTATGTAACACCTTTCTTAGGTATTATGTTGATAAAGTTGAAATATCCGCCGCAGTTGAACCTGATGATGTTCCTAACTATTTCATGTATTTGCAGGTTAAGGCGGTGTGTGTTTCCTTGGTCGTATACATTGTTTTTGTTGCTTTGGTTGTGGACGTCCTGGGGCGAATGTCCCTTATATCCGCCAATATAGCGAGACAGAAAACAAAACTCGGGGCAACTCGCCAGAATAAATTTGATGGGATGATCAACCTCTCGGTTGAAGTTGCCCATTGATCTGCGAACTCCGACCAGGACCATGCTAGGAAAGGAGATCTCGTTAAATCACGCATATATGGCGGGATCATGGATTAACTTACATGTGCGTTTTTGTGGTTTTGATGACAAGCACATTGTTCCAAGTGCGATGTGATATCTCCGATTGTAGGAATCCAGACTGTGGCGAGTGGAATGCGGTTACTTGGTTGTCATCGTGGAACGGAGAAATACCGCAAAATTAATATGTCACTTTTCCTACATTTAAACGTAGACATTTATTTTTGATAGACATCGACCGTAGTAAATTGTTGATGATCAAGTTTCTTTTTCTTGCATTAATGAAATGGAACTTAAAGAAACAATCTCTACTGGAAGTCTATCTACTTTAAAATATTAACGACATTGTACATGAAATATATCATTACTACTTCATGAATACCCTTTTAGTATCAGTTGACTAAGGACGTTTGGACATAAGGACATGCATGATCTTACTTTCCTGTTACATTAGATAAAATATTTGTCAATGTGTGAAATAAATAACCGCAAAACTTTTTAAACGTAATGTCAATTACGGATAATTTGCTTTTTTAAATTTTCCATATTTCATTATACAGGCAAAAAAGGTATTGCCAATGACATGACAACAACAGTTCTGATAATTTAATACTATGGATTATGACAAAAGTGTGCTTATTAAAACATACAGTTGGCCATCATGTTTTCTTTCCAAGTAACAAAACTGAGTTTACCAGTATTCATAAAACCTTTGCCCTTTGATAGGAACACGTTGCTTGAGACATCATAATATCGAACAAGTTTGTTCGTTAAGTAATACATGTCTGGACTGAAGTTATGCTACATCTATCGATATATACTGTTTGACTAATAAAATAATTGCATTAACAGGATTATTGTTTTTCCCTTCATTCCTAAAATAATTATTAGATTAGATTAATTAGCAATTTAAATAACGGTTCTATTTCAAACGAGACAAGCTATGATACCAACATTCGGTTTTTTTTCACAAAAAATATAAAAGCAATGTTCCCCTTAACTTTAGAAGAACGAATTTAGAATTATCAGTTGATTGTCAAGGTTTTAAGTAAACACGCAGCCCATTTCTCTTCAGATACGTGCAGCTCATTGTCTTCACTTAAAGGCACAGTGTGGTTCGTGTATTTTTGTCAAGTTAATCTTCTGTTGGTTTAAGGAGATAGGCTAGGTGAGGTTATTTAGGGTTAAACGCCGCTATCATGAGTATTTCACTTATGTCACAGATGCCAGTATTATTGCAGGGAGAAAGCCCGCAACCCTATTGTCGTTATACATTGCGTTGGAACCAGCGGCCTCAACTAGCGAACCTTGGGTGTTACTGCATAGATTAGCGTAGCAATGCACACAAACTTTATAGCATGTAGAACCGTTCTCTGCTAAGCAAATGTTGCCAAGCTACTGGTGTTTTAACGTGATAAACACGGTTGAAACTTAATAAACAATTTTCCTATTTATCATATCATATTATCCTATTATAATATGCGCGTAATGTAAAACATTATTTCTAATGAAATGACACCTGTGTTAAAGAAATCTTAACAAGAAGACGGGGTCGGTTATATACCCGGCAAGTTACAAAGGGTATGAAAACTATTGAACAATAGTTATGTATTCTTGAATTAACCCATTAACACTTGGACAACAATCACTTAATTCCGCATCATATTTTGATAGCAATTACATAAATATATATCGATTTGTATTTTATATACTAGACATCTTCGCAGATATGAAAATCTAATAACATAGTTACATTTGTAAACATGTTGTCTCCTAAAAGCAAATAATTATGTTCTCTTTCCGTTTTCCATAATCTTAATAAGCCAATGATTCATGGTGGCGGTTAGGGGTATCTAGCAACAGGGCGCCTGCAGAGGGGTGTGCATGGAATTGGGAGACTTTGAGGGAGTCTACCCGACCGCCTCCACCTGCAGAGCTTGGGTGGGACACGGGTAGCCCTGCATCATGGCCCTATCACGTCTCGTTGACGGCCATCTGTCCTGTCTGCTTCACGGGCTGCTCTAGCAGATGGTGCAACGTTCTGAAACTGGATATGGAGTCTATTTGAATTATCAGCAGTTGACAACAATAATGTTTGAATGAATAAAGTATTGCAGCCATTATTTTTAAGGTTTATCCTATTTTCCTTGTGTAAGTATAATTATCTCAATACATCAGAAAAGATTGAATTATTTCGCAAAATTGAATTATTTTTAACATAATATTCAAGATTTTAAAGACACGTTACATAAAGTTACATAAAGTGGATATTGGAATCCGCCCAATGAAGGAGAGAGTGTGTGAACTAAGGTTCGCAATAGAAAAAGTTGTTATCAATGACTTCTTGCTTTGATTTTCAGTTATTAGTCTATACATACACAAATACAGGGAGTAATTTATAAAAGGTTTAATGGTCATTTTCTGTCAATGTATGTTTTGAAAAACAGCTGAAATGTATGAAATTAAGCTTCTAGGTTGGCATTCTATGAATAAAACTGCAGTTAAGATAAACCCATAACAGCTGAATACAGCAGATCAGCTAAAAATTGCCATCCATGTTTGAGTGAGTTAATGCTGAGCGCCGATTGGGGTAACATTTCAGCCTTCATCGGCGTCCATGTTTGAGATCGAAAACCCTATAATTATAAGTAAACATATAAGTATATTCATTTCACATCTGAATTTTGTTTCAATGAATAATTATTCTTAGTCTAAGTCTAATTAAGTGCCTCGATGTAGTAATAAGGCCTATGGGCAACGTCTTAACCGAAGGGCATCCTTTGAAATTTCAGGATAAAAAGGAAAAAACAGATTAACGAACCCTAATGGCCGACCTTCATGTAAATCCTCTCTTTGGCGTAATCTTAATCCGCTAATTACAGTGGCCGTCTTAATCTTTCGTCGAGCAATGACGTTAATCTCTCAGCTTTATTATGAAAACGTCATAAACTTGCCATCAAACGCCTCTTGTTTTATATCAAATAGATACAAATACTACTAATCCTTAAGTTAATATTTGTTTAATTTTCAGAATTTGAAAAAAAAACTTATTAAAAATCGTTTCCAACGTTATGGAAATACAATAAAATATCAATTGTATTTGAAATTTTAAATCTGTTTTAAATTGACGAAACTATTAAAGCAACCAGAAACATGCCAAATTTATAGATAAATCCAAATGAGTCTTTCAGCATTCTGCTTGATTCAGCTAATCTCAAAGGTTCAGAGAGACGGCCTTTACACTTGTGTAAAATGATATAAGATAATACCAAGTGTACATGGTCATAGTGGGAAAGAGACTGGAAATCATAAAGGTCATAATTAGAACAACGAGTTAAAAAAAATCGAGGAAGATCTGTACTCGACATTGATAAGAATGAATAATATTGAATTGAGACTGCCACTCTACGTGTCTTTGTGTGAGTAGATACTCTATAAATGACCAGTGATACCTGTATTATATATATCGTAATATATGCATCTACAACTAAATCAATACAAACAAGGACAAAACTCTCTGACATAACAGTAATCTAACGGGAAAGAGCCGAACATGTGCGAGATCATGGCGGAGATAATAATACAATTTAATGTAATAGAATTGTTCAGATTGCTTAGTCTCCTGATTAAAAAATCTTGACGGTACACAAGGTCAAGGTCATTGGAAAATAGCTATGAAACTTTCGATTATTCCATTCTACATTTGCTATGTCTTATAAACAATTAAAATCTACATTGTCTACTGTCATTATCAAATTCTTCACATATACATCGATTATTCCATTCTGCATTTGCTATGTCTTGTAAACAATTAAACCCTAGGGAAGAGTAGATATATTAAGATATGGATTATTTGCTGATGTCGCGACCAATCAAAAATATTATACCAAGAGTGAGCATTGAATATAGAAGAGTTATAGAGAGTAAGTAGATCACATATAAACTCACTCCATGATGGAATGACCCATACGTGTTATCAGAATATATCGGTCAATGAATGCAAACTATATGAAAGCAGTATTGAGGTCAGGAGGGAGCAGGACTCCTCTCACTAAACAAGTTTAGTCTAACTCTCATTCATTGTCATAACAATTAGGCTACCGTAGTGAACAACGATGTCTTTAGTACTTTGTGAAAAAAAGTCCGGTCACTGTGACGTTGAACTATATCGAATATATTCAGAAAATCTACCTTTATTAAGTTTTGACTACCCCTCATTTATTACCATAATGATTACATTAATCAACGTTGTCACGGTGACCGAATATCTTCTTAGTACTGAAAGGAGGTCCTACACAGAAAGGTCTAAACATATAGGATGTATATTAACAGATTAAAAAATAATTTTAAAAATAGTTTTTTGGAAATACATTTCTCATAATACCATCACCACTCCCGTGTCCCTACAGACCTACTTCCACAATACAGATAGGGCCTTATACCAGAGACATTCCAGACCTAGTACACAAGTAATAGTAAATCACCATTCCATCTTGTGTACGTAACATTACACACCCCTCATAACACACCGCAAGATTAGAAAGTATTGTTTAATATGCCATTTACTTGAGGGCTGGTATTTGTGGTGACGTCATATGTCGCAACCAGCTGATCTAAGGCAAGGAACGGCGACCAAGCCCGAGGTGAAATACTACATACTATGTCTTACCTACGATAGTATACAATACATACTGCCTGGTATACATACTATGTATATTGCAAATAATAAGCTATGTACCAATGTTCCCGATGTAATATTTCATATCATATAATAAATGTTTTCGTTCTTTTTGGACACCGAATAAAATTGTGAAAGAATGATTAGATGTAAATAAATAAACGTTATTGAAAATCACTTAACATACATGTATCACTTCAATTGTATCAGCGCAAGTACCAACATAGGCTAGTTACCCGATCATTTACAGGAATATACATCTACGGTATAACGAAGATTGCATTTCAGGCGAATTCAATGAAAGATTAAAGTAAATACAACGTTACAAAATGACATATTCAACACAATATCAATAACAATCACGCTAGCATCCGTTTCTGATATCATGAAAACTGAAACAAGCTATATTTTCAATGACATTTGCACCGTGAGTCGATAGAAATTTTGCTTTGAAATCATTATGTATATGATAACATTATCATGTTATATAGAATATAACTGACTTCATTTGGTCAATAAATCTCTACGCTAGGGCCAGGTGACGCTGCTGATGCTAATTATCAACTTCCTTAATGAAGAAGGAAGTTTAAAGTTCGCCTGGCATACTGCTCGTATCGAAAAGCTCAAGCTTTAACTTCGTATTTTGAACACATCTAACAAGAATATTACTTCTTCTTCAAAATTACATACCAGGGGATATAATCATTTAGATACATTAAAATTCATTAGTGTTTTACTTTGAAGAGTATTGTAATCCGTGTCATGTATTTTATATACGTAGTTTGAAAATGACATTTACTTTCGTTTAAAGTCTCAATCATATGTGATAATTCCTGCTTGTCCAGCATATAAAATGATTTATGAAGTCAACATGAGAACTATCATAATCAAAGTTGTGTCTTAAGATATACGTGTAACAATTTCACTGTTTCAATCCATCATACCGTCGGTTTTTTAATGCACCCTTTATATTAGTATGCAAAAAAAATTAAATAATTCATAATTCATAGTAAAAGACGACTTTCAGTGGAGATATTTGATAAAATAGCAAATCGACCGAATTTGAACATTAAATGATTTCCCTTTTCTTACCAAGCTTTGAAGAACAATTTAGTCATTCAATTGTAAATGTATTTAAGTTCAGTGAATTGTACAAAACCGTTGTGAGTACCGCTTCGTTACCTACAAGTAAAACGTAAACACAGAGTTCACAACAGCTCACAAACTTTGCTACATTGTCTGCTGTCATTATCAAATTCTTCACATATAGGTTGACGAAATCGACATTCGTAATATGAATTTCATGCATATTTTAAAATATTTTTGCACACACTGTCATACTTGTTTTTGGCGAGGGTAGGGTTGTACATTCGCTTGACCATGACGAGGCTTGGGGCGCTGTCAAAAGGAAATGCGTGGCGTGACCCAATTAAGCTATTGTGATGACGGACTGGGCCACTAGCCGGTGGGATACTACCATATAAGGCAATCGTTTACCTTATATGGAAACTAAGCATGGATTTTCCTAGAAGCCGAATCGAACGCTTTATAAATAGATCACATGCCGTCCTCTGCCTCAGTTCAAATCAGCCAGCGACCGGCGAACTTGTGTTAGTTTTTGTTGTGTGCTTCAAGGAAGGTTTAATTAATCAAAATGTGTGACGACGATGTTGCAGCTTTGGTTATCGACAACGGCTCCGGTATGTGTAAAGCCGGTTTCGCTGGTGATGACGCCCCTCGTGCTGTCTTCCCCTCCATCGTTGGAAGGCCCAGACATCAGGTTCGTTACATTCTTGACTTTTGAAAAATATCTTTACAGTTGTTAATTTTCATGTTTGCGTTTAATTTACCTGCCTCTTCTTTAGTTTACTTCACGGTAGATATGTCGTCTTCTAGTTTCTGCTCTATTTCATACAGTGTATGTTTTTTGATAGAATATTCGGGTCGATAATTTACTCTTTGAATATTCGTTCATTTGGACCATAAATAGTACAATCGGTAATGTTGAATAATTTTATTTAAGTATTTTATGATAGTAACCGACCTAAATGAACGGATATAAAATTTCTCATCAAACAGATTTACATTTCTTTGTCGCCAAAATCTTCAAATATTTGTATGGTAAAGAAGTCGCCTTTATCCGGCTAACGCTCTACAGGACAGAGTCCCATTGTCCCAGTAACAATTCACTCAAGGGAGAAATGCTGACACCAAATAAAAGCGACTTGCCGCCGGCGGGGACCTTTCAATGCACGTGGTCGTTTCTGTCTGGTCACGCCCCTTTCATGAATTTCGTGCTTAGTGGGCTTCTTGCAGCGTGTCGGAAAATCTTAATTATATTTCCCTGCGATTTGCAATAAGCCTTATTTCTAAACTTGTTTTTTTGATAATGATCGAAATGAAACTGCTGATATCGACCGCGTCTAATCAGGACTTATGATTCAGTATCACGTGATTAACAGGAAGTTGATTATAGGAGAGGCTTGGTTGATTAATACCATATTTGGGCAAACGTATTGTGCATTGGGATATTATATCCTTGTTTGAATAGTTCTATTAAAACTTCTTTATTTTCTATTAATTTTGATATCTATTTTTAATAAAACGTAAGATCCCACTTCTACTTATTGATGCTTGATAGTCAATATTTTATACTTTGTTTTCCAGGGCGTGATGGTCGGTATGGGTCAGAAGGACAGCTATGTGGGTGATGAGGCTCAGTCCAAGAGAGGTATCCTCACCCTTAAGTACCCCATCGAGCACGGCATCGTCACCAACTGGGATGATATGGAGAAGATCTGGCATCACACCTTCTACAACGAGCTCCGTGTGGCCCCAGAGGAACACCCCGTCCTCCTGACAGAAGCTCCCCTCAACCCCAAGGCTAACCGTGAAAAGATGACACAGATCATGTTCGAGACCTTCAACTCTCCCGCTATGTATGTTGCCATCCAGGCTGTTCTCTCCCTGTACGCCTCTGGTCGTACCACCGGTATTGTCTTGGACTCCGGTGATGGTGTTACCCACACTGTCCCCATTTATGAGGGCTATGCTCTTCCCCACGCCATCATGAGGTTGGATCTTGCCGGACGTGACCTCACAGACTACCTGATGAAGATTCTTACAGAGCGTGGTTACTCCTTCACTACCACAGCCGAGAGAGAAATCGTCAGAGACATCAAGGAGAAGCTGTGCTACGTCGCCCTCGACTTCGAGCAGGAAATGGCTACAGCTGCTTCGTCTTCATCTCTGGAGAAGAGCTACGAGCTTCCCGACGGTCAAGTCATCACCATTGGCAACGAGAGGTTCAGGTGTCCCGAGGCTCTCTTCCAGCCATCCTTCCTGGGTATGGAATCTGCTGGTATCCACGAAACAACATACAACTCCATCATGAAGTGCGATGTTGATATCCGTAAAGACTTGTATGCCAACACTGTTCTGTCAGGAGGTACCACTATGTATCCAGGTATCGCAGACAGAATGCAGAAGGAGATCACAGCTCTTGCTCCCAGCACAATGAAGATCAAGGTCATCGCTCCCCCAGAGAGGAAATACTCCGTCTGGATCGGTGGCTCCATCTTGGCTTCTCTGTCCACCTTCCAACAGATGTGGATCAGCAAACAAGAATACGACGAGTCCGGCCCATCCATCGTCCACAGGAAATGCTTCTAAACCGGGACAAACTGACAGTATTATGAACTCTTACACATCTAAGGCCTTACCTGTGTTCAAATATGCATCATTAGGGGTGCCTTGAAACATCACTGAACAACAAACGCTCAAGATCAAGTGATGGTTCATGGTCGAGTCAGGGTAGATACGGACGGCCCTGGTCTAGTCCATGTTGTACAGTATAAATCCACGTGCAATTGACCATATCTTTGTTTATCTCAAATTGATTTTTGAGTTTTCTAAAAAACAGAAAAAATTCTTTATTAAAAAATGCAAAATATGTTTTGACTTTGTTTTTGTTTATTCATATATTAGTTTTGCAAACTCGTTAACACACCTTGCAAATATCATTTTAACTGTAAATCAATGTATTAAGGATAAGTAACCCGCCTTTCTAATACTGTTAAAGCTATAGATTACATTTCTATATGACCTTTATATTCTGATTCCCTAATGCTTGTAACTTGCAGAACAAGTCCCACACTGAACAGTCTCTGCTTCCCTACTACATTACAAAACATTTGATCCATTGCATATATAAATAACCCGAATACACGACCGATTTCAGAGACTTCCGTATGTCGATGTCTTTAACAGGCTTTGAAGTACGCATTATTCCACCCTGTGTATTTGTGATAGATGTCGTAAAAATCGTTTTAGGTGTTCGAAGTAGTTTTTGTAATTGTCGGCAAGTAATATCTGAACTTAAAACTGGTTTTAAAACTGGGAAGTTTTACCTAAATGTTTTTCTTTTTTCGGTGCCTTGGCCACTTTTGAATGTCTTAAATTAGACCAACCACTTTGTTTTCTTTCTGGTAAATTGAATTTTATTTTAAAAGGACACTTTATCGGGACTTTATTGTGGGGAAACATACAGAGAATAAGGGCAATTTTGATGAAAGGCACACCTGAATCTGTTTCTTAAATATACACATGTAAATAGATCTGCATGGCCATTAAGGACTAAACTAACATCTAAGGGCATTCTCCCTGGACTAACATTTAATACCTTATCTAATCTATTGCGCTGTACTTGAAACTATGTACAATTAAAACTATAATGAAAGGCATTTTCACAGATTTCAACATAAACAGCTGGGGTCGTTCACTATACCTACTTTAAATAGATTATAGTTTAACTGACTATGTCCATGTCTTAACCTTGCTACCTTATTACAAGGATTTTTCGACTAGTCTTATCATAAATCATTTGTGTTGATATTCTTTTAATACAGTGCAATCGTTTATTTTAACGATGTTGTTAAATTAGTAAAAGTTTAGCGCCTTTTTCATACCATTCTCCGAACAAGCACTATGACGGACCGATTGCCGATTTAGGGTTAGGGTTAGGACAGGCTCTTTAAGTGTAATTGGTAATTTTGCTAGTACCTAGTCTTATTTGTAGAAGTTACCTTTTCAGCTGTTTTCTGGTTTATGACATAATCTCTTCACAGAGAAAAACACCCGCCCCAGTCTCTTATACCAGAAAAACTTATCTGATAAGAATCAACTTCATTTGTCTGTTTTTCGCCCACAAAGGGGCACAGGAGGAAACATTCACTTACATCTGTCGATGCTATAAAAATACGTAGTATTATTTATATCGACCTGCCATCGTTAATGAAAATGTTAAGACAGCTGAAGTAACTACTAGACATGTGAAATGGTTAAACACAAGTTGGGAAATATTGATTGTTGAAAACTGCAGGATCCAGGAAGAGGCACGTCCTTACTATAAACAAAGGATGCGGTTCATTCATGTTGCGTTTCACTAGCTGTTTGATATTTACATATTTAAAATACTTGCATTCTGCTATCCAAAACTAACTTCAGTTAAACTGATAAATGAAAATCAATAATGGGTGGTGTAATGTGATTTAAGTAATACTCTCAAGTGAAATGATGGTACTTTCAGTATAAAAAGTAACTAGTTTTAGACGTATGAACATCCAAAATCACATACATGTCGATGTCAAAAATAACTTAATGAGGAAGTGTGTAACTGTGACCACTCTACAATATAGAAATGGTTAAATGAGCTGATCGAACATAAATGGTTTGAAGGTTCAAAGACCATATGGTTACGACGGTTTTGCCAACTGTTAAAAACGCGAAGTAATTTTCAATAAGCGGTGTACCCATTAAGCCTAGTTTAATATGCTTTGTGAGAAAGTAAACATAGACATTGTTTTCAACATTTGAAACCCATACCATTTCACGTGAAAGTTGCTTCGGCAAATATACAAGTTTTGTTTAAACCTCCCTACTGTTGACTTACGAATGTAAGTTGTCATGTCGTAAAATTAATTTTCTTCTTCAATGATCGTTAATTAAACTCAGTTCTGTAATGAAGTGAACGGTGTCAATTTATCAATGCATTGATTCTAACAGCTTGATATCTCAGTTATATATGATTCGGAAGGTAAACTTTGTTATTACTGCATGTTATATTTGAAACTTTACATCCTGCATTTAAATATCGAAAACAGCTTCCAGCAACCGTGATCATTGTATATGATTAATAACAGCCGTGTACGCACCAATACAGTTTCAGATTTTACAGGGGCTTCATTGTATTTGCACTATTTCTCTATAATACTGGACCTGTGTTTACCGACCAAGGATCCGCTAAACCTGGTCAGTTTTCAGACCAAACAGATATTCTGTATTTAGGCTATTTACAATTGGTATGTATTACAAAACCAAGTTTAAATATGAGAGTTCAAAATAGTAAACTGGTAATAGTAATCTACATCTGTCATGTACGGACGTTATCTACACACCAGTCGGCTTCTCCATAGGAACAGTGTGCCCATACATGTAATTACAGATGTTAACTACCTTCTGGTGAAGTCAAACCGTATTTGCAGTCAATGGATAAGTAACTTTGCGTTTGTGTTCAGTTGTGTTGATTTTTATAGCATCCACATTTGGATAAAGTCTATTGTCAAAGCAATAGGCCTATGAAAGTTTATCTATTTATGCAGTGTTTTTCACTAGAAGTTATGTGATATGGTAAGGAATTTCAGGCTTTCGGTTTCCATGGCAATACATTTACATTTCACAACGCTTTATACACATATATGCACGAGCCTACGTATGTACAATATACAATACAAACCTTTACAGAAAACGAACGAATCGGACATTGTCATTACGCGAAACAATGAACAACTCTATGTTGTTATCAAAAGGTATTCAACATGTAGTTAGCGTACTTGGTTCGAGGTGGATATTGTATATTTTAGTAATAAAATTTTATACACTGTTTTTGTTTAGATAGGAATGTAATTTAGAGTTATTTCAAATAATTAAATGCAATAGATTGAACGTACCATGATTGAAAAAATGTGAAGTAAGGTATGACCGTATACTAGCCATATGGATATCCCCGGGAAATGATCATATACTATATTTTGTTTGATTTAAACATATTTATTCAAAAGAAAGGATTGGGTACAAGATAACCTACTCAGTGAAAACCTCTCCTATGTACACTGATTACATCTGATATGATATTGAACCAATTCAACTTTTCATATATATATATATATATATATATATATACACATATATATATATATATAGATTAAATATAACATACTTCACATAGTCGTTTGAAGAATCATTTTAATCCGATACTAGTATTTCGTCAATAGTATTGACTCATCAGGGATGAAACGATATGATCGTTAACATCGCATTACAAGCGTTTTTATAACAAAATATACGTACAATGTACAAGGATATATTGTAAATTATGCTAATCAGGTGACATCATGATTCTTCCTTGTTGGTCTTCTGATTGACACAATCACTCTCTTATGAGTTTACCCCTTGAGCAATATGTTAATGTGACATAATCCCTTTTGTTTTTAAATAGCTCAATTGTAGTTAGAGATATATGTCAGTGATTTAAGGGTAATCATCTCATTGTTTATTTAGTGAGGGTCTATAGGTGTCAATGAAGGACTCTTCAAGTCGTAAAAGTGCATTTGAGACACTGCCCATGTTAGATTTATGAAATAATTTATAGAAAGGAAATATTTTGAAATCACCATTTGCACAAGTAGAAAGATGTTTATATACAAATAAACAGCGGTATCTGCTATCGTTATTGTGTTGTCTGTGTAAGGTTACCCTATTTCTTAGGCATTAAGTTTTACCAATATAGGATTTTTTACACTTAGGGCACATTATTGCATAAATGACATTTTTTGAATTGCAATCAAAGTTAGATTTTATTTCAAATGTTTTGCCATTGTCAAATGTGAAAGACGAGCCTTCTAATAAATGGGGACATGTGCCACATCTTTTATTTGAACATTTGGAAACTGAAGGTCTTTCTGTTGGGTTTTGAATACCATCATATTTAGCCCTTGTTAAGATGTGTTTAAGATTTTTGGGCTGCCCTTCATTGTCCTTCATTGACACCTATAGACCCTCACTAAATAAACAATGAGATGATTACCCTTAAATCACTGACATATATCTCTAACTACAATTGAGCTATTTAAAAACAAAAGGGATTATGTCACATTAACATATTGCTCAAGGGGTAAACTCATAAGAGAGTGATTGTGTCAATCAGAAGACCAACAAGGAAGAACCATGATGTCACCTGATTAGCATAATTTACAATATATCCTTGTACATTGTACGTATATTTTGTTATAAAAACGCTTGTAATGCGATGTTAACGATCATATCGTTTCATCCCTGATGAGTCAATACTATTGACGAAATACTAGTATCGGATTAAAATGATTCTTCAAACGACTATGTGAAGTATGTTATATTTAATCTATATGTGACCTTGCGTTTGAACCAATTCAACTTTTCATATATATATATATATATATATATATATATATATATATATATAAGTACATATATAAACATAGAAATATATAAAGAGATGAGATGCATATATACAAAATTACAGACAAAGAAGAGTGTAGTCAAAGTAAAATATCAATGAGAAGTACTCAAAGAATGATCTAATTATCTAATCTTTCTGAGAATGATATATATTTATGAACTTTATGAAAACGTTCCAGAAAGGTCCAAATTTACCAGCAATCTATTATTGCATATTGTACTTATATCATCAAACATTTATGTCTATTATTGGAATAGATAGTACTTTCCATTAAATAATAACACGATTAGAGCTTTCACAAGTAGATTTGCAAATACATCCTAATTGTCTGTAAAACCTATTCTATATACATCGTCGTTTAATCTGCTGTTTGAATATCTTAACTGAGTATGAATTACATTAAGATTTCTCTTACCAAATGAGAAATATTTCGGTGCTTTCGACGTTCGTGGGAATCAGCTTCTCGTATGTGTAAAGGGGGTTTATTCCAAAGTTGTGAACATAATGGGGGAAATGATTTTCTATAAAGGGTTGAAAGGTCACCTACGTGTCTATCCAAGCTTATGATTGGTCTCAGTTTGAACAGTCTAAGGCATAACGTCTCATAGGTACTGAGGGGCATTATTGTTGTATATATTATAAGATAAAGAAAGTGTACGATATGTTCTTCTCTATGTAATGATTGCGACTCTGTTTCTTATAACACAGATTCTCGGGAGGCATGTTACGGAAGGCCAGTAACTATCCTGGCGGCCTCAAACTGAACATGTTCTTATAAAAATAGGTATAAGTTAGTTAGAGTCTGTTTCGTATCAGGTGTGATATCAAATCAGATATCGTGTCTACTTGAAGAACGCTTTGTGTTTAACTCGAACCCTTATAAAAACCGTATCATTTGCCATAACTTATCTTTAAAGACTCATATGCAATAGTTAGGGTATACAGTTTTAGTCGTTTGACTTAATGTTTTGAAAGAAATGTTGAACAAATGCCCGAGTAACACTGTTCACACTGTATTATCCTGTAGTATACACTGTTTTGATGGGCAAATGTGGAATCGCGGTTATGTGCACGTGAAGTACACGTGTTGTCCTTTTTCTTTAAAGACACACTTTCCTTTAATTTGAAGTGAACATTCAAAATGTAGTTTTGTTATAAAATATGGATATTTGTACACTTAATTGATCATTCACTTTAACCATAGGGAGATAAAAGAAGTTTAAACGAAATGTTTGTTTAAATCCTACATATACGTCCAATATGAGGTTTGAAATAATATTGATTTTGGCAGTACAGAGTGTGATAAATCATTTATAATGCAGCGTAAAGCAAAGATTGAATTCAAATAAAGTTTATTAGTTTTTGACTCCAAATGTCTTTTTTAGGTCTTGGTGTTTTGCGGTGCAAGAACATTAAAAAATCTTAGTCAATATTGTTATTTTTTTATTGTGAGTTATGTGTTATATTCCACGTGAACAGAGTTATTCATATTTGCAGCTGAAACATTCCTCTTTTTCTAAATATCCAATTTAATAAGAGCAGCAATATTGTCTATATTGTGAGAACCCCCACGTACATCAGGTGAGATGGAGCAATGTTCCAAAATTAATGTATTGGTTTTAATGATGCAGGTAGATTGTCTACATGTGGCAGACACACTGGTGGGATTGTGGTAAGAGTCAGAATATAAAAATTGTCATATTAAAACAAGAAAATACTGCCCCATTATTTGGACAACGTTATGTTTTAACCTATGCATGTGCTTATATCCACCCAGAAGGTACGACAAGCTCAGCGCTCATTATAAAATGGTATTACTATTTTCCACGAGAATTATTAGACGTTTTAGCAGACTCCGATAATAACGTATCTTTAATATATTTTCAATGGTAAAATATGCCATTCCATATTTTCACCGAATGAAATAATAATGGTATTCTACTCAGTGAAATAATTCAACAATCATATGACGTTGTCTGTGACGCCAAGAAACAATTGAATGACGTCATGCAAACGACCGCGCTGGCGAAGGGATTTAGCTACTCCATTCATATAGTTCAGGTCATTTACGAGATTTGGAAACATTATAATAAGAACATTTGGCATTTCTCTTGTATATCTTATCGAGTGAAGTAGAAATTTATATTTTCACGAGTGGCGCAGCCACGAGTGTAAACATATGATTTTCTACTTCACGAGATGAGATATACATGGTATTCGACGAGAAATGTAAAATATCCTCTATGTATTATGTGGAGGTGGCATAAATGCCAGGACAGGAACTAAACGTGATTTTGTACAGGAGGATATAATTGAACATTAACACGGAGAAACACAATAATACTACGTGGGAGTTTATAGTTTTTGGGGTCAAATATAACCCTTATTATCTTTTAAAATTTTGGCCATTTCCTATTTTTCTGCTTAAGGAGTTAGATTTAGCCTAAACGCTTCTTGTTTGTTCAATATGACTCTTGTGTGCACATGTACTTTATACCCTCTCCCAAATAATGAATAAATTGAAATAGCAATCTGTGGTCCTATTAGACCCCAAACATATAGTGCCATTTTCAGAATAATTCAACAACCATTACAGATTAATGATTTAGAAACTCAAATATAAGATGTTAACATTATAAAAAACGGAATTTCATATTTGGGTCATGATGACCCCAAAACTATGTCATGCAATATATTGGATATTAGGAGGGGTAGGTACAATGAAAACAATTCAAAAAGATTATTGTTAGTACATACACTGAAGATCAAAAGAAACTCGTCACCCTAAAATTTTGAATATTTCCAAAATGGATTTGAACCCATGCCTGTAACTTGTAGGAGCAGTGCACACAAACGCAACTCATTTCCAAAGAACCAAGCTTGTACATTCGTCGGGGCATGTGCTGTGTCCCAAAAGCCAAAAATGCGGTTTTTTTTCATTTTGATGGAATCTGTATGAACGGATCACTATATAAACCAATAAAAATTCTAGCTTGCCATCACATCAACCAAAAAACATCAAAACAATGACTCGCTTGACTGCTGAAGAGAGAGAGAGAGAGACGGCTATTGGCATGGGCCTGGTTCGGGACAAATAAATCAACAGTAGCCAGAAGACTTGGATGTTTACACCAGTGCATAACTATGTTGTTCCAAAGGTACCATCAGACTGGCACAACACGGGACAGACCTCGAAGCGGCAGACCTCGTGTAACAACACCAAGAGAAGACCGCTTTCTTCGCACTTTGCATCTTCGGAATCGGTTCCTTTCAGTGACGGAATCGGCAGCAACGGCACTCGGTCGTCGGATTAGTCGACACACAGTAAGGAGACGATTACATCATGCTGGTATCAGAGCCTATAGCTACCGACCTCTTCATGGGATGGCACTGGCCCTTGAACATCGTCTTGCTAGAGTTCGATGGAAACAACTTGTACGACGCAGGCAGCTACGCGAATAGACACGTCGTGTACATGAGGAGCAGCTCCTAATTGTGTTCAAGAGGTACATCAACAAGGCGGAGGTGGTATCATGGTTTGGAGCGGAATTTGTTGGGGCCAAAAGACACGTCTGGTGATCATACGTGGCAACATGAATGCACAACGCTATGTGGATGAAGTTCTGAGGCCAGTAGCTGTGCCATTCCTACAGCAGCGACCAATGGGACCGTTCTACAGCAGGACAATGCGTCTCTCCATACAGCAAGAATCACTCAGGACTACCTAAACAACGCCAACGTCAACGTATTGCACTGGCCAGCACGTTAACCTGATCTGTATCCAATAGAGCAACTATGGGATGATCTTGGTAGAAGGTTAAGGAACCGTCCCAACCCCCCAGCTACTCTCCAAGAACTTGAACACGCCTTTATGCTTACGTGGAAGCAGATTCCTGCTGATGTCATCAGAAGATTGACGTCTTCCATGAGAAGGTGTGAAGCGTGTATTCGTGCCAGGGGAGGTCACACAATGTTCTAGTGACATGTTTACAATTGCTAGTGATAATTTAATTGCTATAGATGTTTGACACAGATGGGCGAAAAATGACTTTTTGGACCTCTGGCTGTCTTCAGAGACTGTAACTCGCTGAATTCCACTGTCAGAAATTGGATTTTTGTCATAATTCCCCGCATATGAATGCATTAAACATTTTTCATGATATGAAACTATTATGAGTTTTAATTTTTATTTTAGAGTCAATCAAAAAAGGTAACAAGTTTCTTTTGATCTTCAGTGTATTTATGCACTTTCGCAGTTTCAACAACGACACCGTTTTATAGAAAAAAAAATATTTAATTTTTCCAATTTCGTATTACACACAATATCATATGTAATGTAAGGAAAATATAATGAAACAATCTTCAAGGATGTCAGCTTTATAACAAACAACCAAAATTTGACATACATAGACTCAGAACGTAATTTTGTAAATACGATTCGCTTGTGCATGGGCATATATTCACGTTGCATGGCCCCGTTAAGTCTATAAACTAGAGTATGGGGTATGTACAGGAGACGACATAACAGTACCAACTCATTCTTTACGTAAGACGTGTGTCAATGAGAAATCGTTGTTTTTTTAAATATGTTGAGCAATGCGCCTTGGATACGATGATTACATATGATCGTGACTATTAATTTTTCTGCATTATGTTTAGTACATCGAATTGTAAATATGAAATTTGGCACTCTTAGAAAAGTAAATATGTACTCGATGATTGGTTCCAAATATATTGTATTTGAACATTCTGACCGTCGTAAAGATGAGAGTGTATTAACTTAATCGAAAATTTTCTTGAAAGTCAGAAGTCAGAGTTTTTATTCAATAGAATATGAATTATATCAGTGCCTGGGACAGTAAGAGAACCAATAAATGTCGCTTATTATCAGCAGAGGTTACCCATGTAAAACTGAGGCTTTTAACTGCTGTGGAAAGTTATTAAGTTAAACCAACTTCCAATAAATGTCAAGGAAGCGTTCGTAAAATTCTTAAAATGTCTCACATTGATACATTTTATAATCAGTTTCGATGATGTTCTTACATCGATGATGTTCATTACTTTTTCTCTTTGAATATGTAATATGGTTCCTTGAAAACATTTAAAGATATAGGGTAACTTCTCAAAATGATTGCTAAACGTATAAAACGTCAAACTGTCAACATTGTGGTAACCGTGTGCAGCATTATTCAATCGCATATCGAGTAGGTAGATAAATACAGGTTTGGCTAGGTCATCTCGACATTACTCCCTGAGATTGCTATTGAGGTTGAGCAAACAACATTCACTGTTTTATGTTTGATCCTTCATATGAGCTTTACCGTCGCTTGTCACCAAGATACCTACTGTCAAAAATGAATGAAACTCGAGCGTGTTATTTTTATTTGTAAAGTCATCTGTGTACATGAACGAGTTTCTCACTCCTTTATTTAAAAAAATCTCGTCTTTCATCTTTCATTAAATAGAGAACAAGGCACCTATACAGAATTATTCAAGATCGTTCTTGTTGTTATTTTAGGACAACAAAGAAATACAATCTACTTGCTAGTTGTGTGAAGTCAGTTGAGAGTAGTATGTATGAATACCTAGCATGCTATGTATTGCAAACTTTTCACATAAGCTAACCCTACATGCAATGAATATCATGATTTGTCACATCATCCTGTCTTTAGTTTAAATAAACCTTATTTTGAATTTACTATCTAACTTTGTATTCTCAGCAATGAAACGAACGAATATACTGACTCGTCTTTACATATAAAAGTATTAATACTAACAAAATATTGTGCACATTGATCAATTTAGCAGTAACAAAAGGTTTTTTTGTTATGCTGGAAAGAATAGGGAATAAAGATGTGACTAAAAGAGGTTCACGCCTGTGCCTTACTCTTGACGCGCCCTTAGCAGTGTTAGTAAGGAAAGGACCATGACTTATATCGCGACTAAATTTGACATGATAAATCATTTATGTTATTTATTATGTAGCTCATCAAGCTTGTATTTTTATACATCAAACAGGCTAAAACAAACACTTAAATCATACAGAAAGATGAAGCAGAAAAGGGATAAAAGGGGCAGTTGCAGAAGTGCACGGTTTAAAAAAAATATTTCTTCAATTTTTGCAAAGAAATATAGGTTTACGCCGAATTCATTATCTTAAGAGGGTCAAACACATCATGACTCAACCTGATTATCCGTAGTCGAAATTTTTGTATCTGATATCCAGCGAAAACTATCAAAATAAAATAACCATTTTAGTGTGAACATCTGCGCGTGGCTCAAGCGAACATGTTGCGGTCTTTTGATAACTGCTCCTTATGATTAAACAAGATTGCCTTGTACATGCTACTTTTTATTTTCCTTTACATAAGGTCACCTTAATGTGTACCCGGGAAACGTGCTACTGCCCCTTTAGCTGAGGAGTGTACAAGTTATGATCCAGATGGGCCATGTAGTATCAAACCAGCTTTTAGTGTTATCAAATAATTTTCTATTCTTACTATCGCGTCATTTATTTTAGGCAAATATCATTATCGACATAGGTGCAGTCTTAACGGTTGTTAGTCATTAGATAAGTGATTTCATTACTCACTTATCACTATTTATCCAGAGCTATTTGTCACCACAGATGTTAGAGGCATGTTTAAGAGGTTGGGTGAGATTGATGAACCTTGCCGCGCAACTCGACACTTTCAAGTGGACTGTTTGCCCCGTTCCTGGCAGCTTATGTGTCCCAGCACACGGCAGTCTTATCTCTGACAAACTTACACCATTGCCGTCGCTAGCCACCGCCTTAGTGCCATATATATCACGTCTGAATATCTTTACTCTTAATCCGGGTAGATTTAAACTAAAAATGAACAATAATTAAGTTTTCCCTGTCACTAAGAACACCGCCTCATGCCTGTCGAGAAACATTACAGCGATCATAGCACCACATTGTCAATCACAGCGTTGCTAACAATAACACCCATTGCTTACATTGACTTATAGTGAGTGTACGCGTTGCTTTCACCTGCTTACTAGAATGGAACGACCCACAGCAAATTCCGTTAAGCTTTCACCCGACCTCATTGGTTAGCGGCAACAGGTCGGAGCATGTAACGTCAATCAGTCGGGGACGGGCTGACTGAAGTGTGGCACATCCCTCTGGCTTATCCTCAACGCCCGGACGGATTACGCATTGGCGGTGCTGTGGGTCTGTGGAGGAAGTTACCTTTACAGAGGAATGTTGTTTGGGAGACGTCTATTCTCTTGCGTCTTGCCAAGTTTTAAGTGTCGAAGAAACATTGTTCAGGTAAATTCATGTACTGAATAATAACGAATAACGAGGATAACCACATCAGCCGTGTTTGGATAACAGCTTGGTTTAATCAGAAATTAACTCATATTCGTCGGGAAAACATGACAGTGGTCATATATTTGTCTATGTTCTGTCATATCTTCTGTAAAGAAAGGTGATACTGGCCTACGAGAGTAATTTTACAACCGTTATTTATGCCGACTCTCAAAGGAGCTGAAGGGACAAAAGTAGGCATAAAAGCACTGTAGATATAGAAAGCACCGTCTTGTGTTGACAGCATTGTCATAATTGTATGAGCGTCTGACAAGTGACTACATACACACAGTATATCTGTCTATATGTTTACTTGACGTCACGGGCAGGGTTTCACTTCTCTGTGTACCGTCTAGCACACAAACCAGTCTATATGACGGTCCTTATGAGATATTACGGACCCGATATTGACCAATAACACTCACCTGTCAGAGAAAAACCAATAACTGCTTGAACGATTTACTCTTGGCGCGCGATGAGGCCCAAGTCAGCGTCTGTGTTGTTGCGGGGTCCACCCCTGTCCCTGGGGGACGTCATGAAGCAGGGGTATCTCCAGCGGATCAGGGATTTGGTCGACCTGGGACTGAATGTGGATAGTCGTGATGGGGAGGGCAAGACCCCCCTCATGATCTGTGCTCTTGTCGAGCCTGAGGGGTGGGGAGTAGGCATTGCCCGACATCTAATCGAGAACGGAGCCGATCTCAGACTCAGGGATAAAACAGGACTCAATGCACTACATCATGCGTGCATATATGAGAGGTATGAACTGTCCAAGGTCTTCCTACGTGCTATAGACTTTAATCTAAATCAACAGGATAGGTATGGGAATACTGCCTTGCATTATACCGTCAGGTCAGGTAATTTGAATATGGTGAATTTGCTTGTGGATTACTTAAAGAAATATGGGATGAAGATGGAGGCAGTGAATAAGATGGGCTGCACAGCTCTGGATCTAGCGTACAGGCATTGTTCAGAGTGCGTGTATCTCCTGAAGCCAAAACCAGAGAGCATGAGCAGTGATGACGGTGAGAAGGAGACGGATGAGGCCGAGATGGAGAACACTGACGTGTCGGAGAGGGATGACCAGAGTGAACATCTCTCACTCACGGAGAGCAACCTTAAGACGTTCTGTGAGCAAACAGTACCCCGTATACCAGCACAGCGCCCTAAAACGGCCCTGCTGAAGCGACGGCGTTCTTCTTGTAGTTCTACATCAAGTATGTCGTCAGGCGGAAAAAGTCACTCCAAAATAAGCGCACGCAGCATCCCTAGAGTCAGGGAGACAAAAGTTGCCCAGCCAAATGAGAAAAATGCTGAACGAATCATACGATGTGTGAGCTTATCAGACTTTCGGAATACGAAGGAATATGTCTTTAAGCTGACGGCTATTCCATATGACGAACTGGAAGCTGATAAAAGTCTTCCATCAATCCGTAGGCCTCCGACGGCTTGGACACCACGACCGGAACCAATCTACCCAAACTCCGAGTCCAAGCCATTTAGCTGGCGCACAGAGTTCAAGAAGTTGTACGTTGAGTACGAGTTCCAATGTTCCCCTTCATGGCGAGACGCGGCCAAACCAATCGTAGACCTAATTCCGCCACCGTCTACACCACCGCCACCGGAAGAGGAAGAAGAGAAGATTCGGGATCGTCGGGGAAGTAGACGTGCGAGCATGTCTTCCAATAAAAGCCTGAATGTTGAAGCACTGAAAGACAAGAGACGGTCATCAGGGAACATTAAAGCCCGCAAAATGTCCTCAACCTCAACGACTGGACTCACACCACATACTAAACCCTCGACAGCGGACAACGCACTGGTGTCGAGCTCTGAGTCCCTAAACAGCAGCAACTCATCGAGGAAGAAGGAACTCCAGGGTAAGACAGATTTGAGCGGAAAGAGTTCGTCATCACCCGATAAGGACTTGCCGAAAAACTTGTCTTCATCCATCCAGATCCCAGCTGTGACGGAGACATTGGTGGGAGACAATGATGATGACACCGTTACTGAAGACACGAGTCTACTGGACAGCAATCGACTGTCTATCCTGAGTGATATAGATGAGGACACATAACTCTCTGTACTGTAAGTTATATGTATATATGTGTGTCGTTCAAAGTGAAGATTATTGAAAGTGGTACATACCTTAAAGTCCAGAATATACCGACAAAAGGGCCATCGACGAACTATTTCAAGGAAGTGCGTTCTATTCTAAAATTGCATGCAAGGCATGACAATGTAAGTTTCTTCTTTTGTTCCCTACATGTAATTTCCCCGAAGTGCCCGCGTATACTTCCTCACGACATGAAGTTCTCGTTTGAATATGCGTCAACATGGTTTCATCATAACATGTTCCTGAACAAGATAATATTTTGAACTTAGATTCATAAAGAATTCAGAAAGATGATCTATGTGACTTACGATCATCTAAGGGTTTTAAGAAATAATATCGTGATTGTCTGTCTCAGTAGGCATGTGGACAAGAGTATAGATGGGTTCAGTGACAAACGCTATTTTGGTGAATGCAACAGGCTGTGATATGACTGCAAAAGGCTGTGATATGTTTGATTTATTTCAATCTTTGCTGAAGTGATGGACATTTTACACTAGTTTTCAGTGCCAAGACAGCATTATAAAATACCTTTCTATCTTATTTCAGATACTTGGAAAACACATCTATCTTTATAACGCGCTTTTGTATTTGTATTTGTATTTTGTGAATATTGTAGCTTCGACAACACGATAGGTGAACTCCATGTTATGATGTGTTTGTTTATAATCTTTTTACTTCAACCATTTTAATATCCTGAATTGTTTCATCATTTGTTAAATCAAATTATGTTATTACAGGCTTATTCTGTTCATCAACTTTTCATCGATTGGTCGTTATGTAGAGGCTTATTTACGGTTATGACGTCGACCTATTAATGTTCAGTAATGGATCGTTGCCCATAACACCGAGGTTTTCTGTCGATATATCATAGTTTTAAAGATTTTAAGTTGTGTTATTGAATAGGTTATACGTTGAGTGTAACTGAAGTAGGTTCATATCCTCGTAACACTCCGTTTCTTAAAAGTAATTGAGCGAGAAAGCTAAAGGATGACGTCACAAGTTTGATTTAACACGTAAGTACGTACGTCTCCACTATTAACTCAAATTATGTTAAGGAATGGAGATAATGATATTATTAACTTAATAACAATTAACATTATGTATATTTAACAAAATAAGTGAAAAATTGTCAAAATACAAGAGAAAGACATGAAGTCTTATGCGACATTCCATTACTGAAAAATAACTTTAGGATAACGTCACAGATGTAATTAAATTACGATCACTGTAAATACTTTATCATCATTAATGAGGGTTTTATATTTTTATCATTATTATTCTCTTAATGTATTTATTTATATGTTTATGATATAGATTGCATTATCACACTGACCCCGATTGAGATAGGGTTTCAAGTCACCAGGTTAACCAATGATACAGGACGATCTTATCGATGTTTACTGGTGTCCCACTGACCAATACAGGAATCAGTTCTTCAGTTGAAATCGATAAATATCGATATCAGAATCCTAATCCTCTTAACTCACCCCTTTCAGCACACCACTAATCTTCCATTAATACAAACCGACCATCTTCCTGTCGTCGTGCTGTAGCCTCGGTTATATCCTGTCTCCTTTCTTTAGAAAAATAACTTTAATCAGCTTATACGGTGTTACGATGATGCTCGGGAAAATGTTGAATTATCGATGATATTGATCACGTGACCCATGTATTAGGATCTACTTTGATCCGCCTTCTTCAGTGAGTGATCGGAGACAGTTAAAAGATTCGGTAGTACATCTACCTTAAGCATATCTTTATGATTACCGGAAGACGAGGTAATCAATTGATTCGTGTTTGTTATCTTTTATTGTTGTTGTTTTTGGTGTCTCACAGCTTGTTTATTTTGGAGTATATACTTAATCTGTCTCAATATTTAATATATTCGATGGAAATAATAATAATCACGTAATTTAATATAATTTTTTTATATTTTGAAATAGTATAGTAGAAGTTGTGTTTAGTTTTTTTTTAAATTTGTCAAAATTAGTATGGTGAATATAATGAGTTATTCTCTTAATGAGTGTACAATATGATCACGTCTGTGATTCATCATACACTGGAATGTTGTGTTGTTGAATTGTTGTACTAAAGCACAATCTGTGATAGTGTATAATTTTTTAATAATGTATCAAAGGAAATGGTATTTTTAATAAAAACGTTTTGATAATCTGTATTTGTTTATCTGATTCGTCGTTTTAAAAATGAGTGGTTGATTATATGTATATGATCATGTAACGTTCAACTCTGGGAAAAAATATTTCTTTGAAAAAATGTATATACAATCCAGGGATTTATTCATAAAGAGTTGTTTAACCTAACACCTTTATCATATAATTGCATTTATGTATGTATACTAACATATATTTGTTTGATGTACGTACAAAACTTTGACAACACAACCTTTAACTTAAGTTAACAATTTTACCACCCTTTATGATTGTACGAACACAATGCTTTTATAATATTTTGAAAAAATGGGACTCCGCTTTACTTTTAACGATTTTTACCAAGTTGCTTTATCTCTAACATTAGGTATAGCTTCCAAACAATATGAAATAATCTTTAGATTTTTTTTGTCATGACTCAAGTGTCAGAAACTTGCATAAAATTTTCCAACCAAATTTTATTGACAAAAGAAAAGCCACAACACTTAAAAGGTTGACATGAGTCGGCCGACAGGTGACGTGATCTACAGGTATATGTATAGATAGAGAGCGCATGAACACCTGAATAACCCTCATAACGCTAGACGAGACAGGTAACCCAGGCGAGAAACTAATATCGATAGTCGCTCACAGCATTGATTTACCATTACAGGCGATCTATTTGATTTTCCTCGGGTATTTTGTTGGATATTTTCCCTTTCTGCTATCACGCTAAAGCAATCCGGTCTCTTATAAGAGCACGATAACGTACCTTAAGATAACCCTGTACAGCAATACGTGATACTCAACTGATAAAGCAATAGTTCAGACATATATGCATTATATTTTCCCTTTCATTTAAAAAGTCCCTAATAGGTTAATACAAGCAATATTTATTTAATTTATTTCTAACAATACTGACAGCATAAAGACGAATTTAATTGCATATTTATTGTATGCACATATGGAAATACATGGCATACAATTATAAGGCAGGATGTACGTTGTCGTGTGTTGTGTTATTCTTTTTGTTGTGCGTTTTGAGTAACTGTTTTTGCATGTAAGGCGTACTCTGTCGTATTGGCACGATTTGGTTTTGAGTTTTAATGAATTTCGGATGATTTTATAGATCAAACTAAGAAAATTATACACATATATCATATCATATAATCAACAAGTCAACTGGACAATTTAAGTGAAAGGAGGCCAATTGATAAGTATAAATGTATGATCATAAGTATAATTGTAGAATTAGCATAAACCAAAAAGTTGCGAGATAATATGTTGAGACTTTCATTTGTGACCCCAAAGAAAAGCAACTGAAAGCTGGTATACAATTCATACTTAGACACTGTGTTGTGGGGTTAGAAATGACTAAAGCGAACAGACCTGTTTTATAATGACGGCTTATTATGTAGCTCTAGCTGCCGGTCGTTCAAATATTTACACTGCGGAAACTTGATCTGTTCATTGTTCTGCCCAAGTCACTTACAGTTCATTTCTTCAGGTGGCTGCTCAGAGGCAATCTTTGTAAGTAAACCTGTTTTGTATAATGACCGCCTAGCACTCATTTTGTCGATATAAGTAACCCGACATGTTCACAATGCTAAGTGATTTGTGAAAAGATTTGCCCTGAGTTATAGGTTGAAGTCCTACTTTAATGTTGTTCTCCATTGTTATATGAGCATGTTATTGGAAGAGCCTTATAAACGAGGTATCACTTCAACTTCTTCCAGGAGATAACAAGCACACATGGATACTTATGTTAATAACAGAGTAGTTATAGACGAAACGAGAATTGTTAGTCACACAAACGTAATTGCGTGTATTATCATGGTATATATATATATATTTACATAGGTCCCGGTGAGTCTATCAACCATCTTACCAATTGTCCTGTTTCAACTTCCCTATCTTTTTATATCATGTATTGGGTCAATATATCCCCAAAGGGTCATTTTACGTGACCTCCTTTACAGGTGGGCTAATGTTTGTGGTTCTTTCAATCCACTATTGGTGAAATGTCTAAAGACGGATGCCGCTCTAACTAATCCTGCTTAAAAGAAAATTGGAGAATTAATGTCTCATTATTTTTCTAAAAGTATTGATGTCGGATAAGTAAGAAAATGGACAATTAATGACTCATTATTTTTCTAAAAGTATTGATGTCGGATAAGTAAGAAAATGGACAATTAATGACTCATTATCTTTCCATTAGTATTGATGTAGGATAAGTAATAAAATGAACAATTAATGACTCATTATCTTTCCATTAGTATTGACGTCGTATAAGTAATAAAATGGACAATTTATGACTCATTATCTTTCCATTAGTAGGGACGTCGGATAAGTAATAAAATGAACAATTAATGACTCATTATCTTTCCATTAGTAGGGACGTCGGAAAAGTAATAAAATGAACAATTTATGACTCATTATCTTTCCATTAGTATTGACGTCGTATAAGTAATAAAATGGACAATTTATGACTCATTATCTTTCCATTAGTATTGACGTCCGATAAGTAATAAAATGAACAATTAATGACTCATTATCTTTCCATTAGTAGGGACGTCGGATAAGTAATAAACTGGACAATTTATGACTCATTATCTTTCCATTAGTATTGACGTCGGATAAGTAATAAACTGGACAATTTATGACTCATCATCTTTCCATTAGTAGGGACGTCGGATAAGTAATAAACTGGACAATTTATGACTCATTATCTTTCCATTAGTATTGACGTCGGATAAGTAATAAAATGGACAATTTATGACTCATTATCTTTCCATTAGTATTGACGTCGGATAAGTAATAAAATGTACAATTAATGACTCATTATTTTTCCATTAGTATTGATGTTGAATAATTAAAAATGGTTGATGATTAATGACTCATTATCTTTCCATTAGTATTGATGTTGGATGATTAAAAATGGTTGATAATTAATCACTCATTATCTTTCCATTAGTATTGATGTTGAATAATTAAAATTGTTTATAATTAATGACTCATTATCTTTCCATTAGTATTGCTGTTGAATAATTAAAAATGGTTTATAATTAATGACTCATTATCTTTCCATTAGTATTGATGTTAAATAATTAAAAATGGTTTATAATTAATGACTCATTATCTTTCCATTAGTATTGATGTTGAATAATTAAAAATGGTTTATAATTAATGACTCATTATCTTTCTAATATTATTGATGTTGAATAATTAAAATGGTTTATAATTAATCACTCATTATCTTTTCATTAGCATTGATGTTGAATAATCAAAAATGGTTTATAATTAATGACTCATTATCTTTCTTATAGTATTGACGTTGGATAAGGTAAAAAGGATAATTAATGACTCATTATCTTTCTAATATTATTGATGTTGAATAATTAAAATGGTTTATAATTAATCACTCATTATCTTTTCATTAGCATTGATGCTGAATAATTAAAAATGGTTTATAATTAATGACTCATTATCTTTCTAATATTATTGATGTTGAATAATTTAAATGGTTTATATTTAATCACTCATTATCTTTTCATTAGCATTGATGTTGAATAATTAAAAATGGTTTATAATTAATGACTCATTATCTTTCTAATATTATTGATGTTGAATGATTAAAATGGTTTATAATTAATCACTCATTATCTTTTCATTAGCATTGATGTTAAATAATTAAAAATGGTTTATAATTAATGACTCATTATCTTTCTAATATTATTGATGTTGAATAATTAAAATGGTTTATAATTAATCACTCATTATCTTTTCATTAGCATTGATGTTGAATAATTAAAAATGGTTTATATTTAATGACTCATTATCTTTCTAATATTATTGATGTTGAATAATTAAAATGGTTTATAATTAATCACTCATTATCTTTTCATTAGCATTGATGTTGAATAATTAAAAACGGTTTATAAAATAATGACTCATTATCTTTCTAATATTATTGATGTTGAATAATTAAAATGGTTTATAATTAATCACTCATTATCTTTTCATTAGCATTGATGTTGAATAATTAAAAATGGTTTATATTTAATGACTCATTATCTTTCTAATATTATTGATGTTGAATAATTAAAATGGTTTATAATTAATCACTCATTATCTTTTCATTAGCATTGATGTTAAATAATTAAAAATGGTTTATAATTAATAACTCATTATCTTTCTAATATTATTGATGTTGAATAATTAAAATGGTTTATAATTAATCACTCATTATCTTTTCATTAGCATTGATGTTGAATAATTAAAAATGGTTTATAATTAATGACTCATTATCTTTCTAATACAATTGATGTTGAATAATTAAAATGGTTTATAATTAATCACTCATTATCTTTTCATTAGCATTGATGTTGAATAATTAAAAATGGTTTATGATTAATGACTCATTATCTTTCTAATATTATTGATGTTGAATAATTAAAATGGTTTATAATCAATCACTCATTATCTTTTCATTAGCATTGATGTTGAATAATTAAGAACGGTTTATAAAATAATGACTCATTATCTTTCTAATACAATTGATGTTGAATAATTAAAATGGTTTATAATTAATCACTCATTATCTTTTCATTAGCATTGATGTTGAATAATTAAAAATGGTTTATGATTAATGACTCATTATCTTTCTAATATTATTGATGTTGAATAATTAAAATGGTTTATAATCAATCACTCATTATCTTTTCATTAGCATTGATGTTGAATAATTAAGAACGGTTTATAAAATAATGACTCATTATCTTTCTAATATTATTGATGTTGAAAAATTAAAATGGTTTATAATTAATCACTCATTATCATTTCATTAGCATTGATGTTGAATAATTAAAAATGGTTTATATTTAATGACTCATTATCTTTCTAATATTATTGATGTTGGATAAGTAAAAATGGTTGACAAGCAATGACGATTTACTGACTGAGTGCAGCCAGCCAGGATTGGAGCCCAGAACTTGCTGCACTTGTAACAGAGGCTTTAAATGACTTGAGCAATCACTGTGAGGAGCGGATGATATCTTACGTAGATTCATCCTTATTCCTTAGGAATCCGACGATGTATATTACTTTCATATAGAATGGAGTAAAGGCGCAGACAGTTTGTGCAGCAATTTTCCCGTTAGGAAACTGTGCCGTAAGTCCAAAATGTGCACGTATTACGACAGCGGTTAGCGTAGGGTTTCATGATTATAGGGGAGAGTATATATGTGGCAGTAGCAAATAATTCAAATGCAATCTCGCTGATTACAATAGATCGCATTTTTCAAAATTATTGTACAGAGCCTTACTCTTGCTTGAAGGTCATCGTACAAGACATAATTATACTAAAATGTGATAGCAATAATCACACTGCGATGTCATTAATTTCAATGAACTAGCTGTTTATGCGAATCGTGGTTGTTATTGAAGAGGATTCAATGGCCAGATATGACATTGACCCGACGGCGAGGGATCAGTATTTCAGTCAAGCCAGGGATTCCTCTCTGTGTATCCACACACCACCAGATACTGGAGGTAATGAGGCGATAGATTCTTCCTTGAATCACAATTAGAGTTTTGTCACTTACTCTTCTGTCCTTACACGCTTATCTACGTCACAGACGATAAACCAACACAACGCGGTGAAAGTTTTTAAAAATTCTTTTCATTATAGTATGTCGAGCATAGCCCATTACAGATGTGTCCTCCTCAATAACATGTCCTTTGGTACTTAGGATTGATTTATCTAGGACGACCGTAAACTTGCTGTTCATTTTACGTCAATCTGGCAAAGAATTACCGTATAAAACACGTGATCTAGGCCAAAAATAATGAGCGATTCCTATTGTTAAATCTTGGGATCAGTAAAATTTGTTTGCATTATTGTTCTTGCATTTCTTTTGTCAGTTTTACTAGTGCGACGGACCTAGGAATCCTTGAGTACAATTTGATATTTTAGCAGGCCTCTCATTGCTGAATTTATGGACGGTGAAAGGACACATTATGGAGCAGTACATACATCAGATTCGCAGCGATGTACAAGTGATAAGTTTCATCTGATTTAATTGAGATTGAACCCATCATAAAGAAATAACAGGACGGATCCATACAATCAGTACAAACAGCTAGGGACTGTCATCCTATATTTCTGCAGTCGCATTATTTGAAGCAGATTCATATACACGTAGGTGGCAAAATGTTTTCAAATATTGTATTAACACTTCGCTATGTATTTAAAGTCAGAGTTTCTACATGAAACGGGTACATTGCTTCTGAGGAAAGCACTAATTATATTCAAAAGAGTTTTAGATAATTTGATATAATAGGCAATTCTATATAATATTCTATCAAATAAAGAATAACATTTCAAGAGAGAACAGTATGGCTAAGATTTTATTGTGACAGCAAAACTCATAACTTTAGTAAAATGAAAATCACATTCCTTTATTGATATACTATAACTAATTCCCTCGTATATTTCAACGGTAAGAATAATTAAAACTTCTATTAACGGAAGGAAATCTATTTTCTATTGAGCTGACAAAAGGGACTTAGAAATGATGTAAACGTTTTAAACAGAATCAATTTCTAAAAAAATTAATCCCTTCTCTTACATATAACAATGTATATCTAAAGCAATATCTATCAAACTGTTTATTCAAACACGACAGTAAACATAATGAGCTGCAGCCGGACTGGCGACCTTATCGCTATATAAAAGTTCATTTGAAAACATTAAGTATGATCAAGTGGAAGCGTTCAAACTTCACAACTGATTGTGCGTCGAAAGGATATTATTGATCGATGGACGGTGTTGTTCATTATTCAAACAAGGCATTATTAGCCATGTTTACTCCTGGTGTTTGGCATAGAGTCAGTAAGCGAATATGTTAATATAACATACGACATTCACAAAATAAGTGAAAGGCAAAACAAACGACCATCCTAATTCATTGGAATCAATGCGCAACGCCACTTTGGCCAAGTATAAAGGAATCACAAACAAATTACGAAAAAGCTACTTTCGCTATTGACACTTACAATATATTTAAGCAAGGGTCACTCTTGATGGCGTGGTTGGTTCACGTCACAATATTACAATAAAGAACATTTTTTATTAACTGTTTGGATGCCTCATGAAACAACAGAAACAATGTAGCAGGTCCTTATATCCTGATATAGAATTTATGATGACCATGGCTTGTCAATTTTGTTGTTTATAACAAGGTGAAGTAGCCGAGTGTGGCCAGTTAAGCAATGTTACCCTGCTTGTCTCGTTACTCTCTGTGAGAAATAGAGGATACTAAACGACCTTCAATTTAATACTGTTTTTATTAAACGAGTAAATGAGTTTGATACCAAATCATGAACGAGTTTAATAAAAATAGTATTAAATTGAAGGAAGTTTACTATTCTGTTTATTACTTGACCTTAGTAAACAAGCATGATTGCCGAAAGTGTACTGAACAAAGAATTTCCGCGACCAGGGTCCTGTTGCACAAAACACTAAGGTGACCTTAAGTCACTAAGGTAGCCTTAGTGCAATGTTAAATGATGGCACTAAGGTTAACCTTAGTGTTAAGTTGTTTTGTGCAACGGCCTCCAGGTCGCCATTGTGACGGCGGTGCTAACATTGTGACGTCACAACCACACAATAATATGACGTCATACGGGGAGCGGTATTACACTAGTTTAATATCGCCGTATAAATATTACACTGCGGTATGATACACGGGCGAGTAATAAGACGGAAATATTACCCTGCATGTCACGTTACTCTCTGTGAGAAGACGGCAATGTTACCCTGCATGTTTCGTTTCTCTCTGTGAGAAGACGGCAGCTCGCTAGGTCATTACTTTCCTGAGTGCAGTCAAGTGATTTACTGTCCTTACTCTATCAACATAAACCGGCGACTACAGATTATAAATATACTTCGAAGAATATAAATTTTATTGAGAAACTGAAACTGTGGATGATTTACAAAAGCCTATTGATATAGGTGAGTTTATAATGGTATAAGTTCTTTATAAAAATGAACTTTGACAGTCATGTAAAGTTATTAATCTTAAATGACTCACAAACTAAGAAATAACAAATAATTATCATTTAAAACAAGTGGCTACCTAATTTATTTTATACAATATCAACTAAGACTGCTGACTATTTAGAGAAACAGCGTATTAGTCTTACAAGAGTAACCTCCCTTAGATAGCATTATCTGGCGATGATGGGCTATGATTAGACTTTAACTATAAATCTTTCTGTGTCTGAAACTTTTTGGGTTATTCGCTGCTGTTTAACGGATCAAACAACGATAAAAGTACAAATCATATGAAGTAATAGGTAGTTTGGCAGACATTGGCCTTGTGTAGCATACGGAACATCGTGCAGGGTTATTGAAATACTTACATAATAACATATGCGGGTTTTTTTCAAAATAAGACAATTTAAATTGCTAAATGAAGATAAACTAATTCTTACACGAAAATAAATTGTAAATTTTCTTGCTTCTTAACATTGTTAAATGTGCAATATAGTTCTATCTGACAATAGTCCTTATATTTTGCTACTCTTGTATGCAGAATTATATCACTTATTTATGCTCAACGACGAAGCTGTTAAAAATTCATTCAACTCCAAGGATGTTTTAATATTAGCGATAGTAATGGATTAATATTTTTTTAAAATTCAAATATTGAGCGAGTGAGTTAATGTGTAACGCCACTTGGGCAATAATTCAGCCATTAGCGGTGTTTAAATATTGAACATTAATGCTATACTCAACCATTGAGAACTTGCCATTACATATCTAGAAAAAAGAATTGCTACAAAAATATTCGGGGGAGGGATTGGCAGATAACCTGTTCAATCACCTGAAGAAAGAACTCCGAGTGCAAACCCGTATATCACCTGCCACAGCTGCACGAGGGTCCCGTGGGACCAACTTACTCCACTGAAGATGAAACCACTTCTTCCTATCTATCGGTTCATGACTTGTTTCTTAATGAAAATATTGAAAACATAACTTTCATGATGCACTATGTTGTAGACTAAAAATTGAGAAATTGTTGGATGAAATATATATTTTCTTGCACTTAAAATGGTATCCAAACATTTGTTAAGAAGATATTTCTTGTCTTTTCTCGACTCAACAGAGACACATCGAAGAAAAAGGTTATAGAATATACCGAGGTTTACGTTTTTGATCAGGAAAAAATAAGGTAATTGGAATACGTCCTCGAAAGAACAGCCAATAAGATTGCTTATGTAAAGCTTGAACCAATTTTAATTCTGAATTATGTGCTAGTCGACGTTTTGTTCAGCAAAATTACTTTAAGATGAATTACTTTATCGATCGTAAGCTTTACCTTTATCAAAGCACAGCAGCTGAGATTTACGCCGGAACGTTTCTAATATGTCTTTGTCCTCTACCACAGCAACATTAGAAAATTGCCTCGCATTAAAGCAAACCAATCTTTTTTCCGAAGTGATTGACTCTGACATTAAAAGCAGGGAATAAAACTGTAGTGGGCTTCCAAAACGCGTTACCAAGGCTGAATCAACCAGGAAGAAAATTTTAAAAATAGTGAAACCATTGAGTTTTTTTTCAGATTGTGGAATCCTTCTGTAAGTTTGGTCTAAACCTTCAGCTGCAAATATTAATTTAAATGCATTCCCAATGTTACACAGGAAAACACTGTCATAAAATACCGTTAGATATAAATATAGGAATTTCTAAAGACACTTCAAAATCCTGGGACCAAATCAAACAAAACATATGCAACAGTGCATTTTCAGTGTTTGAGCATATTGTTTTAAATGTAATTGGGTGTTCTTTGTAAATTCTGCCTTTCAAAATCTTTATTTTCTCACATGAACCACCATTGGCAAAATTCTTAAAATACGTTGAGATATTTATAGAACTAATATCAAACTTTGGCAAAAAGTTTTTTGATGGTCTGGGAGGTCATGTAAGGGAGAACTGATCACAAAATTCTTGTTTCTTTTTGGTGGTCGATGGAAAATGAGAATATAAGGGAAACTACCTTTGTCTCAGACCTATTCATTGATTACCCTATGTTGATTCAAACCCTTTTTCAATACTGCTGGTAATAACAAATATTGAGTAAATGCTTGCTGACAATTAACACGTCATCACTGATAAGAGTTGCCTTGTAGGGTGGCCGAAAAGATTGTTTGAAAACTTCACCTTTTTCTCTTGATGCATCATGATATGATTATCATGTTTAGCATTAAGATTGAGCTTGAATGAAATCTTTCTTTTTATACAAAACTTTTAGAAAACGTAAATTATCTATATTGATTAAAGAAAGTGTGAGAGTTGAAAGAATGCTACAGATGAATGGTCTCTAAGACAACAAATACCGGAAATTAGTGTTCTTCCATGAAATCGTAACAGAAACAATAACTATCAAGATTTCCATGCAAACAAGGATTGTAAACGTATTACCTCAAGCTAAAGAGAACATTTTAAGCAACTTCGATTTAATAAAAACTATTTGTGGATCAAGTATAGTTTTTGTGCTTCAAAGTTTGTTTTTGAGCAATGAGTAATTGCTTGTTGTATTTTGTATTAACTTAAAAACAGATTCTAAATACAAACATCGACGCGAGAGACTACGTAAACCAAAGCGTCACAGATGGAAAGATATTTTGCAACAATTTATACCTATGTTGAATCGGGACCACTAATTCTATCATTTTGAACCTCTTTTCAAAGATTCAATTTAATTTTTGGTTGTCTTTTTACAACTTGTCTATATGTATATATATATGTTACTGAAGTGAACACATGAAATGAGCAAGAACTCTCCTTAAAATCAAACCGTTTCTCAGAGTAATACTCTTGCTTGACAACAAGGTCATATTCTGAAAAATACGCCATGCCATGATCTCATTTGAATATCTATTCAAACAAATTTCTTTAGATTACTTCAAACCTTATGATCATAAAAATAAACACATGCGCTTCAACATCCTTGGTATGTGGTTCAAATGCGATGACTAATTTCAGTTTCAAACTTCATGTCTAAGTCAATTAAAAGGATTTATTTCCTTTGATAAATAATCGGAAACCATCCACACCTTAGTGTTGAGTCTCTTGTAACTTCCATGACGTTTCACCCATTTTGTGACCTAACAAAAACGAATATTATGACCAAGGGTTTTGAAGGCCCTGATGAGATCCCACAGTGTGGTGTTTAACAAACATTTAAAAACATTTTAACATAAAATGACATTTAAATACTTAAACATTGACGACAATCATCTGATCAATCTACAAATCAAGCTCTTATCTAAAAAAGATGAAAATGACCTTGAAGTGATGAATGCAGGAAGGAGACGTGTCATATGGTGCTACTACAGCACATGTGCACTCTTGAACAAACCCTTCAATTACCTTGATGATTATAATACAGCCCACATAAAGTTGAAAGTAAGACCAGGTTGCAAGCAATCATCTGTCATGCTTAAATGATTAAGTTTTCATCGACTAGTCCTTCTTTTAAGATAAATGCCAAAGAATTGATGACAATTCCACGAATAAATCTTTTAAATCCCCGGATTGTGAGAGTATTTCTTGAAGCACATTCTGCTAATGATTAAATCAAATCAGACTTCTTTAAGGGTAACGAGCAGGGAGCATTTAAGTAAGGGGTATTAAGAAGGGGATGATTTGATGTAGTTTTTATCTCTTGAAAATTATCTGTAATTCGAATTTTGGTATTTGATTTGCACGACATTAATTAAATACTTAAGTTTAAACATAACAAATAATGATAAGATTATAAAAAATTTAAAGGTTTTATCTGATTCTTAGGTAACTAGTGAACTGAAACAATGTAATGGTTAACAATACCCTTAAAGTTCAATCAATACATAATTCACTTTATCCTTTCAATTCTAAAACCTAGTTACAAACATATTTTTGAGTCTGTAATCTGTATAATTCTCCGATCGCACATGATTCCAAAAAGATACATGATTGTGTGTTTCCTATATCATAACATAAAAGCACGGTGAAAGGTTTTACTTGATTATACGACACGAAAGGCAAGGACAACTGGAGGCTGGTAATGTTCCGTCTCCAATAACTTCGGGTGTTTACTGCCTGCTGAAGATTTTAGGTATTCTTGAAATGAATATGTTGATAAATATTTATTTGGGATGAAATTTTAATTCTCAATATAAAAAAGATCATTCTTTCGTTCTGTATTATGTCGTTTGTAGTTAATGATATATCTTAATTAGGGCGTTTTCATACCACCATCAGTTGAGCCCTTTTCAGTAGTAGTTATTTCAGACCCTTACGATTTGTAATTCACCAAGGTTTCTTCAGTTTTCATTGAAGTAGCAACGAATGCGATAACCTACCTATAATGTATCCTAGGTAGATAGGTTTGTATGTAATCTATTTATTTTCTTCAAAGAGTGTGCAAATGAGTTTTCAGAGCATGTAAATTGTGACAATAATAGCAAAGGTCACGTAAAAGATCAGCATTGTGGTAGTTGTTGAAGACAATTCTATGCTGTTTTTTAAAACGTGTCAGTTTTCCTGAAGCATTTGTTTGTTCCAATTTGAATTTAGATGTCTCCATTATTGATGTATTCAGTCATTTATAAGATACGTCTTAATTTCTTAAAAATCAGAATTGAGATGTCTCTTACTTTACATATGTGCAATTGTCTAGTAAATATGTGACTGACATGTCTGTTTGAAATTCTCTGAAGCAATGACAATAACATTGTTACAGTTAATACCATTAGAATTTTTCTTCACTCTTGGAAAGGTCCGGATTGTGATCAATAATTCGTTTATCTGAAGTATTTTGGTAGAGTGAAATGTCGACTGCATTATTTTTTGGGTTCACTTTGCAAACCTTTTAGAAAATACCTGAAAAAAATGCTTGTGGTAAAGCGATTTACCATGGAAAACTTTCGAAATAGTTTTGCCATGTTAAACATATTTGTGAATGAAATTATTAAATGGATTACATTGCCTTCAAATTTGTTTGATTTGTATTTGCAGAAAAACAAGTTCTTCAGGCATCCTAAAGGTTGGAAAAGGAAGCAAACATCTAAAAAATATATTGAAATTGAAGTAAAATTCTAGTTCATTGTTTAATTTGCAAATCTCAACTTTGTGAACCAATCTTCGTACGAGGGTAAATAAAAAAAAGTCCGTAGAATAAGCATGATGTAACAATCCACTATTCCAAATTATCTGTACACCTGGAAAGCAATATTTTAGTAAGTGAAAGTTTATAGTAACTATTTATATAATAGTTTTCGATATGTCACATCCAAATGTGCACGGGGTTGAAAAAACTGGAAAAATGAATTATGCTGAAAAGTGTGCTGTCATCAAGTATTTGCTCAACCCTTTCTGAATTTAAACGTAACTGGCAGAGAGTTGAAGATCATGCCAGTGATGTTCACGTTGATGCTGTTCACGACATGGTGCTTTCAGACAAAAGTGTGACCATTCAACACATATCTAAGACACTCGGCAGTAGTTTTGGATCGGTATGCACAATAGCGACAAATCGTCTTCACATGATCAAGCTTCCTGCAAGATGGGTGCCAAGAATATTAACCAGTGACCAGAAACAGAAAAGCCTGGACATTTCTAAGGAACTTTGGGAAAAAGAAAATTTGCTGAAACGATAAGTGACCTAGAATGACACATGGATACATCACTTTCACCCTGAAACCAAAGCAAACAGTGAGAGCATGCCTATTCCGCCCCCGAAAACGTTCAAGCAAGTTCCATCTGCTAGAAAGGTGTTGGCCCCGGGTCTTTTTTGATAGCCAAGGTACCATCATTATAGATAACTTAGAGAAGGGCTAAACTACCAACGGGGCATATCAGGGAAGCTTTTTACCTGAAGAATTCTGTCATTTGTTTAAATGAGACTTGTGTAATGTCCCAAAGGAGGGCAAGGGTTACACACAAACTCGCACGAGTTTCACAAAAATCATATTGACGAGGGTAATATTTTCTTTATGCCTATTCTGTTCGACCTCTATTGTATGAAAAATATTCAGAAAACGGTCTGTTTCAACTGCGACGGCCGGCTACAGTGACGTCACGAACAATGGTTTTGTAACAACACAGTCAGCGAATTACAGGAAACTCGTGCTGAAACAATCGTGACATGTGCACATGTCCTCATAATGATAATAAGTCGCCACCTTAACATTAAACGATTTATTTTTACGCTCAAAAAGATTATATAGCACAAAAACCTTCTGAACTCATCATTAACTTAGCATTAGTTTTTTGTCACAACCTTTTCTGAATGCGGCAATAATAGGGCACTTTCTTATCTCTAAATAAATATTCATGGGCTCAAATAAAGAAACAACGTACACAAGCTGAATCTTACAGTTTTGATAATAAATCAACTCGAATTTACTTAACCTTTTGGAAGAATTGGTGTTGATGACTCTGACAAAGAGTCAAATCACTTGTGCGCCCATTGTGTCAAAACATCTATCACTTGTTTAGCGACCATGAGATGTTTACCCCTTTTCTTAATTCGGCAAAATAAATGTCAGTTCGATTAAAGATAAGGATCATACGGTATGATATGCTGGGTGAAGTGTAGACAGTTTACGATGATAGAGGATATATTGATTTGATCATCTTGGTAAGCATTCAACAAAACACAAAGGCCTGTCCATCAAACCTGAAGTTCAAACAAATGATAACATATAATTGGATCACTGCATTTAAGAGCTTGACAGTTTCTTTTTGATGTAAAAGATGAAAACATTGCGATAGTAAATTACGTAATTTGCTAAAGCAAAATTGAACTTTCTAGTTTGCTGTTTCCACGTGTTATAGATTGTTTTCCTTCTGCTCAACTTTAATATTTGCACGTAACCATGCTTCCAAGTGGGCAACATTTTTCGTTCTTTAAAAGTCTCTTATGAATGAAAAATTGCAACACTTTTCTACCTCTACTTCTTATTTTTCTACTGATAACTTTTGCCATGTAAGAAACATGTGTGCAACGTGCATGTGAAAGAACTCCTGTCTCCTCTATGGTGAGGGGGACAAACCTAGACCAATAGTGAAATTTGATCAGCACATGTAGCTTTGATTGCCAACAATCAGGTTTTTGCGGAGAGGGCTCAACCTTACTTCCTTGGGAAGAAATGACTTAAGCTATTTCATGCGTGAGTTAATTTCCTTTTCTGCTTCAAAGAGAATCTGTAAATGGGCACGTCATTTCTTCCCTTGTTCTATTTCACTGACATCACTAATATCTTAACATATAGTGAACATTTTAATAAGGGTTCAAATCAATATGCGATTATCAGTGAATAATTTTAGTAAAAGAATAATTTTCTTTTGCTTTTCTGCTTTCATTGACCAAAAAAACCAAGGATTTGTTAACCAGTATGGCAGTAATTGATAAATTATATGAAAATGTTTCACGTGTTCTCTCAGCTACTTTGCTTAGATAAACGTAAACCTTACGATCGAGAAGGTAATTCGTTTTAAAGTATTTTTCTGAACAAAATGTCGACTAGCACATTATCTAGAATTAAAATTGAATCAAGCTTAAAACTGACAATCTTATTTGCTGTCCATTAGAGGACGTTTTCATATTACTTTAGATTTTGCTGATTAAAGATAAAATCCGTTGGAATGTTTTATAATCTGTCCCCTACAGATATCTATCAAATGTTAATTGTTGGATTTAGTTTAGAAAGGTTATATGAATATTTTTGTAGAGGATATTTTGGTAACCTTTTTTTCGACTGCTTGAAATTTCAGACTTCATCCAAACATTCTCAAATTCAATTTAAAGCACTTTTCATCGTGAAAGTTCAGTATGCAATGTTTTTATCAAATTGTTATCAGAGAGAATGGTTCTATTGTCATTGATAAATTAGCCAACAACGGTTACACATGATCTCCAGACTCACTTTCTACAGATCATGGAACAGAGGGTCTCCTTTATCTGCCAAAATTTCTCTTTTAATCAAAATCTATTTTAATAAGTATTTTAGAACGTAAACTCTAGGTTTCGAGCTTTTGATGGTTCACATTTGTAAAGCTTTAAATTCAATTATACTGAAAATATTTAATAAATTCATTTAACCTCTCATACTTTTCCTCATTTTTGACGTAGCAGCTTTCATATTTGTATGAATAACCATTTTAACCTAAGAGTTCTTGTAATGTTGATATTCAACAACATTAAGCCGATTTCTACCTCGAACATAAAAAAAATCATCCAATCACTTCACATTCAGGCGGACAGTCAGCTGATCACTTCGCCGCTGCAGAATGGTCGTTAACAGAGGTTGATAAAAATCTAGAGCGATTTATTTTTGTAAAATTTCTTTTCCATTGAAACTTTAATGTGATAACGGGCAGGATGTAAAAAATGCTTTCAGCGATTTTTTTCCCATGTAATGGGCCTTCACACATCTAAGAGCAAATCTGCATCCTTTTACAAGCGGACTGGTCCAAAAAACGTTCTCTTTAAGTGAAAAACGGGGACTCTTTTCTTAGAAACTGATGAACGCGGCTATCCACTTATTCAAACTTAATTGCAATAGCTGATTTTAGTACTCTTCTTGAATCTAGACTGAAGGATCCTTCGCAAATGGCAAGGTCCATTGTTGAATGACGTTATTGCTCTTTTGCTTTTGCACTTTATGATTATAGATAGCAACCATTTGTCCTACATGTTGCAGTGGAACATACAATGAATATGCAGTTCTTGAATTGTTCTCAAGAAACAATTTTTTAACTTTTATTTTTTAATATGAATATTTATAATTTTCATGTAATGTACTTTGTATGATCAAAATAATCAATGAAATATTAGTGTGAAGCTACAGTAAAAGAGGACCTTGCCTTTTGGAATTGGTCATAACAGGTTTTAATACGAAAAAGACGAAAATCACGTTTCAAACAAACACTAATATTTTTACAAAGACATGTATGTCATTTTTAGAATTGTTGTATGCTTGTTGAATCTGAACAACAAATGGTTGTACGTCATATAACGAAAGGTTTCTATCGTGCTCGACTAAACTTACAAGTTTTAAGTTGTACCACCATATGTATCCACTCACTTTTTCTCTGTAAAGAAAGAAGCAAATAGTTCTGTAAGGAACAAGATATCTTGGCCTTGATGTGCTTGATCTTGGCAAGTTTTAAACAGGTGTTCATCACATGTGTGTAGTCTTGTTACAGCGCCAAGTACATGTTAAGATACAGAGGTACAAGAGCTAGTGCATGTACCCTGGCATTTGGTGTCCTTTTGAAATACTATTCAAGTGTACAATGTAATGTGCTTAAAAGAGTTCTTTGTCAAAGCGATTACAGTTTGGTGTTTAATATCGCATATTGATATTACTTTTCGCATTTTTTAAAAACTCCTTTAATGTATTCATGTAAAGAACAATAGGCATGTGCATTTCCTTTTTGATTAGTAGATAATTTTCGTGACCGTAAACAGTTTTTTAACAAATAGCAAATACTTCTAGATAAGTCTTGACGCATCTTGACCTTTAAATGATGTAAACAGATGTTTTTGCCTTGACTAAAAATGAATTAGACGGTAAACTTGAAAGGGAGACGAAAATTGTGCTTTTTTAATATATGGGAAATGGTGACAATGGCTTGATATTTTAAAGAGTGGTCAAAGATGATTTACTCGTCACACTTCTTATGACAAATTTATCAACGTTCCAAAAGGTTTCTCCTGCGAAAGAAGCCTGCCAACCCTAAATGTTAGTGTAAATTCGTTTTTAAATTGTACTGGCCGACAGTAAGGATTATGTTTGTAAGTTCTTGTAACAGTGAAACCTTTTCACTTCACAGGAAACCTTTAACTTATCGATCTTATGAGAAAAGTTCTCTTCACTTAGACAAAGCAATACATCAAGTAAGAACTTTTCAACTATAGGAGATACCGTAGAAGTAAGCTTTTATCTTCCTAACCTATTTTAAAACGTCAATGCTTAAATGTTCTTATTCATTTTTAAATAATTGAGTAATGGCTTTGTCAACATTTTTAGGATTTTTAATAGACATTAAATATTGAGACATATCTATGGACAAAAAGAATCAATGCAATTCGGAACAAAATATTGTTGCATAACATCAGTGAAACCATGTGTTCGCAAAAAAGTACACGTGTTGAGCCATACAATTTGACCTGTCAATATAAAGAAGAAAACAAATACAGCTGATGAACCTGATGTGACTTTATGTGATGGGAATAGCCATTCGTTAACCAGGACATCTTACACAATAGAAAGCTAAACTAACACTTGATCGAATTTATTCTTACAAAATAATCTGCTAGTGTGTTAAGAGTTCGGTACGGCCAAAGAGATATTTAGAATTTTAAAAATGTTTGGTATAATTTTGGAATTGTTAACATTGCCTGTAATACCAATCACCGCACATATAAGATATGAAATAAACATATTACTTATGTTTCTGTTCGTGTTTTACTGGCAGCCATAGGCCTAGAAACTGGGGATGGGGGAATAAGAAAAAGAAGCTGAAAATTATTCTAAGGCATCAAAATCGAAATGAGCTTTAAATGAGAAATCATTCCCCCTAAAAGACTATTTTTTGTAGTGACGCCAAAACAGATAAAAAAACGTATATCCGGGCAACGTTATGGCAGACAGATCTCATAACTTATTAACACACGTACTGCTTCAAACAGTCTTACCATAATAGAACTTATTTAATAAAAGGATGTTGAAAATAGAAGATTATTGTCAATAGTGTTTGGAGAACAGGGGTTACACCATGACGGTAACATGCAAAGTATTTTAAAGTAGTTGGGTGTTTAGCCTGTATTCTTCAACTTAGCATTACCCAAATCACAATCTTTAGCGCAGGCAGCTGCTCTTTCCATGAGCTTAAGCTAGTTCTTAGATTAATTAATTGTTTATCCAGGTAAGATTGTCAGAATATCTCTGACGATGACCCACTATGGACGAGTTCAATGCATTGGCAAATATATGATATTAACATTTGTGTCGATGTGGGTATGGGCCCTCTGCTGGTTTCCATTTGTTATGATAACATATGGGCGGACTCTCAGGGTGTTCGGTAGTAGCTTGCATCGTGTTCATACCATAAGATACAAACTATTCTTTAAAAATAGCGTGATCTCAGATGAAGTGGTAGTTTAAAAAAGAGTTGTTTTCTTATTTGTCTTGTGACTTGTCTTCCACAAAGGTCAGAATCAAACAACCGGTATGTCACGTTGTGCCAATAAGGTATTGAAACAATTGTTTTGATTCCTATTTAATTTCACATAGAATTCAAGCTAACAACTTTTAAATTGTAAACAAATACAATCGTGAAGCAAATAATATTCATCTTTAAGTAACAATCAGAACTTACCTGTATCTTGGACAAACTTTTTTGATAAGATATAAGATATCCAAGATGGGAATTCCACAAAGTAGTGATAGATATAGTGGCCCCTTTCACATCTTTAGAAATAACCTACTATGTACCCTAACCCAGATTGTCCCCTGTACGCTCTGTTTCCATTGTTTTTCAATAACACCTTCATTAATATAAGGAGAAGAACAAACATATACTACCGTCTCTTTATTTTCATCCAATCAAAAACTAATACTCCTTTAATGTGTCTCAAAGAGGCAATCACTAACTAAAATCAGCATAGTCATAATATGTCAAACACTTCTAAAACACGCAGTGTAATGTTTTTGATATCCCCTAAGAAATCCTAATTATTACAAACTGATGTTAATGGTTATTTTATTATGTTTAATATCTGTTCAACACATTAGCAATCGAGTATGACTTCTTCAAAAAAAATGTTATGTCATACAGAATCTAGGATGTAGGATCCAACAAGTAAACTGTTCTCACTTCATACTCTCTGATACCTCATATCAAGTTTTGAAATTTGTTTTCGAACAATTGCCATTATCAAGTGAGCTAATACATCATAAAAAGTATATACTTCCCAGGAGAAAACAAACTTTCTCCAGTTGAAGTGTGTTAATCGCTCAATCACCAAATATACTTTCGACAGTATTTCTCGTCAACATGACATCTTGACAGAGCAGAAAAAGGTTGATGTAATGACGTTGTAATCCCGGGAAAGATTTGCAAATCGATTTCCCAGTTTAAACATCCGAGAAGGAGACTAGACATGATATGGTAGTTGTCTGATTTCTTCACACAGTCAGCTTCTTACAGCCGTAATTACTTATTACTTATCCATGCATCCATTCATGTGAACACATAAACTTATCCTCATCTTGAACATGTTGTTTCACAAATTACATAACTGCTCAGAAACATATTGTTTATGCATTGATGAGAAGATCTTGAGAGAATTTATTTCTAAACTCAACCTGGTAATTGTACAATTGCAACAGAACTGTTCTGGAGTTTTTGAGAAATGTGGTTATTTAATGATATTGTCTAATAATGTTGAGGACGAAGTCCATTCTGTAGTCTGCTGTAACTTAGATAGTGATTTGAGATATAATTTGTACACTGTATCTGCTTCAGATTAATCTTTCCTCCATCTATCATCCATACATGTAGACCAGTTAAAAGACTTCTTCAATACGTGTATTTACGGCATATTAATTTTTATGAATTTTATGATCATGAAAATAATGTTTTCATTAATCACATGTTAACGCATTTTAGAAGTGTCTGTAGTAAATTATTGGCAATTATTGACAGCATATGATATTTGATAAATGTTTGTCCGATTGTATGGTGTCACCTTCCTGTGAATGAGAGCATATTAATAATTGGTGACAACAATAGTTAGATTAAGAAATGTATAAAACCAACATAAATAAGAAATAAAGGATCGACTGAAAATTATAGATTTTGTTCGCATTATGTTTAGCATTTCATGCAAACACAGTCTCAGATATCTACGGGACAATTTATTCAATAGCATTTACTTGAAATATACATGTATTGTACATGTCTACAACAATCTCATCGTTTATCTCACACATCATGACAAATTCAACAAGAGTGAACCATCCATAGGATTATACTGCTTCTTCTATAGGGGGAGGGGATGGTAAGCTTCCATTAGGACAAAGCTAATTTCACCTTTTTCTGTCCATATCTGAGAAACTTTAACCGTTCAAACCAATTCGGATGTGCGTTGCTGATAATTTCTTGAAACCACCGTGTCATCCTCTTGAATGGTTGTCGGTTCGGTGTACGTCGGTGTTGTGCTGGTTTTAAGATTCGAGTAGGAAATCGCCTTTTAAGTGGTCAGTTGGTCAGAATCCATTCATCATGGACCTGCAGGCATGTTGGCTGCATACATGCCGACAGAACATGCACTTTAATGGTTATGTAAATCGTTTTAAAAACCTTAATTTAAATAACCTTGAACAATATCATTAGTTCAGTGTTTCAGTTCAGAAATTTTAAAATAAACATGAAACATGTTTTTGCGACATAGCGATGAAGAAAGAATTTCTCGCAGCACAAGCTGGTAATAATTCAATCAAATTACACAGCCCTGCAATTTTGCAATTTCGAGCATTTTTTACAAGGGGCATTCAAAGGCTGATGATTTGATGAAGTTTAAATCCCTTGAGAAGTATGTGATTATCGATTTCTTCTTATTAGATTTGCTCAAGTTTACCAAAATGCCTCAAGTTTATACAAAATTCGATCTGGTCTTTTTTCATCAACATTACTTGCCGAAAGTTGTTATTCATTCTAGATTGTAGAAATTGTCTCCTGCAAACCAGGTCCTCATCGAGAACAATATCTGTACAATATGTTTAATTGTAACTTCTCTTGTTTGATTTAACGTTCATAATATGTTATAAACAGAAACGTCGTATGAGTGATATTGATTTTACTCAAACACAAAAAGGACTCTTACGTAGTAAAGCCAGTTTGAGTTGCAACCAATTCAACGAGTCCTAGGTGTATGGTGACTGGTGATTAAATAGTTGTTATAGTTCTTATTGAAATCAATTTCTTTTGAATGTGCTACTAAATCTTGATGTGTTCTTTTCCTCATACATAAAGAAACGCATTCAGGTTGTCATATATTTATATGCTGACCTCCTGAGTGTTATTCGTTAATAAGTCTTTGAAAAAAACAACCTGAAAATAATGAATTTAAGTAGTCAGACAATGGATTCTAACACCAAACGGCACACCAACATATTATAATTGTTCAACATTATAAGTTTAAACGAACTTGGCCGTACGTTTGTTACATATAAGTTGTGTTTCCATGGAAACGGTAAAGAGCAAAAGTAAAAAAAAGGTTTAAAACCTTAAAAAGCACGCCATATACAATGTTTCAATGAGCTGGGCCTTATACTTTTAAGTCAGGTCCAGAAAATAACATCCTTAGTTGCATTTGCATGGAAACGGCCAATAGTAAATGAAAGAAGATGGTTTTATGGTTTTGTTCTAATGAAGTAAATCTTTTTTGAATTTCTGAGTTTGGGTCCTGAAACGAACAGCCATTTCTATTTCTCCTGACAATTTTGTTTTGGCGGAGGATAATTACAGCTGATTAGTTTGGAGTGAGGAACTTGACCTCTCGCATAATATGAAATAAATGACTACTATTTAATGAATCTTTTATTAGTAGCGTGCCCTTTATATATACTATATATAACTTTCTGAACGTTAGGTGCTAACAACCTTCACATTCCTAGGAGAGACCCTGATGATTCATATCCCTCACACACATGTATATGGTATTCTGCGCTTCCATCTATTCATAAAGGTCCTGATAGTTGGACCACTTGTGCTGGCAATGTAATGCACCGAATCATATGGACATATAGCTGATGAATTGTTTTTTTTTTAATAATCACGGTATTAGCAGTCACTTCCTTCTTGAAAGGACATTAACTTGCAATTGGTAACATTTTTTTTGTGAGACACTTTAACAAATGCGCTCTTTGAACATATTGGCAAATCATTAATTTGGATTACATCTCAATCCTGATAAAGGCAAGCACGGGAAGATTATTTTCTGAGATTGAAGATTTGAAATACATGATTTATTCTTTGGACTACTTTAAGTCCCTGGAAATGTGTAGGCTGTATGCTCTGAAATCGTGTGTACATTTACAGTATGATCTTTAAAGTTGTGTCTATAGTTTGATCTAAATTTCTCTTTATCTTTACAAGGCTTTAATAAGCGTTCATTTCTCCACTTCAGGTAGTTCTATTTGTTACTTTCTCTGCAGTAGAGAACTGTTCTACACGCAGTAAGGTTTGGGTGCAATATCACCTCACCTCTATTTGTTGACTGGACACTGCTCATGAAAGTGTTTGTTCTCAGATTATGATAAGATTAACTAACTAACTAAATTACGGGTAATGATATTCCACTGTTAACTGTTGACAGGTAATCATAACTCAATAAAAAGACGTCGTATTCGTGAACCTTATTCATAACATAAAACCATACCGAAAAAAAACTTATTTTAATATAATCAGAATGGTGGTTTTTTTTAAAAATTAATAGAGCGGCAATACGTTACGAGATCAATGTGAACGGATTGAATTTCCCTGAAGAGAAAGATTTAAGTAAAAAGAACAAATCCCAGGGCGGAAATCAACCAAAAGTAATCAGTAATGTTGTCCAGTCATGTGAAAAACTTACAAAAATATATCATAAGATAATAGCGACAGATTAATTATAACTATGAGTTCTTTAATCTCCAGGAAATAAGTTGTAAATCAATTTCTCGTCTCAGTAGAGACCCTTGAGGATTCTAGGCTTAGAATATTCAACCTCCATCTTCTTAATCCTATTCTTCGTGATTTCATTTTCCTTCCTATGGCACACATATAGTGTATAAACAATTATGTAATATTTCAGTTTCTAGAAAAAATCTAATTTCAGAATCAGCCCTGGAGGATTAAATGAAAATCTCAATTCTGAAGCAGCCAGAAAGACTATACATTTTATATCAGTTTCCAAGTTCTTAAGATTCTATGAACTTTTCATGTGGTATTATGGTAAAATATGATGAAAATATTCTAAGGATATGTCCAGCCAATTATATTAGAACAAACTGTTATGTCGATGAACCAATGTCGTTCGCATGCTTTTCAGATGCAACTAATCCAGGTAGGTGTTTTGTTAGAACCGTATTGTAATGTCAAATGTAACCATTAATTGCATCGCCGACCTCACTCTTTGCAATATTCGTTGGTGACTACGGCCGTCGCAATTTTTCAGATATCGTTTTCAAAGAAGTTGTAATGAACGGTCTCTGTTTTTCTGAAACGTTAGATTAAATTGGTCGCAAGATAAACTAATATTGTCCATACATTTTTCCGTGGTGCAGGAACTGTCGTCTGAATATGTGAGTGGCAGTTATATTTGACGTTCTTTGGAGCAATTGATAAGATATTTTAAAGTTTTCCTCAGTGGTTCTGCTTCTTCGACTTTGAAATGTAAAAATCTTGATCAGTAAACCGTTTATTTGTTTAAGTAATGTTTCACTACCAATTTAAATACCAATCTTTTTCAACGTATTAGAAACTGCCCACTTAATGACCTTTTATTGAACTGAGAGTTATTGACTTTATGAAATGATTATTGGTGATATTCTTACCTTTTATTAACTCGTGTTGATATATTTGATATCAGAAGACACGAGGGTGAGATTCTATTTATCATCCAAATCATTTTTCATTTCTATTCCGTCAAAAATGTATATTATTGAACACTGCACTACTCAAAGACTCTCAGTGGAGTCATGTCATAGCATTGTGACGTCATCATGTTTATGACGTCAAAGCATTGTGATCTCATTACTTGATGATGTAAAATAATTGTGATGTCATGAACTTGACTGTAACAGGGCATTGTTAAAAATCTACTGTCAAAACGATATCTCCTAGATATCTAGAGATATCGCTTGATCTTCCACAAGGATATCTCCTGTGGAACACAGTTTTGGATGATATATATATATATATATATATATATATATATATATATATATATAGAAAATGTAAGAAGTATCAATCGTGGAGAAGTATATATGAAAGTATTAAAAAATACAGAGAAGATGTAAATCAACTTTCACAATCATGACTTTATCTTTTTTCCAATATGCATATTTCTGCTTCTTGATTCGAAGCTTCTTCAGGGAATGTATGCTTGAAGCACAGTAGCAGTCTTAAATAGTCTTTAGTGTATCTAAGTAACAACAAAATGCAACACAAACATCAAAATAATCAACAATCGTCCTGGTGAGTTATCCCCTCTTAAATCTAATAGGTTTGAATTGGCAGTGATAGGATTAGGGATTTATGACGCTGTTCAATGAAGGAGAAAATTTGTTAATGAAGTACTGTTCTTTGGTTAGTAATTGTGAGGTAATGTCACCTCCATTATTGAATATTTCGTAAAAAGGAAATATTTTAAAAGCACCATTACTACATTGAGATATATGTTTACTAACTTTTAAGTGTCTTAAATTATCATCTCTTATTTGTTGTTTGTGAACTGTTACTCTGTTTTGCAAGTTGTTCGTTTGTCCAATGTATGTTACACCACATTTTTCACAAGAAATGACATAAATAACATTTTTTGATTTACATGACATGTTGCTTTTGACATGAAAGTCTATTCCATTCTCAAAAGTTGTTGTCGAGCCTTCTTTTAGATATGGGCATGTTCCACATCTTTTATCTAAACATTTTTTCACAGTTGGTAAACTTATCAAAAACTACAGTTCTGATCTCACAAAAGATGAAATTGATTTTATTCTTCACTTTGACTTCAAGACAAGTAACTTTTATGGCTTACCAAAGATTCACAAATCAGAGATCATTAAGAAAGCTGTTCAATCTCAAAATTCGGAATACATAAAAGTTTTTGAACCAAATGACCTAAAGTTTCGCCCAATAATTGCAGGTCCTGCGAGCCCAACTCACAGACTTAGTTTCATTATTGACAAACTTCTACAACCACTCCTGAAAAACATAAAGAGCTATGTCAGAGATGACTTAGATTTTTTAAACCATATCCCACTTTCAGTTAATCAGGACACACTACTAGTAAGCTTTGATGTCACATCACTGTATAGTAACATTCCACACGATTGGGGGAAAAAAGCTCTTGACTTTTGGCTCACTAAATATTCACATGATATTGACCAAAGATTTAATAAAAACTTCATAATCGATTCAGTTCAATTCATACTTGAAAACAATACATTCAACTTTAATGATAAATCATTTATTCAAATACTGGGGACCGCCATGGGAACAAAATTTGCCCCTGTTTATGCAAACTATGTCCTTGGTTTTTTAGAAGAAAAACTCTATTCAAATTTGGAAACAATTCATGGCAAAGAGCTTGCAGATACCTTCCGTACACAATGGAAACGGTATTTGGATGATTGCTTTATATTCTGGGAGAACAAAACTGTAGATATAAAAAACATTGTGCAATTCCTACAAGACCTTCATCCAAAAATTAAATTCACAATGGACACAAGTGACCATGAGCTTCCATTTTTGGATATATTAATAAAAAAGGAAGGAACAAATATCATCACTGATATCTACCATAAACCTACAGATACAAAACAATATCTTCACTTTAAGAGTTCTCACGAACGCCACACTAAAGTGAACCTCCCATATTCACTGGCACGAAGAATTTGTACTATTGTTACAGACGAAAGTCTTAAAAATCTAAGACTCAAAGAATTACAACTGTCATTATTGGATAGGGGTTACCCAAAAGGGATAATAGATCAAGGCATTAAAAAGGCTTTAAGCCAGGACATCTTCTCGCTAAGAAGACCAAAGGACAAACAACCAAATGAAAATGTATTAGCCTTTGTGACAACCTATAACCCAAACAACATGGAAGTCTTTCCTAAATTACACAACAATCTAGATATCATGAGACAGGACAATCGTCTTGCTAGAATGTTAAATAAAACTAAAATAATAAAAAGTAAACGTCAGCCCAAAAACTTGAAAAAAATGCTAACAAGTGCAAAATATACAAGCAATCAAGATTTACCAACTGTGAAAAAATGTTTAGATAAAAGATGTGGAACATGCCCATATCTAAAAGAAGGCTCGACAACAACTTTTGAGAATGGAATAGACTTTCATGTCAAAAGCAACATGTCATGTAAATCAAAAAATGTTATTTATGTCATTTCTTGTGAAAAATGTGGTGTAACATACATTGGACAAACGAACAACTTGCAAAACAGAGTAACAGTTCACAAACAACAAATAAGAGATGATAATTTAAGACACTTAAAAGTTAGTAAACATATATCTCAATGTAGTAATGGTGCTTTTAAAATATTTCCTTTTTACGAAATATTCAATAATGGAGGTGACATTACCTCACAATTACTAACCAAAGAACAGTACTTCATTAACAAATTTTCTCCTTCATTGAACAGCGTCATAAATCCCTAATCCTATCACTGCCAATTCAAACCTATTAGATTTAAGAGGGGATAACTCACCAGGACGATTGTTGATTATTTTGATGTTTGTGTTGCATTTTGTTGTTACTTAGATACACTGAAGACTATTTAAGACTGCTAGTGTGCTTCAAGCATACATTCCCTGAAGAAGCTTCGAATCAAGAAGCAGAAATATGCATATTGGAAAAAAGATAAAGTCATGATTGTGAAAGTTGATTTACATCTTCTCTGTATTTTTTAATACTTTCATATATATATATATATATATATATATATATATATATATATATATATATATATATATATATATTATATATATATATTTAAAAAAGGAGAGTAGGTTTCTCACGTGAAGGAAAGTTATATATAAGAAAGAGTAAACATCGGATGGTTCTGACTGGATCAATCTTCTTTAATACGATACGATGAATTCATTTCGACCAGTGTATCGGTCTTTTCAAGTATGTTTGACAAATAAAGTATACACATATTTATAGAAGGAACAAGACAATAAATTCATACATTCATATATGTGAATGGGTAATTGGTTAATCAGTCATTCGTTGCCAATCACGTAATAATGGACTCTGGACTCTGACTATTACGAGTCCAAAATAATGGAATTATTAAAGGATCCAACTTCTTATAAAACACTTCCTAAGAACATCGATCTGAAAATTATTTCAAATCTCAACAAATTAATTAACAAACATGATGGCAATCTCACAAAAGAAGAAATGGATTACATTTTAAACTTTGAGTTCAAAACAAGTAATTTCTATGGTCTTCCTAAAATCCACAACTCTGAAATTATAAAAACACAAATTCAACTTCAAAACTCAGAATATGTTCAAATCCTCAGACCTGTTGATTTAAAGTTTCGACCCATAGTAGCTGGACCAGCCTGTCCGACACACAGGTTAAGCAATTTCATTGATATCATTCTCCAGCCCTTCCTACAAAATATCAAAAGTTATGTTCGAGACGATTTGGACTTTCTCAATTATATTCCGGATCATACGCCGGATGATACACAGTTGGTAAGCTTTGATGTTACATCCCTTTACAGCAATATCCCTCATGATCTTGGTATAGAAGCACTCGAATACTGGATTGATAAACACCCTGAAAATCTTAACGGTAGATTTGATAAAGTATTTATCATTGAATCAACTAAATTTATCTTGGAAAACAACTCCTTCCAGTTTAATGATATCCCTTTTTTACTAATTTTAGGCACAGCTATGGGAACAAAATTCGCACCTGTTTATGCAAATTTAGTTTTAGGCTACCTAGAGGAAAAATTGTATCTACAACTAAAAGACATATATGGGGATGAATTCACAACAGATTTCATATCCAAATGGAAACGATACCTAGATGACTGTTTTTTATTATGGCAAACATCTAAGGGAGACATTCTAGACATCTTCAATATACTGCAGGACATGCATCCAAACATAAAATTCACATTTGAAACAAACCATAACGAACTCCCGTTTTTAGATATCCTAATCATAAAGGAAGGGACTAAACTATTGACTGATATTTACCATAAACCCACTGACTCACAGCTTTATCTTCATTTCAAGAGTTCACATGAAAGGCATGTCAAAACAAATCTACCTTATTGCTTAGCACGGCGCATATGCACCATAATTAAGGATGAGAGGTTACGGCAAAAAAGGTTAGAAGAATTAAAAGATGCTCTGCAAAAACGGGCCTTCCCCAAAAATATGATTGACAAAGGTATTGAAAAGGCAACCAACCACACCATATTGGAATTGCGAAAACCAAAAGAAAAATTAGAACAAAAACGTACTATAACATTTGTTAGTACCCACAATCCAAACAATCCAAATATGTTCCCTACAATTCAGAATAACTTAAGTCTCTTAACCCAAGATAAAAAGCTAAAAGATATGCTTGAAAAACATACCATAATTAAAAGCAAAAGGCAACCAAATAACTTGAAAAGGTTACTGACTAGAGCAAAATTCAGTAATCATAACACTGAAGCTGAAGTTACTAAATGCCAGGATAAAAGATGCGGTACCTGCCCTATCATTATGGAAGGCAAAAACTTCAAATTTGAGAAAGGGGAATCCTTTCAAGTTAAGCACACAATGAATTGCAGATCAAAAAATGTAATTTATGCAATTCTCTGCCCAAAATGCAAACTAACATACATAGGGCAAACTAGTAATCTACAAGCACGAGTCCGGGTTCACAAACAACAAATTAATGACCCTAACCTCCGCCATCTGAAGATAAGCAAACACATTGCGAATTGCAATAATGGAAATTTTGCTATCTTTCCTTTCTACAAAGTTTATACAAAGTCAGAAAATACAACCATTACTCTTGAAACAAAAGAGACATTTTTTATCAACAAGTTTTCTCCATCATTGAACTGTTAGCTCACATAAGGAAGCGATTACTATTGTGATATATTGGATTATGAGTGTTTAATTGCACTTCTCGGTCCCATCAGTGATTAATGCAACATTGCAGAATCACCAACCCTGAACAACCCCATTGTGTTCGAGTCACACCCAATTAGGGGTGCCTGAGGCTATTATTACGTGATTGGCAACGAATGACTGATTAACCAATTACCCATTCACATATATGAATGTATGAATTTATTGTCTTGTTCCTTCTATAAATATGTGTATACTTTATTTGTCAAACATACTTGAAAAGACCGATACACTGGTCGAAATGAATTCATCGTATCGTATTAAAGAAGATTGATCCAGTCAGAACCATCCGATGTTTACTCTTTCTTATATATATATATATATATATATATATATATATATATATATATATATATATATATATATATATATAAGCAAATTGCACAAACCAAAGCGGTTTTGTGTTGTTTGACCTTGTAGGGGTTTGGAAGAGTGCTCAACATTGATGGATGGAGCAAGATAAATGTAGTATATAAGTCAATGTTTTCTACATTATCAAAATAGTCTATCACTACAGCTCTGTTTCATGCTGAGTGCTGAGGGCTGAAACAGAGCTGTAGTGATAGACTATTTTGATAATGTAGAAAACATTGACTTATATACTACATTTATATATATATATATATATATATATACATATATATATATATATATATATATATATATATATATATTCAAAGACAAAAAATGACACATAGCCAAAATTACTCCCTTAACATTTTAATGAAAAGGTCTTCTTTCAACTAACGCATTTTTCTATCATTTGTATCCATTTTGTAGAATGGGAATATTTTGAATTTATTGTCTTTGTCTTTTGCACAGGTATCCAAGTGGGCACTAAGTGGTATACAACGTGTCTCAGGACATTTCATTTGTTGTTTATGGACGCGGACTCAATATCAATTGTTTCAGATTTCTCTTTCTTCCTTACTGTTAGATTTCTCTTCTGGTTGAGGATCGATGGAATTAATAAGATAACGTCCATTGATATAAGAGAACTCTTAACAGTAAGGAAGAAAGAGAAATCTGAATCAATTGATATTGCATATGTCTCAACCCATAATCCACTTAATCCAGATATGTTCCAGAGTATTAGACAAAACACACCTATCCTCATGTGTGATGAAAAAATGTGCGAAATAATTGATAATGTTAACTTTATCAAAAGTAAACGCCAAAGTAAAAATTTAAAGCAGTGCTTAACTAAGGCAAGATTTGACTCAAACACTAGCCCTCCAGAGTACAGAGTTTCGAAATGTAACAGAGGTAATTGTGGAACATGTCCAAATATCTTTCTTTCTAAAATTCCAGTATAAAATTCATAAACAGAAACGAGAGATTTTATGTGCGCTCCAATATTGATAGAAGAAGAAGAAGAAGTTTATTCAGTAGTTGTGGCCTCATGGCCAAGAGTACAATCATTTGAAATAATACATATAGTTTGCGGATGGACAGGTTAACAAATGATTATAAAAGCTGTTTTTTTACACAGGCAGGTTACGTTTAAGAAATATCGCAACCGATTTAATTAAATTTACATTTGATGTTGCTAAAAGTTGTTTGAATTTTAATTGTGATGGAAAAGTATGATAATAGCTGGGTATATACAATTTTCTTTGCATAGAATAAAAGGGACACACAAGTAGAAAATGAAATTCATCTTGTTGAACATTAAAATCACATTTGTCACAAATAAGTGTATCGCTATGTATATCAACATTATATTTATATCTTTGTTGTTGAATGTTCAACTTACGGTTTTGACATCGAAATTTGCATAAAATACGTATAAGATCTTTATTTGGATTAAGTTTTAAGATGTATTTCTCTGGTTCCAGGGCAGACTTGATTGATCCATAGTATTTAAGAAAAGATGACGATGTTACCCTGGAATGCCAATTTTAAATTTCAATATCTTTACATCTTTGTCGAAATTCAAAAATAAACGCATCAATACTTCCACATTCTTGTGTTATCCAAACATATGAAAAGCCAGTATGAAACAAAAGCAAACGTACGTGCGAGACCCAACTGCAGCTGCCATGGTCATCTTGTTGCTCTAACATATCATAGTGCAGCAAATAAAACATAATATTATCACACTCGTTTATAACGAAATTACTCAGAATTGAGCAAAACGTTATTACAGAGGTCGAAAAAAGAACAGAATGGTAGTCAATATTGTAATTGGAAATCATATTGCAACGGGATAAAACTACGTCATTAAATAGTCATTTTTCGACTTAACAAACTGTCACAATCTCTAGGAAAGTTTGAAATTGAACACATAAAACTTTTGTAAAAACACGAGTCTCCCCTGATGCCAATATTAATAATCTTATCACCGCTAAACGATGTGTTTTATCTTAAAGCTTTCATGTAATTTGTGGAATAATAGTCAGAATCAAAACGATTGTGCAACTAAATGTAAGGATAAATAGACATAAGACTACATCTCTCAGCGAGTTGACAGATTCTGACAGGATGAAGAAAGCCGACGAGTCCCAGATGCCAGGTCAACTCCAGTAATGTCTATAATTGGAATTCGTTTTGCACATACTTTCCGGCTATTAAAACGTCATTTAATCAACCTTTTGGTGGTCTGGTAAGGTGTCATTTGCCGAGAAAGATTGTCGAGAGTTTATGCTGTGATTTAGTAATTAGCACACTTCAATTGGATTGTTTCCTCTCCAGAAGTATGGGAACAATGTATTTGTGAACTTGTGCACATTCTACGCTACAGTCGTTTTGAAACGGCCTGATCTTCGAAAGTGTATCTGGGCCAATGAAGTGTATAGATTAAATTGTTTTATGTAAAGCAAGATACCACAGTTTCACAAATCGATATCCATCACATTTGAAGTAATCAAGCTTCTGTGGGATGTCATGGAGTAGATTAACCTGGTTTGCGATATTCATATACAGTTCTAGAGGGATTCCATAAATTAACAGTGCTTAGATGTGTTCATTCTTTTTACTTTCCACGTTCGAGACGTGGGAGAATATCAATAATATCATTCTTTGAAGGTTCAAGTGACTATTCATAATTCAAAATTGTTAAGAACTGAATTGAACAATGTCAACGAAGTAGATATGAAAATATCAAAATAATTTCATCAATCATAGATCATGATAATTAATCTAACTCTCTGATATGATTATTCAAGGTAGTGTTTCTTTGTCGTCAGAAATACTTTACATGTATTATTTTGAAAGGAGAATGATTTTGTGATAGTTACTTATTCATTGTAACGATTATGACGAGTTGATATATGCAATCTTTGCAATAACGTGGTTGTAAAAAACAGCAAGGTGTCCTTCTTTAACAGTTTTAAGGAAACAGATGTGTATATACACATTTTACTCTAGCCTATTAGATAATAGAAGAAGAAATAAACTATTTTACTGATAATGTAGATTTGTACCACGCTAATGCTGAATAGAATCTGTGTTAGACTGGAAACATTTTACTTTAGCCTATTAGATAATAGAAGAAGAAATAAACTATTATACTAATAATGAAGATTTGTACCACGCTAATGCTGAATAGAATATGTGTTAGACTGTACACATTCTATTAGATAATGGAAGAAGAACTAAACTATATAGTACACAGCGATTGGGGAATACAAATAATGTAATGTTCCAAGCTAAAACTGTATGGAACTGTGTTAAACAAAGCCAAAAACTCTTTTGTTATTGTGGAATTCCAATTACAAATATAAAAATTGTCGACAATACCTTAAAAGGGCCAGAATGAAGACTCGAGAAAGTATCTAGTCATCATGATACATATAGGAGTCAGTGTCTTCTCATTAGCTCTGTTATCATTGTACGGTTTTTTGCCGCATCAATAAAAATTCTTATCATATTGATATAGTACGTTTGACTTACAATCAATTTCAGTACAGTACAGTATTATCTCTCGCCTGATACAGGCAGAAAGGTTTGACCTGACAAACTATAAAACTTTAGTAGCCTTCGTTGGGAGTGTAAAACTATATATTGGGATATTTGATAATCAACACCCTGGATATTCATATTGCCCCGGACACAACACCACAAAGGGGCTTTCATAAAGTGCCACACTCTATATTGATATAGACACCTGGTGTATCGTTCCTTTTTCATCTCAACTCCTTTGGAGTATGCAACATAGCAGATTCCCAGACCTTTAAGAATATTTGTTACATTGCGATCACTTCCAAACCCCTTTCGCGTTCGGCTTCGGATCAGGAGGTCCGTGGTTCGAATCCCGCCAGGGGCTCGGCAACTTTGTCTGCAGTAGAGAACTGTTCTACACGCAGTCAGGTTTGGGTGCAATGCTATACTGAAAATCAGCGCAGTACCACCCATGGTTCGCTAGTTCCAGCCGATGCTCGCAGGTTTCACCGCAATGCATAGCCACAATGGTGTTGCGGGCTTTCTTCCTGCAATAATACTAGCAGCCGCGATATAAGTGAAATAATCTTGAAAGCGGCGTTAAACACCAACTCACCTCACTCACCTCCAAACCCCTCAAATGTTGTATAATAATAAAAACCAAATGAGAGATGTTTTATTACATCTGTATCTAGTCACTGTTTTTTTCCAAAAAAATGATTGTCATATGATCAATAAGTTTTGTAACGCGGCACATGTTCACAAAATTGTTTTTATTCAAATTTCGTGCTTTTCTATCTTTACATACAATCTAAGTATGAAATTTACAATTGCACTGTTGCATGTAAAACGTTAAATAAATCTTGAATACTCAAGGGGTTTGTTATTTGAAACAGTCTGATTATTTGTACCATAGACAAATGTATCGCTATATCAAATGTGACATTGAATAACTCAATTTCAGACTGCTAAATAAATTGTTTCGATTGAATAAAGAAGTGTCGAGAAAATATCCTCTTAAAACTATTTTGGTTCTCTCCATAAATTTGGTTATTGATATCAATGATAGGCTGACACCTTGGTTAAGGGGAATAAAACTTTGTAATGACATTCTTAATCTTTTTATAACCAATCTTATGGTACTGATAATTGATGTTATTCAAGAGTTACGCATCAATATTAAGTATCTCAAGTATCATCGGAAGTGACATGGGCTTGCCCTTATCCTTTTGTCAAAATTTAAAGTCTTGTATAAAATTTCCGAGGCTTTGGCCTCAAACAGCCAAATGTGAAACACTGAATTGCGAGATTTTAATTCTAAAATATATGTGACCGACATGAATATTACTTCATATATACATTTTTAAATATCTATTTCCGGTCTAAGCTCTATTCACACGAAACAACTCATCAAAGTACCAAATAAACCTCGCCAGATAACCGTGACGGTATCGTGTAAACAGTAATGATACTGTCGTGTTACACGCGAGTAACGAAAATCGTGTGACGTCATGTTCGAAAATTATTAGTTTAGGAGCACTAAACGACATTGACATTTTTTTTTTGAATAAATTAAAATTTCGTATGTTAGATTCTTTTGACTTGGAACCGTTTATTAAAATATATTTTCAAGGACTTCAAACAATCAAAAATGAAAAAATGTCAAATATTTGCCATACTGCTCCTTTAAGTTCAAAGAAATAGTGACAGCTTACTTTCTAAACAGATTATTGACACATATTACATCGATCGTTACAAGTAAATGAGCAAATAATGAGCCACATTTAAAATTGGAAAGGAAACTGCAATTGATGATTACATTTGGAATCCAGCACATCGCTCAACTCGACCTTGATACAGATGCACAGGATCGATAATTGACAATGCATTGAACTAACAGAAAGTAGGTCAGTAAGATCCTGTCAAACTGAGCTGGACAAGGAGATTGATTACTCTAATAACTGGCTAACCTGAGGAAGAGAGATGCTGCCTGTACAAAAGATTGTATTGCTAGTAATTGCATACTGAAGGAGACAAAGTTACACATTTTGGAACTTCGAGCTTTGATTTGAAAAAAAATGACTCATCGAAAATAATCAGTTTTCACTGGTCTCTCTCTGAAAATTAAATTGTTTGACTTTTCCTGTACTAGAAGCATGCATATTTAAATAAATGACTTTCCTTTGCACACACCTGGTAATTGTTCTACCATAGTTACCTTTATGATGTATGATGTAAAGTATATGATGATGTATGTATAAAGGTAATGCAGTAAACACAGAGGTAACTATGATCTGAATGATTTTGGAAAAGAGAAATTGTATTTGTAAAAGAAGGATTATATGTAGATATCAAAATGATCAAGTGACCAAGGCTTCATGTGACATATGTGACAATTCAATTAAGGAAAGATATATACAGATATTACTCGAGGAAGTGTGTCATAAAACTTATACTTTTTTTATAAGTTTAAAAGCACAGAAAAAGTAAGAATAAGACCTTCTTCTACACGAACAATAAATTCCTGACTATGAGCAATAAAATTACAATATTATACAGATCCAGTATAAACAAAATGATATGAACTTGTTTTTTACGTAAAACAAAATCTTCAGTGTCTTCATAAACTCTGTTACTGTGCATTTAACATGAATTGGATATACAGTAAGATTTATTCATCATATCGGTAAGCGTACATTTATCATAATTAGTAAAGCTTTGATTGTGTGACGATATGGGAAGGATTTAAAACACATCAATATAGATATATATATTCTAGTCATTTTTATTCATATTGCATAAACAATATATTCAATAAATCTAATCTCTGGCCATTTACAACCAGAAGGACAATAACAGGGTCAGTGTTTTTCAGTTCTTAAGTTCTGGTAAGAAGAAAATCAAACTGCAAATGTCAAACTATTATCAAATCCTATAGATGTCTACAAAGTATAAAGCCACTGTCATTTTACGATTGAGGGTCATCAAAAACAAATTGCGTTGATGTATTATATCATACATGATTGAGCTTATCTGTAATGTTTCTTATTTCTATAAGTCTTTGGTATACAAATTATATTGTCAGTCCATACAGACAATGTGATATAAATAGTGCTAATGAACAGTGCATAACTAACACTGGAAATGAAGCTCTAAATGTTTTTCCTTGCAAATATTGACTGAATTTGATATCATCGAATCTTTGATGCTAAATACTTGAAATTTTCATTGCTTTACTATTGATTTTAGCATTTGAAATTTTTTAATCTATTCAATATCATAACTTGAAATATTGAATTTAATTGATAACATAGATACACAAGTTTTTAACATAGACACATGAATATAATTCTATGCAGAAGTAAATTGGTACATATGACGATTGGTTTACAGCATTCAGATTTGCAGATTGAATTGAGTATAAGTTTTTCACTGCAGTGTGAAGCTTTGTTAGAAATTTGTCCCTTTTACCCCACAATAAGATTATTCTATTTGTACAAATATTCATCATACTCAGGAAATCGTATATATCGTATAAATCTATATAAAATAAGAAAAGTACAAATTTTAAGTCTCGAGAAGTTAGACAAAATAATCAAATAAATTAAGATCAACTTTGGAAGCAAAATCATTAGAAATGCTGACGTCTATTTAAATTGGAAATTGCTTTAGGGAAAACTGCACCTTTCAAAATAATATTGTAGAATTGTCTTCAAGAACTTACTCCTTCGTTACCTTTGCTAGTATTGTCACAATGTACATGCTCATAAAACTCATTTGCACACTCTTTGAAGTAAATATAAAAAGATTACTTACTAGCCCATCTATTGTATGTATATAGGTACATGTAGGTTATCTGACTCGTTACTACTTCCTTGAAAATTAGAAGCTGAGACCACAGACGAAGCCATGGTGAATCACAAATCATAAGGCTCGAAACAAATTACTGCTCAAAACGACTCAATTGATAACATGAGATGAAATCGTCTTTCTCAAGTTATAGCAGTAACTACAACAGACTACAAACAGAACGACGGAATTATTTTAAAGTATCTTATTTAGAATTACCAACATATTCATTTCAAGATTCTCCAGCAGCCAGTAAAACACTTACAGTGAATGGAGACAGAAAATTACCATCGTCTTGTTTTCTTGCTTTTGGTGGAGTATAAATAAAATACAAACCTTATACCTTTTTTTATTCTGTCATTGTGGAAACGCACACTCATCGATCTTCTTACTCTCGTGTGCGACCTGGGAACTATACAGATTACTGCTCAGTTCAGAAAGTAGGGTTTATTTAACTGATAACGCCACTTTGAACTTCTTCTTCAACTAGAAAGTGACTGATGACACCTTCATAATTAAATCACAAATTCATCAGCCATCGTGTCAAGAGTATTCAAGGTAAAAGACCAATAAATTGCCTGGCACAAAAAATTCTGAATTTGTTTTCTTTCACGAAATTGATCGAACTGATTGTACGGAATACCATGTGATCCTCCTCGAAATATATATACTGAATCATTGAAAGGTAATGAATTGATATGCAAAGATTCATCTTCAGAGTTTTATTTTTAAGAATAAAACTTAATTCTACATCTATTGTATGCAAGGTGTTTACAGAAAATGAAACGGATAAATTGCTGAATCGGGCTATCAGATTCAAAGCTTCAAGTTTACATAATATTTTGTCAACACTGTGTAGATGGAAACTTCGATACATTGCTGACAAGGTGCTTTAGACGTGTATAAAATTATGTTTAACATTTTGTAGAAGGAAAATCCAAAGGGTTTAACCAAAACATATTTGGAACTGGTTATTGTTTATCTGGTTGCCTCTATAGGCACTACCAAAAGATGGAATGTAACATATGTCAGTCTTTGGAATAGAATCGGCGGATACAAGCATTTAAACCCTTCCTTGCAATACATATCATCCACTCAAAGGAAGGGTGCTTAACCAGCCGTTTGGGGAGCTTAGTGACTGCTGTATAATGTTCATTTTTGTCATATTGTCATAGTTTAAGGGATGACATATTATTTCCCTCCATTGTAGAGGCAATTGTGCTCACGTTAACTGTATGCAACAATGAGCATGTAACATATTTCTTTGTGAAGGACTTTACATCAGTACCCCAAAAGACCAAAGGATCACTTTGATCATCGTTCCTTAAATATAAGTTATCGTACATCAATCAAAAATATGTTACAGTATATTTAATGTATGCATATCGTTCAATGATGATGATATTATCAACATAAGATGATACAAAAGTTATGACTGACCTTAAAGAGAATTGTTACTCTAGAAGGGTTTTTCAGTACACTAGTTCCCTTATAATCAGAAAACCCTTATCAAAGTTTTTTTTAGTAATATAAGCCCTTTTTAGATATATTTGATCTTACAACATTTCGGTTATCTAGCGCTAAAAAACCCCAACCAAAATTCCATAAGCAAATACCTTTCACGGGATTAATATATTATCAAACCATCTTCTCTTAAATATCACTCATCTAAATTCGCATAACTCTTAGGGCAATGCGAATATATTTCATCATTAGCAGATTCTGCTTCAAGAATAATCTCTTGATTCAGGATCTTTAAAAGAAGATTTATCAGTGGAGTGGTCATAAATTCTTTGCATTCGTTTTAAACTCTAATGATTTAAGCATGACAGTTGCTTGCCTGTAACCCGGACCTACATTATGTGTCCTGCATTACAATCATCTAGCCAAAAGTAATTTCATTTTCAGTTTTTCAGTATTTCAGAAAATAATGAGCTTATTAGATGGATAAAAGGTTTCAGATAGCTCCTTGATGTTCCAGTATGTGTGACTTATAAAGAGGAATAAATATAAATAGCACATAGTAACATCATGTATTCAGAATCCAACTGTCAAAACAATTTTGAATATCATTTGGTAGTGTTTTTAGAATTGGAACTGGAAGTTGAATTTTGGAATCTGCTCAACTAGGCGAGACAGGAGAAAGAAATAGAACTTGTAGCAACTCCTACACCTTAGATGCGTCAACGAATTATGGTCCAAGAAGGCGCATTATTTTAACAGAATTTAACAGTTACTTAATATTCATATTTTATTAGTTTTAACTTAAATCTTCTGAAATTATTTATGGATGCGAATTCAGTACTTCTGTGCTATTGAACGTTTATAAATTGTCAATTTAAGTTTCTTGGTTTAAATGTAATTGCTCTAGTTTGTGCCCACAGCCATATACTTCATTTTCAGTTTATGTCTCCAAGATACATATTCATAAGAGTTTCAAAACTATAACAATGACGATTTAACTCTTACTCACGCTTCTGACAAATATACAACTTTGTGGGTGAAATTTTACGATTCTGAGAATACAAGCATCCAACTGAGATGTTTATCCTTCTAAATTATAACCACTTAATAAAATATCAAATTCGCATTTACCCGTACTCGAAATTTAGCAGACCTAATGTGACCTTAAAAGAGGAATCTAGTCAATATCGTCATTAGAAATCATAATGCGTCGGTATAAAAATATATCATTAAATACTCATTTTCGGGTCCATCATTCTGTCAGAAACTCCAGAGAAATGATGTCGCTTTTTAAAAGATGAGCTCAACGATGCGTTCTACCAATGAGCATTCATGTAATTCTTAGAATAAGATTCAAAATCTACTTCTAACTTAATATCCATATCGATTCAAGCGTTAATAAAACGAAGACAACATCTGGCATCCAACTGACAGAATGTTTAATTCAGACGAGTTCCAGATATCGCGTCACCTCAAGTAATCTCTGTAATGGAAAATCGATTTGCACATACTTTCCGAGGATTAATACCTCATTAAATCAACCTTTCTGTGCTCTGTCAAGACGTCATGTTTATCCTGTGATTGGGCGATTAGCACACTTCAGTTGCATTATTTTCTCTTCGAAACTTCAAGAACAACTCATTTGTGAATTTCTGCACATTGAAGTCAAGTTTATATGGTATTTTATGGAGTAAATATCAAACAATAAATTTTAAACAAATATTCAATTAACTACAGATTTTCCTGCTGTTTGCAATATTATTTTGCATTTCAATAAATGCAGGGCACTTTGATTTCCTAAGGGATGTGTTACTTTTCGAGATTTATTTATTGTCATAAAAGTTTTTCAGCGATTTACTGATTTAAATGTTTAAAACATATTGACACATGATATTTAAAGGTTTATGATAAATTACTGATTCAATGATTCGATATATGCATTCGTTGCAGTAACGTGGTTGTAACTAATACAATTTATCCCTCCATAAGATTTTTTTTTAAAACATATGTGCACATACACATGCTATTTTGACCTATTAGATAATAGAAAAAGAAATTAAGTATATTACACAGCAATTGAGGAATACAAATAATGTTATGTACCAAGCATATGGAATCTATGTTTGAAAAAAAAATCAAACACTTTTGTTGCTGTGAAGTTGTATTTTCAAAAACACCAGTCAACTCAACACAGTATCAAGTTATCGCGAAACATGTAGTAACCAGTGTTTTCTCCCATGACCTCTGTTATAACTGTACGGTTTTCTTTTGCGCATAAACAGGAATCCTCATTCATGGAATTCGATATATTTGACATTTTGATTTGAAACGTTGTCTCAAACGAAGTATTCAGTCTTTCTCCTACGCCCAGAAGGTGTAACCTTCTGCACCAATAGAAGGTTGCTGAAAAATTCTACATATACAAATTCCACCTTCCATGGTGTTACTGAAACCAGCTAATACTGTTGTATCACAAACGAGATAATACATAACGTTTGTTGAATCACCGCAGTGCATTACTAGCTGGAATGATATAAGTGGAGTTTGAAAGCGGCGTTAAACATCATATCACCTCACGTTTGATGAAATGACTTACGTAACCTCTGTTGGTAGCTAATCCCAAACATTTTAATATCGAATATTGTTTGCTCATGATTATCCCCTTGTACCATATGTATGCAAAGAAATATGTTTTATTTATCTATATCAAGTCACTGTGATCATACTTATTAAACCTGCTTCATGTTCGCATTAAAACTATATTTTTGAGTTCTTTTTTTAAACTCTGCATCAAATCCATATGTGATATTAAAACTTCGCGATAAATATTTGTCGTACGACCGAGAAACATACTGTTTCAAGGACAACGACAGTGTTATGTGTGATATATTTAAATTATACTTGAATATTCAAGATGTTTGCTTTTTGAAAAGAGGCCGATTATTTGTATCATTGACAAATGTATTGTTTTAATTATTGGATTGAATAAACAAGTAACAAGAAAATTTAATATCTCCCCCCCCCCCCCCCCCCCCCACCCCCAATATTTGGTTTTCTCCATATAACTGATTATTGATATCAGCACTGACACTTTGATTAATTTCCGAAGTGATATGGTGAGGCGGCACTACTTTATGTAAACCACACGCACATACAAATTTAATAATGACATTCAAAAGAATTTTGTTATCAATTTAGTGTCATTCATGGTGAACACTATTGAAAGTAACGAATAAATACAAAGTTTGATAAATGTATAATGTCAAATTCAAAATATGAGCCAATTCATCAGCGTTGCTTTGATACGACGTTCCTTTCTTCATTGCACTTTATTCAACATTAGCTTCAGTTATTTTTAGGAAATTTATGTGAAATATTTTTTTCCAATTCACACTGACAACATTTATTCATTCATAAAGTTTGATAAACTATTTGCAATGCCAACTTTTTATGGTTGTCATAAGATGTGACCTGAATTCATTCAGATACCGATTGAAGCGAAGCGTGATGTCAATCACATCGTTGTGGTATCTTAGGGGGGCAAAAGATAATGTTTCCTACCGTTGATAAGACTACCGAGAGAAGAAGTGCAGGAAATAATACTTCCAACTTGCAATAGTCATAGTTTGAACCACAATATCTCTAGATAACATAGTCGTGTATCTTTACAAGTGTCTCCTTGAACTTGCACCTCAGAGCCAGGCACTAATCCCAAGCACTCACCTAGCCAATCACTCAGCGACCACGTTGCATGAAAACCCTAGTTAACATTAGGTAGTTAATGTAATTGTACATTTAACAACATACTTATAGATGAAGAGTCACATCTCAAAATTCTTAAACAACATATACTTGTGCATTTAATCCTCACACGCTAAATACGAATATCATTTACAGCATTAATTAAGAGGATAAAACATATCTCTCATACAGTGGAAAGTGTGGATAAAGCCAGCATATGTATCATATCATACATTGGTAAAGATGCAAATTACAAAAGTCAAGATCCGACCTTTCTAAACAATCAGATTAGATAAAAAAAAGTTTGGACATTCATGTGGGATGGGATTGTTTATATTCTGAGAGTAGTCACTTTGTAATGAGCTCGCCAAGGCTCGCAAAATGGAATTTTAATTCCCATATACAGGAAATATAAGCTCAAAACACATAAAAGCTTGACAACCTCAGTTTACCTTTACCATCATTATTACAACGTCTTAATATTGTGAAAACATAGGATTGACCATCTCGTAAAGAATCGTGTGATCTTGTGTTTGTTCGCACTAAATGATTGGAAAGAACCTTTAATTGATACCAATGACGAAGCCGAGGTCCCATTTATAATCTAACCTTTTTGATATAGACTTACCATTCCTCTAAACATTGGTTTCAATATGATGAAACAAAAGCCTTGACTTAAGTTCTACCGTCCCTGAACTAAACTCATAATAACATTCAAAATGTTAAAAACAGAAAATACTGAATTTGTAGATGTCATACCATTGTTAGGTAGACGGAATTAAAATAATCACTGAGATAAAATCCATCATAAAATAGTGAACCCTTACTTTCCAAACAAATTATTGACACTTATATAACATCAATCTTTACAAGTAAACGAGACAATAATGAGCCACATTTAGAATTGGAAACGAAACTGTAATTGATGATTACATTTGGAATCCAGCACATTGCTCAACTCGACCTTGATACAGATGCACAAGATCGATAATTGACAATGCATTGAACTAACGGAAAGTGGGTCAGTAATATCCTGTCAATCTGAGCTGGACAAAGAGATTGAATACTCTAATAACTGGCTAACCTGCAGTTGCCTGCATAAAGGACTGCATTTTTTAAATACCATGTTGAAGAAGATAGGTAACAGAATACGTTAATTGTTATATATTAATTAAAAAATATTTGGTATGTTTCTTATCTTTGATATTTTTGGTTTAACGTTTTTGTTGTCAGATGCATGCATATCTAGATAATTGATTTTCGTTTTCAAATGTATTGTTTTGTTCCTAGGAGTAAAGTTTGTGTTTTATGTAAAAAAACCCCACTTTTCATAGATACGTATATGTATGCACGTATGTATATAATTATATACTCACTAACTGTTTATGTAAAATATGATGGATATGGGAAGTCCTTCGTATTCCTATTGCATTAACCGTATTTTCAATTGTAAGTAATCTCAGGCCATATAAAAACAAAATGACAATAACTAAATCATTATTTGAAAGCAGTCCTCTGTGAAAAGTCATTCGCTTCTGGTAAAAAGCTAATCACATTAGAGCTGCAAATGTCAAAGCGCCATTAAATTCTATTGATGTCTACAAAGTATAATGCCGCTGTCATTTTACGATTTATTGCAGTTAGTTGTATGGTTATCATGGTTAACAGACATATAAGATGAGTAGTGCTTATACTACATGAATACACACAAGATGTCACTGTATTGTAGAGGTAGCTTGACTTGTGAATACTGAAGAAGAATTCAAATATCAAGTTTCTTCGACGACGAGCATTTTTTCGATTTATCAAGAACATTCTTTAATCGATTGTCATTTCTGTTAAATCACGGATCAACACTTTTGCAATTACCATCGCTCTTCCACTGCAATAACACAACAATATACTGAAAGTATTTCCACCTATTTGGATAACTTTGTGCAATATCATGTATTTCGGGATTTCTTCGAGACATCATAGCAATGAGTTGTTGATGGAGATCGTTTCAGATTTTCATCAAGTTATTCTTGATTCTGATATCTAGCCGGGTTATTAGACTGACCATTCAGCTATATCATTAACTCTATCTAATTCTATTCACCAAAAAAGAGGTTAGAGGTATTGTAATACTTTCATCCTGAAAATGATAATTTAGTGAAAAAAAAATTGAGACAAACAATTGAAGAATATTCTGTAACACATATACCTGAAACTGTTGAACAGGATGATACGGTTAAACTTAACATAAGTGATAGTCTTTTTTGGAAACTGTCCTGATAAAAGTAAGAGGCAAAACTATTTCTTATGCTTCTTTTTTGAAAAAAAAACAAAAATAAAAAGACCACAGAACTTGAAAAAAACAATTGTGAATATAACATAAGAAAAGATTTTCAAAATATGAATAAATATACTCTTTCTGAACTTTCAATATATAAAATAGAACTTAAGGGGGAGGAATTAAAAGACATTTAAATCAGAAACAGAATTAGGAGGTATTGAGAAGGAGAAAAACATCAAAAAAATTTTGTAATCTGGAAAACAGAAATTATGTCAGCAAATCAATAAATAAGATTGTCACTGATAAAAATGAGGAAATAACAGATGACAATTTTATTCTAAAACAGTTGTAATGCTTTTATAAGAGACTTTTTTAATGATCTCGAAGCAGTTCACTTAGATAATGTTGAAACACCAATTTTGAATCATAAATTAAGGGAAGGACGTTGAACAAGATATCACTATGCAAGAAATATGAAAAATAATTAGAGTCCAGGAATTGATGGATTCCCAATTGACTTCTTCAATTTTTTTCTGGAATGACCACAAAACATGGATAAAAAGATTTGTGAAAGAGGCTTTTTCACAAACATGATTCATCTCTAACTATGAAAAGACATACCAAAAAGATAGAACCAAATTAAAGAATTGGCGACCCATCACTTTATTAAATGCTATTTATAAAATAATAAGTTCTTGTATAACAATCCGTTTAAAAAAGACTTTAAATACTCTTATTCATGATAATCAGACAGGCTTTATCCCAGGCAGAACTATAAGTCAAAACACTAGACTGTTATATGACATCATGCTTGAATCCAAAGCAAATATTTCAGGTTTACTTATTTTAATTGATTTTGAAAAGGCCTTTGATACAGTTTAAACATATTTCATTAATGTTGTCCTTAAAAAAATTGGTTTTGGCCCACAAATAATACAGTGGGTTAATGTTTTAACTTATCATACAACCTCATTGTGTGATACAAAATGGCTCTTTCAAATCTTTAAGTTTTTTAGGTCTGTTAAAAAACACCTGCACCTTACCTTCACTCATTATTGTAACAGTTCATGTTTTTTCCGATACTTTATTCTAGTTTGCAAAAGATACTGTACCACATTTCTATTAAGTTTAGGAAATAGAAGTAATGTGATCTTTAGTTGATTGCTAGGATACTCAAATACACCAACATGTACTCTAGTTTGTATAAGCGTCCTAGAGTAATGATGTATTGACAAATTAATGACAAAGTAGGTTATCTATGTCGATAACATCTTTTATTAATTAAAAATTCTACATTTCGTAAACGTTTAACTGAAGACTGAAAAATTCCAGAACCTTAAAGATTTTTTTTAATGATTTTTGGACCCAAAGTACACTTGCATACAAAAAGTTTGTTGACTTACTACTATTTCTTAGTGCAAATATCATTCAATTTGGGTTTAGTTTTGACGTCAATAAAATAACATAGCAGAAATGATCTCCAATTGTCAATGTGTAAAATACATGCTTCTATCATATTCATTCACAATCGTCTTTCTCTGGTTGCAGTAATATTATTTTTCACTTTGTTGAAAACCTGGTGACGTTTCTTCTGTTCCTCAGTATATATTATGCCATTTGCACAGGTTAAGGTATTTTGTAAGATAAGAAAGACAGATGATTATGTTCAATCTCCAGAAGATAGGCCTCTAACAAATTAATGAACTGATATCTGAGGAGAACACAGTCCTTACTTAAATGCGGTATGGTAATCACTTAATGCTAACGAAAGCACAAACTCTAAAGACTCTCCAACATGACAGAGGAGAACTTCATGATTTAATGATGAATTAATCCTCGGAAAAGTTCCTGTTCATCGATTTCTGATTACAGGGGACACTCAAGGGTAACAGCTTGGAAAGACATCTTTCATTCAAAGATTCGGAGAAAAGATGATTCGTGATAAAACGCATCTTCGGTAACCTGCATCGTACATATTCATAGACAAGAACCGTAAATTTATTAAGTCCTAGTTCGTAAAAAATAACTTATAACCATTGCAAGCATACGTCCCTGGGTCTTCATAAAATTGATAATTTTGATTCGACCATTAGATCAGGTAGACATACAATGACTCTGGTTGTCAATCATAAAAAAACTGACCGTTTAATTTTCCACGCTAGTTGTTTAAATCGTAGGTAAAACATCATTCTTAAATCTTCACCACAAAAGACACTGTTTTAGTTGAATTAGCCTCATCTTCACAACGATAATTTAAATATGGAACGACAGGATATTCACTTTGTAAAGCCTGATCCAGGTTTGGTTCAAGGTTCCTTATCAAGACGTACAGACCTCCGATTATGGTCGATTGCATTAGTAGATGAGGCTGTTGCTTGGGTAATACCAAATGGTTTTATCACAGCAACACCAGTTAAATTGATAACGGTGTAACAATAAATTGAAATGTTTCAATATATCGAACACATAAAGATAAACTTTACCAAAGCTAGAGCGAGAGATTTCTGAAAAGAGGCCACCGGCCTGTTATACATGTAAATTGATGAGAATATTTATTGCCTTAGCACCATGAATATCATCTACAGACCAGAGTTTAATTCATTTTCATGCTAGATATAAATAGGCATAAGCATGATGCAGAATATCTATGACGTTTCCTTTGAGCTAGAAAAAAATACAATAGCAAAATAATCAAGTTTTTTACTTTGGTTTTTATGTAAATAGGTAGAATAATTTATCAACAGATGCCAACAAATAAAAAAATATTTAAAATGTTATCATACTGGTGTAGCGGACACTTGGAAGGCACAACCAGCAAACCCTTTTACCAGGTATCACTGCTTGCTTGGTGAACAGAGGCCCATTTTAAGTCCAAATTGACACCTAGAGTCTCTTAACTTGAGTCTCAATGTGGGGCAGGGAATCAACCATCAGTCTCAGCTATACTAGACTTGACACGGTTAGTCAACTCATCCGGCGAGTTGCGGCCGATCCTTCTCAACTTCTCTGATAGAGGTCAACCGACGTATGCTACGGAACACGTGCTAACATAATAATGTACAAACTTGTTGACAAATTACATACTTGGTGCATTATAATACACCATCACATCCTTTGTGTTCTAAAGGACACCCGGTGCCACGGTGCATGCACTATCTCTCGTGCCTTTGTATGTTTATGTGTACTTAAGACTGAAACAAGACTACACATATGTGATGAAAGAACTGTTTACAGTTTCCCGAGATCAAGCACATCGAGGCCAAGTTATCTTGTTTTTAACAGAGCTATTTGCCTCATTGTTTACAGAGCGAAAGTAAGCGGATACATATGGTGTTTTTAAGACTGTTGATCAAGTCTTGTCTAGAAGAATGAAGGATAAACATGTGTACGTGCACTGACTATTCTTTAAATCAATTTATGGAGTCTTATGCTCTTATAGCGATTTCTATAAAACAAACTTCTTTGAGAATTTATTCAACTTTACGTTGGAATAACATTGTTGAAAAGTATACGTTTTGTTTATAGCTTGTAACAAAACGTCACAAATACTTTTTATATAAAAAAGATAAAATATATGCATAAGCATCTTCATCATCACAAGTTGACACACAAAAGCATTAACAGCGCAAACCAGATACAAACAAAGGTGTGTTTTGTTTTAACATAAAATATCTTCATTCCACATGTTGTACATATACATACAAAAGGAATTCTAAACTTTTTTATTAGACTAAAACGCAGTTCAAATAGATAACAAAAGATTAAAGTTTATGAAAATACCCCAAATGGTTCCAATGATTTAGGGATAACCAATAGTATATGAATACTTAATGGAGGGCTTGTGACCAGCTAATGTATTGTTTATCCGTCAGAGATGTGAATGGAGCCATCTGGAGTTCTAGAGAAGGATATTTTCTACTTAACAGCTTGTAATTGAGCGGTTTATACTTGTACTTACTCGTAAAGCTTGATATCTGTGGTCTTGTGATGAATGATTGGTAAATATAAGACTAATCATTGACACATTGTGCCTTTAACACTTATACGTGTTAATGAGGAAATCAATACTACTATTCACAACCTGCGTGTTTCCTGGAGTGTAACCTTCCGGTTGCATTGCTTTTATTTAAAAATTATAAATATTCTTATACAAAACTATGCACAAAGACAGTTAAGGTTAAGCATTTTAGTACTCTACTTTTTCTATAATATTTATCAAAATCTCTTTTAAGAAGAGTAAAACTAAATGCGCAGTTGGCGTCCGTGACGATTTGTTTATTGAGAATTTATCTCTGTTTAACCATCTGGACACTTGCAGTGACTATTCAGGTATAACTGGTAATTATCATACCCTTTGCCAGACTACTAATGTATAATATAAAGACGTTTTTCCGCCGAAACAAGGTAATAATCAAGATGGGTGGCCGAAGGTTAACCCATCAACACATTTTATTGGTGATGTCTTAAAATAATTCACTACATCAGCCCTTAATTTCGTGAAGTCCATTTCTTGACCTCTGAAAATGTATTCTCTGTTAAGAGAAAATAACATTCAATCTAGTTTGGAGTGATAAGGATTTTATTTCAATGATCAAGGTATTTCACAGGCAATCGTCGAACAAAATGGGAACGTCACAGAGTGTTTCCTGATAATGTATTTGAAAACGAGTTGATAATATTACAAATATCAGAGGCTTTTTCTTTATCAGCAAGTATTGTTATATATGATATCAGAAGACATGAGATTGACAAATCTTACTAATTATACAACTAAATTCTTTGTAACATTTCAAAGAAAAAACATTTCTTAACAGCGCACTGCAATGACACATGCAATGCGGTCACATGAAATTATGACATCATTATGTTAAAAAAATGTCCCGGAAATATGATGTCAATCTTAGTATTTCTCTGTGTGATATTAAACGTCTACGATCGAAGATCACATAAGTGTCATGCTTAAAAGACGCATAGATGCTCTATATAATCATGAAGTGTACCTTTAGGCAAGAGCTATTGATCAGTCTGTAGAATTTCGTGGAAAGGAAATCAAAATGGCGTCCTGCTTGCCGCGTATGCAGGGCATAGATGGCAAGTGCGCATGACGTCACCAGTAATATAGACATTCTTAAGGATATACATTATATATATGCACCGGGACCTCCTTTTACAAAGCTCTAAGATGACCATAAGTGCAGGTTCATAGTGTAAGTTTAAATAATAAGGTTAACGTTAGTAAAAGTTGCTTTGTGAAACGAGACCAAGGGCAGTTATGCAACATTCAGCAAATGATCCCTTACATTACATTTAAGGCGAGAAGTTTACAATCCACGCTTAACTTAAGTATGCACTTCCAAGATAAGAACACTACATCCATCTGATTCTGAATAAAGTGTGTTCGTTTGTCACATAAAGAGAACCTCTTTCATTGTGCTTTCAAAAGGCAGCAGGTTTTCTTTGTTCATAGAGTGAAGAGTCATAATGTTTTTACAAAACAGCAACTAATTATCTATTCGCCAAAAGCTCTTATCTTGTGCGTAAGTATAACTTCCAGTTATATGAACATTTTGCAAAACTTAAAACTCCAAGTGAGGGAAAGTAGAATTAAGTAATCAATTTCTGTTAACTGTTATCGTTAGTTTTGGACATTTTAAGGACAGTTATCTTGCATGTCAGAAAGTGTAAAAGAGACATCTAAAGGAAATAGTGTTCTCCAGCTCATGGACCTTAAACTATCGACTATAATGCTTTACGTTACTCGCTTCAAGTTTGTTCACATTCCCACGTATCATATAGTATCGTGTAATTTGGGATGTATAAGTGGCAAAGTAGCACTGCGAAAAAGAAACGGATAATTTTAAAATTCCAAGACAAAAGTGGATATCATTTGTACGTTACCGCAATCGTATATCATATCCACAAGTTAACCGTAACATTTTTTTGCAGGTCATTAAAGTGAGTTGGGGGTAAAAATTGTCAAAGACTCGCAAAATACATATTTCATTCCTGTTATATGATATTGATGTTACGGAACATACGTGCTTAATTATCTCTTTTTATGACACTTCTAATTTCACTAGGTTTTGCTGTCATTACCTCAAATACTAAGTGATCATGAACTATTTATTAACAGATGGAACATCATGGAAGCAATGAATGTTTTCAGGATAAGTTCATCATTGATTACGCATATTTTTCTCGATTCAAAAAACTAATTTGGTTAGCATTTTGATACTTAAGGCAAGTAGTTAAGGCGTTTTTTTAAAATTATTGATAAAAATTGGACTTTTAGTTGGTAATTTATGATAATAGCATGGTATAAATATCTACAATGAAGTAGGTCCGTGTCATTTCAGAAAACAGATTTATAATCACAGAAAATTATAGATCATTATCCTGCCTAAGACCTGACTTCTGTTTATTAGCTGCCTCATGTGTATGATCCGTTTCAAAATTAAGAGAAATAGATTAGGTCATTGATTATTCCGAAATGAAATAACAATTGGAAACAGTCTTTGTTTTCTGGGGAGCAAACTAGATACACTTGATTTAACGTCAAACTATGGGCAATCTATTGTACTATTGAGAAGAGGAAGGGACATTTCACATTTTTGTCATTTCAATAGATTACAGGGAGTTACACCGTTATGAATACCCTATATTTAACAGAATTAACATAAAAAATGAAGTGTTTGAGATTTACTGAATGTTTCGTTCTAAAGAAACTAGAGGTGTAATGTATAACTAGAACGAATAAATTATACAGAAAGTGGAATATAACTGAAACATACAAAAGTTCAATCTTAATTATATATATATACGAAAATATGCATAATAACATAACAGCAAAACGAACTGGATTATCTTATGTGTTCACTACTTTTTAGATAATAGGTGATGTTTCAACATGATTTCATTCCATACGCTCAATTACCATAACATTTTAAAAAATCGTTTGAATGACAAGGGGTCCTTAAAAATATTGTCACGTGGATTACTCAAGTACATTTTTTACACGGAACGTTTCACTGCGCTTAACATTTAAAAATGTGTACATATATGGTAATGGGCCTCAGCAAACAAATCGGTTGAGAAGATAATAATTGGTTCTACTAGAAAATTAGTGCATATTTCAAACTACAGTGCAACGCTATGTGAGAGTCGATTAGAGAATTCCAAATAAATTTTCAAAGAAGACTTGAAATACAGACTACCATTTGTTGCCCTACACTGAGAATGCATGACAGAAAGGTTTCTCTTTTATTAGTTTAGGCATATACTTTCGGACTTTAATTGAAGCACTTCAAGATCGTGCTAAGAGCTTAACCGAAGCAATGTTCTACTGAAAATAGAAAATCACTTTTCAAAGTTGGTAGACGACATCTAACTTTCAGAAATGATTTCTCCTATCCCTTCCTTTTGCTTTGTTGCTTGACGCTGAACGAAGAGACGTAGATTGAGTAGTTCATCTGATTAAAACATGACACGGGGAGACGTTTCAATAAAGGTTCCATTCTCCAGACTTTTCTTTGAACAGAAATGTAATTGGATGGTACCCGTACGTACCAGTCCATCAGCGTTTTCGATCTCTTAGGATCTGTAAGTAATTATTTTCATTTATATCCCTATTTTAACTTTTCACTATTTTACTTTCTATTTCTGCTTTAAAGTAAGAAAATGTTGGTAATCGATTTCAGGTTGAATTTATTTATATATATTATGGTTTATGCGTCATTTGTACGAAAGCGAAATCATCTGTTAACCTTTGAAGAAATGTTGTATAATATATCTATTATTTTCAACTTGTGTATCTTTTACCTATAAATTGGATTTCGAGACAAATACTACACCTGCCTTTCCCACATTTCTATAACTGCTTCAGCTACCGTTTAAAAAAGAATTCAATTGAGGTTAAATGACGGTGCACTATAAAACCGCTATTTACTTACTCTGTATCACGATTAATATGGTATCAAAGCTTCCATGACAGTAAAGTCAGTTTATAAAATGGCGGAAGTCTGTTTAAAGTTATGTAACGTTGTGTCCATGTATCTGGAAAGTTTGTGATGCTCATCAGACAGATGACGTTATACATGTTATTTACCCTGTTATTCGCGATTTGTTGAAAAATATTTATTGAAAGAGTTACTTATTTGTGTGTTAAATTCCCTGAGAAATTTTTGAATATGTTTAACATAAGTGTCATTGAGGTGTATATAAAGATATGAAAATCTAAATATCAAATCAAAGTATAATGATAGAACAGTAGCATTATTCAACTTATTTTGAAATCAAATAATCAATAGATATTACGATCACTGGGTTTAAAAAGACACTCTTACCAGAGCATTTTTGATAAATACGAGCGCACACTCGGTTTAAAAACATAACAAGTCATTCGTCGGCGTTACGTGTTTGACAAACCTTGCTATGGCATCACAAGGCATTGTTGATTAGTCTTTCATTGGTAAATTTGTGAACATTCTATCCATTCATATAGTTTATTATTATAACGTTGTAAAATTAGTAGATGTACTGCGACTTTTTTCAGATCATTCTTAAAAAATTGCGGATCGATGGCCTATATGTGATGATTTGGTCTTGCTAATTTGTGATGCAAGTGAGTATCAAACATATTTCATTGACATTTGCCGATGTTTTCCTTCATTTAACACAGATCATATTTACATCAGTTTACCGTTGCAAATGTTCCTTCATCGATAATACTAGCCAGCGGTTGTAATTACAAAACCGAATAACAATAACGATAACTTCAACTGAACGACGTATCTTATTTAATTACTCATTATGACACGGAGAAGCATAAATCAAACAATGGATTATGTCATTGAAGTGAAGGTGGTAGAGGTGATTTGGGGTTTAGCGCCGCTTTCGAGAGTATTTCAATCATATCACGGCTGCTAGTATTATTGCAGAGAAATGAAATTGAGACATCCCGCAACACTATTGTGGCTATGCATTGCCGTGAAACCTGCGAGCATCATCTGGAGATTTCCCTTCAGCAATCTTCATTCATCCATGTAACCAGTTTCAAAGCACGCAAACCACTTTCAATTTGTAATAAACATTGCATCGCTTATCGATGAGAGAGCTACTGGCATGTTGATATGGTATCAGTTTTGAAAGATACAATGCATTCATGTTGATGACTAAATTATTTCAACATTATTTTGTTAGAATATTTAATCATTTCCATTAATAATAATACAAAGTGGGGTGTTCTCTGCGTTTCAGTTACCAATTACCATCATATACAATTACCATCATTAACAATGTTGACTAAAATATTCTAGAATATGTTACAAACACTGTTATCATTTATAATCAAGTAAAATATGTGCATCGAAGATTGACACTCAGAATGAAAACCGGCAACGATGTTTCACAATATTAAATAATTGTGTATACATTTAACGTGTGTGTCATTGCCATAAAGATGAAATTAATTTCTACTTATCCCTCTTCCCGCATGTTCATCCCTTCGCAACAAAGATAAGTCGATAGTCCAGAATTCTTATACTAATTCTCGTTACTATGTGGCAAACATTAGGTATTCCACAATGCAAAACCGAGTGGAGTTGTCAGCACACACTTTATCTCTCTTCATCAGTTTCGATTTAAAAACACATCAACAGATTGATACCACTTGTTAAAACAATTTCAGATACTTTGTCTTTGCTGTCTCTGTCCATTTACGTTAGCATACGTGTTTCTTAACGTAAACGTTCCTATAATTCACACAATGCCCTGTAATCAAGATAAATTCAACTCGATAATTTTATTACCTCCCTTTACCTGCCCCGCCTTCTCGCAGTGACCAATCATGTAACATGATAATTTGAATAAAAATGTACATAGGCATGCTTTGACGTGAAACCAGTCATTATTGGCTACGGATGTCCAGCCTTAACATCTTTACAGGGTAGCCAAGCACGAATGATCGAGCTTCTGAAATATATTATTAGCGAAATCATTAACGAAGGGAACGAGGGAGTACTGTGTTGGGAAACCCCTAGTCACAACATGGCACGAAACTTAACTAGACTTCACGACTAGGTACATGTACATGTACTTTGGAATTTACACAATTTTTTTTTCGCGAAAAGTGGTCGGCTTTTCGTTGCTGAAACGATATGGAAGCCAATTGCACCATAAGCTTTTACTGTTTGTCAAGGAGGTGGGGGTCCGCCATGCTAGAAGGCATTCGATTGGTACGCTAGACATCCCACTGTAGGCACTTGACTGGATATAATGGACAGCAAAGGCAGGTGATAAAATTATCACGTCAAATCTACCTTGGTTCCCGGGTGTAACGGATAATTATCGACAAGTCTACCATGGATTAACGAGGTTGAATAACGAGTAGTAAATAATTACTTGTTGAGTATTGGGTTCTCTCCGGGACCACTCATTGTGATTCATAGGATGGGTAAACGTTTTATAGTTACTCAATTTTAATGGATGTCACTATAAAATTACTAAGATAACTAGTATACTAGTTTTAACATTTTAATAGAATATTATCATTCCATTCAACTGGATTTTCACATGGGGAGACCATGACATCTACTACTAATTGATTTTAATCTTAACTTTGCTACGTTATCATAAAATGAATAAACCATGCCAAATCAAGCAGATCAAAGAGAATCCCTTGTTAAATACAAATCAGAAGAACAAGAGAATGCCCTCTCCTCCTCTCCATCAAAATGTCAATTGGATATGTTTCGCTTTTGTTGTTCTCTTCGTGTCCTCATGCTAAAAACTGAATGGAATTGGATTGAAACATCATGATGAAGGGATGTACGTGAGCACACATTATCCTTGCGTGAATTTAATTAAATTCATATAAAGGCATCAACATTTACCATCGCTAAAAGATCTCAGAAAGCAGTGATCTTTGTTTTAATCAAAGATACAAACTCAATATCAAAGGCACATTTACAGAATATAAAGAAAACTAGTTATCAGATAATGACTTCATTGACTTCGTTTGTCACCTTTTCTGTTGATGTTCGATCTATATTCCATTAACACGTGTAATTAAAGGTTTTCAATAAGCTTTCGTGATACTTGATTGAAAAGTTGGTGAAAAGATTTATCAAAACACGAACGATTCATTCACTGAATTTGTTTTGGATGAAGTATAAGAAAATTTTGTTGGATATTTCATTATGATACAATGTTGTAAATTGATTCATCAAATATCAGGTTTATGTATTTGTTTATTATGCAAACGTATTTCTCTGGAAATCTGATTGGTCGAGAGGTGATCACATCAGAAACGACAGAAAAGCATATTGACCTGTTCCCGAATCAAACCGTCAAACCGTTGTTAAATTACGTCATGCTATTGTTTTCCTGTTGAGCAATTGATCCAAATTACTATTCGTGACAGTTATTCTTAGTTTTCTTTTCTTTTTTATTGTAAACACAATAAAACAATTATTAACTGGTCAATAAGACTCCGTCCGCGGTTGATATTGTTTTGCTAGGGTCTATAAAAACAAGTATCGACTTCATCTGCAGTCTATAATTATATAATATAGTATAGACACTTTCTGTTATTGTACAGGACGTTCAAAGTAGATCAAACAACCGAACAGTATAAACATTATTTTATCAGTAATCAGTAAATTTATCAGATACCGCCACTGTTCCTAGATAGTATATTTCGCGAATACACACCACGCTAAGCATTCAATTCTTCCCTGCATTAGGACTGATATTATTCAGAAAGAAAAATTCAAAAGACCTCAGTATTTTACATGTCTAAAGGGATTATTACTTTATAATTAAATCACTGATGTTATGTAACGGTTTTGATTCATTTACCATTTATTTTGTCTTATCTTGAATATTCATATTCAAGTAACTTTGCTATTTTAACTTTTTTTTAATTTGCTTTTTGTTTTGGTGCTTTTTTATTTCTTATAAACAGTGTCTGCTGAAAGTCAAATATTGCACCCAATAATGATTGGAAATGCCGGCATATTATTACATATCCTTAGATGTTCAGAAGATTACTGAATGTAACATTTGTTTCTTTTCAGAATAGAGTTTGATGACTGAATTATCTACTGTTTTCTACTGAGGAGTCATCATCTCCATCGCCTGATCACATGTGAAAAGATTCATGACTCTATGTCGCTTACAGGACTAGATGCAAAGACAAAATCATGATTACTTAATGACCTTTAAATCCACTGAAAGGTATGTGTATATCGATTTCTCATAATCAACCCTTTCATGTTCTGCCTTCTCAGAAGGTCACAGCATTTTCAGAGAGAAATTGCACATTAAAGAACTTCGAGGGATTATGTAGCTTGCACTTGGGTCGTAGAGACATCTTTTAAAGCAACTGAATAGAGCATGTTCAGATTGTAGAACAGAATGATTGCTTGATCGTTGGATTTAGGCAGATGTTAGACTTAGATGTTAGACTGAAGAAAGTTTGAAGAAAGGTACAGTAGTTGAGGTCGCAGGACAGAATGTCTGTCATTCGTCTCCTACATGCAGCTAGGAGTTACTCTAGTGACTTCTGTCTCGTTTTCAGGACAGGAATTAAAAAGACATTTGGATATGAGTTTTTTATATAAGTGTTTTTTTCTCTCTTCATACCACACATCTGTTCGTAAGGGTGGATATATCACTTTTGCAAATTTAAAATCCTCGGCTCTTTATTTTTGTTTAATCAAAGAAAACACATTGACAATTGATTGAGTACGATTTAAAAAAGGTTGGTGGCTCATTAACAGAGGGTGATGTCTGTGCACAGGTTCCTCATCTTTCGTAAGCAAGCGAAGCATCATGAGCTATCTTTACATGGAAATGTTTGCTTCATAGTTTGAACGCTGTTATGTCTTAAAATAGGGAGGGAGTGGGGTGGGGGGTTGAAGGAGGGGGTAGTGATAACCACTTATATCTTCTCAAAACGAGTAAATTAATTTTCATACTATTTTTGGGCAATAAAGTCTATTTTGTGTTGTCATAAACCGGTGTCTGTAAGTTAAAATTTCCTTTTAAAAAATCGGTGTAAAATATGTTGAAGTGCAAAGAGGCTAATATTCATTTACAATCCAAAGTTGTAAGCATACTTGTTTAGAATTAACAAACGTTTCTGTATGAAAATAGTACTATCTATGACATTCAACCTAATAACAAAGGGACTGTTAAAACAGAGTTTACTTAATGTCCGTCTACGTTGACGTCAAAGGGATTTAACGACACATTGACATTTGCAGGTCCTACAAAACTGTCTTTGAAAGGATGCTGAGGAATGGGAATGGCCATGAATGACCTTTTTCAATACGAACTCAATATTCATAAGCCGTCTATTAAACGTCAAGTTGAGGTCTAATTAAAGACGTCTATTAAACGTCTAGACTTCAACGTCTTGTAAACTTTCATTGGAGACTAAATTTAGATGTATTTTTAACGTTCGTAGACGTCTAATAGACGTCTTTGTCGAAGGTTCTAATTGTATATATTTGTATAAAATGATACAAGGTTCTCCTTTGAAATAAAGTCTATATCCAAAGGAGGGAATATATTGATTAAAGGGTGAAAAGGAAAAACATGTTTACAATTTACGAGTTATTCACAAAGCATTTGAGAATGTTTTCGTATCTGTTTAGCTTGACCATTCTGAACTTATTTAGTTTAGAACTTTTAATTGATAAAATTGATGATTTTATTTACAAGATATTTTATTTCCTATTCTAAATTGATGTTTTAACAGTTTCAGAATGGCATATTTGAAAACATTCCACATCAAATTATCTGTCATGTCTGCTTTTTAAGATTTAATACCTTCATCATCATATTTGCAGCATTTATCAACACCGTAACACTTTGATCGGTCCATATCGATGCAACTCCTGTCCACTTTTTTTCAGTTTGATAACACTTACATCTCATCTAAACAGTAAGCTTTATCCTGTCACGAGATGAGACATAAGTGATATCACACTGAAAAAGAAATAGTCTGTTCATTATTGCACATGTGAGGTCATTCCATCTGTGATATTTTCACTGTGAAGAGAAAGCGATATAAACTTCCATGAGTAGAACGCCTTTCCCATTGTATAAGATGTAATAAAGCAAGTTATCCAGTTATCGGCTAATAGAATTGAAACTGGAGGGGATTTTTTGATGTAAACATATATTCTATCAAATATGTTTAGCCATATTTTACTGCATAGTGGATGGAAACAAAGTGCACTGTATTGCGTATTCATGCGTACTTGCTAATGCTAAGTTTTCATCACACATTCATCACACAAAACGTGGGAACAGCATCACTGGGTGTACCTTAGCTTACTGAGTTCACATAATCATACTTCGAATATTTCATAATGATTCAGTTGATGGAATATATATGATGAAAATTCTGTATTATTTTCAGAATTTTTTTAAAAGTAAAAACGAGTACTAAAATGATAACATCATAATCAGGTTCAAGAAAGTTAAAGGGTATTCAAATTGTAATATCCAATCAGCAGCAATGTCTGACATTTGGACCATCATCAATTCAAACTATTATTAGTGGTTATGTTCGTTCCTTGCTGGACAGTGAATTCATTTAGATGATGGTGTCCGCTACAAGATGTTTTATTATGAACAGCTCTTTGTCGATCCTAATTCAATAACCTCACTTTCAGAATAAGTGTTTTTTAATTGTTTAGAGAAAATGGTGTAACACATTTAGATAGACCCTCTGAAATACATAGCTTATTTTGTCGCAATAACATTATATTTCAGATGTGCTGATTGCAAGATTTCTTCTGCCACTAATGACAGATGAATTATGAATGAGATGTCATTTCTTGTTAAGACTTTGAATCAATCTACAACGTTTTTTTCTAATTTTACAGAGAATTCACTACAATGAGGCTTTTAATGAATACCTAATCTTTGCTCACTGGTTTTTGAAAGTTGTCCTGATTATTTCTGCTCACAAAAGATTCACATTAAAAGTAATTCAAGTGATTTTAATGGAAAGGTGGAAAAAATTATTTTGATAAAAGTTTTCGTTTTTGTTACTTACACTCGATAAAAGTAATATATTTGTTTAAACCAATTGAATGTTACTCTCTGAGGACATCCCAACATTATGTGAACCTTATGATAAACTACATGCCATGACAAGGGTACAGGATAGGAGGCATAATGTATAAAGTACTATAATCATGTTACGTTCTATAGAAGTGATACGGTTACAGTCCGGTGTCACGTAAACTTTGTCATAACTAAAAGAAAGAAAGAATTCCAATACCGTACACATCAGTGGATTTCTATGTCATAGTCCTTGTTGATAAAACAAATTTCAACACTCATCTCAAATAACGTTCATTTATGCTGCTTCTCAAACGATTTCAGAATTAACAAGTTACACTTGAATGTAAAATAATGATAAATATGACTGTGATAATGCAAACTGAGGAACCCATACGTTGTAAGTAAGGTTAAAACAACCACGTTACGTACAAGAGATATGTCGGTGACTAACACACTGACAATACGAGGCCGATTTTCCCATCTCAACGCTTGAACATGAGCAGCAATAGACCAGAACTGGTTAAACACTTCGCGGGAGTATAATTGTTTGATATAAGTCAACCTGATCCGAACGTCGCTGGTTACTTTCAATCTCCTAATATTCATCCTGAGTTATCTCCCCTTAAGAACTCGTTTCATGTTTCTTTGTCTGGAAACACTCACAGGTTATCACACTTCATATATCTTGGAACTAGAGAGGACAGTGAATTACCACGGTGAATTACAATATTTTATGTATAACAATCCACATTTCTCTCAGAGAAATGATATTATAATTTTCATGTTTAAGGGAGGGGCGTAATTTTTGTTGTCATGTTCAATAGGCTCATAAATGACATAGAATAATATGGACATCATTTATAAAATATAAAATTTTGGGGGAAATTGCATATGGAAAAAATTCATTTGTAATACATTGTATGCCACGTATATAACATCACATTTTATTATCTTTACCTATTTGGAAAGTTTATTATATAATCACTCCACTCGATGAGATAAACAATGGTATTCGACTAGATATTTTAAGTTTTCTATATATCTATTATCGAGGTAATAAATTTATAGTAAGTTCTAAAACTTAAAAGAATACATACTTTTATTTATTGCTTCACTTTCAAGTAATTAATCTAATTGAATAATTTATTAATGTAATGCAATATTGGTAATCAATTCTTGTCAAATGTGCAGTGAACTTTGTGAAATTCAGTTATTCCTTATTGGGAATCATTAACCAAACCCTAAGATATTATCTTTCATGTATCAGAGTACAGAGTGGGGTACTAAGTCTAATGGACAGTGACTCACCTGTAAATACTGGTAAATTAGATATATTAGAAGAATCTTATAATAATATTGAGATGAAATATATCTTTCTGTTTTGAAAAAGTGAATTTTTCAACGTTAATTTAAAAATGTCATAAAATTAGAATAGGGTTTCCACAACGATAGTTATTACCCAAACACAACATTTATCTATTTTTCGCAAGAATACACTAGCTGAAGCAAATTTTGTCATATCATGTTCGTGGGAAAAGGTAAAAGCATGATGCACGTGAAAGTGTGGTTGCTTGTGGTCCACATGTAGGGCTATATAAATTTGGCAATTCTGCCCTGAAATGTACACATTTGATCCGATATCGAAAACAATAACATGCCACGACTTAGTGAAGATGTTCGTAATAGAGCAATTGGACGTTTACAGGCTGGGGAAACTCAGTACAATTTCCAGACTTTGGCAGCATAATAGACGCTTTAATGTCACAAGAGATCGACCGAGAAATGGTAGACCAAGGGCGACAACTCCTGCACAGGACCGTTTCATCAAGCTATCTCATCTTCGGAATCGGACTCTCACTGCAACACACACAGCACAGAACATTCCTGGACTCTGTGCGTTGTCAGCACAGACCGTCAGAAATCGTCTTCGACAACATGAAATTGGGCCTATGAGACCCTTTGCTGGACCGATTCTGAGGCATCAACATCGTCATGCAAGACTGCGATGGAGTCGCAACGTACGACCATGGACCCTTGAACACTGGAGAAGGATCTGGTTTAGTGACGAGTCCCGCTTCAAGTTCTTTCGTCATGATGGCAGGATTCGTGTGTATCGGAGACGAAATGAACGTTACATCCTAATGGGAGGACAAATCTGGTGAACATCCAAGGAAATCTAAATGCACTTCGGTATCGGGACGAAATTCTTCAAAATTCTTCAACGTCAACCTTTGCCACAAACGACGCTCGGCGTGAGATTTTCCAGCAGGGCAATGCCACACCACACGTTGCACGTGCTACTATGGATTTCCTAGCCAACAACAACGTTCAAAATCTCCCATAGCCTTCAAAATCTTAACCCAAATCAACAATTTATGGGAACTACTGGATAGACGTGTTCGACAACGACGACCTCAACCTCAGACACTTCAACAGTTGCGCCAAGCATTGGAGGAAGAATGGAGAAGAATCCCACAGCGTCGAAGTCGGCAGTTGATTCGATTCATGCCCAGGAGATGTCAGGCTGTGATTGCTGCCGGTGGAGGACATACCAGATACTGACTTTGAACTGTTGTTGTTGTCCATGCCGACGTTCAAGCAGACTGAAACTGTTGTGCATAACTCGGGACATTTGTTGCTATATTCCTGTTAGATCATAGCTGTGTGCGTTTACAATATATCCAGTATATTAAGTTCGAATTAAACATAGACCTTCACTGATTTCACCTTGTTGCGTTTTTTTTTGGGCCAGTGTAGACTCAATGTTAAAACAAATTATTCAGTTTTTATTTGGGGATTCGTATGTTATTTATGTGATAGAATTTTGTTATTTTGTTAGAAAATATATATCGAAAGTCTTCGACTTAAAGGTTTACGTGGTCAATTTGATATAATTAATGTGTATGACATGTTCATTAATTTGTTGAATTGGTAAGAATCCTTTTAACTTGGGTCAGTATTTCACACTTTTGAAAAGCGAAACAATATTGAGATAACTAGGTTCGACACGAACACTCGCCTGAGCATTGTTAGTGAGCATTATCTAGTATGTTTAATACTAACATCAAAGGCACCATTTTACCATTGCTGTCACGTAACGTTCCCCTGATCTCTAGCGTAATGAATACTTGTAGGATAATGTAGGGAGGTAAATGATCAAGAGATGGAACCCTCCCACCACCTGAGACAGTAAGAACAAGTTCATCAATCAGCGCATGCCAACGTTAATTAGACGTCGACTGCTTGCCTACAGCAGAAGGAGACTAAACGCAATATTGTACCTTAGAATAAATGTGCTAAAATTTAACCGGACGTATTTTTTGTAATTGTCAAAATGACTCTTGATACCAGAGGTGTCCCAGCGTGCCTTACCTATATATAATCTCAAATATACAACCAGGCGATGTGTAGAGCATCCTCCTTTAAACATTACTAGTTTTATTTCAATAGTTAGTCTTCTTATTTTAATACCAAGAATTTATTGACTTGATTGTTTGCTTTTGAACGTACCTAGTAACGAGAAACAGCATGGGAATATGTCAGATGAATGTGAATCATAATTGGATATGGTTTTAAACAAAGGATACTTATCTCCAGACAACATTGCAAAATCTGTGAATTTATGTATCAGTTAGATATTGGAATGATTCCAAATCATGATGATGCTATCTGCCTGAGTGAACGAAACATGATTCTACATCTATAACATCACGAATCACTAAACAAAACATAAGACTCATTCAAAAGGGATATTACACAAAGTATCTTTGATTTGTAAATGCAGTTTATTTCATAAACTTGTACAAGATATGAAAATGTCAAGTTTTCAATGATTAACGAGGGAAGAAAATGATATATATACAGTAATGCAAAAAGTTCAAACCACTACAAACAACGCCAGTATTATATTGACCATAAAAACGTCAGAATAACATAATGGAGGGGCCCCACACGAATGTATCATCACCATTGAGATTAGTTCCTGTAATCCTCTCACTGCAGTTCTCATCGCTTGATGTCTTGAAACTCATGATATGAAGATTTATTTGCCAAGGTAATTGTTTGATTATACTACCCTCTCCTAGAGAGCACAAGGCATATAAACTCAGGAAAGAGCTTCTAGTGTCAAAATGACATTGAGATGTATGAAACGGAAGTAAACTAGCCTAACGGAAATTAAAACGCACCATGGGACATGCATGGCGGAAGCGACCGTGAGGAAACCAAAGCAGACTGATGTCTTTGAATCAGGACTGAGAAGGGCGAATAAATACAATGCAGATAAGATTTCATAATAAATCTCTCCTGAAAATATTTTTTTCGATCTGAATAATCTTTATCTTCTTCAAAGCTTTATCAAGGGTATATACATGTAGAGACTATTTAAAAGATTTTGCTTTATATGATTTCTATCTAATCGTGAGGAATGGGAAATCATCATGATCTACATACATGCTCCATATAACAATATTCTTGTTGTCCTATTCATGAAGTAAATGGGCGTCTAACGTTTCGAATCATTATCTCTTTTCAACATTTCCGAACTATTGACCAAAACCTTAAGCTAATTGGTCAAATTTCAATAAATTTCAACGAATCAAGCTTTTAAATTGAATTTTCTCGGTGGTATTAATAAGGTGATGGGATTATTTCCAGTAGATCTAGAAGTCTTTTCTAGAGGTTGCGATGACCTTCATTTTTAAGGTAATTGGAATAATCAAAGAACTTTACCTATGTACAGAGCACCATCTGTATCCCTCATATTTGAGTACCTTTATCACGGAAATGTCATCTAGTACTTGTTCAGGAAAGGAATGTATCCACAGGAAATCCATGCAGACATGAAATCCATGCAGACATGAAATCCATGCAGACATGGTCGATACATTGGGTGATGACTACATTGCATGATCCAAAGTTGCCAAGTTGGTTGCTGAATTTATACGGTGTAGGCAGAGTGTTGAAGATGATGCCAGGTCTGGTCGGCCCTCCACTAGTGATGTTAAAGTTGATGCTGTTCACGACATGGTGTTTGCATACAGACGTGTGAACACATAACTGTGACACTAGGCATTAGTGCCAAGATTTTAATGACGTGATTGTTTGCTATTGAACGTACCTTGTAACGAGAAACAGCATGAGAATATGTCAGATGAATGTGAATCATAATTGGATATGGTTTTAAACAAAGGATACTTATCTCCAGACAACATTGCAAAATCTGAATTTATGTATCAGTTAGATATCGGAATGATTCCCAATCATGATGATGCTATCTGCCTGAGTGAACGAAACATGATTCTACATCTATAACATCACGAATAACAAAACAAAACATAAGACTCATTCAAAAGGGATATTACACAAAGTATCTTTGATTTGTAAATGCAGTTTATTTCATAAACTTGTACAAAATATGAAAATGTCAAGTTTTCAATGATTAACGAGGGAAGAAAATGATATATATACAGTAATGCAAAAAGTTCAAACCACTACAAACAACGCCAGTATTATATTGACCATAAAAACGTCAGAATAACATAATGGAGGGGCCCCACACGAATGTATCATCACCATTGAGATTAGTTCCTGTAATCCTCTCACTGCAGTTCTCATCGCTTGATGTCTTGAAACTCATGATATGAAGATTTATTTGCCAAGGTAATTGTTTGATTATACTACCCTCTCCTAGAGCACCATGGGACATGCATGGCGGAAGCGACCGTGAGGAAACCAAAGCAGACTGATGTCTTTGAATCAGGACTGAGAAGGGCGAATAAATACAATGCAGATAAGATTTCATAATAAATCTCTCCTGAAAATATTTTTTTCGATCTGAATAATCTTTATCTTCTTCAAAGCTTTATCAAGGGTATATACATGTAGAGACTATTTAAAAGATTTTGCTTTATATGATTTCTATCTAATCGTGAGGAATGGGAAATCATCATGATCTTCATACATGCTCCATATAACAATATTCTTGTTGTCCTATTCATGAAGTAAATGGACGTCTAACGTTTCGAATCATTATCTCTTTTCAACATTTCCGAACTATTGACCAAAACCTTAAGCTAATTGGTCAAATTTCAATAAATTTCAACGAATCAAGCTTTTAAATTGAATTTTCTCGGTGGTATTAATAAGGTGATGGGATTATTTCCAGTAGATCTAGAAGTCTTTTCTAGAGGTTGCGATGACCTTCATTTTTAAGGTAATTGGAATAATCAAAGAACTTTACCTATGTACAGAGCACCATCTGTATCCCTCATATTTGAGTACCTTTATCACGGAAATGTCATCTAGTACTTGTTCAGGAAAGGAATGTATCCACAGGAAATCCATGCAGACATGAAATCCATGCAGACATGAAATCCATGCAGACATGGTCGATACATTGGGTGATGACTACATTGCATGATCCAAAGTTGCCAAGTTGGTTGCTGAATTTATACGGTGTAGGCAGAGTGTTGAAGATGATGCCAGGTCTGGTCGGCCCTCCACTAGTGATGTTAAAGTTGATGCTGTTCACGACATGGTGTTTGCATACAGACGTGTGAACACATAACTGTGACACTAGGCATTAGTGCCAAGATTTTAATGACGTGATTGTTTGCTTTTGAACGTACCTTGTAACGAGAAACAGCATGAGAATATGTCAGATGAATGTGAATCATAATTGGATATGGTTTTAAACAAAGGATACTTATCTCCAGACAACATTGCAAAATCTGAATTTATGTATCAGTTAGATATCGGAATGATTCCCAATCATGATGATGCTATCTGCCTGAGTGAACGAAACATGATTCTACATCTATAACATCACGAATAACAAAACAAAACATAAGACTCATTCAAAAGGGATATTACACAAAGTATCTTTGATTTGTAAATGCAGTTTATTTCATAAACTTGTACAAAATATGAAAATGTCAAGTTTTCAATGATTAACGAGGGAAGAAAATGATATATATACAGTAATGCAAAAAGTTCAAACCACTACAAACAACGCCAGTATTATATTGACCATAAAAACGTCAGAATAACATAATGGAGGGGCCCCACACGAATGTATCATCACCATTGAGATTAGTTCCTGTAATCCTCTCACTGCAGTTCTCATCGCTTGATGTCTTGAAACTCATGATATGAAGATTTATTTGCCAAGGTAATTGTTTGATTATACTACCCTCTCCTAGAGCACCATGGGACATGCATGGCGGAAGCGACCGTGAGGAAACCAAAGCAGACTGATGTCTTTGAATCAGGACTGAGAAGGGCGAATAAATACAATGCAGATAAGATTTCATAATAAATCTCTCCTGAAAATATTTTTTTCGATCTGAATAATCTTTATCTTCTTCAAAGCTTTATCAAGGGTATATACATGTAGAGACTATTTAAAAGATTTTGCTTTATATGATTTCTATCTAATCGTGAGGAATGGGAAATCATCATGATCTTCATACATGCTCCATATAACAATATTCTTGTTGTCCTATTCATGAAGTAAATGGACGTCTAACGTTTCGAATCATTATCGAAAGCTCTCTGCAAGACGGATGTCAAGAATATTAACTATTGACCAGTAACAGAAACGCTTGGATACTTCAAGTAACTTTGGGCCAATTCGCCAACCCCTAAAAAGTTCAAGCAAGTACCATCTGCTGGAAAGATGGTTTCAGGTTTTTGGGATAGGTAGGATATCATCATGATGCCTAGAGGGCCAAACTATCAACGGGAAAAATTATGCTAAAGAAATTGAAACTTTTAAGGGCACCCATCAAGGGCAGGCGTGGAGGGAATCTAAGTGCAGGGGTGCTTCTCCTTCTCCCCGTCCACATAATAAATGTTGCTGTCTCTGCCGCAACCGAATGTTGCCTTGAAATTCTTCCACTTACATTCCTTCTCCTCAGATTTAGCACCATCGGACTTCTTCCTCCTCCCCAATATGAAGAAACATTTACGTGGACGTATTTTTTGGCTAATAACAACAACCTGATTGCTAACGTGGAGAGATGTGTCGCGAGACCAAGGATGCCGAGTTCTACAAGAATGGCAAAACGACTCTTGAACATCTTAATCATTTTAGGAATGTGTAATCCTCGTGTTATCTTTTGGCTGGTCAAACATTGTACATGTGTTGTATGTTTTTGTACGTTTGTTGGTGTCCTCATCATAATTTGCATTGGAGAAGCATTACATAAGCTTTCAGATTGTTTGCCAATCCCTTTCTTTTTCAAATGAATAATGTAAGTTTAAATAAAATATATCAATCCGGTACAAATATACAAATATCTAGGATTTTCAGATATACCCTTTGGTAGGTTATTGCTATTCTTTAGCTCCGCTTGAACTATTTCTCAGACATTTGTTGCGTTCCATAGGTATAAAATATATATTCTTGACAATATATACATGGACTACTTTTACTTATCCTTTTTATTCTCTCTAGTAATAGAGTTTCTCTCAAAAGGTATTTCATGATATGTTAGATGTTATCTCTATTTCCAATAATTTTTCAAGAACCCTAAATTTGTCGAACGTTTTTTCCATAACACGAATTCCCTATCTCAAAGTATATAATACAACAATTATGTTTTCGTAACAATTTTTATGAAAAGATTACAATAAACGTAAGATCAAGTTCAGATATAATCTCGTTCCATCAGTTGGCACATATATATTACACAACTGAAATCTAGTATCCGGTAGTTTACTCAACATGAAAGATGAACTTTCCTGCAACTTCTCTAACTTCGACATCTTAAGAACCAGCAAATCGAACAAACTGTCTGCTTAAGACGACAATATCATTATTTGATATAACATCAATGTCGGCACATGGTCTTCATAATCACCACGTCCCATTATCTCATACAAGCTAAACATCAACCAATCACAACTTACAATTCTCGAGTGTGTAACAAATCTCCTTGAAGGTTGCTATACAGCCAATGTAAGTGAAGTCCTTTGTCCAATCAGCATATCTTCCCATCAACTTAGGCCAGAAATCAATCTGTATGATCAGTTCAATCTGACAACGTATAACTGACCCACTTTTCAGTTCAGAATTGTCAATTATCGATTGGCTGGATCTGTTTCAAGGTGAAGGAGGTGTGTCACGTTTCCATTCACTCCTCGCTGTATCCTTAGAGGAAAGGCAGCAAGTATTTTAAAGATAATATGCAAAAGGAGTCATTGGACCATGGTAGCTAAAACTGTGTTTGGACATTTTGATTTTTGTTATATCGACGAACTACAACGATCAGTTAATTTGAGAATGAAATATTTTACTTTTAAAAAGGGAGACATTAAATCTTGATTACCGAGAAGGGAGATACGTTTTGCTACCTTTTTTGGCAATACAACGAAACAATCTGTACCGATAGACTATAAAAAAAACCTTTTTTAACAAATCTTATTTAAATGTTTAGCATTATGAGATGAATATGTGATTAAAAACATTAAACTGTATTACCATTCAAAGTAATTTCAACCATATCATTGCTTTGTCCACTTCTTGAATAAACTATGTTTCCACCTTAACTGTTTCATATAACTATTACATGAGGAAACAAGGTTGTTAAGCTGATCAAGTGATATAATCTTAAATGCAAATCAGAATTAAAAGAATTTGTCATGTTCCTTACCATTCGTTCAACTTGTACGCAGTGAGAGTAGATTGTACTAGAGGAATGGGCTAAAGCTCACATAGAGGTTTCCTCTGCTCCAGGACTCTCTGGTTAAAATTCCGAGCTAAATTAAATTTAATATTCCAGATAACACAAAAGATCTTTTCAGTAGTAATATGGACTTTGGTTGAAAGGTTTAGAGAATGAAGTAAAACAAAGCCCATTGTCCACGTACACCCATTATCAGTTCTCATTAAAAACAGACAACCAATTACTGATTAATTACTTTATTACTTTCTTGTAACCACTATTGCTGATGTTCATTCTCATTAATTGTCTTTATAAAACTGAATAATTCAGATAGCAAATGAAATAATAGGTTCGCAAAATACAAAGACAATATTTGAGTACATTGGTTTGAAACTTTTTATCAAATTCTTTACACCAAATTCAATCTGAAAAATTTGTTTTAACAAATCAAAATGAAAAAAATAAAGTTATTGAAATCTGAGGCTTTTTTACGCAGGTGTGATACTATAGAGCTGTTCGAATGCCATGTCTCTTGTCTCTTCATATGATTAAGTTATCGACATCATCGAGTAATTTCTTAACGAACGGAAGACGTAAGATTTAACTGCATCAGTATAAGCTATCGCCATTGTTAAGAGAAAGACCAATGAATTCCATGCCAAATATTACATTTTCATTGCGTTCTGCATGATGAAAGCTAATACACAAAACCAATTTGACAATAAGCTTGTTTAATGATCATCTTATCTCGGATGCGAGTAAAATCTTCAAATTGATCGACTGATTCCCTTGACACCTGGAAATGATGACAGCCTTTTGATTTAACATAATGAAACCTATTTTTCTTTGATTTCAGCCAATTCATGAATTATATTGCTTATAATGAGGATATTTACGTACTATCGCCGAGTTGCATTTCAGAGTGAAAAAAATCAAGATTGTGTGTATATCACATGAGAAAATAACAAGATAAAACATTTTGGCCTGAAAACATTTGAATCTCCTATAACGAAAATTTTATAGAACTCCAGCCTTTTATACAGAACGGAGAATGTTTTATGGTCTAATTTCAACCTTTTGATGTTGAAGAAATTGGTTGCACTGATGTCGCATCGGCAACCATGTAAAGTAACAAATAGGAATTTGCAAAGCTATTGAAAAATAAGTCACTGAAGAGGTAGTTTGTTCAATCACTGGAAAAAAACAGATCTATGTATCAAAATTGTTTCTCTTCATTGCTGAGTCCCTGGAGAGCATGTAGATGTAGAAAGAGAAGTTCCAGCTAAATAAAACTGTTTTTCAAACCACAGTGAGGTAGTATATCCAGTTCGTTAAAGAGCTCGTGTAGCTAGCTTTTGCTTGATTAATGAATTTTACAGTGCTGTTTTAGAAGTTAAATAGAACCGTGTTTTTGAACCGATTCAGAGAAAGACATATCATGCATGTTTAAAAAAAATTCTCAGGGTGGTTATATCAATACACAAAAAATATCGAAATGAAGTCTAGCTATCCATTCAAGTTCATTTCACTTTGTATCAAAATCTAATTTTAAAAAGTAAAACTATCTATATTGGACAAAGAGTTGACAACATGATGATATTTCAATCATAAATATTACAATACACTTTTACTTTGGCCAGTATATAATAAAATTATTTTATTATTTATGAAGATTTTTATAATGGCGTATCTATTATTTCCCATTCTAATATCTATCGATTTGGCGACCTCTGTGCACGAACAATGAATATAGACATATCACTCAAATCTTATGCCAGATATTTAACAGTATCTAATGCTTGAATGCAACACCTATATGTGACTTTCACGCCCTTTACTTTTACAATTTACATTTATTTTACCTAGGTTATTTTATAAATATTTCTCCATGGAAAATATCTTTACAAGGGTCAATGTGACTTTCTGATATATGAAGCGTAAGTAAACTGGACAGAGGAAATTAAAAGGAAAGATGACGAGCGGAAGTGACCGTGAGCATATTAATAGAGCATGGTGTGAATACTGTGAATGAACGAAGAATAGAGATACTAATCTATGAATGGATGCATGTACATTATTGTGATCGACAATTTTGAGTTTAAGTTTTAGAAAATGCTTTTAGAATAAAAAACTATTGTTAAAAAAATCCTTGAAGATTATTTCAAAAGTCGATATTTATGTACAGTAGCATCCTGCTCTTACTTATTCTTAAAAAACAAGACAAATACCAGTTGTATGAAAACACTACTATTTATTAAAACATTCAAAGCTTATTACAACCTGTCGTTAAATAACAGTCAACTTTGTGTCTGAATAAAAATATGTCTAAAGAAATTGATGACACGTTGACATTTCTAGATTATTGCATTTGGAAGAAGTCTGCTTACTAATTATACTACCTATGGAGATTGACCGAATGTTAGTTTTTATTAAAAAGGTCTCTTATAGAACATCAATGCTTAAAAACAATTAAATGTTTTGATGACACGTTGATATTTGCAGATTCAAGTCAACATACAAGAAGGTAATGAATAACGTTACCTTTTCTGTACAATAAAGTATTTCAAATATTAAATGCATGTCCCTTATGGACAAAATCACCTTCAACTGCCGATTGCTTCTCGATTACGCATGAAATATTTTAATATAGATTTTACATCAATTTAGCTTTGTGGAGTTATTAAGGATCGAAAGGAACATCTAAGAAGGAAATGATTGTGAAAAAATTCATCCATGCTTCTACACGCAAACAAAGTGAGTAATAAAATATGCATATATTGTGACATCTGCTGAAATTATTGTGAGCAAGTGGGTGGGTTATGTTAAGCACTTCTTAGACACCATCTGAACAATCACTGCCGTCTTGAATTATAAACAGGATATATATTTTTTAAGTTTTACACCAATACGAGAGGTTTTTTTTATAGGTGAATGTTAATTCAACTACAATTTATAGCTGTTTAGTTTCCTTTCGTTGTGTTTTATTTATCTCGTTTGATACAGCGCTACGTCATCGGCCTCGGAGATATTACAGTCATTTACGTTTCAAATAGCGAATATCTTGCCCTCTGGTCGCTATTAACACACTCACGAGATGTCATTTTTGTTTTTACATTAGGGGATATTTAATACAAATTTACAGTCACTCGTGTTGTAAAAACAATATGACGTCTCTGCTTCGATATTAACCTGTATTTAACACACATATTCTTGTAGTGATCGGTCTACACAATTCTATCACTTCGTTTTATCATCTGCAGATCTTTTTCCAAATGCCTTAAGATTGATTTACATGACTAAGTGTTTTCACCAGGGATAATGCTCTGTGCTTTAAGATTTGTGTTTTTTGCGTTTTTTACTTTGAATACGTTTTTGGATTACAGTTCTGTGTCTGAATATTCTATCACCATATAGGGGATCTGCAATTAAGCGAATATGTGTTTGTACCATTCATAGACACGCACCACTGTCTCGGATAGGTTAACAAGATCCTTATATTACTGTTTACTTCAATCTGCTAACATTTAATTCAGAGTCGTCTTCTCTCAAGACCTCGTTTCCGATATCGTAGCCTGGTAACACCTGAAGGTAAGTGCACACCTTAAGTCATGGTTAGGATGATATATAAAGGCACTGTTGGTTCTAAAAGCACCACACAGCTGACTTTGAAGCGTTTATTTTCTGAAACATATTTTATCAGACATATCATTGTCTCCTATTTTCCTATAATTTGAATATTGAAATCATTCATAAAATGTATAAGCGTCCAAAAGATCACTACGTGAAGACATATGTTTATTTATTAATTATACTAAAATGATATATTCAATCGGTGTTAACATTATGTTACAATAAAAACTTGATGACTTCATATGGTGACAGTAATAAAGTGAATTGTTTCATTCAAATGATAAACGTTCATGACCTTAGCATTTTGATATTTAACTAAGACATTTTGATATTTCTCTTTGCATCTTGTGTACAAATCATCATATCATGAAAATAACTATCGATAGATAGACATCACGTGAGATAAACATGAATAGAAAGGGATAGAATGGAAATGTCAAGTAATTCCTATTCATTCATTGTTAGTACCTTACCCTTGATATTGTCGTGATAATCAGAAACCGACAAAATCTCTAAGAGATCAATAATCCTTTTTTATTGCTCGCGATCGCCCATGTAAGTTACTGTAGTGTAATATTTACACGGCGGTGTTAACTAGTAAAATACCGCTGCGTGTATGACGTCACAATAGTGTGTAATGGTGACGTCAAATGGTTAGCACCGCCGTTAAATTGGCTTCCATGTCGCGGATACGTTATATTAGTTTCGGGTCACTATCGGCAATCATGCTTGATTTATGAGGACGAAATAATAACCATAATACTACAATTCCTTTCATTTAATATTATTTTTATCAAACAAGTAAGTGATTCCGTAAAACGAGCGAAAGCTAAAGGTAAATACAATTACATACTTTTGATCGAAGTAGGACAGAAGAAATGAATATAAATCATTATAGGATTATTGTCTGCAACGGAACAAAAATATTTAAAGTTGTCGTAATTGCATTACTTTAACAATGTTAACATCAATATTAATTCATCAATCTTTTAAAATTTCTAATTCTTTGTACGATTATTATATATATAGATTTGATGTGAGTCGTTGGTGATTGTAACACAAAAGACTTAAGCACAAATGTAGTGTTGTTCTTTGATAATGATTCCTTAATATTTTCCTTTAGTTGAAATATTTAACATTAAAGACGTTATCTTTTTGAAAATATTCAATGTGTATAATTATTCATTCAATATGGGTTTCTTGGCTTCATCAATTATTTGTCAATACAGTGTTTTTCCTGGTAATAAATCATTGGAATGAGGTGAATTATGTTTTAGAAATTGTTCGTGAACTCGTTTAACAATAACATTTCAATAAAAAAAATAATAACACATGTTTTGCGTTTTATGACGTAGACAAGGAATCGTCTTGCCAATGTATTATCATCCAATATTTATGCATATATATATGCTGATTTAGATTTTTAAGACGGATTAGAGATTAAATTGAAAATAATTCATTGTTACCGGTAACACTAGCTCTGCCATACATTATGAAAGGTTAGGAATTTCTCACGCTCAGACAATTCTGGGGGGGATTGTAGGAAACTGACCAATTTTGCCACGTACAAAGCTTAAATTTGATCTAAAGAGTCCAATAAAAAAATTAGCTATGTAAAGAAAAATGAAATTTGCCCTCTCAACGGTTATTTTTTAGTTTAAATCGTTGTCATGAGAAACATCATGTGGATAGAGTTTTGATGAAAGTTATCTCATTATCAGTATGGATCGAAATATTTTATCCATTGCGTAAATCTGTAGAATGACGCTTTATAAATATCCCAGTCAAGAAATTGTAAAATGGATGTTTTATTCAACCTTGTGTACGACCAGCTGTGAATTCCCGCCATTTAACATTCAAATAAAACATGCAGATATGAGAACAAAACCGACTCCTTATCTCAGAGAAACTTCCTTTTAACGAAAGTAATAAATATGTTGACAAAGAGCCTCTGAGCACTTCACTAGCACAGCAAAAGCAAATAAAATGAATGAATAAGGAATAACAACAAAACCAGTTTTGTGAATGTCCCCATGTGAAGTGCTATTACACAGTTTTATGTTTGTTTTTTGCTCGAGTGTTCATGTTGATATAATCTTGCTCATTAATTCAACGCTTACACTTTCACTGTTATTCAGAAGGAATGTAGATTATAAATACAGAAACTCCAAACGTTCAAACTGATATAAGCTAGGCCAGTGTTATAGTAACAAAATACCAAAGTCAGAATTACGTAATAAGATGAAAATGATCATTACCGTGGAGATAGATTACTTCTTACAACCTGCTCATTACAGTTCGCTCTGTCTGATCCCCACAGCAGATCGTGATGTAGAGTTTTTATGCAAGGTTACCGCTTAATAAAGCTATCCCCATCTAAATGTCAAAACAAATAAAGAAAAGGGTTCTTTAAAGATCAAAACGACATTGAGATGTATGAGACATAAATAGAATGGCCGAACGGAAATTACATTGCACCATGGGACGTGCATGGTGGAAGCGTCCATATGCCATCCAAGTAGAGTGATGTCTGAATGAAGATCGAGGTCCACCTAATAGCATGCCGAGCGCTTCATAATATTTTCCTTGAAAGATAATGCATGATCTAAATAAGGTTGATGTCTTTGCAAACTGAATATGTATAGATTAATTAAAGTATGGTGAAAAAAAGAATATTGTTTAGGGAACTCATCAGGATGATAAGTGCATTAAGTCAAAGCAAATTCCAGTTTGTGTAAATCTTGCCTTGATGCAGATTAATGATATTGTTACACTTTTAGTGATACTTACACGAGGATGGTTTTTCTTGTAAAAACCGATATCTTTCCCTCCAATTGTTAAAATTTACAAATAATGCTATTAAGCATTGAACTAAAACTCAACTTTTATATTTCTATTTTTCTAATATTTAATTTCAGTTACTTATAAACTCGGGGCGGGTTGTTTCAGATTAATGCTTAGGTAATTACCCAAACCCTTAAAAATGACAAAGTCCAAATTGTTGTCATTGAAACCCAAAAAGAGTCACAAAGATGCCGCAAAAAGGCCAATCTGCTTGATGCGGAAAGGCAACAAAGAGTTATGGTAGGTCAAAATTACTTTTTTTCATGAGGAAAGTATGTCTGCCTGCTACGATATAAAAACTAACAATATCTGATTTGTACGACTATACTTCAATTTCCAAAATTAAAGATGACCTCCGTTCAAACTCCAAATACTTACAAATGTCAAATCTTCAAAACTAATAAAGCAATGCAAATAAGGTGTCTATGTGTATATGGACAAAGAATTCATTTATCAAATGAAGTTTTTTGTATTTTGACCTAATTTCGTGTTTTCTCTTAAATCGGTGTCTGTTTTGTAAAACAAGATGGCCGCCCATGTAAGTCTTCAATTTACACGAAATTATAATTAGCATATATCCATACTGATATCAAACTGAAGGTAAATGTTTGCATGATTCACTTTCTTCATGGTCAGGATATTAACTGATGACACCCAAAACGGGTTTTATACATTCAGTAATTATATGCATCAAGCAATCGTTTCAGTAATTAATACAAATTAAAATCCCTTTACTGATGAAGAAATTGTTAACCATTAATGGAATATTTATTTTGCACATGTAGACATTGAGTCGCATTTGAAGTTCCGCTGATATAATGAATATGGTGATTCCGAGCATTCACACAACGTGTTTTGTTGAAAAGGCATCAGCTGTATAAAAATAATGGCGGAAACTTCTCTTGGAAAAGGTAGTTTAAATATTTCTTTGCATAATAAGTACAAATAAAATTTACGAAATTATACAACTTAAAATATGCCAATATACATTGGTCAAGATTGATACAGTAAATGCCATTGTTAACGCTTCATGCGTAGCAACAACATGTATAAACCCCTGATAATCACATTTGTGTGAAAAACCGGTTGGTAATGAATTGATATGCAAATATTCATCTTCAGTCTTTTATATATATATGAGAACAACATTTCACAACATAGTGATCATCAGGGTAACTTATACATTGTTTTGCTAATGGTATAGCGTTAACAATGGCAAGGGACGTAATTCATGACGTCATATGCATACCACTAAAATATATATATAGTAAATGCGACGTCAACATGATTTAATATTAGTTACTGTTCAATTTAGGGGTATATCCATCAATAAAGAATCGTTCTTTTATTTTCCTCAGCTCTTCATTATCTGTGCGCATTTTGTAAATAGGACAGATTGTGAATTGGGGATTGCAATTCTTTGCACATTCATCTATATGTGCGCTCAGGGGTATACATCTATAGTTTGGTGTTTAATCTGTTGTTTATGCCTCGGACTCTCGCCCTTAATGTATTCCCCGTTTTACCAATATACTCTTCGCAACAACCAGCGCATGTTATAACATATATTAGATTTCTGGAGGCGCAAGACATATTTTCCTTTATTTTGAATTTTGAATTATTCCTAAAGGTGAATGAATTTAACTCTTAAATGTGTGTACATGTGCCGCAATTCGGCCTATTACATTTTGTGATACTTCCACCTAATTCAGGATTTTGATCTTTAAAGCACGCTTTAGATAACAGTTGTTTCAGGTTTTCTGCCTGTTAACTGTTTATCATTTTAGTATCTTTTAGAGCGTGCTTTAGTTTTGGACATGCGTGTAGCGCCTGTACATAGTTTTTCACATTTGGATAGATATTTGGATTGCAGGGGTTAAAAGTAGTAACAATAGGTAGGGCTGCCAAATTGTTTTCCTGTTGTCTTTGTTTTAGAAGATCTTCCCGGTTAAAGGAACGGGCCTTTGTTATAGCATCAAAAAAGATGTTATCAGGTTACCCTCTGGCTTTTTAATAATGTAGTAGTTTCTACACAGTAAAGCAAGGTAATGTTATTACAAAATATCATAATAAAGAGTTCACATAACACAACTATTCAGAAAGATCAACAAACCTTTATAATAAAGGCCTAACCTTTGCCAGCAAATACAATAATACATTAACCAAAAAAGAGAGTGGAAATCTCAAATGAAGCTGCCTTTAGAAGAATTAGCATTACCAAGGAGATGGCTTTTTCCGAGTTTCGTTTGGATGCAGATCTCTGTGTTTCTGAAGATGTTTATGATGTCGAAATTTATCTACAAGACTTATTGCATAATTAACCTGTCCTCTTTTTCAATTGAAAATGAATGTCTTAAGAAGTGACCTTGTGGTGCGCCAAATGCAACTAATCAGATGTTGATTACAGCACAAGCATTGATTAACGGTTCATTTCTTGTAAAGGGGTCAATGGCTCACCTTACATTAACAAAAAACGTAAAACTAGTTTATAACATCAAGAAAACATTTGCCTTATATAACTACTCTTTAGAAATGACAGTAACAAGCTTTATCATATATAACATTTAATGGAGATATGGATTACAAGTAACTAGTGAAGCACAATGGTGAAACCAATGAACTAAATCATCTGTTATCTACACGATATAACTTTTATATTATCTGAAGGTTTATATATTCAATTGTGTTATTTGGTTCTGATAGTTCATGATTAGTTTTTTCAGTTTATTGGCCATAATCAAATTCAAGCAGAAACCCTCATTGCTTTATTTCTTTATATATTTTTTTCTGAAAAAATGTTATTTGTACACCCGATTGGTAATGTATTCGAAGCGGTAGAGAAAACAGATTTTTGCCCTCGTCCGACTAAAATCATATCGACTTGAGTTAGCGGAAATAGACATGATGACGTAAAACGGTTGTTCCATCACGTCATGCTATTTTTTTCTAGACTTACTGCATAGGGACCTACTCTTTTTTATACACTTCTTTTTGTAAACCCAACAGGACTTTACTTACACTAACCTCAGTTGTGTGTCAAACATATAATGCTAACGACGGGAAACTATGAATGTGTGACAAACATATAACCATCCCAAATATACGTCACATGTAGGGTATTTCAATGAGCTAAACATAATTATTCTTATTAGCATTATAATTATGTTTAGAGAGAGTTCTATCTCTATAGTTTTAGCGAGATCTGAAGGATATTATTTTTGGTTTTCCCCCTTGAACCTAAATTTGTCATTTTCCCCACAAATAAAACATTTGTCATTTGTGCACTGAAGGCAGCATTGCTAAATGAAACACAAATTAAGATTATCATCAGTTGGATTATTTATAACTATGAATGGAAGTTTGGGACTCATTTCACCCCCTAACCTTGATATTTCAACGAACAGTCAATAGAGCGCAGCAACTCCTTTAGGGTCACATATACAGTCTGAAAGAGTGCAAGTCAAAACAATTTCCATCCATTGATGTAGGCATCTGTATTTCTAGAAACCACGATATCTCATCATCTCAAAGAAGCCTATAATCAACCAATCACAGCTTGCAACTCCCAAGTGTTTAACCAATCTCCTGTTGGATTGCTATTCAAACATTACGGTGCAGCCCTTTGTATAGGAACATATCATGGCGGAAATCAATCTCTATGTTCAGTTCACAGTGATAGGATACCATTGACCCACTTTTGCAACATCTTTATTGTCAATTATCGATCCGCTGGATTTGGTTCAAAATATGCCGTATTCCTCGTGTAATCGTCTTATTTGATCAAATAGTTAGCAGATTAGTTTTTAGTCAGATAATTGACAAATGGTTAAAGATTACGGATATACATGTACATGCACATGTGTTAGAACTGTATGTGTTAAAATCCGACAGACCTTTGAAATAATCTCTTGGTAACAATTATTACTTTTACATTTCTTCATTAAAAATATGTAAAAAAAAACGATACAGTGGTTTATATAACAATAATATTATATACAATCATCAACATTCCAAGGAATGCCAACTTTAATTTGCTCAGTTTCAAAACGGTTCTCTATCTGAGATATAAATATGCATCATTCTCAAGAAGGTACAAATATGCATCATTCTCAAGAAGGTACAAATATGCATCATTCTCAAGAAGATATAAATATGCATCATTCTCAAGAAGATAGAAATATGCATCATTCTCAAGAAGGTACAAATATGCATCATTCTCAAGAAGATATAAATATGCATCATTCTCAAGAAGGTACAAATATGCATCATTCCCAAGAGGATATAAATATGCATCATTCTCAAGAAGGTACAAATATGCATCATTCCCAAGAGGATATAATTATGCATCATTCTCAAGAAGGTACAAATATGCATCATTCTCAAGAAGGTACAAATATGCATCTTTCTCAAGAGGATATAAATATGCATCATTCTCAAGAAGATAGAAATATGCATCATTCTCAAGAAGATATAAATATGCATCATTCCCAAGAGGATATAAATATGCATCATTCTCAAGAAGATATAAATATGCATCGTTCCCAAGAGGATATAATTATGCATTATGTATACACTGATGAAGCGATTTTAATTCATCCGATGTTCATATTTGTTCCGATGCAAAAAACAATTATGACAAACATCATGGTTCCAATTGTTGCGTTTCGTTACAAATTCTAGTTCTGCAGCCTAATTGATTTTAATCTTACCAGTGCCATTTGACCATGCATCACATGAATCAACCATGAAACCACCAGTTTGCTCTTTGCAAATCTCTCCATGCAAACATATGCATCTTTAGCAGTTAAACTTACGTCGTAAAGTGTGTCAATTTGTTCGTCATTTGTATCTGAAATTTACCATTTTAATGATTATCAGTTCAGTATAGTGAGAAAAAAGCAGCTGAAAGTTGTGATTTGTTATCGAAAACGATGATGCGCGCCAACGACTCAAACGTAATTTCGTAAACTTATCTACAGCAGACACAAAGACAAATATGGCATGGTAGTGTTAAACATATCACAAAAGCAAAGGGGACGTATAATTCAACCTCGGTACATTTATATTGCCATTTGTCGATAATAATTGAAACTAAGAAAATATCATAATTTTGCAATTATTTCGACATGACTTGAACTTTATGCAGGACACATGGTATATTGGTAACTAATGAAGCGACATACAAAATTTTGAAATATACTCTGTGTGTATGATTCGCCCGCCTAATCATGTTGTCACACTTATGAAGATGCATATCATTACCTTTGCATCTTTGTTTACCTAATGACCCAATCACATAAAGACTAAAGGGTTTTATTTCAAAAAGTGTACGTTTTGGACATATAACCGTTGAAAGATTTGTATTATCTACATATCTTCTAGTTTATCATATTCTATCAAAAGTTTTGTTTTAAATACGTATTCATATGTTTTCTGCCATTTCTCGTGTAAATGATGCAACATTGTGTATGGGAGAGGTATTAATATAAGCCAAATAGCTCGTTTATTCATTCAATAAACTACGTTTCACCCACATGACTGAAAAGAGGATGGATCCTAGATTACAGTTCATAACATAATGAAACACTAATCTACCTTCTTTGAGTGGCTTTGTTTATGTTGGTTCGATGAAGAAATACGATAAGTAAATATTTACAACTCCTTTATTGCAAAGAGTTGCGACGTTACGGTGAAGATACTTAACTTTAGTATCAAGCAATTCAAACTAAACAATCGTCACTGAGAAAACCATGAAGATTTAGAAATTTGATTCCTCCATGAACAGAGATCAATGGTATCACATCCCGTAATGGGTTTCAAATGAAAATCAGAGCATGTTTCCATCATTACAGCACATCAGTACATCGCTATTGTATTTGAACATACAACAACAACATACAACATACAACAGCTGTGTAATCAAGAATCACATACATTTTTGCAACCATTGTATATATTATCTATACCTTCACGTGAACCTATCTCTTTCGACCATTCATCTGACCAACATGGACTAACAGTCTGATCAATAGTGTACCCGAATGGACTGGGAACGTATCCCTGGAATAATATGTATAGTCATTCGACAGCAGCTCAATAACATTTGATTTACGTCGTCAAGAAATATGACTTGTTATTTCAATATATTCATTTTTTTTAATGTTAATACTTCTTGATGCCTATGTAAAGGTCAATATGACATGCTGATGTATGAAGCGGAAGTACAATGGCCTGAGGAGATTACAAAGCACCAAGGGAGGTAAAGAGCGGAAGTAAATGTGAGCTCTTCAATAGAGAGCAATATCTGTGAAAACGACTATGGCGAGTAAGCAGAACGAAGATAAAGTACCATGAATCACCCCAGAAACATGTGATTTGTTGTGAAAAGTATTTGATGTCATCAAACGGGCAGTTTGAATTCCCATGGACGCTTCCTCTCGAAAAGAGGAAATTTAGTTCGTTACTATGCTGGCAGAATGAATATAAGATTGCGTCTAAACATCTGATTTATATGTAACAGTTTTTGAAAAAACATTCTGTGAAAACATGATAAAACCCTTGTAGAATATTTGGATGAAATAGATGATTTACGTACATTTACATGATATTCTGACGTTTTTGGAGTTGATAAAATGCTAGTATCAAAAGTATGTTTTTCCGACACATCACGTCATCAAGACGACCTAAATATAACATGTCGTTAATACCAGTCCTCCCTCTCTCCGGCTATTAAGATATATAAAGGATTTAATGACACGCTGGCATTTGCAGATTTTTAGCTACATTAGTCTTAGAATAGAAACCTGACGAACTTTCTTTTGAGAAGCCACTCTTGATTACGAGTGACCATACAGTTTCGTCTCAAAGGCGAGTCGAGACGACTGATCAATGCTTTTTGTGTTTATTTGTATATCATGATGCATTTTCCACTTAAAATATAGTCCCACAATGGTTTTAAGATTCGAATTCATCACAGTAAAGACATCCAAAATAGAAATGCGTTTAACGTAAATATTGTACATATTATTGAAAAAGTACAACATCAACTTTCATATGCTAGCTTACAGTCTCATCAACTGTGAAGGGACTCCATGATACTATTACATGGTCATCAACTGTGAAGGGACTTTATGTTACTATTACATGGTCATCAACTGTGAAGGGACTCTATGATACTATTACATGGTCATCAACTGTGAAGGGACTCTATGATACTATTACATGGCCATCAACTGTGAAGGGACTCTATGATACTACTACATGGTCATCAACTGTGAAGGGACTCTATGATACTACTACATGGTCATCAACTGTGAAGGGACTCTATGATACTATTACATGGCCATCAACTGTGAAGGGACTTTATGTTACTATTACATTGTCATCAACTGTGAAGGGACTCTATGATACTATTACATGGTCATCAACTGTGAAGGGACTCTATGATACTATTACATGGCCATCAACTGTGAAGGGACTTTATGTTACTATTACATGGTCATCAACTGTGAAGGGACTCTATGATACTATTACATGGCCATCAACTGTGAAGGGACTCTATGATACTATTACATGGTCATCAACTGTGAAGGGACTCTATGATACTATTACATTGTCATCAACTGTGAAGGGACTCTATGATACTATTACATGGTCATCAACTGTGAAGGGACTCTATGATACTATTACATGGTCATCAACTGTGAAGGGATTCTATGATACTATTACATGGTCATCAACTGTGAAGGGACTCTATGATACTATTACATGGCCATCAACTGTGAAGGGACTCTATGATACTATTACATGGTCATCAACTGTGAAGGGACTCTATGATACTATTACATGGTCATCAAGTTGTTTGTATGGTAACTATTGAAGACAACCCATGACCTTCATCTCATCTACAGCATTTTCAGAATCCACAATTTGCAGGTCCATGCAAGTCCAGTCCTTACTATATGTTAGCACGTTATCGAATCAGGAATATTGTTTTCTACTTAATTATGGATAATTACGTTTTTAAGTGTTGATAGTTACTCCATGAAGAATGAAATACTTCAATTCAATATCAATTTGACTTTCAGCGAGGAAATTAGAACCTATATTGTAAAATGGCATGGTAGAGAGAGGCCAGGTGAGATCAGAAAAGGGGCATCAAAACATTTTCCGCTCAGTGAGACAATTACTATCTAGAAATTATGATTATAAAATGACTCTTTTTTTCTATCGACATAACATGATAACAGTAATTTTAAAAACTTTGTGTTGTTGGCCCCCGTCGAGTATATCTTCTAAAATTATTATTTATAATCATTTATCAGGAAATTATGCTGAATGAAATAATCGTATATTTTTTAAAATTACGTTGTTTCCGCTTTCAGATAAACACTGAAAAATAAAACCCCAAATGCAATTCAATGTGAAGTGATCAGAGCATAATATCCGCACTTTAAGTATATGTCCACTGAAATATATTTAGCTGCACAAAACAATCATATGTTAATAATGCACATAAACATGTTTGAACAGACACACCATAATAATTCGTGGTATCTTTTATCAGTTCCTCTTAAATGTGGGGAAGTAGTTTTTGATAACACCGCCAGATGTCTCTCTTCACTTCCGCTCTGTAAACAAAGAGGTGAATAGTTCAAAAGACAACAACCTTGCCGCGAAGCGGTTAATCTACTGTAAACTGTTGTTTCATCAACTATGTTTTCGCTGTGTTTCACTACGTAGTACATGTAAACGTTGACACAAAGTGGGCAAGGAGACTTGACACACCTGCTGTGCATGTTAAGAAGGGACCGATCATTAAAGTGAGAAGACACATCTTTGCTGCGATCAAGGTACACAATTCAATAACTGATTTTGTTGATCTCAAATCTTTTTCTAAATAAAGTATTCTTTAAAAGTGCTCTCATAACATAACAGGCACAACTATAAAGTGGCATTAACACGTTTGATGACAGATTTTTTCATCACATTCTCCCCCATTAAACTTTAGTGTAGGCCAAATTAATTAAATTCAGGTTTCAAAAATATCATCACACAACTCAATCATTCGTGGTCGTGGAGGAATTAATCAAATACCAAGATAGAACCACTAGCGGCCAATTTTGTGTGCACAACTTTTAATCATATTAGGTACGTAGGAAAATGGGATCACATCGAGTATCCTATCATGATACATTTGTTTTAAAACTGTTACCTCTTATACCCCCCCTCCATTTGTTATGCACATTCCCGAAGGGTAAAGGACATCACCATCCGCTGCATCAATTATATATATGTGTGTATGGGTGCGTGTGTGTGTGTATGTTACTTCATAATCACTTAATGATTTCATACGATGATTAAAATTTAACAAGAGTTGTACTGAAATCTTTGCGCTACAGTTGTTTTGTATTGAAGAATTGCAGAACCAAAAAACAAAACTCTAATAGAATGTTCTAAAGGCGGTTTAAAAGTCGAAAGGACATTCAATGTGTCAGATGCCATCATCAAACCATTCATTATCTTGATGCGCCTTCTATGCTTGACATTAAAATCAATTTATTCTTCTCACTTGTCCTGACAGGTTTTTGAATTTGGTTAATTATGTCTACCTTATTTGTTTTTAGTTTTTTTTGTATTGCAATTTCTCAGTTTGTAAATGTCAAATCTAATTCTAAAACCTCAGTTTTATAAAAGAGTGTCAGTTAAATCAAACCATGCAACTCGGTTTGAAAGACTCTGTGAAAGACTTTCCGCTGTATCTTGAGGCCATGATTTCAGGAATCTGGTATTGTGACGTGAAACATAAAAAAAAGAGCTCAAATTTCTCATGTAAGATATGAACAACTGAAACTGTTGTTTTTTTATGTTCTTTTCTTAAATCTGTTGAAGTTTATTCATCGTTGCATGCCTCAAGAACTAAAGTTGAAATAAACTTTAACATAGGAATATCCTCGGCAGATGTGCAGCTGATAATACGGACTACAACGTGTAAACTTGATACACAAAAATAGTTTGTTATCCCAAGAAGGCCGATCAATCAAATTTTTATTTCATATTTGGTCATCCATTTTTACACTGACGCTTTGGCACCTCCTTAACACGGATACAAGGCTTGTCAACATGTGCCAATATCTTCTGAATCTATAGCAATACTATTCATGCAATGTTCGCTCGTCTGTTATAACGTCAATGAGCTTCACCACAAAAGTCAATCGAAAATGAGATAATGTATTATAAAAATACTTTTTGATTTATACAGTTCTTTATTTTATTCTATATCTGTTATGTAGCACATCAGGCTATATGCCCAAACATGATCCTTCAAACTGAAGCCTTCTGTTTGTTGATAAGATTATTTCATTTAACTGATGTGATTATCACCATGACATAGATGAAGTCAGTCACACACGTTCTCAGGTTTAGAACATTACATCTTACATTTCAATATTAATACTATTACCCGAATCATTTCAGCAAATCTATGAATATTCAGATACGCATCCTTCTCAGACGGATAAACCTGATCCTAAAGTCACTGTCTACTCTCAACCTACAAGCACTTCATTCTGAGTTATCTCCCTTGAACAACTCGTCTTGGATAGCCTGGCCTGGTAACACTTGCAGTAAGCACACTTCATCCTTCATGTCATCTGATATAAAAGATACGATACACACTGGGTAGTGACAGCCGGTACAGAATACTATAACATTCTTGAATACATATAGATATCAACTTATATGTACCCTGTGTATGTCACATAAGTACGTGTTGTTTTCGAAGTTAATACTGAGAGGATGTTTGTCTTTTCTTGACAAGTAATATGTTTATTATCGAAAGTGGCGCAGCTACTTATGGTAGGTTTATTCAAAAAGAAGCGCATTTAGTTCAGTTGGCCCCTGCGATAGCCTGTAGTTTAAGTAACAACATGACCTCATGATTGTTTCAACACATCAGATATGGCGTTAAAATATTTGTTATATTCATCGATAGATCTTGGGTCAACGACAAGAATATGATAAAATGTGCTATTGCTGCATCAGATGATATTTCATCTCACTAAAAGCAAGTATGATGTCATACTTTCCATGTGTAAATGTGCAAAAGGAATGTACAAACGCATTCATTTTAGATATATAAACTATCTCAAGAAAAAAGAAGACTAATAACAAATTTAGCATAAAATAATGTTTATTGGGGAAGAAATGTATCTTTCAAAAAGCATTCTACTGTCCCTTTAAAGAAACAAAGATAGGGCAACGAAACAGAACACAGCATAGATATAAAGTCTTTTATGCAACCTAAAAAACGTATCAGCAAAAGAATCCGTAATAAATTTTTCAGTCAGTAATAAATAAGATAAATATATGTTAGAATGTTTATAGTATTTCAATAAAAAGAAATGAAAGATCACAAACTATTTAATCATGTTTGTGGTTCAAGTTCTCCTAATTGACACGGGGAATAAACGGCTAAAGCCACAGCAAGCTAGACCAATATTTCATTAACCAAATACCGAAATCAGAATTACATAATACAATGGCCTTACAAGAAATGATCATTACCATGGAGATAAATTCTTGTGAGCAATCTTCCCGGTACAGTTCTCTCTGTGTGATCTCTGCAGAAGCTCGTGATATGAAGAGTTATTTGCTAAGGTAATTGCTTAATAAAGCTATTCTCATCAAAACAGCAGAACGAATAAAGGTGCTGTAAATGGTTCTTTAAAGGTCAAAATGACATTGAGATGTATGAGACGGAACTAGAATGGCCGAACGGAAATTACAATGCACCATGGGACGTGCATGGTGGGAGCAACCGTGAGCGAATCAGATCAGAGTGATGTCGTCAACTAGGCCAATCAGGAGCAGATAACGTTTCAAAATATCTCTCCCTGAAAGATATTGCTTGATTTAATTGATGTTGATATTTTTAAAGCTAAATGAAGGGAGTAAATTAAGGAAGTGCACACAGATGTATGGATTAATACATGTACAGCATTGAGAAACACAGCAACGCGAATATTCTTCAAGTGTTCAATTATAATGAAATCTAAATGATTTGATATCTTTTTTATTTGATGTCGCTAATGAGGAATTGCTGTATTTAAATTTTGTAAAATATAAATCACTTTATCTTGCAATACAGATAACCTGATTAGAACATTAAGTATAATTACACTCCATTTTTGTGCAAATCCCACGTGAATGAAGTTTTTCTGAAATGCTTACAAATTTCATTTATTGTTTGCAGTGACGCATGTATTGGGTGACATTTGCAAATTCTTAAGAGAATCCTACACTCCAGCACTATTACTAAATGTCATACCCTATTGCCCAACGCGTTGCGTGAGGCTTCGAATTTAATATCATCAGGCATCGAATCAACGTTCGAATCACAAAAATTTTAAAACACATTTGGTTTATCTCCGTTCTACCATGACGAGATAATCAACTTTTTAATTGAATTTCTTGAATGTCGCGGAGGTTCAGGCGAGATGCGGCCATAGGCATTTCCATTCTAGGTAGGTATAATTGGTAAAATTATCAAGAAAAAACTTTACACCTTGACGTTTCTTACCACTCTTGATGGCAGCACAAAATAAATCGACGACCCAATGATACTAGATAAACTCCAACAAAATGGCCGATACCAAATTCCTTTAGCTGGTCACGTAACCAGCCTTATGACGTCATAACTGCACAAGCCTATGACGTCACGAATGAAAACTATCGTGACCAGTCTAACTCAGTCATCGCAGTTTGAAATCAAAAGCTTCTTTTCCATGCATATTGAACGAACTACAGAATAACTTAGATAATTAGGTAATCATGAAGTGAATAAACCTTCTTAGAACAAAACAATATTAATCCATTTCAACAAAACGATATAGAAGGCATAGTTCATCAAATACTAATCCAAGTATCAACTTCGAATTTTCCGGATACAGGTTAAAATTGTACATGGGGTTAGATTATATACATACAGACACTAAGTCTCATTTTAAGTTTCACTGATCTCATGTTTATGCATTTATGGTGATTCAGGGTATTTATTTAACGTAAGTTTTATTAACTATCAGCTGTATAATAAGTACTTGTTTATTCTTACACAAAATATTTAAATAATGAGTAAAAATAAAAGTGACCAACTTGCATAACCCTGTGTATATATAATTTTAGTGAAACAACATTTACGTAAACACAATTATTCTGAGAAAAAACCCGAACTATTATATCTGAAGGTTAAAACTCTACATCATTATTGTATAAACCATTTGCAAATGTAAGAAAAATAATAGTGCCCTTAATAGAATTAGCATTACCGTGGAGCTGGTGGTTTTACTTGGGATCCTTTTGGTGCAGCTCTCTGTGTGGTCCGAAGAATAAGTCATGATGTGAAGATTCAATTTCCCAAAATAATGCATAATCATCCTTTACCTATTATAAAATGCAAGACGTATAACGCTTCGAGAAAGTGGTGTGTCAGTGTGGTAAATGAAGTTGGGTTGTCTTAGTGAATTACAACGTCTCTTTGATTGATGGTGAGTTTCTTGTATGGAGACCACAGGCCCGTGATACAGTTGCACACGGCATGTATAAGAAACGCATTGGAACACAAGACGAGCAATGTAATTTTGATATCTACACAAAACACCATTACACGTGAATGTCCTAAGTACCGTGAGCCAATCCAATGAGAAAGATTACAACCAACAGGAAGATGCAGATAAAGTTTCCTGTTGATCTCTCCAACACCGTGTACAGGCGGAGGACCGTAGGATAATATACGGTCCTCATAAGAGGCTACCGATCACGCTTGGATTTTTCATTTCTTGTTTTCAGCTCAACACCTGTCTATATAAGTTCAAAACTAGGGAAACAGTGATGAATTGTACAGTTTTGAAAGTTACTTGAATGAATACTTTGCAACCTTATAATAAGAAACACACCCTAAAAAAACAAGGAAAACACTGAAAATTCGCAAAGCGTGAAAAAAGAAATGGAACAAAAAACTATTATTGGAATTGAATATCTTTTTGTCTTATAAATTATCTTCGCAGTCCGATCTTTTGACAAGAAAGAGCTATGGGATCTGCAGCCAGCATGGTATCATTGATTACCGCAAAAACTTATACATTTTGAATAATATGACATTTATCATGTGTTCTCTATCACGATTAGGTCTACCACCAGGTTTCCACACTTAAGTTGGGCCTTTGTTTTCTAAGGAAGAAGTACAAATTAGATTTAAATGAGGGACCGTTTTGCCTCTATTACAAACTTGTACAGTAAACTCAAAGAACCATCTCTCAATAACAGCACAGAGCCGATCACCTTCTACAACCAAATAGGAATGCGTAATTAAAATGTGCTTTTTAACTGTTAATTTTTGCAGGTACAAAAATATCAAACACTGTCTCTAAAACATATCTAATTGTTTCAGACTTCTATACATAGAATATATTCATTCATGATCGAGAAACATGTACTTTGAACAAAATAATTATCTTTGACTATTTTTGCACTTGTTATGCTTAGTGTTCAAATCTAACTTCTCAGTATTACATCTTAAAGATTTTTCTTTTGATTTAAATATTCAAAACAGTTCATCACAATAGATGATATACATTTTACCTCTTCGACAATTACCTTTGATGACTAAAGTTGAGAAGTATATGCAAATTTACCTATGTCCATTGTCGTTCAGGACTTATTTCTATCAAAAGAATTGAATTGCTAGTTCATTAAGTTCTGCCTTGAGAAACGTTATCTATGACTTAAGTGTAACTGTTTTACAAATTTTGTTTATCGCGCAGAGGTGATTTCTAGCACCTGATTTATTTTAAACATTATTTGGAGAACGATTCGATTGCTACCCGTCATGATTTTCCACTTAATCATTTTGTGTTAGTCTTATGGATAGGAACTTACTTTCTTTAAATGATACAACATTTTTGCCGCAAACATCATATATTTGATTTTTGCTCAATTTTATCATTTATTAAATAATTGATTATATCTATACATTCCAAGAAAAAACGGTTTGGGCTATTTGATAAGATATTAATATCTACAAACATTGTAAATTGCGAGGATAGTCATGACAGTTGCTTATCAATAATTTCCTTAAGAGAAACTGTTGAATTCCACTATAAAAGTTACATTTTCTGAGACTTAATATTTCTATCAGAGCATTTTTGCCAATTGCTTACGAAAATCTGATAGTTTTTTTTTTAAGATCGTGTATGTACGTAGATATAAAAAAATAATTGCTCTGATTATGAACTATTTTAAAGTAGTTAAATCGTTTTCAAAAGGGTTGCTTTATGGAAGTTTTCTGTCTCGTTTCATGTGGCCGGTTCATTTCAAATGTCGTTCCTCTGGTAGGCGTTTCAAGAACCGTTTTGACTTCACGACCTAACATTTCATAAATTTTCTTCTTTCGCGGTTGACTAATAACTTTGTTCAAAATTTAAGTGTTGGCGAGTTTGCTAGAGTGAGGATTCACATGGAATTCCGCCCCCATAAGATACAAAATCGTACAAGAGCAGATGGTGTTATTCCAAAATAAACAGTTTGATTGAAAATGTTGTAACAAAACAACATGTTAATCAAGTGTAATGTCATTTGTTCAAGGTAAACATGGACAATGACGTGCAGTGTTGTCACAAACATATTCCTTGGAAAGTTATATTCTGTGTTTCATTTATCAGTTAGTCTACATAAACAATTACTGAATTATTCCGGATGCCAACTAGTTGTATCCTAATTTCCATGCTTGAATGTCTCATCGATTCTCCCCCGACTCCCGTCTATCCGTATATTTAATATTTCATCAAGTGTCGCCTCAGAGACATACCTGTCCCTCGTCCGTGATATACATTCACATACTTAATGCATCATAGTTGTCCCGCATTGTCCTTCCTCGCTGCCATGCTTGTTTACATGGGGGCTGATGGACGGGACGGGCTGCAGCCTGGACAGGAAGTCATTGTTCTAGGTTAATGGACTCGTGTCGTGGACTTGTACCTGATGAAACATGGATTTTACGGTAAGATGAGATCTCTATCAGCCTCTTTCTGGGATGATTGTCACAAATCATGTCGCCGCGACGAGACGGTTGCAGCTGGGTCAGAAAGTCACATGTGTTATGTAACTCGACTCGTGTCCTCAACATGGACATAGGAAATGGATTGTGCTATACTTTACAGAAGGAACAAATTAGCTTCTTCCTGTGATAAATACATGTAAGCATGTATCCTTCTTTACGCACTGTAAATGATTTAAGGGGCGTTATTGTAGTGGTGAAAGAAATGATAGTGATTAAGAGGTATTTACTCGGTGAATAAACATATTGAACGTTGTGTAATAAATATTGACAAGTCAAGCCATAAACTATATTTTCACTGGGCTAATACTTTAGAATTCTATGATATTATAAACGTTTTTTAACGAGTAAGCAAATAAGACGGAAGATATTGTTATTAACATTACACACGCATGACAGCGTAGTGTCGTCTTTTCATCAGGTTAAATGTAGGGAAGAGGTCAATGTTCGTATACGTTCATGGAGGACTTACACGTGTATAACTCTTCTCCTGTGTGAAGGACCACATCGTACGGATGAGGGCCTTAACATTACGTATTCATGATCTACTTTGATCTCTCTCTTTACAGGACTCTTCTCACTGTGAAACATGTCAAATGAAGTGATGGCGACACTTTCTTTGATGTAGATTTATTTGCGATATATAGTTGTCATAACAGTGCATGAACGTGAGTGAATACATCATCAGAGTACATATAATTAGAACAAATTTTATAAACTTGATTAATATAACTTTGGGCTATGTTCTTAAGACATGCCTTAATGAGAGTTGGAGGTACGTTATATCTAAAATGGGGGGAAAAGACATTGCATAAATTACATGTATTGAGTTAACATGATTGATTTATATCCAGTATTATAGTCATTGTCAAGAGAGATACACGATATGAACAGAAGTACTAGTGTTTTCGGCCCGTTGTTGTTTGCCAGATGTGCATGACGTCTCTAGGTAAAATGGTTTGCTGGCTGTTTCTGTTGTCGACCATATGCTTTGTTTATGCCGAAACCAATGTTTGCATCGTTCCTGCTTAGTGTATACAAATAAACTATATTAGCTACCTGACTACTGCAAAATAAAGCGTTGACATATATCTAATGACAACATCAAAGAGAACCATTTAGTTGAGGTGTCGGTTTCCTAGTAGTTATTGATGTATATTATTGTTTGAAAAATATTTGTCATTAGGTGTTATTCTCATATGGATCCGGGTTATCAGTGGCTGTGCAACATAAACATCCTCTCTACTGTCACCAGGTGAGTTCATGAAACCCTGGTCCCGAGTAGTCCCAACAGACCGAACTTCTCCTTAAATCAATGAGACCAGCGGATTGCAATGCTTTATTTATACTGCAAAATGGCGTGCTTCCGAGTAAGGAGTTTTATCCTATTGTTCAGGCGGCGCGCATAATCTCCAAAGGTAAAAACAAAGCAAAGAGTGTTATGAGGAGCTTGTAGTCGACTGAGGTTTCAGAGGAAAGTAATTGGGGTGTGACACGAACATAGCGTATCACGGAAACTATGGAGAGATGGAGAACGAAGCAGACATTCGTGAACATCTCAAAATAACCACAGATAGTTGGTGATGGCTGATCGTCGTTACAGAGAACGTGTTATTAATTTTTGCGCACAATTACATTAGGCATTACCATGATGTAATCAAAGGCATAAACGGCTGAACAAAGTATAATGATTATGAGTATCTTGTAGCCAGTTTAATGGTTTTATCTCAATTCATACCGAGAAGTACTTTCGGAACGTTAATTCCGTTTCTATTAATGCGGATAACATCGTCTTCAGAAGCTTTCAATTTACTTGAAAAAAGAAGGAACAGTATTGACAAAGTGTGATGCTTGGATTAAATTCATTTCTACAGTTGGACACCCTTTGGAACCCTGGACTATTCCCTATAGGTTGATTCTAACCTTGTTAACCTGGTTTAAGGTGACGTTTCTGGTCTTAACAAACTCGTACTGTGCCCTGGGGGAAGATGCACTTTGCAAAAAGTAAACATCGTCTTGAAAGAGAAAAGAAAGCTTTTTGTACGATGTCTGTAAATCACCTTGGTTACGCAAGGCCTTAGTCGTCGCTGTCATGCGTTTGTTCTGAAAGCCAACTGAAGATGTCGTCTGCGGTCCCTGAGGGGACTTCCGGTAATGTGGCTCGGCTTTGATACAAACTGCTGTACTGCTATCCGCGATCGTTGCCGTTCATTTCCGATACATTCTGATTTATGGTGGCTGGCCCGACGACAAGGTGTTGACGAACGCGACAAGCTGTTTTGTCGCCAGCGATTCTATGTGCTCAGAAGACGGGGCTGTGGTTCCGCTCTCCCCTCTCGTCACTTCTTCCCGTGTACACTCTGTCAATATTTGCCAGCTTTAGCGGAGTCAATGCGAGGAGAAGAGATCACGTGCATGGCAGTGTGTGGAGATCGATGTAGGCTGCTGTATGTGAGGCATACGGTGTGGGGAGTACAGAGGGCCAGTACAAGGGGTGAGGGTGGCCCCGCAATGGGACTTAGTGCTGCCTACTGCAACCCTGACCATTACACTGTCATTTCTAAACCTGGAGCTACTTTGTTACCTGGACCTGGTGATACCTCTTCCCCACTCTCGAGGTCGTTCGAAATTGCAGGTAACTACTATCGTTATTTAAAAGTTGATCCTAATCTGATAATCGCATAAAAAGTTGATAAAACGTTTGCACCTATTTTTATGAAATTGACGTTCTAAGTAAAACTCTTTATTTGTGTGGTTTAATTCAATGAAAACTTGAATTGAATTTGCACGTCTGGGCTTGTTTATAGTTGAGTTTTGAAATGTTCACTCAGGTTTAATATTATCTCTTGCAAGGTACCAACGCTGCAAAATCATAATTAGTTTTCCGTGCAACGGGTTATTGATTCAGCGGAATTGAAAGGTTTTCATTGTCAACTGCTGGGGATAGCACTAATGCCGAGGAAATCTGGGCGCAATGTGATCCCGGCTAATTACCCTCAGTGCCCGTTGCTCCTGGTCTCTTGGATTTCCACTCGAAACAAACCCCCGTAGAAGGTCCTAAACGGAACACGTAGAGCCCTATAGATTTAACTTAAGGTATTTTGTGGTCAGTTCTTTACTGGTACTGTTGACTTCCACTGCACATGTAGGTCAATGCGAGTATAGAAATTGCACTGTTTTGCCTTCCCCTTTATAACTGCATAGGTAATATAGGTATTGCAAATTCGTGTACAAAGATAGACGGTGGATGTATATCTTTTTGATTTATACACGCAAACTTCCAATTTTGCATTGATAACATTTACATTTCGTATCTGTGTGCACATGTGGTATTGCAACAGCGTAAATCGTGTCTTCTTCGAATACAAAATGTACGTTTGGTTTATATTGAAATCGTTCAAAGTGCTTTTTACATCGAAAAGTAGAGTGAATGTTCCATTTGAAATCTTATTGTTGCTTTACAACAAAATTTCGGGAAATAAAACTCGCTCGTCAATTGGCGAAATCAAGTGAAAAGGGCTAAAATGGCTTTATACTTCACTGTGTTAAGTTTGAGCTGTTCGGTGAGAAAGTAAGGATGAAATGATTGACTTTATTATACCCGTGATAAATTTGTGTTTAGTGTGCAGGATTAATATATGACTAATCTCCAATATAAGATCTTTCATATAATACATTTTTCAAAAGGTATCATCATTTAGTCCTTCTATGGATTCCCGTGTTGAGTTTTTAGTTTTGGACAACAAATGTCTTACTTCCAAAAACGTCGGTAAACGTGAAAGCTGAACCAGTGAAAATGACCAAACTAGAAAAATTATCTATAAAGCGTAATTTGCCTGTGAACCGACCCTTTTAAAAATGCTTTGTTTCTGTTTACCTTTACCTCTAAACCTCTCTCATCTTTAAGAATGTCGGAAGCCTTTTCCATCTTTAATTCACTGAACTATGATGCAAGACTTGAACTCAGCAGGGTTGGCAGGGTATCGATGAATTCCTATGGTGTTAACACTCGCCTAATTAGTCTTTCTCACGTCTTTGATTAATAACCCTCAGATATTGGATATGTGCGCAGAGAGGACAGTCGATGAATTATAACTCAAAGATTGATAGAGATGTGCTCGAGCCTCTTGTGTTGATATGAACTTGGTTTCATGAACAGCGCCATCTATGGAGACTGTAAACAACCATACGACTCTCACATTTAAGCTTGAATGAAACAAGAAGAAACACGCTTTATGGATCGTCATCGTCTTTCTGTAAAAACTAACATCGTTATCATTCGAGTCTTTCATGGACAAAAACATCAAGAATATTGTATAGATTGCCGTAGTAAGTGAGTATATGCAATTAACAAGGTTGGTATAGATTGTAAATTGATAAATTTGTACATGGAGAAGGGGCTTGTTGTAAGAAAATATTGTTGAAAGCGCACGTTCATTTAATTGATGGTTGAGCATCAATGGACATGGAATATGCTCCATAATAATATTGTTCTTATCTTACAATAAGCACATATAAACAAAGTAGCGAAGACTAAGTTATGTTTTAAAGACCCAATTGATGGTGCAAAGCAATTAGCCTACTGAAATTCCTGTTGCACGGGTTGAACAAGGTAATATTGATCGCGACTTGGAGATGAAAAGGCTAGCTTAGATAATCTCCTCCCACGTACATCCTCGCACATATGAATATCTATCTAATAGGTAAAAGCAATTATATGGTCAGAGCAACCCGTCAAACAGTGTATGTTATTACGCATGGGTTGTATACACCATTACAGAAGCGGATGTTCCCTTGTTCAAGTGGAATTCGTATCATTTGAAGCATGTATCATGATTACATAAACACATAATGTGCAATGAAAACACAGGTAACAGACTCTGGGTGTATTTTGTAGAAGATGCTGCTTAATTCAGTCGAACTTTTCTAATATCTAGGCAATCTGAGTGGATGCACCAACTCCTGTTCGTCGAATTCTATCTCGTGCTTTTCACTGCAAGGATTCTTCTGAATAAAGCGAGAACGATTCTTCACTGCATTATATCAACCTAGATGTTTCATCTACCAGTTATAAAGATCTTCTATCATCCTAACGTCACTACAATGTTTTACATACATACGAAATGCATAGATCATTCAGGTAAAATCAGCACATTTCTAAACCATATCAATAATTCATAGTATCATACACGATCAATTGTTTCAGGGTTCATTACACAGAATACAGTGTATACATAATTGGCTGAATATTTGCTCTTGGCTACCAGCTAATAAACATTTGCAATCCTGGATAATTAAAGGATTTACCTCCTCGGCTTGCATGCACTTCGACATGCCTGATGCACTTTCACTTCACTTATGTTTACTAAAACTATTACGGTGTAAGCTTTTATAGAATCAATACTGGCGAAATATAATGTTAGGTTCATATATCAAACTTTTACATGTAAACGGTGAAGCAAAGGGAAAGGAATCACTTTTCGTACTTATATTCAGTGTTTACAATTCACTTTATGTTACATATATAATGCATATTTAAATCAATATTGATACAGAGATATCAAACGTTTAAGTGATATCATTCTATGGAATAAGCTGGTTGTGAATAAAACGAGGAGGTCGTTAGTTCTAGTCTACACTCAAATATCAAACGCAACCCCACTGCCACGAGTAATTAAACATTGAACAAGCAGGTGCCCGGCCGGATGCCTCGTCTTTGATGTGCAACTGTAGATCGAGATCTGACCGCCTTCTTATAGATGATCCTTAGTGTTATCTATCTTCTTTAAGTGGTTGGTCTGCACGTGCTATCCAATGTATACACTCCTCGCGTGTTTGCATTGAATATTTTGTATAGTGCACGTTGGTAGTTTTGGCTTACAGTCTGGGATTTACGTCAGTAGTTCCTGTCTTCCCTTGCTGTTTATTAGATAGAATGCTTCCCCAAAACCACTGCAAGTTTGAGTCTCCTTAACATGTTATTATATTTGTATTGAGGAAATAAGTCGCAGTTAACACCGCTTCGTTTGCAAGCTATAAGGTCGCGGTATGGTTGTGACAATGAATTCAGTATACCGGTCTGAGAATTTTGAAACTCAGGGCCTCGGAGATAGACTTTATTGCCAAAGACTGACGTACAATGTATGTACGATTACAGAGTAACAGATATATAGTATGTTTTACACTGGGTCTCATGAATCTAAAATGCTGTCCTGGAAACTCTCTACGATAGTCGTACGATGTGTATATATAGTGATAACATGACACAAGATAACGCTGTTAATCAATGTTGATATTTGTCGTGTACGTCTAAGCGTACTCACAATTTGGTCCTCCATCGATACTAAATCCAATCAAAGATAGTGTTGAAAATAAACGCTATTGGTTCGTGCATAATGATTTCTTTTGTAAGTTTTTGATTTGATGATTAATATTATTTCTGATAAACCAACTTTATTTTCTGTGTAGTGACATAAATTCCAAACAATTTGTTATCATGCACGCATGCTGTCCTGTCACCCGAATCAGATAGGTGCATCATCCTCTGCGTATCGTCCCATCCAATTATACAAGCAATTCTGTTAATCATGCAGTTACTTTTAACCATTTTGCAGTGTGTTATAAATGAGGTTCACACACAATAATGTTTAGTTATTGTCTGCTTTCCCCATGCTCCTTGACGTGTTAATGAATCGAGGCACTGACATGCCCCTTGACGTGCTAATGAATCGAGGCACTGACATGCCCCTTGACGTGCTAATGAATCGAGGCACTGACATGCTCCTTGACGTGCTAATGAATCGAGGCACTGACATGCCCCTTGACGTGCTAATGAATCGAGGCACTGACATGCCCCTTGACGTGCTAATGAATCGAGGCACTGACATGCCCCTTGACGTGCTAATGAATCGAGGCACTGACATGCCCCTTGACGTGCTAATGAATCGAGGCACTGACATGCTCCTTGACGTGCTAATGAATCGAGGCACTGACATGCCCCTTGACGTGCTAATGAATCGAGGCACTGACATGCTCCTTGACGTGCTAATGAATCGAGGCACTGACATGCTCCTTGACGTGCTAATGAATCGAGGCACTGACATGCTCCTTGACGTGCTAATGAATCGAGGCACTGACATGCCCCTTGACGTGCTAATGAATCGAGGCACTGACATGCCCCTTGACGTGCTAATGAATCGAGGCACTGACATGCTCCTTGACGTGCTAATGAATCGAGGCACTGACATGCTCCTTCGCTGTTTTCGTTCAACATGGTAATTTAGATTTCTTTAATCTAGAAATAAAAGGTTTCCGTGTCACATGGGATTGAATCTGACATGGGTTGGGAAGGTTGTTTAATGAAATTATCTGTCATCAAATCTCAAGACGCTTTGATGTTTCTGTCTACCTTGGAAAGCTATCGATTTAAAACTTAATTATTTCATCTTCATGTTTTTCTGCTCACTTGGTAGAAATTGAATTTTCAGTGGTCTTTGAACAGTCTTTAGATGAATAAAAAGTGGCATTTAAAAAATCATGCTACGCCAGTCGATGAATGGATTTAGCTCGTCAAAAAGCTAAGGAAGAAAGAAATATAACATTTCAAATATATTTGTATTTTTGTTTTCATACACTTAAACTAACAATCTAACTGTTCGTTAATAAAACATAAAATTTTAAAAATGATTTTAAGTTATCGTAATCGCTAGACTGATTTTAATTTTTCGCGTTGTCATGATGAATCCTGTTTGACTATTTCCAAACTAATAAGTTTAAAGAGTTAGACTGTGATGTTTTCCGATTTGTCTTTTTTATGATTTACTCTGTTTTAAAACTGTTACTACATATGTAGTTATATATGTTTTGTTTACAATGTTTGTTGGACTTTTAATGTTAATAGCAAATATTGGGAATGCGTACTTCTTTAAGCCAACGCTGTGTAACAAAACGGAGAAATCGTGAGCAAATTAACTTTGACTTTCGATGATACACATATATTATCAAATGATTTTTAATTTGGATTGAAGAAGTATTCAAGCTTGTTGTAAAATTCTTTGACATATCATTTTCCTGCGTTTAAGGTTGTATTGTTACGTACAAACCCCTGTGATTTACATTACATTCTCACCAAGAGAACATTAAAAAATTCTGGATAAACTTAACTGTACGAATTTACCAGACATGTCGTCAAATCTCTCGGGAGCACTCAAAGCATTGGGTCGTGACACTTTGATCTTTACAGAGTTTCCCCTCTTGAATCAATTGGTAATTATAAGCTTAACACCTATCCAAATGCCGAGATATATCTGTCTGCGTGAGCGCCGCCAATGACGTCACGGACGACAGAAGAGACAACTGCTAGACTCGCATGACGTGAATGATCATAAATAACTACGTTGGGGCAAATCAAAACTTAATTAAAATCTAACACATGTCGCCCACACGACTTTTAATGCTTATTTAAAAAATCGTTTTTAAATCATAAAAATACGGTATTGTGTGTTCCTTCAAAGGTGTGAATGCCAATGGTCCTTATGTTACGAGAGTCGGTGCCCATCTTATTTCGGGCGGTTCCATTTGAACTGAAGCTAGCTATCTTTGAAAACTTACCGTTAAACCAAATTCTGAGAAAGAGAACTGGTGTCCGGAAAGAGTATATCGTCCTGATTTCTGTTATTCAGATTGAGCAAATTGGTTGTGACATTTCCAAACAGACCAATATGTTATTTTACTATATTTTCCCGACTCAAAAATGCCCTTGCTATATTTATTTTATTCTCAGTAAAGTAAATCACTCGTTATCTAACTCAATTCAGAAAAATTAAATACCCAAACAGGGTTTGTAGAAAGCTGTGAAACGAAAACATTATTGACAAAGACTAAAACATCATTACACATCCATCAGAAATTATCACCATTGTAGTTAGAAATTTAGCTCTCTACATAAATCATTAATAAATATATATCTGGTGAGGTGAGGTGAGGTGAATTGGGGTTTAAAGCCGCTTTGAAGAGTACTTCACTTATATCACGACTGCTAGTATTATGGCAGGGAGAAGGTCCGCACCACCATTGAGGCTATGCATTGCGATGAAACCTGCGAGCATCGGCTGGAACTAGCAAACGATGATGCAAGGGAAACACTGTACTGCATCACTGTAACCTTTTCCATAATCATAACTCGTGCTTTATGATTTTATTAGTACAAATGATATGACGATAGGTTTGTAGGAGTGCATTCGCTGTAGATTATCTTGAATGTTAATAAGAGGATTATTGTTTTCGAAAATTGAGAACAAAAAAGAGATTTTCAATATTTATTTGAAAACTTTTATTATGTAGTGTCGATTCTGTCAGTGCGTTTACACCTCGGATTCTATCAACACTGTGATTCCATCTGCCTATCAGTTGTCGATGTAGCGAGACATCCGTGTATCACTCATTAGCCTTATTCGCCGCTAATATTTCTCACATACAATAATCCATTTTGTCCCTGACAACTTTGCAGAATGGTATAGAAAAATGTCATTACCACCTAATGTGTTGCGTATACAATAATTATCACTTGATGGACATCTCTGCTCTATACTGTACATATTGACCAAGAAGGATACACATCATTTGCATTGTCAGGGAATACAAGTTAATTGCATTGACGATCCTAGTTTAGTCGATAACGAGACCTTTACGTTTGATTCTATTTGTGCAGAATGAAATCAAGAGACGCCCTACTAGATGTACACAGATTTGTTCTCACGCATATTTGGTTATAAAATTAATGGATTTAGTTCGATTTTCGAGATCAATTGCTCTTGTAAAATCACGAGAACAACGAATATTGTTTTATCAATTGTAGCTGTGGTATTCTGCGTTTGAATTTCGAGTAAATGACTTGAAAATAGTGTGAGAAATAAGATATGTTCAATACATGCTCAGTACATCTTTAGATGAGATCGCATGCTAATCTGTGTGGAAATTCCAATTTGACTTCGTTCGATATTCGTGTCTGAATGACAAAAAGCAAAAAAATGACAAAATCATCTCAACAACTGCATCTGGTAGAAATAAATACATTTGAATCACCAGGAAATAAATGTACATTGAAAATAGTTATTCGAGGAATGTGAATTGATCCAAAAATGCATTTTCAATCTTGTTATCTCTTCAGTTATGTTCCCATGCATAAATTGGTAAACATTTTTTTATATATTGATATTCAAGCTCGGTTGTCAATGCAAAAAGTTAAAAAGAATGAAGTCGTGTAATAAAGCTCTGAGAAATGTGCATTTGGATCTCAAGCACATAAATGGAAAATGATTTGAGGAATGAGAATCGTTCGACCCATGCTACATTGATCTTATGGTCTCTTTACATTTTCTTATCATGCATATTTGCATTCTTCGTTTGTCTTGCGTTCAAGATTAATCGTCCCTGAAAAAGAGTTGAGAACGATAATATCTTTCCTTTTTAGAATTTACATTTTGTTTATGATTACAAAAATCAGGAAAAGTTGAGGAAATGGTAATTTTTAATCCACTATTTTATCACTGCTAAATTGTCTTCAGATCTGCTTGATGCATTTGAGCTTCTTATGTTCGTTCGATATCCAAGATTGATCACCAGTGCGGATGACTTGGACACACTGCATATCTGTAATCCCAAGCGCCTGAGAACGATCGTATTGGATTAAAAAATATATGCATTCAGATATTTGGCATAATGTTTGTTCAAAGTATTCTAATTTAATCTACAGTGCCATTTCACTTTGAGTAGTGTCTCCTATTTTCCTGTCCAAAGGTTTTAGGTATTTAGATATATTAAACTTGATATGTTATGTATAGAGATTATTACTCGAGTAAACGTGTCGTATGACTTTTTATGTCGTCACATGCGACGAAATACGGTAACTCGGCAGGTAACCGTGAAGTGTGCACATGGGCTAATATTGAAATTTATTACTCGCCCGTGTTAGATACTGCAGTGTAATGTTTATACGGCGATATTAAACTAGCGTAATACCGCTGTACGTATGACGTCATAATATTGTGTGGCTGTGAAGTCACAATGTTAGCACCGCCGTCACAGTGGCGGCTATGTCGCGGAAATGTTTCGTTCAGTACACTTTCGGCAATCATGCTTGATTATTGAGGTCAAGTAATAAACAGAATACTAAAGTTTAATTTGATACTATTTTTATTAAACTCGTTAATGTTTCGGTATCAAACTCGCTTTCGCTCGTTTAAATTTTTAATCATTAACTCATTTGATAAAGATAGTATTAAATGGGGGGTCGTTAAGTATCCTCTATGTGTCAACACTTATGATTAACTTGATGTGGGTGACAGCATACAGAAATACTTATTATCATTTTATTAATTAACCTTGCTCTATCTAACTTTCACCATCGTAAAGAGTTTATTTTCATAAAATGGAACTTTTTAATAAGATTGTTGAACTGATAGAACTGATGAGAGTTCCTGTGCCTGCGTATGCTCAGAGTTGTACTGGCCCAGTTTATTTCGCATTAGCCCTGTTTTCCTGTATTGGCCCTGTTTTCCTGTATTGGTCTAGTTTTCCTGTATTGGTCCAGTTTTCCCGTATTGGCCCACTTGACGAATCATATGTTCTAGGCCGTAATAATTTGTGCCATACAATTTATAGTTAATTAATAATCTACAATGTTTACGGTATCTGTGACAAGTAAATGGTTAGATAATTATTCATCTTGAGTATTTTGGATGATTATTCTCTACCTTAGAACTCTGGAATATATGAAGAATGGCTTAATCAATAAAGCGTTTCCTATAATTGGATAGTCTTACGTGAGCTATAAGCGAAGTTCAGTTGCATAATAGTGGTCTACATCCTGTCATACAGACGTCCTTATTGTACCGTCCAAGACGTATCTGTCCTTTAGCCTTGGGTGAAACGCTAACACACTTTCCCTTATGACGTCAACTCGTCTAAATCTGTCCCATCAGTAATTGATTAAAATCTAGGAAAAGCTTTCTTGGACAAAGATCGGCTATTTTGGGTTGTTTTGTAAGTTTGTGTATACACGTTGCTTTTGTTGGTCAGAATTCATCTGGAAGCAAATGCAGAATTTCCGAGATAGTTTCCTCAATTTGCGGACTGGGTAGTGAAAACAAGCTTTCATCTCATTTCACGATTGAAGTATGCAAACTGAGACGACTCTTTGAACAGCTTTCAAGGCTTGACTTCATCTACCTCTTAGTGAATAGTAGACGAGTTTTCCCCCAGAGTTAGGTTATCTGGATTTTGTAACATTATTTTAAGTTGAAGGAGATGTTTTCAGCAGGATAAACGTGAACAATATTATCTTAGAAAATTGTTTGTTTGGAATTTATTAATGTGCATGTAATATCCATAGTGTAAAAAGTGTTGCACCCCTTAATTTAATAGCGTATGATAGTTTCGGTGATTGTGGAAGATAACAGTATAATCACATGAAACTTAATGATGGAGAGATTGAAAAGCATTCTATTGACTATACATTAGACTGTAAATGGCCACTCTCTGACCCCATGGTATATCAAAATTTTGCTCTCAATTATGGGTTCTATTGGTGCCAAAAGACAACAATTTAAGTATGGTCATAAATCAAATTTTAATTACGAAACTATAACTGGGATTGGTTTAAAGGATCATTCAGGGACTTGAGATACAAAAACAGTGTCAGTCAGTATCGCGAACTTCCACTTCTATGTCAGCTTGAAGTCTCATCGCCTCATACCCCTCACCAGACGTCAAAATCGCTCTTGTGGCAATTGCAGCCACTCCTCGTGTAGTGCCACTTTCATTTCATGCAAGTTCTGAGAAGGAGGATCCCTGCGTTGTACCAGTCATCCAAAAATGTCTCAAACATGCCCAAGCCGATTAAGATTCAGACTCATTGCAGGCCACAGGAGGTGTGTCAGGGCATTGTTCTGGAATTCCTGCTTCACAGCTCGTGAACTATAGGATCTAGCATTATCGTCCATTAATAAAGGACTTGTTGCATGTGCATGGTTGTCGAAATGGGACACGATAACAAGTTCAAGGTCTTCCTGGATGTAGCGATTTCGTGTCAAGTTACCTCTCTAACGAAGGTGATACGTGGTCTGTCTGATGGTGTGCGATTCTTCACGTCATTAGATCGTGCATGTTTTCTGGCTAAACGACTCATGGTAGAGAAATTACGTGCAGTTCTTCTTGCAATTTCCTTAAAGAAAGACCCGCTCTGAGATAATCTGCCACTTGACAGCCTCTGACATTCTAGCACCCGACATTCTGGGTTACAATGGCTTAAACGGCTTGTATCAACGTTTTCATAACCCAAATTGATCACACACCCATACTGCAAATTTCGGAAATCGGCGAGAGCAAAGTGCACAAATAGTTTGTCGCGGTCGGATGAAGAATATCCCTACAAAAACATGATAAAATCAAACCTACTACATAGCAGATTCATAGGTACAAACAACATCAACGGGGGTTGGTATGTTCCGAAATAACTCATCTTTTATTTGGGAAGTGCAACATCTTTTTAATAAGTACCTTTCAAATGTCCCGATAGACTTACTGGTTAATCACTGGTGTGTTTCGACCTTGGTTTGTGTATGATGTGTTTTGTACAGCTTTTCAGTTAATTCGAATGTATTTATCTACATTAAAAATAAAGAGTAATTATGATAGAAATAAGTATTCACATTTATTAATTCATTGCATTGGGTGGGAAGTGTTTATATCAGAATACCTTGATGTCAAATTTGGATTTAAAGTATAACTTATATGTAGATAATCAGATACCTAGCATCCTGTGAGAAGCATTTGGTGAAATTCACTATTCACTTCCAGTAAAAAAACTTAAGAAACTTCACCATACGAAATACGAGATATTTTAACCCAAGAGTGATCGACTAACAAAGTTAAATCATGTCTTCACAAGCAAACTAAACTAAACTTTAAACAATATTTGTTCATGTTTCCGAAAACTACGTTTCTTAAAAAATCAGCGTATGGGAATCGCCTTCACTAGACGAGATAGAAGAGTCAAAATTTGGCTTCTTTTTTTTTGTTGGCTTCTACATTTAGGACGCGTTTACAAATAAGTCAAGAATAAATTACATGTGTCGATTACATTTTCTATCAACTATATGTCTACATTTCGTAAATGTTTAACTAAAGTGCTAAACACTCTGTCAGTTTGAAAAAGCGATATTAACATCTCAAGTATACTTGATCAAAGATGAAAATAAAAGTATGTTACTCTGATGTATGTGATATATGATATGATATTTGTGTGACTCTTTAAAATACATGTGTGTATCATAAACATTCAAAGTCTTTATTCTCTGGTCGCAGTGTTTTGTTTTTGACTCTCTTGAAAATGTGCTGACGTTTCTTTTGATCCTCAGTATATGAGACGTTGAACAATAACACTGCAATTCACGCGAGTTACAAGAGGTATACCATACCAGTATTCTGCTACTGTTGACCTGTACATGAATAAGTGCAACTCAACAGCATATGCAGATCGGTGCATTGCGTGCAGAACGGTTTGAAGGAGAATTCTGCAGGAATTCAGAATGGATTCCATTCCCGGATTGCACTTATGGTAATTATATTTAGATTGTATGGTTATGTAAGAAATCTTCATATTTTGCGATTCATTTGTCAGGTCTTAGCCATTTAATGAAATTATCGAGGGCTTTTCCATTCACTACGTCATTTAAGCAATAATGTTATTTTAAACACGGATTTATCACGGACGCGGCCTCCATAACATTACCACGTTTCTGATTGAAAACATGTTTTGCATTTCTTATAAAGGATAACTTGTTAATAGCATTGTAATGAAATGGGATTGAAAAGTTTTTAGATTTGGAGTCTTCTTTCTGCAATGCGTGACCATCATCATACACCGAAGTAAGTGTTCAATCCATTGCCCATGATCATGATTAAAAGAGGCTCTTTTAAAAAGTTACTATCATTTTTGGCCAAAATATAATGCTTAAGATATTTCCGTATAGATATGATAATTAATACTTTCCAGCAAAAGAAATGCACTTTCAGATGATAATGCAATATACTGTCTACGAAAAATTTATTGAGGAAAATAATCAAAATGTATATGTAACACTTTAAACTATAAAACTATCGGATTAACTAGCCCAGATTCCTTGAGAATGCACTCGATCGAAGGCTTAAAAAATATGAGCGTTATTAACGCCGTTGCATGCTTGGATAAAAAATCTGCTCATGGCTTGTCTTGCAGGCGTTTGGGAAATAAATCAAAATTCAGCGCGTAACCATGACCACCATTCGGGGATGTGTGGATTTGGACTTAGTCCGATTTCTTCATTCAGATAATTTCGGCCACTTAGGACCTAAGGTTCATTATTGCCACCGATTTCAATGCACACAGGATGGCCTATCAGTTTGGGCAAAGGTAAATTTAAATTTGTACTTTTTGGAGTCATTAAAAATGTGTGAGCTCACGTAATCTACCTTCTGTTTGTCGTTGTTACTGCATACCTTGAATCCAATAACAACATTAGAAGTGGAAATGGCCGTCTGGTGACGTACATGGATAAGTTCAGGAGGCACCACACGATCACGCTTTGCTAACATCGCGATTGGTATACCACAGCGGAGACCATCGGCAAGACTGCCAATCGTCACTTCTAATTATTTGGAGGGCACACCTGAACTGTCTAGCTACTGGGGCTCGTGCTACATCAATAACAATCACACCTATTGCTTAGTTTCTTTCATTTCGGCACAGCTGGTTCCTGTCGCGGGCTGTACTTCGGATTACTGTTTGTCTTGACCGAATGCTTAAAGGGTTTGCAAAAATTGCAAAGAATCATTATCCTCATTTGATGAATTCGAATAGGAAAATGATTGCGAACGCTTATCCACCACTGAAGCGCTCATTTAGGAAAACAATCAAATGTGAAGTGTCAATCCTTCAACTCATCATAATTGTAAAGGTGTCAACACATGCGTTATGCAATTATTAATAATTGATTTATACACTATATTGCATTAACGTGTCGACAACAATAAAGTCATGAAATTGCCATGATACCAATCATGCGAAGTTTAATGCGAAATGGTAAACTTTGGAACGTAAGGACATCCTTCAGTTTCGCTCGCTCCTTCATTGCCCAGTCATTATTAGCAGTCATATTTTTCGAAATGTGATGTTAAGTTCATTTGTTTTGGAACAATACTACCACTTGACCCAATACCTTATCTTTGTTTGATGGTTTTCGTGCTTCAAATACGCCGAGAGTACTGCCAGCCGGAGCTTACATGCTCCTGGTAGGAGCACCCAAACTGGACATGTAAAAGCCAGAAAAAATTTGAGTCGTTCTAGAGCATGTTTTCTGTTTCTCACTATGCCTTCTTTCCGTCTTTACCTTCATCGATAATATCCCTTTCTCCCTGATCTGTCCAGTTTGTGTTGGATATTTTCATCCACATGTTTAATAACTGAGATATTGTTCAAAACACGTGAAACCCCAACTGACTCACTTATTAAAAAGCAATAGTTTGGGTGTAAGCTAGTTTCCTTCCGAGTAATTCACCATTCTTTGAAGTAATGAGTCAAATGGAACAGTCGGATTCTGCCATTGATCAGGTTTCATCAAATACCCTTAATATTTCGCTAGGTCAGCAGCTCCAAGCGGAGTGGATACCTTACACATCTCTTTACAAATTAAAACCCGAAGATGCAATAATGAATTCATTTCCCATGGGTCGCGGTCAAATTAATGTTGTTGATAATGATCCCATATCATCTTGATAATGACAAATAGCACGACTAACACGGGAATACCTATCAGCCCTACACGGGAACAGTGGACACAGGAAATTGAATTGGTATTTTGTGTGCGACGTAAACGACCCGTTCTATCCAAGTCTGTTTTCCGATTGGTCTCAAACGACCATGACTATCCCAGTCTGTTTTCTGATTGGTCTCACACAGCTCCCAACCCGGCCAAGTCAGTGCGAGGAGTTTCCGACTGAAACCGATGGCGAAAATTGGCCTGGCCTCTGTCTTAATTTCCTCCGTCTTCCAAGCCAATCAATAGTTGATTTCCTGCAAGGACCAGGTGTGGAGGGGGTGATATGGACACGAGTAGCCCCGGCTCAGCAGGTGCTTGGATAACGAGATCAATCCCAAATTAAATATACATATGTAATATATCCTCTTATTCTATTTGAACTTGGCCATTATTGTGTCTTGACCTTTGATATACCGCAAGTTATTTCAAAAGGTCATTTTACTTATAGTAAAGACTTTCAGGGAAGGTTTGTCAGATGTTCCTTGTTACGCTAAGGTAAGATGACATACTTTTACTCACCCGTTTCTTAATACTTGAATTAAAATTTTTATACACACTTTTGCTTATTAAATATATAATGCATCATGTGTCAACATAGTGTAACACTCAGGTAAGAGAACTTACAAATACTCACTCATCTTTTAATATATAAATTGAAATCTTCTATAATTCTTTGCTTATTTGATTAAATATTCATCCAAACGTGTTTAAATATTGCTCACGTCATGTGTGTCGCAGTTGCATGTTGAGAACCGTTTCTTAATTATGCGTGTGAGCAATTAAAATTGATTTCTTTGAACCGCCTATTGTTTATTTTAATGACTTGTAAAGTTACTATCTAAATAATTAGATTTGTTCTTTTAAGTGACTGTTACGGCGGGGATAGTGATTGACAGATTTATATTACTTGGGACTGTAGTTTGGGGCGTATTGTAATAGTTCAGGATTCGAATAAGTTTTATGATTATTGCCAACGCTTTGTCTTCTGGGTCTTTGTAAAAAGAGAATTTTTCAGCATTTACCTGCAACGAAGAAATAGTGTTGTACGAATGAATCAGAATGCATTCATACATATATGTTTACTTGTGACGATAATAAGTATGTTGCTGCAAAGAAGCGCTATTGATGAAGTGATGACTCCAATGGTTCAGTGCAATGTGGACAAGGCGTGCCTTGGAATTCAGGTGGAACTTGAAGAACCAGTTTTTAAGCTTTCTGAGGTGTAAGGAAAACTTATACTACACTTTTGTCTCTTAATGGTCGCCATTGCAACGAGACACAACTATTGTTGCAAATGCAAAATGATTCGTTCATAGGGCCGAGGAGCCAGAGAAGGCTGGCATCTTGTTCTCGTACTTGATTAAGGATAATCTGGAGCTTGATTGTTCACACATTTGACAGAATTATATTTTCGGTTCTGAATGATATCAACAGTCATTGCAGTCTCACCATACCTAATGACTTGGATGTATTCATGTCGAAATTTTCGTGAAACGACTTTATCAGCTCTGACTCACTATATCGCTTTTGGAAATTCATCTTGACTACGAGACTCTATCAGATTCCATCTCGGAAAGTTGAAAATAAGTTTTTTTAACATATCATTGCATGATCCATTGGTTTCATTTTTTGTCTGACCATGTGAAAGTCAAGATTCTTTTGACTACAAACCGTTTTGACATGAAAATCAAGTGTAACCATTCTATGAATTCGATTCGAGGAGTAATTGCGTAAACATCTTTCTTGAGGGATTGCACCGCACAGCTGTCGTCTCTTTAATTTTTCTGGGATTCGTTATATCATATTTTGATTGGATTTTTATAACGATAAACATTATTTTCCATTGAGAACAAATCTCATTTCGTTAATGTCCTAAAAAGTAAATGCCTCGCCCTTACAATAACACGTAAAGATCTTGATGACGTTTTACACCATTTGGGGATCGCCGCTAATGGCTAAAATATTAACATTAACATTTAAAGAATAACTTACCATTTTGGGAACACATTGTTTGAAACATATTTTCCACGTTCAAGAAAAGGAATAAGCAAGAGGATTCACACATAGAGAAGCCGTCTCAATATATTCACAGAATGATTTAAAAAAGCAGGCTTTTGTAAAATATATGTTGGTTTAGTTTAAGAGAGTACAATTTTAGAAGATTTTATTTGTGAAAAACATAAATATACACGTTACTGTTACGTGTATCATTTGGCTAAATTTGCTCTTTTAAGTAGGTGAGTTTCGTTTTTATAGACCATTATTCGTTCCGTATACATTTCATCCGTGTATTTACTACTGCGGTTTCTTTACGGCAGATAATGGTATCGATGTTTATAAGGTGTAAATATTTACTGTTCCTGTTACGGATATGTGTTCTCCGACCGCCTGTTAATACAAGTGAATCATCGCAAGTCCTGACCTTTATGGGAACAAACGCTACCATTGGCAGGACTAACAATCTTCCTTGTTCCGCCAACACCTAACACCTATTGGAGTAAGTGAAAAAAATAAGTGTCTTTGCCAGACCCATGTGTATGCTTATGATAACATGCTTCTAATGATGGTGATGGTGAGGATCATGACTGTTCAGCGGCTCGAAAAGAATACGTTTCACAATACCAAACGTATTAATGAGTTTTTAATGATAGGTATTGTGTTAAATCATAGGAAACTTAACAGCCAAAACTGATTCTCGAGTAACTCAACCTAGATAGTGCTCTGAAAGCTCTGATACTACCACTATTACAGTAAGAAACCTTTGGCGATGTTGAAATAAGCATATTTACCTGCATCAAATAATGTGATGCATCTTCTTCATGCAATTCAAATCAAGAAAAACTATGATATTATTTTTCTCTCGTAATGAGGTTTGACTAGACAATCACACAAAATAGAGTGTCATCTTTACAGACTGAGTCACCGTATCTGGATCTTTACAGGTTGAGTCACTGTATCTGGATCTTTACAGACTGAGTCACTGTATCTGGATCTTTACAGACTGAGTCACTGTATCTGGATCATTACAGACTGAGTCACTGTATCTGGATCATTACAGACTGAGTCACTGTATCTGGATCATTACAGGTTGAGTCACTGTATCTGGATCTTTACAGGTTGAGTCACTGTATCTGGATCTTTACAGGTTGAGTCACTGTATCTGGATCTTTACAGGTTGAGTCACTGTATCTGGATCTTTACAGGTTGAGTCACCGTATCTGGATCTTTACAGGTTGAGTCACCGTATCTGGATCTTTACAGGTTGAGTCACTGTATCTGGATCTTTACAGACTGAGTCACCGTATCTGGATCTTTACAGTTTGAGTCACTGTATCTGGATCTTTACAGGTTGAGTCACCGTATCTGGATCTTTACAGGTTGAGTCACTGTATCTGGATCTTTACAGACTGAGTCACTGTATCTGGATCTTTACAGACTGAGTCACCGTATCTGGATCTTTACAGGTTGAGTCACTGTATCTGGATCTTTACAGGTTGAGTCACCGTATCTGGATCTTTACAGACTGAGTCACTGTATCTGGATCTTTACAGGTTGAGTCACTGTATCTGGATCTTTACAGACTGAGTCACTGTATCTGGATCTTTACAGACTGAGTCACTGTATCTGGATCATTACAGACTGAGTCACTGTATCTGGATCATTACAGACTGAGTCACTGTATCTGGATCATTACAGGTTGAGTCACTGTATCTGGATCTTTACAGGTTGAGTCACTGTATCTGGATCTTTACAGGTTGAGTCACTGTATCTGGATCTTTACAGGTTGAGTCACTGTATCTGGATCTTTACAGGTTGAGTCACCGTATCTGGATCTTTACAGGTTGAGTCACCGTATCTGGATCTTTACAGGTTGAGTCACTGTATCTGGATCTTTACAGACTGAGTCACCGTATCTGGATCTTTACAGTTTGAGTCACTGTATCTGGATCTTTACAGGTTGAGTCACCGTATCTGGATCTTTACAGGTTGAGTCACTGTATCTGGATCTTTACAGACTGAGTCACTGTATCTGGATCTTTACAGACTGAGTCACCGTATCTGGATCTTTACAGGTTGAGTCACTGTATCTGGATCTTTACAGGTTGAGTCACCGTATCTGGATCTTTACAGGTTGAGTCACCGTATCTGGATCTTTACAGACTGAGTCACTGTATCTGGATCATTACAGACTGAGTCACTGTATCTGGATCTTTACAGACTGAGTCACTGTATCTGGATCATTACAGACTGAGTCACTGTATCTGGATCATTACAGACTGAGTCACTGTATCTGGATCATTACAGGTTGAGTCACTGTATCTGGATCTTTACAGGTTGAGTCACTGTATCTGGATCTTTACAGGTTGAGTCACTGTATCTGGATCTTTACAGGTTGAGTCACCGTATCTGGATCTTTACAGGTTGAGTCACCGTATCTGGATCTTTACAGGTTGAGTCACTGTATCTGGATCTTTACAGACTGAGTCACCGTATCTGGATCTTTACAGTTTGAGTCACTGTATCTGGATCTTTACAGGTTGAGTCACCGTATCTGGATCTTTACAGGTTGAGTCACCGTATCTGGATCTTTACAGTTTGAGTCACCGTATCTGGATCTTTACAGGTTGAGTCACTGTATCTGGATCTTTACAGGTTGAGTCATCGTATCTGGATCTTTACAGGTTGAGTCATCGTATCTGGATCTTTACAGACTGAGTCACTGTATCTGGATCTTTACAGACTGAGTCACTGTATCTGGATCTTTACAGACTGAGTCACTCTATCTGGATCTTTACAGGTTGAGTCACTCTATCTGGATCTTTACAGGTTGAGTCACTCTATCTGGATCTTTACAGGTTGAGTCACTCTATCTGGATCTTTACAGGCTGAGTCACTCTATCTGGATCTTTACAGGCTGAGTTACTGTATCTGGATCTTTACAGGTTGAGTCACTGTATCTGGATCTTTACAGGCTGAGTCACTGTATCTGGATCTTTACAGGCTGAGTCACTGTATGTGCATCTTTACAGATTGAGTCACTGTATCTGGATCTTTACAGGTTGAGTCACTGTATCTGGATCTTTACAGACTGAGTCACTGTATGTGCATCTTTACAGACTCGGCTAACGTGACTGCTTCATGTATGAAGTATGCAATGATGCAACTTTGACGATCTCCAACACCTAGACTTCATAGGTTAATGTTCATAAAATACGCTTTTGCTATAGTTCTCTGTAGCGTTATGATGAGTCTATTTGAAAAGTGTCATTGCTACAATCATCAAATTTCAAAATATACTGTCACCACCTATAGACGTATTAGACTTTTTCAGAGAATTCCTATAGAAATAAAACGAAAACATGACTTACCGATGTTACTATAGGTTTATATTCCGCTTTGATGGTTTTCGAGCGATGCAGATTTCCTACCACATGTGATCTTTTCGACTGGTGTTTTCTCACCTTGACGAGTAACCAATCAACACACCTGTATGCACGCTATCACCTGGTCAAGTATTTTACCATAGTTATCTCAGGTTGGTTTTTCCCCTTGGTCGCCTATGTAGAAGGGCAAGTATTTACAGCTGTCTTCACGTGTTTTTATACGAAGGGTTTAAAATTGGTATCACAATATTGGAGCATCGAAAATCGCGAAATATTCATAAATGAATTCGCTTAGATTTATAACTTGTTTGCGACAGTAAAGATTTCAGTGCACTGTGTGTATGTTCAACCTACAATAACCAACTCTCCGTTCTTCTATTTGGTCTCTTTATAATGTGTAGTAAACTGATCCTTGTAAGAACTTCAATTTACATGGCCATGTCATAAAGCAAAGCGCCTCTTTCTTACTAGGAGTGCACAGTCCTAGCTCCCTTCCATACCTCAGTCACCTGAATATCCGTACAAATGTTTCCATTTTTTAATAACCTGTTTGTTCTATTCTTGTCATACATCCATTCAGTGCCCTGATATATTTGACATTAAAACATGCATGGTTTATAATAAGATGAACATTACAGTTGGTTTGTTCACTGATGCACTGATGTTCAATAATAGTAAAATATAGTAAGTTTATCCTCCTAGTTGAAGACTCAGACAAGGATTTCATCATTTATGATAACAGCCTAATGGTTCTGCATTTCGTCAGTCATGTCACGTCAGTCATGTCACGTCATGTCACGTCAGTCATGTCACGCATGCGTATAATGAGAGGATATATTGGAGAAGCCAAAAACAGCAGTTTAGATTCTATTTTTCGCGAAGACAGTGTTTGATAACGTGCTATCGCACAACTGAAAAATTTCCATTATGAAGAATTTTAATAAGATAATGACTTAGACTTTCCAAAGTACAAAACTGGTTTTGTCAATGTAAATTAAAGTTTTAGTGTGTCATTGTTTAGGAGATTGGTTCATTTATCAGACTTACTCTATCTCAAGCTTCTAACGGTTTTCAAAGTTTCAAGAGAGTCATATAATAACTTTCATTGGCCTATGAGAGTATTGTAGGGTCTCTATGTATACATTAAAAAGTGATTTTGAATAATGATGATACTATAAGAGAAGTAGCAAAACGTTTGAGGCGAGGCGAGATGAGTAGAGGTGAGTAGAGGCGGGGTAAGGTGAGGCGAGGTGATTTTGGGGTTTAAAGCGGCTTTCAAGAGTATTTAACTTATATCTCAAAGCACTGCACAATCAACCAACTATTAGTTTCAAACTTTGCTTTCTGAAGAAACAGTGGCTTACCATTGAACACTGATTCAGCTTTTAACATGGCTCGCTCTCATACACTCCACTTCCCATACACTCCACTTCCCATAGTGGCCAATGAAGCTCTAGATACAGACCCTTCATCAGGTCATTTCTCTTTTAAAAAAGCAATGAAAATTTATATAAAGGTTTTACCCTCGCGTTTCATAAAGCTGACATATATCTTTGGGGAGATGAATGACTTTATGATTGTGTCATGGTTTCAGCTTTGTTTCCATGGAAACAACAAAAATTGAGACCATGGTTGATATTTGAACTTGATATGTAAAAGCTAACATGAATAGTTTGGGAGGCATGTTAATAGAGTCAGGGAGCATTTTATTTAATGGAAAATTCGTATAGATATGCAAATTGGGGACAAACATACAAAAGGCACATCTACACACCGAATAGGGATTAAACGTGTCAATTCCTTAACATTCCAACAAAATTCCAAAGGAAAACTGATAAAATGTGCATTACTCATTGAAAATACACGGTTTGAAACATGCAAAAGGCATATCTGTACTTCATAGTTATTAAATGTGTGAAATTTCTTTATATTCCAACAAATAGGGTGCGAAATATGAGAGGGAAAATGTTTGACGAAAAAAATATAAAAAGTTGCATTTATAATGCAAAACATAGAGTAAAATATGCAAAAGAAACATCCACAGAACATAGTGACTCCAATTGTCAAGTTTTCAATAGTATGCGTTCGAACGGACGGACAGTCGGTCGGACGGACATGCTTACTATTATAGTCGGGTATAATAACCATTTTAGTAAAGCGAAACGAAACGTTGGAATCGGTAACATTGACCAGAAATGAATTCTAGACTATGAATCTAATCGGTAATGGTTATTACAGAGTTCTTAAATCAGAAGTTTTGCAAACCATATTGAATGAACACCCTGGCCTCCTCCGATTTAGAAATTAAAAAGTGCACAATCTGACAATAAGAATACACGCAAGTCATCTTTGCTTGATCAAATCGATGCTCTTTTCATGGACAACTAAGGATTGAAAGCTGCAGTATCTTGTGTCTTCCAAATGGTTGTTCGTTATTGTGTCCCTTTCACAGGCCATATGCATTTCGATTAAAGCTTTCAAATCTGTATGCCTACAGATTTCACTGACTCGAACATTGATTTACAGATCAAAGTATTATCATATCTAATGGAGGCAATCTGCGTGAAAAACCTTCCGTGCAGGGATAATTCAATATTTGTTCCCTTTGCGCTTTATTTCTCTTCTTTGCAGCTAGATAAATGGAGCGGCTATCTTGACATTACGCCGATACGCCATTGCATTGCCTTTCTGAAAGGACATGATGTTTTTAATCGCTCCTGACAGCGCCATCAATCAATGCGCGGTGAGGAGCTCACAGAGCCCGCGAGATTTCACAAACACATCCTCTTGGGCTTGGTATATTGCTAATTTGCATCTCCAGCATGTTCAGTTCTGTTTATCGTCCAGGTAGGCATATGGTCCATGTTGAAGGGTTCTTCCTTATGTTCCTGAGGCATAAATTATTTTATGAATGTGTCTTACTTCCCAAGTCTCTCCGTTGAGTACATGTTAGGTTCCAAACACTGATGTGCTGCTCCTGTTAACGTTGCACAGAAATAACCCATGATTGAGATGTTTGTCTTCCCACTGATGGAGAAATACAGTTCCTTACAAATGAACTAGAATTGAGATTACCAATTTTTCTTACGAGGCGTAAACAAGTAGCCGTTACGGATATATTTAGGGACTTTATTCTTTTTGTACATAGAAACATACCTCTATATATGTTACCGACCTAGTATTTGACTATGTTCAGAACGACATATATTTGATTAAAAACACCTTTTTTAGTAGCTTTTAAAGAAGCAAGCAGACCAAACTTAAAATATAAATAGTATCACAAACATTATCTGCCCGAAACTGCCTTTTCGTATTTACAGAAAGGTCGTAATTAAACAAATATTTATTCACTCAACAAATTTCTTTACAGTTTTGAAACTTTATATCTCCCAACTGGTACTGAGAAATTTACTAATGTCGCGTAGTGCATTGACACAGGACCAGTAGAAAGTAGGTAAATGGAGGCATGGTTATCGATTGAAGTGCTGAAGGACTGATGTATCGTCATCAAGTACACTTCGCCATCAGGCATTGATTTCAGAAACAAAGACCAGAGGACAATGGATTCAATGTGTTGCCAGCAAGGTGCCCGTTACATCTTTACCTCATACACAATGTTTATCCTCGTGTTTACCTATTCTCGGATGCTGACAAAAGGTTAAGCATATCAGTCAAAGATATACCTTCTCTCAGGTAACACGTCTTTGATGATACCAGGTACTCGCTTTGTCTAACAGTAAACATACATTTCCTTCTTCCCTCTGTCTGGACACTATCATTTAGTTCAGATCCTCTGCCTACCATTGTTTCTCCTTTGAACTAGTTTGGAACCTTGGGGAATATGTGGTTAATACGTCTGACCAAATATTTCCATATTGACTGATGTTGCAAAACATATTTTAGTCTTTCTGATCAGAACTGTTCTTTAGTACTATACCTTAAGGTGTTTTTTCATTTTGTGTTTATTTGATGAAGGGACTAATGTTGTACTGGCAAATATTTACGTTACTGCCATGTTTGAGGTACTGTCTGACATGGAAGAACATCAGTTAATCACGACTTGTGTTTAATTGCCCGTCACGGTGGCACAATACCTCACCTTAGTCCGTCCTTTACTTAAGAGTGCATTCAAACTCCGAGCACTGCTCTTCACTTTCTTGTTATCTAAAGTCTGAATGCAGGCTGTGCAGCGTAATGAGAACGCCGGAGCCTGGAGCCAGTGAATTTTGTCGCGGTATGGAGCTTATGCATCACTATGCGTGTAACGAGTTTACAAAAGGGTTGCTTTGAGAAGAATTTCCCGTGATTGTAAGGTTTGGAATGTGTTTTAAACACCAATTTCACTTGTAGTGTTTTATTTATATTTTAAAGGTGCATAAGCTGCTTACAATAGGAATTCTTAATATTCAAAACCAAATCAAAATAAACGTTGAAAGTATATTTGCGAAGAAATATCAAAAACGTGAACAACCCTTAAAGAAAGATCTGTTTCCCAGCACACGGCCAGAAATACATTACAGATTCTGTTTTCGTTCCCATGCCTGTTAAGAAAATGCTTTTCTCAGCATAGTAGATGCTTACACATGTACACCAATATTCCAGCACATACATTTAAATGTCCAGTGGTTTATTTCCTTTTTATCCATATGAGGAATGCTTTTACTAGTAGTATATTTAGATAGCGTATTTAATGTTATTAAACATAAAACATTACCTAACTTATTCAACCCTCTGAACTGAATGTTGTAGACATTATGAACTTTTGAATGGTCTATCAATACTCGATATCGCCCGTCTTCTAATGTAGACTCGCATCTTTCACATATCGCCAATAAGTCAATTGACCATATTTCGAGGTTCATTGGGTCGTAAAGGAGACAGATTGAAATTGCGCCTTTTGCTTATTTCATTAGTTTATTTTCTATTTCACTTGAGTTAATTGAGAGAATATCGACAGAAGTATTCACATTCGTATTACTAACAAATCAAAGGGCTTTTGTATTCCTGTATGGTATGGAAAAATTAGAAAGAGTATGGTATTATTTTTAAAATTCTAGGTCATAGAGGCAAGACGCAAATGAGTCTAGTTATTATATGAAGATGAGTCCACAATGGCTCAAGACACCGAGAAGAGAGTTAGATTAGACATTTGAAGTTGAGATCCTCTTGATGGCTATGATCTTTGATAATACCAGGCATCATGTCAGATGGAGAAGTAGATTAGAAGCTTATTGGATGAGGATATTGGACACGTGGGTCAGAGCACCGATAGCGAGGCAGATCAAGGGTTATTCAAGATGAACTACCAACTTTTTACAAGACACACAAGCAGGGTCGGTTAACTTCGGATATCAATGCTACAGCGCATCATGTTTTTATTCACTGAATATTGATTTAGACGTAAGGATTTGAGGAACACGCCTTTTTGGAGAACAATTGGAGCAAGAGGTATAAAACATTGTAAAAGATTGAAATTGATACATACCCTGACAGGCAAAATAAAGTTTTAGATAGATAGATAGATAGATAGATAGATAGATACCGACTTAGTAATGTTTGATATGTCCTGATGTCATAATTTTGTAACTTCTGCAGGCCTTGATGTTTCGGTACATGGTGATACCCTTTTTAAGAATGTCAGTTTTAGATAGGATATCTAAATCCTCTGGGATACGGTGGCATAGAAGACAAGAAAGATTACTGACCATTGCTTGTAGTGGTGGAAAACAATAATACAAATACTTTTTAAACATTGAACTTATAGATTACTAATAACAATAAGTGATGAGTATATAATACTGTAAATTTCTTTATTGATTCCGTATGCATGGTGACTGTGCAGCCTTCGGATACTTTAGAATACTTTCACACCCACAAACTATAACACAGCGGTTGTCACAGCGTCATTATCAATATTGTAAATGATCATGGGGTTCAATTACGAACAACAAAATATTGTCCTGTGCATACAAACACTAGCCAAATGTGTCCGGCATATACAAAGTACGTATATGGACCAGAATTTGTCCATATCCGGCCCAGTCTGCCTTTGGCGCCCAGGGAGTGTTCACGAGCCCAGGTTCGATGAGATGTGGGCAGATGAAAACAGTGGCCATTGACGGAACCAATACACTTAACACATTACACTTGAACCACACCTACCAGTTTATAATGACTACCAATAGAAACTTAATCAATGTACATTAAGTCCGAACCGTCCATTCTGATAATGGCAGACTCAAACGTGTGTTCAAAACTGCAGGGCGACTTAGATTAGACTTTCTCTGGTTGGGAGCATTTGAAAGGCAAAACATATTTATTTTGTAAACTGCTTTGCAGCAAAATGACCTTACGTAAGATTAGTTGATAGAGTCGGGGGACAAACACAACTGCCTGGACCTCTTTATTGGAATAGTGTCAGGAAAGGAGCAGTAATTACTTTATGCTCAGACAATTTCGATTTGATGGTAAGCCGATTCCACAATCTTGCCTTAGACTAAGGCAAGTAGACAGCAGAAGCGTATATAACCCTTTGTTGGCTTTATATCCAGCAGAGATAATAGCAGAATTTTATCATTCCCTGAATGCCCTTCACTAATATAGCTTTTGTGAATTGAGTTAATGAAATATTTTGCCCATATGTTACTTCTCCAATGCTAGATATGATATGTCAAGGTGTGTTCGTTTTAAAGACAAACCTTATTCATGTGATTTCAGGAGATGGCGATGACGAAAATGTCATATCTGGATGAAGAGAGATGGAGGGAAGTGACGTAACAATTTGACTAGTCCTACATGGGTAAAGCAATGGATTGCGACACTCAAAACACAGCAACGACGGCGTGACCTTCACGTTAAGCACGTGTAGCACTCACTCAAAATGTTTGTGCCGCACGCGCGTGTCCGACTCACCGGCATGGGAGCCCCAGCCCGGCGGAAACGAGGGGCTAGACGGCGACGGAGAGCCGTTAGGCGGAAGCTAAAATTGAGAGAACATTTGCGCATGCCCTGTCTCTTGCCAACTTGTGCTTCCTGTTTACTTGGTCTCCTGGTGTTGTTGGGAGGGACTGGTATGTCCTTAGTTGGCTACCACCCTATGTTTGCAGAGCATCCTACACTGAATACGACAGTCACCACAACTGCAGACAGCGTGGCCCTACCGTACAATCTCTACCGAAATCCTGGAATAAAAACATTATCCTATATTGGACCTATCTTTATGGGCTGTGGGTTGTTCATGATGATAGTTGCCGGTGTTTTATACTGTGAAATAATCGATAAGTACGTGACTATTGAACAAGAGAAAACAATGTCATTACCCAAAGATGAACTTTACGATATAATAATCACTGAGCTGAGAAAGAATTATTTCCGTGGCATTGAAGTGCCTTTACCAGATCTAAATAAGGAACCGCAGAGGAATAACTCCATCAAACGAACGTTGTTCAAGGCCTTGAGTATCAGTACTCCTGCTTTGCTTCTCACACCAGAAATCACTCGTCGGTGGCAAAAAAGGAATAATATATTGGCTATGAAGTACAAGGAGGAGACTCCGGAGAAGATTAAGTTAAAATTGTTTCAAAGGCATGAATCATGGGTAAAGACGTCTTCACTGCCGAATATTCGACCAAAACATGGTCCAATAAAGCAGCAGTCGACGTGCGAGGAGGAAGAGTCAACGGAGGTTTCCAGTAGTTACTTAGAGACAAAACGCATCTCTCGTAGTTGTGGAAATGTGGTAGATATATTCCAAGATGCTGATGAACCTTCACATATCTCATCTTCCTGTTTCGATAACCCAGCGTACATTCCCGATATGGATAAAAATAAAGCAATTGCCTTAGTTAGGGAACATTGTAAGCGTCTTGTCACCGGAAGTAAATGCAGTGTACGCTGGGAGGACGAACGCGGAAGTGACGTCAATATCAGTGCACATCACCCACTTGCAACTAAGGAGGAATTACGTCTGTTTGATTCAGGGGAGGATGAAAAGAAATACTGTGTTGGGTCAATGTCCAGCTTAAAGGAAGTACAAAAGCACCCTCTCCAGTCGTCTTCAATTGAGTGCGAGGAATGTAACGGAGATTCAGATATTGAAGGAGGTAAGTCTAGATATGGAGGCGTGTCTGTGATAGTTCATAAAGCATCGGTACATCAGCCCGATGACCGTTGTGACAGCGCGCTTGTGCAAAGGACTTCAGGGACTACATGTGTAACAGAGAGTGATAAAAGTCCTTCACGTGGACAACTAGACGTGAAGAGGTCAGAGTTATTTCGCAGTAGTAGCGACGCCGGAAGTAGGGGGCGCTTGCGGCCGCCATTGTTACATAGTCGGCGGATATCCTTGCCGGAAGACGATAAAGACCCGTTTCCGTTACCCGAAGACTTGCTACAGCATGTGGATATGTCAAGGGTGACCTATCTGTGATTACCTGACGTCATCGAAGACATTTTCACATAATCAACACATATCAAAGAGTTTCTGTGATGAGATGCAGGTCTCCAACAGGCAGCAGGACAACCATCATACGTGTGTACATAGTTTGCCACTTCTATTCACTGCCACAGTTCTATGGCTTTACACTGCTTAGAGTAAGAATATCTTTTATAGTATTTTTCCACAGCGAGACTGAACACTATATAGTCGCCCTATTGCTTCTTATGTAATAGGTCATGCATAGTGCGATTTAAACTCCTTTTTTCACTTTTTAAACGATTCCAAAGTTCAATTCTTATATTTTTTTGTACGGTAGACAAGGGACTTTTTTACATAGACGTGTTAAGGAGGGTACCTTAGTTGTGATATTATTTTTATTTCAAACTCATCAAGACACTATTCGAAGGGATATGTTTCATATTGATTGTTTTCATCGTTTATAATCAGCAAAAGTGTAGTTTAAATGTAATTTGACTCCAATTCGGTCCCCAGTAACATATACCCGGCTTTATTCTGTTTTCAATACTTAACCCTTCGAGGATTGCATTCAGTATCATGGAATCTGAGATTAATTTACTTATTGGAAATTTTCTGTGCATCTGTTCGACGCGTATTTCCAAAAATAAAGATTAAAAAACTGAAAATTTGATTAAAGAACAAGTTCCATGGATTAACGACATCTTTAATGCAGGATTGCGATGTAACGGTTTAGATACGGTGTACATGCCCTTCAAAGAAGCCTTAGCTTTGATTCAAAATTATTTACGTTTCGGCGTTTTCTAGCCTCTGTCAATATTTGTAGACTTTGACCTTTGTTGGCTATCTGCTGTGGTCATGAACTGTTGGTCTGTTACTGTTATGCACAGATTCACGTCTCGTTATATGAATTACTGTTTTCGTGTACGTTGCGATGTAATGTTTCAATTACCTCTCTGTTTGAGTGAATTTTGCTCAGAATAATAACGCTCTTCCAATACTTGTAATAATTGTGTTAACTGTCGGATCTTGCGTGGTAATTATGTATTTAGAGTTGGTGAGTTTGAGAGATGTTTTATTTAGAAACCAGATCAAAATTGCCGTTTCACTTGTTTTAATTTTCACGTTGCTAAAAGAATATCAAACTGAATATAAAAACTAATATTTTAAACTTCCGTAAATCTGTCAGTGAAGTATCGTCGTTAACTTTTTATTGAATGGAAAATAATATACGCAGACATATATCCAAGGGCAGACAATCCAACTATATATAATGAATCAGATGGGTTGAATTTTGGTGTTCAATGGTACAGTAGATCCAATTTTAAAATGAGACAAAATGTTATTCACCGGATAAACGTTACTAATCCGACGACACCCCAATTTCCTGCTAGGATCTGTAAGGGCGTTCAAATAAAGAGGCGCCATTATATTACTTTGTCTCGAGGCAGATCAGATCAAAGAAAAGAGTTTGTATAAAATCAGAATAAATTGACAACAATGTTAGCAATGCTATTCCATTTCAGATACTGACAAATGTTCGATAATGGCCTTGCAGCAGATATGGAACTGTTATTGATTTTACAAATATTGAGATCATGTATGACATAATCTCAAGTATGTGTAATCGTACACTATTTCAACGGCAATGCAGCTCGTTTTTGGTAAAACAAATTTCTCAAAATTTTCCTTAATTAGTTTATGCCAAATTTGTTGAACACATTTGTTGATTAAAAGATTCTGTCTTGAAATTGGTGACACTTGTTTTCCTCACACCAGCAAACGTGCTACATTGCTTTTAAAGATTTATAAATATCTGTAGTTAGCAAAATATCTAAAGTATAATATTGTATTTTTTAAAAAAGAACAGCCGTTGTGAAAAGTTGGGTATGATATTTTATCTCTTACCTTAAGGTTATTGCAGCTTGTGCCGGGCGTTTATTTGAATCAAGGCTGCTGTGTCTAGGGTAGTAGACACGCAGCCTTATAAGAATATATTCCTGTAAACACAGACAGGTGTCTGTGAGGCGTTGACAAGTTGTCAGCGTACCTGTCTCCAAAGGTATATATGTATATATATGTATATAGTTTCTACTAGACCTGAAGTATATTTTGATAACACAGCCTGTTTTATAACGTTATATACACATTTCATACATTATCTAGAGATCACAGCTTGCGTTTGTAAAAATGTATTTTATTGTTTCACAATGTTTCTCGTATTTTTCTACCATCTGTTTTGATAAGAATTGGTTGTGTGTCGTTTTTTCAGATGTCCATTGATTCTAAAATCTTTTTGCATTGCTGATTTTGACACGTTGGTCAATGTTGATGAAATATCAAGCGCTCTTATTTTATCCCAACGCTTTTTTAAAATCAAGTTTGACACTAGAAAATGTTGTTTTCTTTTCAGACTTATGCTTCAGACGTATACATTTGAGCGTTTTTGCCTTTCACTGTACTTTGGTCAGTTTCAATATTGAATTGACGACAAATGCTTTAAGAAGTTTTCAAGTTTCAATTTAATTCAATTGCTAATAATTACCTCTGGTAATTTTATTACAAACATCTGTGTAGTGTGAAAGGTCCAACAACTATCTGAAACCTGTTTTATCCTATACGCAATATGCTTGTATGTGTGAATAACTGATAACTGAATTACGTTTGCCCCGCTGAGCAGCTACAATAATAATATAGTATGGCCAGAGTTCTAGGTGATCCTAGACTAATTCAGAGCAATATTCTAGTGCCAAATTAGACCGATAGATCTCCTTGGTAGACGTATATGCACCACGTGATGCCCCACTCCACATACCTCACCCGACCCACACCGTACCTCCCCACCCTGTGGTGCTGAACAAACGGGTGGAGATTTGCAATGCACCCACTACAATATGCACTAGTTTATCAACACTTCATAGTGATACGCACAAGGTAATAAGCGATGGCAGGTGTTCGAGGGACCAGCTATGTTACCTGTACTGTTTGATGTTTTGTCTTGTACCTACATGATAAGCTGATCCCTCGAACAAATTGTGGAGATTAGGATGTATGAGGATTTTGATAGGATGTATGGGTAAAGGATAGGGTTGACAGGAACCCAACTTTGAATAATAGCCGGAATATCAGTATTATCCCTTTGGTTTACTCAACTACCAAATGGTAGTTACACGTTACTTATATTGGGAACATATTAGATTACATTCAGTCGCCATTTTAGAATGAATTAACAAAGTCATAAAATGTGACTTGCTTATGTCAATTATTGTGAATTAATGACATAATGAATAAGCGAAAGATCCTAACTTCCCCTCGTTGCAACATATAAAAAGAAGTCTGGTAATTCCCTTATTATGTAATATTGTCCCAACTTTGATTGATCAACGGCGACTTCGGCGATTAAGAAACTACTGCTTGATAACCATTCGTGAGACGTTATGAATCAAGGGTCTTTCATTCTACAAGGTCTTCATACATCTTAGGAGCCCTAGCGCCAGTGAACTATGCAATCCAATCAAACCGTCCATCAGAAATATGTGTTACGTGTTACACTCTATATCACCATTGCAACGACGATAATAAATCATTTCCTTATCTCATCTATTGGTTTTGTTTTCATTTAGAAAATGTCAAAGTAGTTATTTTCCAAGGATAATATTGATCAATTCGTTCATCAGGAAAATAAATGCAGTGCTCTTTTCGAAACATATTTTCATTATCATGCAATTAGTACACGATAAATTGATTTATTGGTCTGTAATTTTCTGTTTGAAGTGTTGTCTAATGCATTATTGATGTCAATAAATCGATTCAGTTAATGATACAGATGAAAAAATAAAAGAATAAGTTTTTCAATATGTTACAATCAAATCGCATGAGGGTCATCGTTATTAGATTAATGAATTTGAAATGATTGAATTCATTGTTTCACATACCTATGTTCAACTTACGGATTTTTACAAATTTGATGGTATTAAAACAGAACTCCTCCTCAGGCTATTCGATGTTATAAGAATAACAAATTTTAATAAGTGTTGGTTCAAATGTATTATATCGCTTGTTGTTGATGTTGTTGATGATGGGTAAATTTACCTTGAACTTAAATAATATAGAATACAAAGATACAGGAGGGGGGCTCGGCTTACCATGTAGATATCATTATTAAATCCATTTTGAACTAACCGCAATCTCTCTGGGAGGTATCAAGACTCCCTATCATTTTGCTGCAGAGATATCCTAAAACATTGTAAGAACTGACGCATGTTTGCAGTTTCATCCACTTTAAAACAGAAATGTTTTCCTTTCTCTTTAATGCAAATTTATTTATTCAGAAACCTAATTTATTGAATTAAATCGTCTTTGTGAATGTCATTCGATAACTAAGTTTTTAAGAAATTCAAATCGACGACCCTGAGGGTTCTTATGCCGTTTCTTTTCGATAAGAATTTCCGTTCGCTCATCATGCTCCCCCGGTAGTAATTCCGCACTCCATTACACACCCATTAGAAACATGCCTTCACGTGGAACGTGCAACTCGTATTAGAAGAAAAGCAGCTTTCACTTTTTCAATGGATCGCTAATCTTCACCCCCATTTTATCAATATTAAATATTCAAAAGTGTTTTCAACCTGAAAGTCGAAATGTTTGAAGATTCTTCTTTCATGCTCGATGTATTTGCAGAAGAGTAGTGTGGAAACTGGGATGAATGGTTTACAAAATGTCATTTTCTAAAATGGAAATTTGGCATTCATTACACTAAAAATGTGATTAAGGGAATGAACATACAAATATGAAACGGTTTTCAGAATTTCGTATTGAAATGATATATTTTGATGCAAGGATAAACTTTTGTTACTTTGTGTTTAAATGAAGGAGGACTTAGATGAGGTTATTGTAACATTAGATTAAGGATGAAAACCTCATTTGTATTTTGTGTATGGACATAAAGATTGGACTTCCACATTTAAATAACATAAAGAACTCTGTAAATATCATGGATAATTTTTCACACGTTGGACGACACATTTAACTGCCTAGAACAGAAGAAGGTCCATATCGATAACGAAGCTAAAAGGGAGAAGAGCCTTGGCAAATCAATATTTCTAGAAACTTAAACAACCCACCTTCATCTTTGTTGTTTCATAGTTGTGAACATAAAACAGTGTCTGTGTCCCCCAGGTATTCAAATTCTACATTAGTTATTGCTTCTCACTTAAGTGAACTTTATTAAACTCATAATAGTTTACGGCTCTTTGAAGGTGAAACTTTACAAAGGGTACACAACTAGTGTACCACTAACACAACTTGAAGGGTTCAATCTTAAGTCACAATGCAATGGACATGTACATGTTTCCAATAATGAAGTTAGTTAGTTATCCGATTGAAATCTACATTTACTTGACAATAGTTTTACGACCGCCAAACGGACATCAGATATAATGACAGGGTTATTATTCAGTTACATCCAACTACCATTAATGATGCACATATGCTTCCACACAGATGAGCTCAAATTCTGCATGACTGAGCAGATTAATGATGATTGGTTTAATGTTCTATAAACTATGTACTATATATATTGTACAGATAGTATAGATAGATGTGTAACTATTTAGAAATGTTATTTTACGTCATAGATTACTTCTATAGATACACATTCTATTTTTCTTCATCTCAGAACAGTATACATATATATAGAGTATCTCCTGCGCATACGGAATTTAACCATCTATCGACTACTGCAGCTGGTACATTCCTGTATCTTTTTCTCACCGATCACTCAGACGGATGTTGCTATCCTCTTGGACGTTAATTCTGCCATCGCCCTTATTCAGCGCATTGCACTCTTTTGTCGTCTTCCAACTACTCCTGCAATCCCCTTTCAAAACATGTTCATTCATTTTCCTCAATTCATTCATCGACTTTCAACAACTCTTTCATCAAATATTGGAAATTTCTACTCCGCTTTCCTTTACCAATTCATACAATGACTTACCACTATTTCATCAATCTCTGTCAACTGCTAAATCACATTTTGTTCTTTCTATTCACATATCAACCATTCATCAACTTTCTTTTATATCATTTTTCTTCTGCAGCAAATGTAGCAAGCTATTCAACCAACCCGTTCTCTGCTGTTATCTGCATGAACATTATTCAAAAGAACAAATTTCCATTTTCTATAAAGCCGTCAAAGACCTCAACCAAACCCCCATTAAACTATCGGGGGAGGTCGGATTTACAGATGTACCTGTTAGATAATTATTTTGTAGCCAGGATATTCCTTCTGTGCAAGCATGCTCATGATAACCTGTATATTAGCCTTTGATTCTCAATGTAAGGGAAGGGCTCGACATTAACGCCTTTACTTTCCTCTTTCAATGCTAGCTGCTTCTTTTCCCATATGGAAGGATGCTTATACAACCCGAACTATTGAAATAAGAGCATGAAATATTAATGGTTTTTCCTCCCGACTTTATAAGAACTGTATGGCAAATTTGTTGATGAAAAGTCACGTTTCGAATGTAAATCTATGCTAAGAATCCATGCATACAGAAAAAACAATCACCAATAATTTCAAAACCAATATATGAAACATTGCTTTTAGGAAACTGGAAACTTGTTTTATGAATAATAGATTAGTAAGTACAAAATCACATATTTAAGCCGATGAAACATCATTCAACAGAATTCCATAGACAAAGCAAAATAAATTAAGTACGGTAACTTTGTCTAATCTAGCTAAGTCTCCAAGGAAATCAGGGAGCTCCTTTAATTCGGTCTTAACAACAGAAATGTCACAGAAGATTTCGTTTTGTTGGCAGCAATAGGTCAGATTCATCCCTTCTTACAGGAGAAAGCAATTTGCTCCAGACACGGATTAAATCAGGGAGAATCAGCAGAGAACAGAGCTTTGAGGAACTTTATTGAACACAGAAAGAAAAGTAATTATTGGCTTGTGCTCTGAATGCAATGGGCCTACTTTAAAAAGAAATAACGTAACTAGATACAGTGTGTGTCCATGTTTTTTAAATGTGTAAGTTGTGTGTTCTCTAATATATTATTAATAACGGTAGGGTGAATATAGTAATGTAAATATGTTGAGTCTATAAAGCCTAGGACACATAGCATTGCAATATGGATGGTATTGGTATATCACTGAAACGTTTATGAAAAGTACAGGAAGAAAGACTATGGCAATATTTTATTTTGTTAGAATTCTGCTTAAAAATTGTTGATAACTTGCTATGAATAATAATTATTGCGAGGGGATATTTCTGGTGCTTATAATATTTCTAATCACATTCAACGCCTAACTTGAAACCAGCGGCAATCAGCAATCTTGACAAGCAATCTCATCAAGCCCGTCTCTTTCAAGTGTGTAACTGTCTTCTCCAGAATGCCAACATGCACAGCAAACGAGAAATTGTAGGTGATGATGTTCCCTCTAGAACTTTCCCATTTTTAACTGTATTGCATTAGCTATTTCACAAAAGGAATTCGCTGAAAGGTCTATAAAAGTCTATAGGGTGAATCAGATACATATCCACATTATAATCCACAATATAACTGTATAAAACAGTTATGCGTCACTTTTTAAGATTTATTTGCAAGTGATAGATCAATTATAACCTTGCCATTTCTGAAATTTTATAAAACTTAGGTTCTTTTGGAAGTGTCTATTGCATTGGGAGAAATGTTAAATTGTATATCTTTATATCTATTTCAACACAGTTCCATGTGCATTGGAATCTGTTTCTAATATACAAACAATACTTAACTAGGTACGCCCCATTTGTTTTAAAGGCAAAACGGTTTTGATAAGAAAGGAGACTACTTGTCAGGAAAACAATTAGTGATCTAAGATAAAACAATTATCAAGAACAATCGAAAAGATATACTAACGTTTGACTGTCTTTGGATAACTCCTTTTACAATAGCTTGGTATAGCTGAGTCATAATCCAAGTTACCTAAAACGGAAAATATTTTTGTTGTTGCTGCCAGTGGATGACACTTACGTAACTGACTTTTAAATCACGTCACCCGCTAAAGTAGTATGAACCTTCCAAATCACAAAATCATTAATATCCGTCAAATTCAATAAGATTGCCAAATTAAAAAATTAGGCAAGCATTAACGGTAATATCATACCTTAAGAAAGAGGAAGTGTCTGATAAACAGATTCAACTCCAAGAATGTTAAATATATTCACAAATCATAAGAGTGAAGGCCTTTTCTCATTCGTTGTTAAAATAAGGACTTGAAAGTTAAAACCTCATATCATGCATGATAAAAATGTTTTCACGTATGAATGGCCATAAGGCATAATAATGTTAGTAACAATAACTTCTAAAAATCCATGTTTAGTTTTCTTCCAAGGGCAATGGATTTTTTTGTCTCATATTTTCATTAATGTTGTGTACGGTGGTTTTATAATTCAATAAATAAGTCAATGAATAAGTAATTGTTACATCTGGGAGTAGTCATTTTGTTTAATTTATGATCACATTTCATGAGCACTGTATTTCAGATTATAAAATAGAATTTAATTCGATGTGTGTAGATAGAGGTCAAATCAATAAGTCCCACCTTAAAGAGAGTGGTATATTCATTACTTAATTGGGACATTATATACAAAGTTGACTTTATGGGGAAGTTGCTTATAACGTTAAGTGATGTTATTCACAAAGACGGTTGACATTAGTTGATATCAAGTTGTAAACTGTTTCAGTTAATGGCAAAGTTTGAATAAGTATTTAAACTATTGAGAGTCCTTCAGCAAGATGGTTTTGTATTCATGCATGTCATCCCAATGTGTAGGACGCAATGTCCATGGTATGGTTCTCTCGTTATAAACAAAACAGAATATTGTTGTTAACAGCTTCTGTGGATATGTTATTCTAATAGGTCAACACAGTTCAATAGCCTTTAGACCCTTTCATCATGTTGACCACTAACGGATGACTGAAACATGTTAAACCGCACTTATCACTTCCAATGCCAGTAATACATAAATGCTAGCTTCTTGATTTCAGCAGGCAGATGGTGTTCTGACCATTAGTAAGAACTTTGCTAATTGTTTCCGAGCCTTGATACTGACATTCTTCTGAAATAGCAAACACATTGATGTTCCGTGCAATCTTGGAATGATCACAATCTGCAGATTGTTCGCTCCCAATCTGCAGATTGTTCGAACAATCTAGGAATTTTTTTCATTCCTAGATTGTTTAAACAATCTGCAGATTGTGAGACCTGAACAACCTGGGAATGATCACAATCTGGGAATTTGCTTGTTTGTAGTACATCTTGCATTATAACTTGAGAATTGTCTAGTTTATTTAGGTTTTTGTTTGTGTATGCATCCAAATGATAGAGAATAGTTGTCAAGTCATAGATTGTGACAGGTTCATAGCTCGCCTATATATCAAACTGACGGAGTGTTGGGATCGATTCCTAGATTGTGAAGGGCTTACAGATCGACATTATATCAAACTGAGAGGGAATAGGGGTAAATTCTCAGATTGTGTAGGGCTCATATCTCGCCTATCTATATGTCAAACTGAGGGAGTATAGGGATCGATTCCTAGATTGTGAAGGGCTCACAGCTCACTTTTATTTCAACAGAGAGTGTATAGCAGTCGATTCTCAGATTGTGATGGGCTCGCCTATAAACCAAACTAAGGGAGTATATGGGTCGATTCCTAGATTGTGAAGGGCTCAGATATCGTCATTATGTGAAACCGAGGGAGTATAAGGGTCGATTCTCAGACTGTGAAGGGCTTACAGCTCAGCTTTTTTTAAACTGAGAGGAAATAGAAGTCGATTCCCAGATTGTGACTCTTATGCCCTCTAAGTTTCATTTATAGGCGAGCTATGAGCCCTTCACTATCTCAGAATCGACCCCAATACCCCCTCAGTTTGACTTAAAGGCGAGCGGTGACCCTTCACAATCTAGGAATCGGCCCCTATACTCCCTCAGCTTGACATATAGGCGAGTTGTGAGCTCTTCACAATCTGAGAATCGACCTCTATACCCTCTCTGTTTAAATAAAGATGAACTGTGAGCCCTTCACAATCTGGGAATCGATCCCTATACACCCTCAGTTTGACATATAGGCGAGTTGTGAGCCCTTCACAATCTAGGAATCGGCCGGCTCCTATACTCCCTCTCAGTTTGACATAAAGACGAGCTATGAGCCCTTCACAAGCTGAGAATCGATCCCTATACTCCCTCAGTTTGACATATAGGCGAGATGTGAGCCCTTCACAATCTGAGAATCGACTCCTATATATCCTCTCAGTTTCATATAATTATAGGTGAGCTGTAAGCCCTTCACAATCTCAGAATTGACCCCTATATACTCCGTCAGTTTGACATAAAGCCGATCTGTGAGCCCTTCACAATCTGAGAATGGACTGCTATACACTCTCAGTTTCAATAAAGGTGAGTTGTGAGCTCTTCACAATCTGAGAATCGATCCCTATAACCCCTCACTGTGATATATGGGCGAGTTGTGAGCCCTTCACAATCTAGGAATCTGCCCCTATACTCCCTCAGTTTGACATAAAGACGAGCTGTGAGCCCTTCACAATCTGAGAATCGATCCTTGTACTCCCTCAGTTTGACATATAGGCGAGATGTGAGCCATTCGCAATCTGAGAATTGACCCCTATATTCTGTCAGTTTAAATAAAGGTGAGCTATGAGCCCTCCACAATCTAGGAATCGGCCCCTATACTGCGTCAGTGTGATTTATAGGCGAGCTGTGAATCCTTCACAATCTAAGAGAGCTGAGAGTCCTTCACTATCTGGGAATCGGCCCCCATGTCCCCTCATTTTGAGAAAGAGACAAGCTGATTGCTCATCACAATCTAGGAATCGATCCTTATATAAGTTAGATATTTCCCATTTTATAATGATGAAAATACTACTTAAACAAAAATTCCCAGATTGTGATCATTACCAGATTGTTCAGGTCGCACAATCTGCAGATTGTTTAAACAATCTAGGAATTCCTAGATTGTGAGCAAACAATCTGCAGATTGTTCGAACAATCTGCAGATTGTGATATACCCCAGATTGTTCGTAACATTGACACCAGCATATTCTTTGTTAGGACCTGATAAGGGTGCATTTTTGTGTTTTATGCAAGCTTAGCCACTATTGTGTTAATTAAACAGTTCAGAATAGCTAGCTGATGGAAGATGGAATTGGAAAAATATAATTTGCAGTCGAACTGTTTGAGACTGAAAGGTACAATTTGTTTTCGAGTATATTGATACTTCTTTTTATAAAAGCTGTACTTATCGATTAATTGGATATACATAAAAGACTTGATATTGTTTGATAAGTCTCCATCTAGTATTCATATAAGTTGGTTTTTACTTATGGGCATGCATAAGGCTGTTGAAGTTTTATTAAGGACCAATTACTGTCATATATTTCGCACTTTGATATGAACACGGTAGATATTTTCAATTTTTATCAGCATACATGGCAATTTTGCACGACTTAAAGCAAATTAGAATAAGTGGTGAAGCCTTATGATCGTGCAATTTTTTGTTGAAAGAGTATGTTTTTAAAAATCCTGGAAAGTAGGTCATTTCCTGAAGCTTGTGATTTTGAAAATCCAGACAGTGAAGAAAGCTTTAGTGTTCTCCCTCTTCACATGAAACAGGAAATCATTTTCTCCCCATGTATTCTTTAGAAACACGTTCCCTTTATACCAGAATAAAAATTTCACAGATCTTCCGGCCAGGACTTCCACACTGTGTATTATCAACGATTCATGCCTCAACCACACCCTTGTCGATAACTCACCCTCTTGTTGATTGTGTAAGGAGTTTGCAAACATTGACACAAACTCTTCAAGCAATGAATTCTCTCACACTTCAAAACTAGACAGTTTCCTTGTATAGAATCAATCATTTTCATCATTGCATTCAATCATTTACATTTCAAGTGAATAGACAGTTTAAAATTATCGTCCAGATTTTGATGAATAAATCAGAAACAATTTAATCAATTAAACATACATAAAGCTATATATATATATATATATATATATATATATATATATATATACATGTGTATGTATTGTTGCCACAGCTAACAAGCATAAGACGTTACCTAACACAATTCCATCAAAATGTGAAATAAAAATTCCAAGACTTTTCATCATGTCTCCCAGTGGTCCTGATAAATTATTTACCACTTCATTTGTTTCCGGCGCACATATTGACGTTTACAACTTTAAGTTTAAATAGATGTGTAAATTAGGGTAACGTGACAAGAAAGCAAATTGCTGTTTATGTAGTCTGTCAAGACGAAACAGTACACCCACTCTGGGTATGGTGTATTGCATCCATGGGCTTCTGCATTATTCATTCCTTGTAGATATTCTTTGAATGTTAATAAATATGTCAAAATAGTGGAGTATTGGATAAGATGTACAAGTCAAAGGGACAACGAAATTTTGTACAATGTTTATAAGTATCAATTTAATCTAGCTGAAATAAATATAGATTGTCGGGCACTCAAAGTTAAAAATATATTATTTACATACGGCTTTGGAAAGGTGTGGATTGATCAGCGTGTTGACAATGTTAAAAGTTTTCTTTTGGAATTTAAACAGAGATGTACTGACGTTCAAAATTGGTTTTCAGATCTTGATAATTATTCTAAATTAAAGATGTACAAGCAAATTAAGGTATATTTTTGTGAAGAAATGTATTTTAGAGTGATTGACGTTAAAGCATATTGCACCTCGTTATGCAAATTCTGCTGTTCAAACCATAACCTTATGATAGAGTATGGTAGACGCCTAAAACTTGACCATAAATATCGTCTTTGCCCATTTTGTGTTATACCTACTGTTAAATCTGAATTGTATTTTTGCCTTGAATGTCCATTTTATAATAACCTGAGAACAGATGTCATACAAGAGTATTTCTATGTAATCCCATCTGATAACAAGCTCAACTCACTGTTTACATCAACAAATAGTATTGTACTCAATATTCTTGCAAAATAATGTTTTCTAGCTGAAAAGAAACGTAACAAACGTTTTGCATCATGCTGATGTCCATCAATCTCCATCATAGAATTGCATTATGCTTTGTCTGTACATGATATTTTATGGCGCTTCGGCAGTTTATTGTGTCATCAACTTACATGTTTAATGGGCTTGTGGCCCCTTTACAGAAATAAGCTCTCTCTCTCTCTCTTGTTATTTATCAAACATAAAACTTGTAAATTCAACGAACCTTCAAATATTTTTTACGTGTTTTACTTATCTAACAGGGAGTGGTATACAAATCATATAATTCATATGAATGAATATCACTTGTCACTTTACAAAACCAATTAGTTAAAAATGATAATCAAAGATACAATTGATGTGTCCTGAAAACATCCTCATCACAGCTCAAGTCAATTAAGAATACTCTGCAAGTAAATAGTAAATAAGTAAAGTTTCCTAGAAAATGTTCCGATAAAAGTAAAAAAAAGATTTAAAGTGATAACTTTAATGCCATTCCAATGCTCCACATCTTTAAGATGATTAACGTATATTCCAATCTTATCCTAATGGTACAACGTAAGGTATTGATCGGCAGCATGTTCACCATTAGTTAAATGTTTTCTTTTGAATAGACAATCAGTAACTTCACTAAATGTCACGATCCCTTTCTGTTGGTCAATAAAACTTCTTAGGAAATGTTTTGAGAGTAAACATTGGTTTTCAAATCAAGACAGAAAGTCACGTTGGTATCCAAACACCGACATAAATGTCAACCAGGTTATCCCTCTCTCAACGAGCATGACATTCCTTTCGAACTCTGTTTTGGGTTTTTTACATCTAGAATTTTGAAGGCAAAGTACTGTCTTTTACATTATGCTTATGGCACTTCCTGGGCTATCTGACATTCAAAGAAGTATTATCTATAGGTACATGTATACTATCATATTTTTTATATCATTTATCTAATCAATCAAATTTGTCATAGTGAGTTTATTTGAAATTTTACTTTCGACTTTTTGAAATCCATTCAACTAATTCTTACCAAATGATTTCAAGTCTTTTGGTTGTTTAAAGCATTACATTTTAACAAAAGGATAAAATCATGCCCCTAATCCAAATATATGCCCGTCGTAGGTTTGTTTATATCATCTACCTACATCGGGTATACCAGTCCAGTCCGGTCCAGTCAAGCGCGAAAAGATTCCCTGTGCTTGACCTACTATTAAGAACATTTTCCGGAATCCATATCAAAGATTATATTTGGCTTCGTCAAGGCCTTGATGTCGAGCTGAAAGTCCTGTTAGTGCTGTCGGTGTTTCCCTGAAACTGAAGGTATTGTCTCTAAAGAAGCAAACGACTCTCCCTGACAAATTACAAGAATATTTCTGATGCAGATAGTGATAGCAAATATGTTAGTGTCACATTTGTTCACTACTTAAATGGTGTTTATTGCTAATGACGTGTTATCAAAATAAAGATATTTTTCTGAATGACAAAGATTTCACTCCAACATCAATTTTTCTATCCAGCTGAACTTTCAATCACACTGTCTAATTCGGTTTTCATATTTAAGGCATTCATTCATCCTGTTAATCTTCTTTGCATCACTCTTTCAACCACTTCAGTCGTGTTCATCCCAACTTACACTTAAACATTGCTGAGATTTAAACTTGAACCGAAACGATGATTTTGGAAATTGTTTTAAGAGGTATCTACATGTACCAATGTATAAGATATGCATAGTTGCAACGCTGAGACGCATTTACAGAATTTTAGGAATAATAGAAGTACTTCCGTATGCTTTCTCTGATTTATCTGGGCAAAGTATCCAAGGTATTCCTGTTACTCGGTTTTCGCAAGAAAATGGTCATGCAAATGGTCAAACAAAGAAACAAAGCTTCCTGGAACGATATAAATGAAAGAAGGAATGGGTTACGTTTGCAAGTGATAAGTAGTTAACTAAAATTACCACTACATCTACGTTTTTTCTAAAGTTTTGCATTTATGTTACGATGATAACAATACTTTTTTTTTAATTACGACTATTTTCAGACCAAGGCTCACATTTATTTGAAGATCAAATGTTCCTGACCATAGTGTCAACTCTCACCGATGTACTTTAACCCTCATATTACATATGGTCTCTTAGCGATTTCTTCGTTTCAGGTGTCAAGTCGAGGCAACGTTCTTCATAGTCTGTTTCAGTGGTTTCACATAGCCTATTGTACTATGGAACATGGAGGTAAACAGGCATGCAGGTCACCCTCAGTGGTGAAATCCAAATATACCTACATGTTTAATAATTTATGTAATGCTTTTCACAGTCATTTATTTTGAGTCATTTTATATATCAAATTTCGAGAGTTGAATGTAAAACAGTTTTTCTGCTTCAAAACAATACATTCAGTTATATGATGTGCAATGATCGGTTAAGAAACTGCTTTCATCTCATAAGAATCAAGTTGCACATCAGAGGCTATAAAATGTAAGCATTAAAAAATGACTATCAGTTGTGTCATTTTTTAAGTAATCAATGGAATGGAAACTATATGTGAAGAATTGTGATGATTTTGAACAGTAAATGCTCCATAAATAATATTACAGACAATCAGTTACAAATAACGTATAAGAACTGATGATTAAGTCAAAGAACACTCTTGACGCCCTAGTACAGCAGTTCTTTGAATTATTCAAATCGGGCTGTCTAATTCAAAGTGAAAATATCAGTTGTAATACTTTACGAAAAAGGTCACACTGCTTTGAAGAGCAAAATCATTTGATGGAGCTCTAAACAACTATCTTTCTTTCATCTAAATGGGGAGAAAACACAAGGATATCTTCCACATTTAAACATTTGTTTACTTTAGTGGAAAGAACATAAAGCATCTGCTGCAAGAATTCCACACTTAACGTGAACTATTCGTAAATTCGCAGTTTTATATTTGAAAACGATTCGTTATATAAATAAAACGAATTTATCTACAAAGATTTATTTATCTATACAACATATTGTATTGCATTTTATAGCATATAACTAAGCATGTTTAGGATATTTGAAAAAAAATCGTTATACAAATAAACTGAAAATATATATAAGAATGTATGTAGTTATACAGCAGAATGTATTACTTTTTATATATTTATAATTACTCATGTTCATGCTATTGAAGGAATAAAAAAATATATAAAATAAAATAAAACACAAATATGTACAAGACACGTAACTGTTTATAATAGATCTAATCTTGTGTTTAAAAGTTTAAAATCAAAGCATTTCATTAGTTCATCTGTTCACCAAATGGATCATCATCTATAATTTCTTGCGATATATTGATTAAATATTATTCTGTAAAACCATCAGTGACTATCAAGAATATGCTTTTCAAGACATGAAACAAATAAAAGACACGTTTTACAAATGTTTTACACTTTATTTACTGTTCGGAGTTTTCAAGGAGACATCTGGTGCTCTGGTGTGTATAGACTGATATTGTTTGAACCAGATAATCAATAGTTACCTTTCTACTTATAATTATAGATGGACGATCTGCAAATAAGAAATATGCACCAAAAAGATACTGACGAAATGGAATCAATCCTATGTCGTTGTTTTATTGTATTCGTGCCCATGACATACTCGCTTTCGCTCGGGAAAAACTAATATTTAGGCACTCGTGTCGTAAACATAGTGTCTCATGGACACTCATATTATATCATATTTTTAACCGTTGGAGACCATCACTCAATTATAATATTGTCAATCAACATCCTCCACAAACCTTTCCGATGTTTTTAAGTGATGAGTGAAATATCCTGATAACTTTGAGCATCATCAGCTAGCTCTTTTTCCAATATCAGATTCATTTCGACACCTTAATACTATAAACTTTTCAAAATTGATCATTGTTTTAAAAAATAACGACGGCTTTTCCCTCAGGGAAATCAATTTCAAGAAAGGCGTACACTTTAATTTTCTCAAGGACTACAACGAATTCCCACAGAGAGAAAGTTTCGAGTGGGTTTAGGTAACAGGTAAATGTGCTTGATACCAAGCTGCTTTAACAGAAACCGGAGCAAGAAACACTTGAAAGAGCAAAATGCAATTTGAAGAATTTATTAAAACGTTTATTGAAGAGTCCACGATATTATTTTAAGTCTTTTATAAAGTTGAAAATCAATGGTAAGGGTTAGATTAGATTTCTTAAAAACCTCTGGTAACGTCATCGCTAAATGTAACGTCATCCCTTCATTTAGCAAAGTGCTGTAACCTGGAGGTCGGTTGTGAACGACAAGTCAGGTTTATCGTATCTTAGGTCTATCTGTCATTTTGATATAGAATGAAAAACGTCATTCGGAAACCATTTAATTCATTTTTATTTTTCAAATCCAAGGAAAGGTAATTCTGATGATAAAATCACAGCATATCATTGAAGAAATTAAACATTTTTAAAATTGAAAAATGTGGTTGGAACGTGTCGATTTCTAGTAAATTGATTTAACAATCAAACCAAAAGTCAGTTTGTATAAAATAATAACCAATGGGTTAAGATTCTGTATTATCATTTTATTAGTATTGCTTACTTTCATTAGAGCAAAATAAAATTTTATTGCATACTGTGTAACTGTAGCCACATTTATATCGACCATGCAGACTGCTACATTAGTTTATACATCCAATATGGTGGACACGGTAACCTTTATAAATATCCACTACAGTCTTTTCATTGCATTGAACTTGATGTCAACCTTCTCCATAAGGATTTCTTTTCTGCAAGGAAAGGGTCCAGACTTTTCTATGACAAACTCTTATCTGACAATATTAAACCTCATATCTGCCACAAATGGGAAAATTTATTTGATGAGAAAACTTTTGACTGGCATATTATTATATCAAATGGGAAAATTTATTTGATGAGAAAACTTTTGACTGGCATATTATTTTTAATATTTGCAGAAGCAATATTAAAGATGTAAAACTTTTTTTTGTGATTTTCAATTCAAATTTTTGCATAGAATCATTTACACCAAAAAGGAATTGTTGAAAATGAAAGTTGTTGACAATGTAATTTGTAGCTTTTGTAATGTTGGGAGCGAAACTTTATGTCATGTTTATTGGGAATGTGAGGTAACCAAAACTTTCTGGAAGCAGATTGAAAGCTGGGTAATCCAACATAATATCATGCACCCATATGAAATCACAAAATCTTTGATTTGGTTTGGGAAGATATGTAATAACCCGCTGCTGATTCATATGATATTTTCAGCTAAAAGATACATATATACTTGCACTTTAAAGAAATTACTTCCAAATATTGGTAATTTCCTAAACATTCTTAAGGATATTTACACTGTGGAAAAATTTATTTCCAGAAGAATTAATAAGTTTTCCAAATTCTCAAACAAATGGTTACCTCTATTCAAAATATTGTTATAACATATACTTGACTGAAATCTGTTCTATCATGTCTTTGATAGTACCCCGACCACTTGTCAATCTATCTAAATTTTTATTGCCATTAGAACTTGTTATAAATTTATTACGTGTTATGTCACATCATACAAATGAACAAATGAATTGTGGGAACAAATAAAAAACTAAAATCTCTTTTTTTTTAAATATCCACTACAGTCCATCCTCTCCGCGCGGAGGTAGCTACGTCATGGATTCCTATATGAACCACTGTTCTAAAAGAAACGTTTCTCGAGGTTCCCCTAGCGACATAATACTACCAATGAACATGAACTACACTGCAATATTTCATCCAATGAAAACACTGCATTCATATATTACATTTTTTGTCACTGAGGCCTATGCAATGATGCAGTTGCTAAAGAAGACGTTTGTGGTCTGAAAATAAAGATTGAAAGACCAAGGGTACATTCGAATAACGTTTACCTTTCCAGAAGCATGCGGAATAACTGAGGCTTCTCGGGTGGTCACTTACGTTGGCGTCGCTGATTGCACAACTTAATTATATTGCATCCAATCAGGCTTTTACATTTCTAGACCGAAAAACGCTCGTATTAGGTCAGAGGAATTTATGGCGGAGCTGCCTCTGTGAGGAGAGTCATGAAGTGAAGGTTCAAAATGTTACCTGATGTTGCTGTGTCACCTCATATGACACGTTTGTATCAAATGTCACGGTACAATTCTAAATATAAACAATTAACTGTTTTTGATTGATAAAGTTGTCATAAAGCTTCCTCCTATCAAAATTTGTCATGAAAAGTATTATTTGAAAATGTGTAGCTATTCATTTTCATTGAGGGTTGTCGGTATTTTTCAATGCAAATTTAATTAAACTAATTAATATGATCAATTGTGTTTCAAACAGACTCTTTCCTTTTTTCCTCACTGTTCTGAAATTAAGAAAACAATTGTGAGATTCATTGTACCACACTATACTTTTATGATAATGTACACATTCAATAAATTTCGTTCAAAAATATATAGAACTATAATTACATTTAAGGCAATCATTACAATTAAAAATATCTAATTTCTTGTTAATCAATCCCTCAGAAGAAAGGTATAAACGCATTTGAAAAAGTTATTATAATTTGGTAACTTTCAACTTTGTCGTCCCATTCCAAGAAGCATGCCACCTAAGATATCCTGATGAGTTTGGTCAAATTTGGTCAAATCTACTAACGCATACAGTGCATGCTGAATGGTAGTGCTCAGGGTAATATCGAGAGAACTTACTTAAACCTTCTCTAGTACTTGTTTGTTATATAGCATGTTTCCTGCCGCTAATTATCAATATAATATTGAACTTGGAAACAACAGAGAACCTTGGTGTGATTTGTAATCTAAGAGTGCGGTTGAAACTTAATCATATTTTAAAAAATTCACTGTGACCTTGAAAACAATGTCAAGTGTGAGGAATTCACCTTCAGGTACGTGTACAGAAAAGTGCAACGACAGCAAAATTACTAAAATTGACATCGTATACTATTTGTATCCAGCAAAACACTGCCCCTCTTCAAGCTATACGTGCGACAGGTGATGTCTGTCCTCCCTGAAGAAGCAGAAGAATCAAACAGTAAGCCTTGCATCAAGCAGTGATAATGGATACTGATTAATTTAATGTTTATAGCTACTGCATAACATTACATTTATCTTATCACAATGAGTAAATATTTCAGCATGAAGGTAATACAAGTGAATATGGTGCTTGTCATATTCCGCATCGCATTCACAACCTACCTAGAAACCAACAGCAATCTCATCAAACAATCTCATCCAGCAATTTCATCAGGCCCATCTCTTTTAAGTGTATAACTGTCTCCTCGAATATGCGAATATGCACAGCAAACATGGGATGAATTTGTCTGGCGAGTATCTGCAATCTGTCAGTAAAAGCATTGCATTAACAAGTAAGTTGTCCGCAGTGATTGAACCGGCTGAAAAGTGAATGTCAACACCTGTTCCCAATAATGATGTATCTGAGATCTTAATTGCCTTCCAGTTTTGCCTACTAAATTGATTAAACCATATCGTTCGTTATCAAAAGATTGGTTTTTCATCAAATTAACATTAACCACGGGTTTAATAAAAAGGTAAAATGCAGGAGTTGATAACTTTCTCTTTACACATATAAGCACTACAGACCTGTACTGTGTAATACTATTTCAAATATACAATGTTTTAAGATATAAAATAACGAATTGAACTTGTCTTGCATGGGATCAGTTGTTGATTAACGACTGAAAAGATTTAATTTCCATCAGGATTTAAATTTCTTAAATTATCGTAATTATTTTGTAATAATAACAATACATTTTTATAAATCAACCTGTGGTATATCATATTCATGTTTGTGATAACTATTCCTTCACCATATGCTTCTCTTTAAATCATCTTTGTAAAACAAAGGTATGTGCCAAAAATGTCCGCAAATAACATTTGCAGTCTTTATTGAACTCAGTTGAGGAAACATAGAATCTGATTTCCTGCAAATAGCAACGCTCGAAGGAATAAGGTGCCATGCTTTGACCATTAGTAAACAATGAGATAATGGGCTTTGAGGTCTGACGCTGACTTACTGTGATTCATAAACAGGAAATACTTGAAACCAGAACAGCATGCAATGTCAGGAATTTCCAAAGATGTGTTGGACATTGTGTTACCTTTTTGTGTAAATGGTACATGCAATTTAGTTTGATGATTTTTAGCATTCATCTTATAATTGTTTTTCAGAACAAGGGAACATCCGAAGGAGAAAGAGCGGATTGTAAGATCTGAAAACCTCCTGGACTCGGCTTTTCTTTAAGAGTTTAAAATCTGTCCATCAAGTTAGAATGGCCATCTGCGTTGCTTCATACACAATGGAAAAGATTCACCTTTGAAGAACTTATTCATTGGATTGAATAAAGCAACTATTAACAACTGCCTTCCACTGAAACAGGAAGGACAACACATGTGAATCATCAACTTTTAAACGTTCGTTTAGATTAAGTGGAAAGAACAAAAGACACCTGCTGAGAGAATTCTTCCTTTCCTCTGTGCTGTTCGAAAAAGATAGGAGAGTAGCTACGCACTTGTTGTTAATTTAGAAAAAAATCATTATACAAAGGTACATCAATATTTACATGACTCAAAAACTAACAAACTGTCTGCATTTGTTATTTTAGTCAATTGATTGTTTAAAGTTTCCTACTCCATGTTTAAATCTGTCAACTTGACGCTTACTCATCAGTATGGAAATCTTCACATGTCAATCAAGCACACCACAAACTACAAGGTTAATTCAACTTACGTTACTACATATGTATGAAATAATGTCTTGTTTAATTCTACATTCGATATCAAACAAACGGTGTTTTTATAAGACATGAAATAGATATTTTAAAAAACACCCTCATCAAACGTTCTTCATTTCATTTACATTACCACGTTTCAAGGATACATCTGGTGTTCTGAGAGGGATTTTAACCTGTTGAAGCCAGAAGTTATAGTTGGTGTTTCCCATATACGAATAGTTGGTGTTCTGCGAATAAGAATGATGATACATAAAACAATAGAAATAAATGAAATATTAGCATAACAAAGAGTATTCATATTCATATATCGACATTAAATTATGTAAAACTATTATAGACATTGATTACCTCTAATAAAGATGAATGAATATTAATTCTTTAAAACATCTCTTTCTAATTTTGTGAAATTAATTGTATCAATGGACAGGTTTTTGAGGAATAGGTAATTGATTTATACGAGTTAGATATTCGTTTGATTAATTTACCAGTTGATTTTTTAAGACAGTTAGTAAGTTTTTGCTGCTGGTTTTAACATAACAATCACCTTCCTAATTCTATTTTGACCGGGGGCATACTTAACTATAATTGATCATTATTAACTTTTCTAATTGATGCCAAGTATTTCTTTATGTGAGCCACATAATTATCATCTTTCGCAGAAAAAGACAGAATTATCAATCACAGAACGTTATGTAATGCCATCCAGGTCCTGTTTCGCCATTTCGTTGTCTTCACCATCTCGTTGTCTTTACCGCATCGTTGTCTTCACCACATCGTTGTCTTCACCACATCGTTGTCTTTACCACATCGTTGTCTTCACCACATCGTTGTCCTCACCATCTCGTTGTCCTCACCATATCGTTGTTTTTACCATTGTCTTTTACGTTGTCTTCTATAAGGACGTTCTTAAACATAGAACAAACAATTGCCTTGATAAGTTCAAAATAGTAACAGTATAAGTTTACAATTAAATTCAGATCGTTCAAATATGACAACTGATTTTTTTTAAAGTTTGTGCTCATATAATTATGGTGAGATTCTAGTGATAAAAGACATTTTCAATTTTTCTCCAAATAGATTTAGCTTTAAACCATATCTTCATTAAATCTTGAAATAAAACGTCTTAACTTCGTCTGCCAAGAGAAACCAAACACATCCTATTTCGTGTGATTACACTGGTGATCAACCCTCTGGAGACAGTTTCATTCATGTAAAAATCACTGAAGTAGAATAGCATGTCTGAAATTTTTTTTTTTCTTAAGCTACGCCATTCAAAAACACTAATGATGCTATTAATTCTATTTTTCAATGAGAAAGTTAAATTTTATGTAATGGAACAAGAGGTTGGAAGATCTTGATCTTGATATTTTTAAGTAATTAAGAGTTACAAGGACATTAACTTAATAACATTACAGTCAACTCATTGCTTATTTATAACTTAAAATCTTTAAATTATAAACCTTTAAGTAAAAAGCGGGATGCTTACTGAAAATAATGAATTTAACAGCCAATGCGGGGGAAAATTAAGAAAACAGGTGTTTAATGTAGCAGCCTATATCAAATTTAGTAGATACGATTGGGCTTGCTAGTCGAGAATTAATCACGATCACTTTTTATTTGTTATTAGAAGTTCCTTGGAATTGTTATGAGAGATCATTGTGATGTTTTAAAACATGAGAGAAGTCACGTTGAGGCAATTACATGTGAGTGAGAATATCGCAATAATAACTTACTTATCGTATTGAAATAGAAATTCCTTATGGCTGATTGCAGGATTAAACTGTGATATTGTGTTAACGATTGTAAGTTGTCAGTTATATGTTGTCTTTAAATCTACTTCATATGATGATCTGATTAGTAGATAAATATTTTATTATGATTAAAAGATGTCAATACAATTACAGTGGCATAATTTCTCCTTATTCTTTTGTATTCGCATAAATAAACCTCCTCGATAAACTTATTCAATTTAACCTCTTCCTTTTGATCCCTTTCTCGCTTATCTGTAAACTCTTTTTCAGTGATTTTCATCCACGTGTTTAATAACTGAAATATTGCTATAAACATGTTAAATCCCAACTTTCTCCCTCATTCACTCATTCATTTACAAGAACTTGCAATATTATCACCATGAAGTAAAATGTATTAAACAAATTGATTATGATAATTAAAAAGTTATTTTGCCTGTCCAGCTATTAATGACAAGATACATACTTGCATGTTTGAAAGATGAATTGTTATTTTCGAACTTTCAACGATATCGGCCATAACTTAATAGTAAAATGTCACTCATCAACCTTCCCAAAACCATTTCGGAAATTTTGAGGTGATGAGTAATACACCCCGCTTGTGAACTATGAGCATCATTTGTTACCGTATTTCAGAGCACCTCCATCCCAGTGTCACATCAAGATCGGATTGTAAATAATTTTTTCAAGAGAAATATAGCAATTTCAAAGTACATGCAAACAATCATGACAAATTCACATAAAATGGATCATTTTGGAATGGACATTAATTTATAGTTGGACATATGGATGCAGGTTCCATATCGAGAGATAGGAGAGATTCGCATATGCAACTTAGATTACTGTCACATCAATAAGCCATCTTATTCCCTGTCTCTATTTTTTCAAACAGCCGTACCCTGCCAAGCGAAACCCGGCGTCTATTTTTTTTAACAGACGTACAGTCTATTCGAGACCCAGTGTTGTTTCGAGATGCAGCTTCTATTCGACGAATAACGGTACTCTTAATATAACATAAGTTATGTAGATGTCACAATCAAATCCGTAGGATTGTTCCAACACCAGATTTTATCCTTACCCTTATACTATCTAACTTCCCAAACAAATCATTGCTTTTAGAAATAACGACGGTTTTTTCCTCAGGGAAATCAATATCAAGAAAACCATCAGTTTTATATTCTGAAAACCTTCAATGAATGCCCTGAGGGAGAAAGTTTCAAATGCGACTGCAGGTACACCAAAACGCGATCTGGTATCAAGCTACTTGTGCAGGATCGGAACCAGATCAGGAAGCACTTTGAACCAGAACAACGTATAATGTGAAGAATGTATGTCAAGGGGTTTCTGAAGGGCCCACCATAGTACCAAACATTTATTTAAAGTTTACGTAAATTGAAGGGTCAGGTGGATGCTATGCTGTAAGATTGTATAGAGTTTACCATGATACAAGTTACAGATAAATGCCTTGATAATCATTTCTAATAGTTGTCTCGAGATAAGATGATAAATTACGGATGAGAACAGAACACTGAAGTTGATGGAGCCACTGTAGATAATTAGGAAAATGAAGATAATCCGGCATGAAAGACGTATCTGTGTTGCCTACTTCGTAATGATCACTCTGTCATATGGTTTGCATAACGCGATTCTGTCATTTTAGATAATTGAAATTCAAACGTTTACTGAACATTTTGAGTGATTACCATTGAAATTTGACATACTGTTGTTAGGAAAGAAGAGATTGAAGTCCAAGAGCTAAAGAAAGGACAGATGAACAGCTAGAGAAGTGAACGGGTATGTGTTGAAGTACTGCACGGACACACACAACCATTCGAGTTGATGTTATACTTATGTTTTTATAGTTTTCTTCAAACAAGACATGGTTTCGTTCAAACACTTAGAATTATTGTATATGTTTTTTGGGTTGAACGATAAGGAAAATGACGTTTCGACATAGATTCTAATGTCGTTGTCAAGCAAGTGAAGATATGTCGAAACGTCACTTCCACAGAATAAAGAAGTTGCTTATCCATAAAAAAAATTCCTTATCGTTCATCTCATCAACTTCTAGAATGCCTACAGGTGTATCTTGTAAAAGCTTTACCCTGCTTATTAATAAACACTTTAATGTAATGAAAGAGCTGCTTTCAAAATCTGTATTCAGTGTCAGTGAAGTTAGCAAACAGTTCCAAGTTCCAAGTTCCTTATTCAAATTATGAAGTCAGCATACAGTTCTAAGTTCGGGTTGTTTCATTTTGTCAATTTTATGTTGTTGAGGATTTGGTGAGGTGATTCCAATCTATTCAGAAAACATCAAGGTAATCGGTGTAATAAGGCAGATGTTAAAGAATAGACTCTTACGTTTATCATTTTTTTTATTTTTTTTTCAAAACTCCATACAGAAAAAGGACATGTAAGAAAAACAGTTCCGGATCTAAAATTTTTACACAAGTAATAATTTATAATTGTACACAAGATATTATGGATATATAAGCAATCTTATATTCAAAGTTAATTCTGACAGTAGGTGAAAACTAGTAATAAGTAAAAACTAGTATAATAATTCAGACTAGATAATGACAAAGAGACCAGATATTCATAAAACTGTCATATTTACAGTTTGTGTGAGGTGATTCCAATCTATTCAGGAAACATCAAGGTTATCGGTGTAGTAAGGCAGATGTTAAAGAATAGACTCTTACGTTTATCTTTTTTTTTCTTTTTTTTTTCAAAACTCCATACAGAAAAAGGACATGTAAGAAAAACAGTTCCGGATCTGACAATTTTACACAAGTAATAATTTAGTAATGTACACAAGATATGATGGATAAGCAATATAATATTCAAAGTTAATTCTGACAGTAGGTGAAAACTAGTAGTAAGAAAAAACTAATATAATAATTCAGACTAGATTAGGACAAATAAACCAGAAATTCATAAAACTGTCATATTTACAGTTTGTGTAGGCGTTAAATCGGCTTATAAATATGCAGCTTTAATTTCTTCTTTAATTTGTTTAAAATTTGAGATTTTCTCCTCTTGATTCATTCCAAATATATTGTATTTCACAATGATCGTCAGCAAATTCAGAACATAATTTCGTTTCTCGTAATATCCTCTTACGATTATCATTTTAAATGTTGCTTTGTGAGAGGAGGGCCTGGTTACCTTGTTCAGCAAATATGTTTTTACTATACACCTGTTCTATACGATGAATATGATTTAATCCTACTTAAATAACGTAAAGAATATTTACAATTTGATTTCCGAAGAAATCTGTTGGGATTGCAAAATTGCAAAAATAACATTTCTAATATAATATTCGATACTTGTTTCGGGAGATTATTCTCAGATGGATAGACTGTTTCCAGTCCGTTTCCCTCGCAGTAGAGAATCTATAAAACTAAATGTTTGCGTCTTATTTTCATGGATTAAAACATTTTTGCCATCTTAGCTGAATTGTAGAAAAACTTAAAAAACTCAAAGTAACTTGTTAAGCTTATACTATTTAAAATCTATCTCTTTCATATCACAGCCAGTTGATCACATAAGTTAAGTGACTAGAGAGTTGGGAAATGTCAATAATCTTTAATAATCTCTTTTCTGACTTATAAATGTCTAAGTCAATTGATTATAAAAGTTCTTACACAGAAGACATTTGTAAATATCAAACTTGAAGAAAGGTTCAACCAATTATCAAGCAAATTAATATTCTATCATTACCAAACAAGTGTCGTAAATTGTTGGGCATATTGTCTAATTACAAAATTGGACTAAGCATAATAAATGTCAGATTGCCACCTTAGTTTGCCTTGTCTGTGTAACTTTACAATAGATACAATTAAAACGATTTCGGATTTGCTGAATTTTAAATCGAACCGATTTCTTTCTTGTCTCATTTCTGACTGCCTTGGGTACAAACGTCACCCAACACAGCCCCTATGCAGCAGTTCTCAGATTAAGAAAGGTGCGAGAAATGGCATCGATCTGATTTCAATGAGATTGGTTAAATGGGCATGGCAGATGGGTGAGGGTATCCGTCGTGAAACGTTTCCGGTAGTTTTGTTGTGCATTTACTTATCTGTAAGTATTTATGTTGAAGTGTATGTCAATAAGCCCTACTGTGATGGTCACATACTCCTTAAAATTATAGAATATAACAAGTAAGTGATATGGGTTTTTTGTTAAGACAACATGATATGCTATATCAAATATGAATGTGATTAATGTGTCTATTGACTATTGAGTGGTTTACAGAAGTTTCCTTTTGAAATGAAGCAAATACTTCGAGTGTCTGCCTGGAATGCAAAATGATAATATAATACATGCATGATGATAAGTCTTGGAGAATATTATCTCATCGACGTCCTAGTGTGTTGTAACGGTATTGATCCCTAATGGAGACAGATGGAGGGTAACTAGTTTACTTTCCCCTTCCTGAAGTATCAATATGGCACAGTGCATAATTGATAAGTCGCTCTAACTTATTAGAAGAAATAATTATGAATGAGGATTCCTCTCGACTCGAGGACTACAAAAAGGGAAGGAAAGAATTATTCACTTTTTAGAGTCTTAGTAATGTACAAACTCTAAAGGGTGTAACACATCATCAGCTCCTACGTACAAGAAAGCACCCGGATACACGCCTACCCGGTTTTATTATATAAATCAGTCAAAAACATTATTTGAGGGAGGGGAAAATTACGTGCACAACATGAAACATGTGCTAATCATGCGCAAACATAATTTGAAGTTTAACATATTAGAACGAACGTTTTAAAGAAACCATTTTCACATCAGTTATGTTATTACAGTGCCAACGATTCCATAAATTTTTGAATGATAGCAATAACACACAAATCTCGAAGGGAGAAAAACAAGCTGTTTAATGCGCACAACAGCAAACTATTGGGGATTTGTTGGAAGCAATAGGGTAGTATAATCTCTTGTTACAAGAGAAACCAATTTCCTCCAGACACGGTTTGAATAAGGTTGAATCAACAGGGAATAGAGTTTTGAGTAAGAACATTGAAACAGGACCAGATAATAATTACAGGATTCTTGCCGATTAGTGTTTCTGAATGTGTAATTAACTGGTTGTATAATTAATACTAATCACAATAGGAATGTAAATTTACTCACATTTCTCCAAAAAAATACAATGAAATTCATACCTCTCCGCATATGCAATAACGTTTTCTGTTATTCATTCATTTTAAAATCTATCATGAACCCATTATGAACTGTACATGATACCAACATTACAAAGCCAACACATATAATTTTAACGTAAATTTGCGGCATCTGTTCATTGTCGTTCATTCTTTTTGTGTGAGTCTTGGTTATTCATGGAGCTGTTTCAGACCTGGAAATGGAGATGACAGATATTTACGGATAACCAACTCTTATATTTTCTATTGATTATTCCACTATTTACTGCTTTGAACCATGTTTACAAATTGACACCATACATTGCTTCCAAAAAAATTGATCAAATTTCTTCATGCTCTTTATTCTACTTGCAATGTATAACCAATCATCGCTTATCTGTCTCGAGCGAGTACTTGCCCCCGCAAGCTGTTCAGCAAACTATATTATGGCTTCATGCAGTCAGTTTCAACACAATTCACTTTTCCCGACTCAGTAAGAGACAGGAACCAGCCTTATTTGTGCAAAAAATAGTTTATCTCTTAATAAACACCTCGCTGCAAATACATGCATTACCAAACGAAACGCGAAAAGTGTCAATTCTACTTCTGACGATGGCATTTATTACGTCGGTTTTCAAGCCTTAGTATTTTTGTCATAAAAGACAACCATAACTTGAATGAAAGCAGTCTTGGTTTATTTTGCACATTTTATGAAGTTATTAATAAGTCACTTGTTGAGCCAAAAAATGCATGATTTCAAGAGATTTCCTTTCAAGAAAGGGAACGTTAATGTCAGTAACAGGTATTGCCGCCGTTTGCAACAATTAAAACTGCACATTTCCTGACCATGTTGTTTAGGATTTTGTTGTAAGCATCCACAACGCTCTGTTACAATTGTTGCAAGTTTAATTGACGTACTGGTTGTTGTTGTAATCGTCTTTCCATCTCATCCCAGAGGTGTTCGATGGGATTAAAAACAGGGTTAAAAGCTTGCCATTACATAGTCAGGCTGTTGTTGTTCAAAAGGACTGTGTGTGTCAACCTTTCAGTTTGTAATCTCGAGTTATACTCTTTCAAAACAAGATGTCCTCTTTGAACAAATAATGTACTATTCTCTACAGTTCGTTGGTATGACGGTGCGCAGTAACTCCCCTCTACGACCTTGTTCGATAACATGAAAATAACATGTGGTAAATGTCGTTCCCAAGTGATTTCACCCCAAAACATGAGAGAAGGTACTCCTCAATAGTCTCTCACCATCTCATAATGTTCAGCAAACCTTTCACGTTGTCGATGCCTTATCAGTCGGCTCTCATCAGAAAAAGATGTCCTGCAACTGCCTATTGTGCCATTGCTGTGTGCGGTTGCCCAGTTCAGCCGAGTACGTCCATGACATCAAACTTGGACGATCGTGCTCGATCAGCAAAGTTGTTTTTTTTGGTTAAAGCGATTAAGCAGTCTGTAGATGGTTGAAGGATGTGTTCCATAATGTCTTGCGACATGCTGGATGCTCCAACCTGCCCCATTATTCTCGTTTGCTCTCTGACGTTCGTTGGTACTTGTGTGGCATGCTTTCTGTTGCATGAAATTGCGAATTCACTTTAAGGTATTCGTTTCTTAAAAGTATATTAAACGCAAAACCATCATCCACAATATGCATTCTCAACTTTACGGACGGTCCCTGCTCAGAAAAAATACAAAATTATTCAGTGAATATTTAAGTGCTGATTATGAAAAAAACCCATCAAACTTCCCAGAGCATAAAATACGTCTATTAAATAATGTAAATTTTAATTGCATTAAGTAGTAAGGAATATAGCGTTTTTTAGGTTGTGAATATATATGAGTTTACAATAGAAATAGTAAATTCAAGAAATTGTGTATCGGTATCCAAATGTTGATAAAGCTTTGCTTAAGGAAATGATAACAAATTCTTCGAGTTTTAAAATGAATTTGGTTTAAGTGTCTGAAACGCACTGCAAACTATGTGGCAATTCGAGGTAGTCCACCTCCTTAAGAAATATTGTCTAATCATTTCTAGAGACACATTGTCCTTATCGATCTGTTTGGTGCACATCACAAGTTAAGAGTGTACCTTTGAGATTTGCAGCCGAAAGCTTTGGCAAATCGCCGATCTTATTGCTAATAAAAGTTACTTGAAATCGTTATTTGAGTTTACTTTGGCCTGTCAAATCATGTACATATAAGGCTGGTAAGCACCTAGATATATTATAGTTGTATATAATCGATAAAACTCTAAGCACATCATCCATTATCCATCTATGCGTGAGTGTGTTTAAACAGTCTAATGGAAATGTCCTTGTTTACATATGATTTTAACATTGTATACATTGTATACATTTTTCGGATGCACTTAAAAAGGTTTTATGTAAAGTTTAGAAACACTCATCTATGTTTCACTTTCTCAGTTGAGCTTCAGTAATAAAGAACAGTAAAGAGTAGAAACAGGGAAATGGATTCGCATAGCCTAAGCGAACATGGTACGTTCGTTTTAAAACTCCTTCTTTTGATTAAAAGACAGAGGAAACTTTTTTATTTTCGTTTTCTTTTATCTTTTATTTCATTTATCTTATTTCTTAAGACTTGCCACTTTAAGGTAAAGGTGATTGCAAGATGTTTGCGCTTTAAAGATTTCCATAGAGAGGATACCAGTGAGCATCGACAATCTAAGCGATTTCATCCGTGGAGATAAAAAATGAATACTTTTCGACATCAATCAATAATAAAGGCAAATACATGTACGTTACGTTTATTTCGATTACTTTTTATAGGTAATACAGCAAAACGCTAGATTTGTAGGTATAAATAATATTGAACAAACCATTCTATTAAAAGTGAGTTTTAATAGTAATGAAGAATTGCTTGATATTTCTTCTATAGAGAAGGACTATTTTCCATTTTATATTCGGTATGACGGCAGATGGAATCACAAAGCGATTGTATAATGTACTTTGCAAAAATTAAAAATGTATCTGTTAGTACTGTATAGCACTTAACATCTTGATCAGTACTTGCTGATACAAGTATCAAGAACACGACCCTTTAACATCTTGATCAGTACTTGCTGATACAAGTATCAAGAACACGACCGTCTAATATATTGATCAGTACTTGGGATATCATTTTCTAGGTTTATTTACGTTGGAGACATATGTTTCCGGATTTCATTGAGAGGTAAGAACTGGTTGTTTCATCTGTAATTTTTCAAAAAAATTGAGTGAGTATTTTTTAATGGGTGCGGGTCATAGAAATTGCATATTTTGGACAGTTTCATGTGTCTTCGCTGGCATGCCAGTGTATATTGACAGTTTTCATTCATATTTCAAAACTGGCCTGGTCAACACCAGGTTTAGTCTATGATTTTCTAGTGTCGAGAATATGTATTTTCACTTTAAAACAAGTCCCCCAGTCCCGCAATGTCAGGTAGCTTTACAGTGACCCATGTAACTAATGATTAATGCACTTGAAATTAATTGTGGACTGAGGCCATCTTGATCGGTACTTGCTGATACAAATATCAAATAACTTTCAATCTTGCACACTTTCACGGTACTGGCCCAGTGCTGGTGTACGGTATTTGGTCAGCAATGGGCAATGGGTGTCAGGCCATAATTACGCTATTACCGTCTTTTTGATTTATTGCCCGATTTGAGTTAGTCTTAGCAGGCCTTGCACTGAACCAGTACTGAGCTCAGCATTATGCCAAAATTAAAAAGATAACATAACAGATCAAAAGAGTAGAACTGGTGTAGTTATGAAACCAAAGTTAATTCAGTCATTATGTTTTTGTCTTTTCTTTTTGTTAACATTTGTTAAAGTTAATGTTTAAGCATGTCAATAAAATGAGCAAGGAACTTATCGACTTAGCACGATATACAGTGCTATCAAGATAATACCGGAAAATGCAAGGGAACAACAAGGTTTACAAAGAGAACATACATGTAAATCACTAATGCTATTTTAAAGATTTGAACTTGGTTCTTTTATTATAGACATTATTATGTTTATAAAACATAAAGCAAATTTAGTAAGAGCTAAATACAATTGAAGCGAGATAGTGAACATAGGATATCTCAGAGAGTTAAACAATGTAGATATGCTTTTCTGGATGTCATAATTTGAACTCACATTTAAGGATACTTGTGTTGAGACCTTTTTCAGTTAGCAGACGACAGGAATTCATTGTTTATAATAACTTATACACATCTCTCTTTGTATCGTTTGGATTGATATGCTTGTAATTTTGCTTGTAGGGGTTTGATTTTAATTTTCCTATCACCAAAATTGTGTCAACAACAAAAATTAAGAAATTTGATTTGTATAATCATCACGAGAGACACAACGGTGTTAAAGATATTTTAGTTACGTTATTATATTCTGCAATAAAATGCTATACAAACTTCATGACAACATAAGTGATTAAATCATTTCTAAAATTAATGTCAACCTTGTCAACCCATCCTCTGTATGAACGTTTGTGTCAATGTTTGCAAGTCTCTTCTCTGATCAATAAATGGAGATTTATAGACACGAAAAGGGTCCAGGCACGAACTGGTCGACAGATTCAAGAACGTAAGAGCACTGACATTTAAAACCTTTATACTCAAGAGCTTTATGTTGTCACAAGAAAGTTTGTTGTTAGTTGGTGTCTTCTTGGCTAACATTAACATGTATAACGTATGGTATTTTAAATTGTCTTTAAAATACATAGAGGAAGGAATTTCTAACAGTGAAGATGGAGTCTGGTTGAGCAAGCTGACTGACTGACAACTCAATAACATCAGGAAAACTAACTATCACCAGCAAAAAGCATGAAATTGTATATACTCCTATGAAATAAACAAAGTTGTTAGAAGTTTACATTTAACATGTTTAAATTGATATTTCGTCATGGAATCAATTATCTCGAAGAATAGGTTTCTGATTTCATTCACTACTGACATTACGTGTGAGGTATGTGCCCGTTTATTAGCACAAAAATACAGTCATTTAACCCTACCCCCATAACTGGGGCCTTTGAAGCCCGGCTGCACCTTTGTGGTGTTACCATTTGTTCACATTTGACATAGGTTTGCTGGAAGTTCATATATTCCTCGATCACATATGTACTGATTTGTAAATATGCACAAAACATCTTTTTCCGATTCACGCAGTTTCCCAAAATTACATCTTTTTTAAAAAAATAACATGAATACATGACATGGGCCTCCAAGGCCCGCGTAGATTTTTCTTTCCCCTTGCAAGAATTGCTTAAGGGTCCATGTCAATAGCTCTTGCAGTCATCAGGCATCAATCACTATTAATACTCGGAAGGGGAAAGTAAGTCCATCTGAAGAGTTTATTAGAAATTTTGAGGAGTTTGATTTTGATCAAATGTCCTTCAGTGGGGAAAGTGAGACGAACAGTGACTTTGTTCCACATGAAACATCAGAAACAGAATCTGATGCAGACTGTGACAGTCGCGTTTTTATTTTTGTAGGACCAGTTCTTTAAATAAAAAAATGCATTTGTTTGGTCTAACACCCCACCAGGTACATCAAAGACACAAGATAGAAACATTCTTAGGACACAACAGACAAAGTTTAAACATGCTGATCATATTCAGATTGAAGTCGAAATGTTACATTCACAAACATCTATGGTAGTAAGTTCATGTCTGAAAAGGGTAGCCAGTAACCAGAGACAAAAATGAATATGAAACCTTGGCTCTAATTGGTATACTAAATACAAAACACTATGAGCAGTAGGATGATTTGGAGCAAACAGTTTAGTACTCCTATCATCAGACCAACGATGTTATGCAATAGGTTTAAACAACTGATGACAATTCAACCATAAGTGTTCATCATGAAAAGGCCAAGCTAGCACCTATCAGAGAAGAGTGGGATATGTACTCTTCCAAAACAGTAGAGGGTATTGAAATACAAATACCTATGCAGGTTTTGGTATGATAAACAGTCATGGACACTTGACATGCTTAGAGAGTTGGTTCTTGGATTAAGAACTCCCCCAAGAGAACCACTGAGCTGCACGAGCGACATGCAATAGGGCCTTCAATGTAGGAGGGGTTCATTGTCAAACTTGACTCTTCAAGAAAGCATTAATGAAAACTGCAGCGTGCTGGTTTCTCCTATCCAGGTTTTCTTTGATATCAGTTGTTGCGTTTAATGAATCATTGCTTTAGTGTGTTAGGTTAAATTTGCAATGATATGTCTTCAACATAATGAACGTCTACGTGCTTTTGGTATGCTTCAAATGGATTAAGCACAGCAAGCAGTGGCCAACATGCTTAATGTGTCAGCAGACTGTGGAACCAGTACCAACAAACACACAATGTTGATGATAGACCTTGTTCAGGTCATCCTTGAGCGACTACACAAGCTCGGGATCCGTACAAAGGTCCTGCAAAATCGAGGACAAACGACCAATCAGCTTCCTGTAAACTTGTATTAAGTATCAGCAATTTGAGTTACACTCTAAACGATTAGAAATCGGCTACATGCAGCCCATTTGCATGCACGACAACTGAGTGTTGTGCTTCCATTAACGTGCCAGCAGATGACAAACAGGCGTCAATGGTGTATGCAGCGTAGAAATTTGGGTAATCGTTGGGATCACCATGATTGGCACAACTGACTTGCATATTGTTCAAGGAACGGTCACTAGTGTGTACTACTGTGACCACATCCTGGCACCGATAGTTCTGCCTTTTGCTCAATATAAAAATCGCCGATGACATGTCCGTGCCCACCGCGCTTCGTTTCATGAATTACAACCTCCAGCGTCACCATATGGTCTATATGCCTTGACCAGCCTTGGGTCATGACCTAACCACAATAGAGCATGTCTGGGACATGATCAGGAGACGTGTTCGTCGATGTCAGCTTCAACAGACAACACTACAAAACTTTGCCGTGACGCTGCAAGTGAGTGCAAGAGTGAGACAGATTGTCCAAAATCATGATTGGGTGGTTAAATATGAGAATGACACGACGAATTGCTGAATGTCTGAGGATTGAGCAATTACTCATCACTAAGACAAAAATAACAAAACGTCCATTTTAACTTTAAACATATAATTTGTCTTAGAAAGAGACCACCAAAGGCACCGGGCCTTTTAGGCCCACGTTATGGGTAAGGCGATATGAAATAGGTTATGGGGGGAGGGTTGATAAGTCTATGGTAGCAGTGATATTTGGAATGTAATCTTATAGTCGTTATTTGCCATGAAACAACTGCTCTGTTATGAAATCGACAAGTCAAAGTTACTTCTGATTCCTCCTTTTTCCTTCCAACTGCAAACTTTTAATCTTTTTATCATTTTGTTGATTTCATGTAAACGATGTTGCTGCAAATTGTACAAATACATTCCACCCTTTCACATGACGGAATGATAAGGCTTTAAGACCGTCTTTATCTAACCGGCAATAGCTACAGTAAATTATTAGTCGAGAATATTGCATGACATCCCAAGTCCGTCCGTCCCCCCCATCCGTCCAGAATTGTTTTTGCTCTTTCGCCATCTTCACAAGAACCAGTGACTCCTGAAAAATGTCCAGATTATGAAGATTTGGGGAATTAATGGACTATAAGAAGGGTCAATAGGGGGAAAGAAGGAAGGAAAATGCTTAGGAAGCTGAAACTACTGCTAACCAATTGGGGTTTTAAAATGTAGATTTGGTATTCTGTAACCCTTCATTATGGCCCAAACGAACGTCTCTCATCTTTTTTCAGAAGGAATAGACATAGAAAGGTGATGTAAACAGACACCTTGGCTATTAGAGTTATATGTTTTTAATTTGTTACTTCTGTAGCTACAGCCTAAAGATATTATATTTAGAAGCTAAATGAACTGCACTACTGAACTACTTTTTACTCTTACTTTAAAAATAATTACATTTTAAAAACCCAGCAAAGTATGTTCACTGCTCATACAACGAACTGCACATAGGTAAAGCTCTGTATGCCTTTCTTTCATTCCGCCAAATGTAAACAGGCTGTTCTCTTCTGGTTGTACATACCTGTAAACAGCTGTTGCCTCAATGGATGTGTTCTATCAAACGCAAAATATCTGGTTTGATTTTAACAAAATAGTTTGCAAATGAAAATGATCAATTTGGAAATTAGGGTTTGAATCTGACTACATAACTATTTAAAGTAAAGAAAAATATGTTCTCTTGCTTTTAACAATAATAATTCAAAAATTCTGTTATTTGAATTAACTAAATCATATTTTTATATCAAGACTTTATTTCATTGGAGGAGATCCATAACTCAACTGGTCTAGTGGTGATAAGGGCAATATGCATACACGTGTTCTCTACATAAAGCACGTTTCCATATTGCAGTGAACATTAACACATTACCTCTCCGCATTACTTTCGACACTGTCAAACGTCGATGCTGAAATGTTGATGTTGGAAATGTACTTGGACACGAGTATTTTAAATAAAACACGGGCAGTGTTTCATGGCGAAAGGCATCCTACGTTTACATAAAGCAGTTACTCGGGGCTTGTGCGTTTTGTGTGAAATTCACATCCCAGTTACAAGGCTGCAGTAGATCTACTCTTTCTCTTCCCGTGGGAATGGTGATGTGTATGGTCAGTGGGACAGCGATGTCTTCTGTCTCCACAATAGTCAAGAAGGAGACACGGCCACTTGTGATCAATAAATATATCCGCAAGGATAGATACAACTAAGACTATTTATTCATTGGTCCGTCAATGGCGTCGCGTAGACTCGTAATTGATGTTTGCCATTGTGTTGCAATGCACACGGTTATTGATAAATAATCCTTTCATATCGCTAATTATGGGTTTCATTTAACTAGGTAATGGTGTTATCAAAAGGTGTCTTAACTATAGAGTTGTCATATGTTATTTTCCAATGCAAGCAACATGATAGTAATCGCATTACTAAGCAATTCAGAAATATGAAGTTTCAAGTCTGGCGTTGTATGTTATATTTCAGTTATTTTTATTCTAATCAGCACCATACACTTAAGATAAGCTGTATATTTACTAATTTGAGCACTTCTGTTTTCAAAGTAATCTTTACATTTGAACTGCAATGAAATTATTTCTTTGGAACAAATACATACTTACAAGGCCTTATTTAACTAAGTTATTTGAAACAGAGAACCCTGAGACAGCAACCTACTTTCTTATAACCTTTTACTAAGTTAACGAGTCCTGCACCTACTCCTGCACTCATTAACTTTGCTTGTCTATTAGCCCTAGGCAGCATCCCTTCTTGCTCTCCTTACTGCAGACACGGACATCTCACTCTGTTAAACTAATTAACAAACACGCTGCTGGATATTAATGAGTCGTTTGTATCGTTCTTTTAATTCATATTTCAACATGTAAGGGGACAGCATTTTCAAAGGTTCTGTCATCTTCTGAAGATTGGGTTTCAATGGATATTTCATAGCGTCTACACAGAGAGATGTTCATTACACTTTCGGGAGTAGGAATATGTTTAAAACGTGTTTGATGTTTGATCTTAAAGAGACATTCCGTGAACTGCTGGAGTAAAATATGCCAAACGTTATCAATGGTATTTAGAAAAAGCGACAGTTGGTGTAAGGAATCACTAATCGGTTCTGTACAGTGACAATAAGGGGTTTTAATGTCAATCCCTCAAACGTAATTTTCGAAATTTACCTTATCTAGATAATAATGGAGTAAAGAATTTATCTATTCATGTACATTGGACATGTGGTTTCAGCTTCTGAAAATATATAAGAATAGGTTTTGTTTTTCATCGAAGATTAATCATTGCCCCATTGGACCTAAACTCATAGTCATTTGGAGATAAATATGTGTGAGATAAATATGTGTGAGGATTTAAAATTATCAGCTTAAAAAGTTTTTAGTTGCATATCAAGTTAAAATCAAATATGTAATATCAAATAAGAAAATATCCTGCTATATATATATATATATATATAACTGGTAACTTTGGTTATGAACTGGGCTATTGGATGTACTCGAAAGAGTATCGTCATACGTGGGGTGGCAAAAAAAAGACTAAGTGTAAAAACTTTGGTTATTCACATATTCATCGTTCGTTACTTAATTACCACTTTTCCTTGGATCTTTTGAGTAATATATATATTACTCTTTCGAGTACATCCAATAGCCCAGTTCATAACCCAAGTTACCAGTTGTGCATCAAAAGATAGCAATATTTGCAGCTAATTTCTATAAAATGTGTAAGTATGGTAACTAAAAGTTTCTGCGCCCGAATTAGCTTCTTCAATTCTTTTGATTATTATATAATATGTATTACTTTCACAGGTTTCGCAATGGATGGGATAGCTCAGTGGTTAGCGCGGTCGGCTTCGGTTCAAGAGCACTGTGGTTCGAATCCCACCAGGGGCATGGCAACTTTGCAGTAGAGAACTCTTCTACATGCAGTAAGGTTTGGGTGCAATGATACACTGAATTTCAGTGCAGTACCACCAATGTTTTGCTAGTTACAGCCGATGCTCGAAGGTTTAACAGCAATGCATAGCCACTCTTTCCCAACTATACTAGAAACCACGATATTAGTGAAATATTCTTGAAAGTGTCGTAAACTCCATATCACTCACTCTCTCTATACTCTCACTATGACCATCAGCTACCAAACGCCTTAATCCCATTGTTTTGAACGTAAAGACTGATACAGATTTTCTAACCATCCATGTATCTCAATATTACATACATGCTTTTCAGAATTCGCCTTTTTGTTGTTCTCAAGTTCTCTAGGAGACCGAAAACAATGCGCCATCCCTAAGGCAGCCGCTCATTTCATTTTTAAAAGGATTCCTATGTATTCATGATCTACATCCCCATTCACCTATCAACAATTCATCCAATCTAGAATACAAATGTTCAGGGTAACGATAAAAACCGACATCCAATTTTGTTCCCAAGATGCATTTTAGAGGATCTGCTTCCAAGTGTTTCCGGTTCTGGACGTCTCTGCAGCCCTGTGTTAGTGCAGGTAGCTAATCTTCAAACTCCTTTACTTATCTTTAGCTGTATACGAACTCTTTCTCTACAAACATTCCAAGCAGCATTCTTTCATGTAGGTTGATTCTCTTAAGGAACGCTGCCTTTTGTAAACGACTTTTGAAATCGATTTGGTAAGGTATATGCGAATAGAGGCCTAAGATGTTGGTGTTATAGACATGTGTACCAATGTTGTAACTGACCATTTACATCTGTTGAATGCAGCTTTTTATCGCAACATTTGATAAGTTTCACAACTTCCATACGACCATGTTTATCTAAATAGCCTTTACTGGAATTTTCTTTACATTTTCGATACATTTGGATTGCAAACGGTAAATTTATATTTTGATAGATATTTGAGTCAATAGCCTTCAGCGTTCAGTGACATTACTGGTGTTTAAAGACATTTTCGAGGTATACCTGTATTCAACAGAAACAAATACCTAAAACATCATTGAATGCAGCAACGATAAGCAACTTTGGGTAAACTACAAATATAAGTACATTATATAGCTTTGATAATGTAAAAACAAAACGCTTACACGAAATTAAGATTCACGAATAGAAATAGCTTTATACATAGCATGTTTAAAAGAATTATAAAATCTTGATCATTTTTTTCATAATGAGATTATGACAGATTGTTTATCTGGTTCGCAAATGAAAGTACTGTCTTCAAAAATTATTTATAAAATAAAACCAACTTTCAAGATTTCAAAATATTTCCAAAACTTACATGCAAAGTATAGTATACCAACATTTTCGTTAATGTTTGCGTAAGTCGTAATTGGAAGATTCGGAAAGTGGAACAGAAAATCAAACAATAGTTGCCTTGCAACAGACTGCAGGTCTTGAATCCGAAAAAGGATCGAGCAATTGACCATTTTCCAGTTTTGACGTTTTAGAGTTATCTGACTGCGGGCACCGTTACGCTTGGGCTCAACGGGAACAAGTGCTAGAGCCAACGTACGGTTGTAGGCTTTAATAGCATAGGCAGGTCGCAGTTTAAAAATGATTAACCAGGATCTAAAGTTGTTTAACTATTTGAATATTTCAATGTTTTTCCTTTACAAAAGAGCCACTCCGTGATTTTCATAACATAGTATTTACCTTTGATACGAACCTAAATGTCATATGTGGTGATATAAATCAAAACATCTTAACTTTTCATGTCCAAAATACTAGTTTTCCATGAAAATCTAAAAAAAGTCTTATAAATGCACAGAGGTGTAGACATCACGTCCAATGTACATGGATACTAGTTATATAACCTAAAAAACACTACCAACTCCTAACTGCCCTCCTGGCTGTTTTAGATAAGAATCCAGTTCGATTATTTCCGACAATTATGCCCGTTAGTCTTGTCCTTGTCGATTTATCAAAATTATCCCAAAATGCAATACTTGTCGCGTTTTTATAACTTAGTGATAACTTATTATAATGCCATGAACTCATTAAATTAAGAAATACATTTAAGATAGGTAGGCCTTATTGCAAGTACCGCGGGAAATATTGGTCATAGATCATTTTTAATGTAAGATGATCGTTAAAGTCATCCGAAAAACATACAAAAGTTTACCCGTCAAATATTTCAATTTGAAATTTACGTTACAATTGATTGAACACTAAAAATAAATACATACATACGATTACTAGTACAATGTTTATTGGTAAATAAATAGTTTATTGCTGCCAAAGAGGCCACAGGCCGAAAGGTTTTCATCCATAACCTACAGCTAATCTTTGGCAATACTGCTACAATATGGTAAACATTACATCCTGCCACAGTTGAGAGACATTTCAAGCAGAGTATATCAGATTATATGCTTACATTATAGGCAGTACAGGGTAATGATGCCGTATTACTCCGTTTCATTAACTCTGTCCAAAATAACTTATACTTCTGAAGGTCTGTTGTCTTTGATGACATAAGGAGGAAAGTTTACATTAGCAAAGAAAGTATAGGGGAGCAATCGATGATTGATACAAATCTTTGTACAAGATTATCAAATATAAATAGTTACCACGTTACCATATTCTGTTTCCCTAAGCTATAGGCTAAAGGTCATGCCTGTATATCAGCGAACTAGCGTCAAATTGGTTATACTTTGATGATAATTAATCTTTATCACTAGAAACATGTTCGAGCAAGCTTCAAGTAAAAACATATTACCTAAATAGGTAAACAGACAAAATCTAACAATTAATGAACAACTTAACTGTCACAACAGAAGACTTTCAACATTAAGTGTTAAATTACAGTGTTCAAAGGCTTAGTCAGTACATCTGTATATTGATTGGATCAGAAAGTTGATAAAAAAAAACCCTTTAGGTTCATGACCCCACAGTCTGATAAACCCTTGCCGGGACATTGTAAAGGCGCCATTGAATCACGTCCTACAGGTGATAAATGGGGTAAGGATCTAGGCTTGGGCACGGCAATGTCATGATTCTATTCTGCTTGAAGACGTCGTGTTGCACTCCAAGTGTGTGAACGGGCGTTATGATGCTGAAATTGTTAAGTTCGATGATGGGCTAAATGAGATTATCTTCTCAAGGTTCGATCCACATACCGAGCAGTGTGAATTCAGTGATGCCATGACCACCCTACGAGTCTCTCACAAGCATCCGAATAACGTTCTCCGTTAATGCCAAATCCTAGCTCTACCATCTGCTGTTGAGACACAGTCACAGTTCTTCTCTGAGAAGTGATGCCTCTCCTTCGAGACTGTGTCGCCCAGTGTAGGTGATCTCAATGATGACATTCGGTCAGAACAGCCCTCCCTGTGGTCTGTTACGCCGTACTCTGCCTGTACTTATGAGTCTGAGGTTTGTTTTGGCAAGCCTTTTCCACAGCAGTCAAAAACGATCTAGAATATGTTGGTGGACGTTGGGTTGCGACTCTTGATCTTACACTACAAGGTCGGTCATCTGTACTTAGCATTTGACCCGAATGAGAGCAGGGTATTAAGAAAAAGCGGATTCATATTCGCTGATTTAGCAGGATGCTGTTCTTATTTCTAATGCTTTAACCCTCAGTATTAGAAAGGTACAGAAATCCTAGAATCAAATACCGAGATTGATCCAAGAAATGAGGAGACGTCAGGAACAAGTTACTTGTGCAATGGTAGGTGACACAGAATATAATCGAAGGTCAATATTTGGGCTCGCAGGACATCCTTCCTTCCTCCTTTGATCAATACTTTTGAATAGTACTGATCTTTTCTAGGTTTGTTATAAACATTCCCTCTCCATTAAATTATCATCAACACACGGAGATAAATGACACTGATAACGTTGAAGGACGTGTAAGTTGTTGCATCAGAAGAAATTTTAAGTAATTTGTCTCAACGATTTAATTTGATATTCCAAATTGTCACTTCAAAACATGTAGTGTCAGCATTATTTTAGAGTTATCATTTAAAATGTCACAATTGTAACTTAGAGAGACAAAAACAATGTCACTTCCTGTAACGTCTCCTTTATTTCATGAGTCTTTGACATCTCAGAGGGAGAACGTGCCAATAACGATCATATCGAGAACACAGATAGAGTGGTTGTTTTGAGAGCAAATAGTAACAGATGTATTCGATCTAACCGATTCCTTCAATAAGATAGTTATCGGGAATGTTTGTGTAAATCGTACATTTTTGAGAGAAAAATTAGAGCATCCAGCACTAATAGAATAAAGGTCATGGTCTTATATCAAATGTTGGCCAGGAAAATGGGATCCACTGATGTGACAAGTACATGGATGACACACACGTTTGATAAAATAATGTCACTAAGAGAATGTCGATTCTAGATGACGACCTTATCATGAGTGTTTAAATGCAAGGGCGATAAAGCAAAATGTTTCTCTTGCCGGGGGTTATTCTTCCCGGAAGATCGGATATTACTATTACAACAAAACAGTTAGTCATAAATGTTTTAATCTTTAAAATCAATCATGAAATACAATAAAAAATTATGTTCATAATAGTGATTACATTTTAAAGCCATAAACATTGTATATACTTAATTTTATCATTAAGTTAATGTTGTAATTACTCTTTACGAAACCAATGATTTTCCAGAAAACTTGATTTGTATGACCTTCTTATCTTATAAATTGATTAGAATTCCATCTCAGTCCAACCTTCTTGGTTTCAACCTGTGTCTTTCAGCTACATGTGTCTGGTACACCTGCTTAAATAAGGCGCGCAGTACATATAGCAGAGGATTGAGACATCACAAATTGAGTAGATGTTACATCAGGTTAACATAAAAGGTAATACTGGTTTTATGATGACGTATTATAACTTTTCATTAACTCCGTACGAAATAACTTATACTTCTAAAGGTCTGTTACCTTTGATGTGATATTAAAGGATATTGACATCAATGAGGAAAGTTATGTGGAGGAGTCGTTGCCCAAGATCAAGAAATCTAAAACAAATTAAGGATGGTTATCATGCGAGGTTATCAGACATTTCGCGATGGTAAATGTCTTGTATTATGAATAAATATGCAGTATTAGGAATATACATTTTATTGTATGAGCCTTAGCGAGCTAAATATATAGTTTTCATTCCTATTGCTGATATTGACCATCCCAAAAAATACGGGCGCGATAACATCTTTATTGCACAATGACACACTGCATTCATACTCGAACATTCTTTTCTTCAAAGGCGCGTATTGATGTATGTAAATGTACAGCTTGATGGCTTTCAAGGTCAATTGACACAAAATAAACTCTCTTAACTTGCATTGCCTTTACAAAATTGTCATTTTGGCATGACCTAAATGTTTCAGGTTATTAATTTGTTCAAAATACCATGACTTGCAATGAAAATTATAACTTAATACTAGTATATACTAATAATTACTAAACGTTTGTACGGTTGATTGATTTCAGCAGCATTGGTTACCTAACAGTAACATGAAAATATGTTTTCCATAGGTTTTGTCCTATGTTTTATGTGTAAAGTTTGCCATCGACTAAAGTGTCTCGGCACTGGTTGATCATGAATTTTATGAAACAACTGCACAATTCCGTTAGTATTTTTTTCAACTTTTTACTACAAATTATAAGAATACTTTGATCAAGGTACATGTGATCGTAGGCGACCATAATGTTCAAGCATGTGGAAACTTTCAAAATAACTTCTGTCACTTGACGTCAATAACTTGCATCGGTAAGCACATATGACTTTGAAATATCAATATGTTATTCCATAATATTTAGGTATTTATTGAAAAATAATGATCAATGCAATGACACAATGTAATATGTTATAATATCCTTAGGAACCATCACATTTGCAATGATCAAAACATCAAATGTATTTTTTTATAAAATCAAATAATGCCTGTTGGTACAATAAACATCGATGCTATCAAATTTATTTTACCTTACGGTACATTGTTGAACATTTGATATTCATACTAATATAATAATACCATATGCCGAGTAAAATGAGTAAAAACTTATTACAACTGATAGGAAAAATTGGCAACACCACAATAATTACAGGAACAACCTGAAAACGAGAGAAAAGACAATAACTACATTATGACAGTATATCATTTTAAGATATCACATATCCACTGAAAGAACATATTCATTCTTATCATGTGTCTGATGTAGACGTCAACGACAATAACTGGAAGTAAGAATGAGTTTATAACCTTTCATCAACTAGAAAATTTAAGAAATACAATTCTATCATGACATCAACAATGATAAAACTCTATAAAATATCTCTGAGTAAAACATTGATTATCGCTTCATTACATTACCCAGACTACCATCAACCCTTATCAATTCACGTGTGAAACTATTGTACCTGGAGTCTGCTATCAACTTTTGATTCAGTATAACATAGAGTTCATAAATTATCGTACTAGCCTCTGTTGAAATACTAGCTATTGTCTGGCTTCCGACAGATTGCCCTAGCGGTAAAATATTGCATAACAATCTAAACTACGCATGCATTGAGAGGGTTATTGTTGCTACTGAGGGCTATGCAATGAAGCGTTCACTAAATTAGGCTTTCTTGTTCTGTAAAGCAGACTCCTGTTGCAAAGTGCACATTTCTATAAAGGGAATAACTGAGACTTTTCAAATTATGAATTTTGAAATGGCGACGCTGATTGCGTAACTAACTTTGATTGCATCCAATCAGGCTTCAAAAACGCTGCCATGAATGTGACGGAGTTCCCGCTGTGGGGAGAGAATGGTTTAACCCAATTACCATCTTTCTTATTCTTTCGCCAGCCACAGTGACTTCCTAAGATAAGCCTTGTCGCATTTCCCGTACTTTTCTGTGCCTGTCGCCAAGGTTGCTGCTACAGATCGCAATAGTCCAATGTATCATATGAGAATTGCAACTTTTCGCAGGGCGCTGCACTCAAAACGCGAACTTTGACTGGTTGGCAGCAAGGTTTAAATTAGCCAGTGATAGAGATTGTTGTACTTAGAAGGCATGTAGGGGAGGATTCCCAACTACTCAATTTGATAAACACACAAAAATCAACCAGCTGCAGATTGTTTAGCCCTTAATGAAATTTGGATTATGAAATATTTCTTGTGATATTCTTAGTTAATCGGAACAAGATATTGACGTGATTAAACAAAGTGCCAAGTTAAAATTTCATGTAGAGATCTTTAGCGGTAATGATTATAAAATTTCCTTAGTTGGTATGTAAATACTTGCTTTACTGACTTACTTTATCAACCCATGCGAAGTATTATTTTCTAAACTAATCAGTCATAGTTTCTGTGAAGCAGTTTTGCATGAATTATATTTAGAACCTAAGTCTTTCAAAACATATTATGAATGTGTTAATATAGTACAAGTTCAAGTACAAGACCTAATCAATGAAGAAGATTTGCTTTTTAACAAGCATTCCCATGACAAAAACGCAGGTGCTGTGTTGCTTTGCGTTGTAACGATGAAGGTGATTGACAATTCCCAGGGGAGAGCAATTAAACCACATAGTGAAAAGATAAATGAAATGTTTGTTTCATTTTGCTGCCTTTAAATTTGTAACAGTTGGAAGTGGTGAAATTGTTTTATTTAGACTCTTACAGAAATGGTTCATAACATCAAAAACAATGTTGACTTACTGAATAAAATATGTTTTTGATATATTTGCAAACAGACAAATAGTCGAATGATAAACTGCTATCCATCAATACATTGGTCGGAGATAATTTCACTTTTTTCCAAATACATGTCATGTCGCCCATTTGTTCTCATTGCTCTTACCACATTTTAATCAACAATGTTTTGTTTTCACACATTTTACATGCTACTACCTTTTTAAATTTCCTTAAAATGAACAATTATTCCCATTCAACTTAACTCACTTAACGCCGTTAACTACTTGATCTGTCTACACTTTAACCTGATGTAGGCTGAACACTCTGAAGAAACAGTTAACTCACTTAACGCCGTTAACTACTTGATCTGTCTACACTTTAACCTGATGTAGGCTGAACACTCTGAAGAAACAGTTAACTCACTTAACGCCGTTAACTACTTGATCTCTCTACACTTTAACCTGATGTAGGCTGAACACTCTGAAGAAACAGTTAACTCACTTAACGCCGTTAACTACTTGATCTGTCTACACTTTAACCTGATGTAGGCTGAACACTCTGAAGAAACAGTTAACTCACTTAACGCCGTTAACTACTTGATCTGTCTACACTTTAACCTGATGTAGGCTGAACACTCTGAAGAAAAGAGTTAACTCACGTGTAGCGAATGCGATGTAACTTGAAAGGAAAAACTACTCCCGTTAAATTCCGCTAAGTCATGGAGAAAACTTTAATTCCGGCATTGTTGCATCGTGAATGGATTTTAAAGCTTACGTTAGATATCTGTGGTTACATATTTGAATTAGATACCAATGTTTGTTGAATACTTCAGTTTGAAACTTGATCCATTAACTCCCGACTAACATTCTTGGGTTAGAGTAATACCAACGATTCCGTCGGGACATTTTGGAAGTTTGGATTCTTTCCGAACATTTCCGACCCTGTTAGATTTGTTCACGTATCAAATCCTGTTTTTTAAAGTTCAATGTTTTGTACTTCGTCATTTCTTTAACTCCGAGTTTGTCCCACCGATTGAAGAATGCTGTCTACCCGGTTCCAAATACGGTACATATCTTTTTTTAAATGTCTGCTACCCTATAAGTGTTATCTTATAAGTGATAATGTGATCAAAAACCAGAGGTGATTGTTTAGAGTATAGGAACATTTAGCCATTGGTGACGAAGGATGAGGGACCGCTGGCTCTAGGGAGTTGAAATCTTGTGTACTGAAAAGTGGCAAAAAAACTGTTTCATCTTCTAGAATCTTTATTCGACTGTGCCATGCACACACAAGACTTCGTGACAGAATTCAGTCATGTAATTTGGCGACTGAATCTTGGATTGGTCTGAAGAAGCCTTTCTTTTAAAGAAGCATTCCCTGGACAAAAACGCAGGTGTTTAGCTTACTCGTAGTTGCACCAATGAAACTAATCGGCTTTTTTCGGAATGAAGCAATGGAAACCTTATTCTAGTTAGATCATTTTTAATACCTGAATCAAATGATATTTGGATATATAATCCCTTTATAACCAAAATGTAGAGACTGGTAGACCGTATTACCTTAACTCGACCATAGTTTTTCTTTTCTCATTTTGACCATTGATCTCTCCGTCAATTCCTATACAAACCTCTGTTCTAAGACAAGCGTTTATTGGTCTTGAAACATAGAAGCCTGATTGGATGCAATTAAAGTGTGTTGTTGCCGTTTTAAAAGTTATCAGTAATAAAGCCTCAGGTATTATGTCCCCCACAAAGCTTTGCGTTTTAGTTAACCCTTTTTATGTTCACGCATTTATGCACCTTACATGCTACATTTTCATGATTCAATTCTCCTCAAAGTTTGTAATCTGTTTGATATTATCCAACTTCATTCATTATTAATTTCTACTCTCATCTTGGCGTTTCCTACGTGTTTTGCCATAACCTGATATAGGCCGATTGCTCTGAAGGAATGAGTTCTCTCACGCGTACTGATTGTGATGTGACATGAAAGCAAAAAGTGCTCCTGTTGAATTCAGCTCAGTCAAGGAGAAAACTTTCATTTCGCCAACAGCATAAACTATTTGCTTTGTAGCTAAATTTTAAACTTTACGATTTTCACTTTGGTAAGAATTTTCAGATACCACATCTTCATGATAACTTCAATTTCCATTAGTAATTTTCATTTAAATTTAACACACATGTTTAAACATTTGTAAACTTGTTTATGTTCAATATTTTTATTCATAAATGGTCCTCACAATTATTGATAATGAAGTTATCTAACAATAAAATAATCATAAGTATCACTGAGTCATACTCCTAGACTTATAATAAGGTTCAATGATTTATGTTTATCTTACGATCAAAATCAAACGAGATCGGTCCGTTGCTTGGTATGGACAAGATGTATCATATCCACAAATGTTTTTTACATCTTTGATATTTTCATGGCTCACATCGCCGGACATGTTAAAATACATCATTCAAAACGTGCTTATATTTGTTCAGTCTTCGAATACGTTTCAGTCTAACTTGAGTCATTGCTTATTGAAAAGCGTTAATATAACGCCGATGGTTATGTTAGTAAATAACATATACGTCTGTAGTTAATAAAAATTCTAACATTGTAACTGTGTAACCTATTGAATTGTTCAAAAAACAATCAAATTTTGTCATTCCGATATTTCATATTTATATTGAAAGTCACATGTGTAAGATATCCCATCCATCTCAATCACAATTTCTCCTTCAATTTTTTTGTTTACATAATTATATTATTTACGATTAAGCCTTTGTTAAATTCAAACTAGGAGCCTTCCAAACTCGTATGAAATACGCTTATAAAGTAATAGCCATCAATGTCATTAATCCCTATGCTATTCAGACGAAGGATGATTTTAGCAAATCATAAAAGAAGTTGAAAACTGTATCGTTTACGTCGGTATATATCTTACAATACGGAAAACACCGACTTTCCCCAGTTGAATGATGTCATCTTCTGAATCCACATGACCTCTGTCGTATCTCTGTCACACATGTTTATAACGCGGTTTATAGGAGTCATGCCTGTCGACCTAATCATATAAAACACCCTGAAACGTCCTGAGTTCCAAATAGCTAGCAGAACGCGATCACCTTATTATGAAACGTGGTTTTAATTGCGTTTGATTTGGTGGCTAGGTCACGTGGTGTTGTCCACAGTTGACGTCACATCAAGTCTATTTTACGTAACAAAACGATCGGGCAATAAATTTACTTTCCTTTTCTAATCGAAAGTTTTACATAATCAATTAATCTGTCGGGAGACAAACGGGTTAGAACGTATAATAATAATGAGAATAATTTTATAAATAGTGTTTAAGTAAAGATGCATACGCTTTGAGATTGAAAGAAAATTGAGTGCTCATTTTCTGTTTTTTTTTTATGTAGTCATGCTGTACTGCTGCACTGTGGTCATTAATACAGTCTGTAAAAGTATAAACTAGTTATACTTGTCGTGTGGTATTTGTACCGCTAAGAACAGTTCTGTCATTTTTGATGGAACATGTTTTTATCTTGACATATATATCATAAATGTATTTAATGGAAAAGGTTCCCTGAACTGAAAGGTTCCCTGACATTATTGCAAAAGTACACTCATTCATATCGAATTATCTTTGGGAATAGAAGTTGTTTATTGTAATTGACAATCTTTCTCAAGTCCTAAATTTCAATAAACATTTCTTTCAAAGAACTTAGAATCCCTGTGTTATCGTCAACCTCTCGTTACAATTCTGAATAAACGTCTATCGGGAACCGTATATAAGAACTGAATGTCAGTTTGTGCGTTTGCCATAGAAAATGAACGATGTCAACTGTACGTTGAAACTTATGTGAACCAAGCCAACTTGTCATAAGAACGTCCATTGCTACATTGTATCTCATCAAACAAATAGCACAGATATTCCAGGCACGAAGACCTCATTAGCAGAGATGTTGACTACACGCAGTGTGCTGTAATTGGTCAAGAGATATTGGCAAGGCCACATTTGAGGCGTTCTAAAACCTGCTTTCTATCTCTCACTATGCCTTTCTTTCCGTCTTTCCCCTTAGCCTTTCGACCCCCTTTTCTCCTTGATATGTCCACTCTATTTCCTAACAGAAAAGCCAATATTGTCAGCTTAATATTTGTTTTTAAAGGATCGAGTGATTTTTCAACATAACAACCATTTTTTCGATTTTTTGACGTCCTTGTACATTGTTACAGTGATATGGTCAACTCCAGCTGTGTCCGTCAACACGGGCCCCTCTTGGTAACAGTTTTAGGATTTGCGCTAAATGTGTGGAATTTTCCAAATCGAATTTCCTCCTTTTGACCTAATTTGCATATTTGTCAGATTTGGATACCAAATTTATCAGGTAGCTTTATTGCACCGAGAACACCTTTGATATGTACACTCAAATGTCATAAGAAGATGCGAAATAAGACGGATATATCCTTTGGAAATTATTCGATTACATTGTGTGAAATAATATTCAATTACATTGTGTGAAATAATATTCAATTACATTGTGTGAAATAATAACAAGAAGAGCAACATTTTTACTCTAGGTAGTATGTATTTCTTGATGACGTTCCAGACTATATGGGAAAATACACATGTGACATGCACAACTATTCTTGCAACATAAAGTTATCCATTCTCTACCAACAGAGGCGGCTCTGTCATAAATTCCTGTGCAACCTCTGCCCTAATACGAAGGTTTCCCGGTCTAGAAGTATAGAAGCCTGATTGGATGCAATCAAAGATAGTTGTGCAATCAAAAAATTCATCATTCAAAACGCCGTAGTTATTATATTAAACTGGATAACATGGGTGTATTTTTGACAAGACATTTTTTCCTCGTGGTCTATGATTTTTAGGAACTTTTAACGAATGTATAAGAAAGCTAGAATACTTCGGTTTGAAAAAACAGTGGGTTTTCTAGTAACGACAAATGTCGTGCAGGCTGTATTTGATTAATTTACTACTTGTTTGCAGCTTCCGTTTAATTAAAAAATCCTAAAATGAACGATCAAGATTCAGATTGAATTTCAAGTGATTTCACTTGTTTGGCAATAGATTTCCTGGTTAACAACCTTTCTATTGTGAATTTCCATAAACAGAATCCAATCTTCCGTATGTTTATAACTTTTAAATGATGTCAAAGATTTGATCCATGGAATACTTAGTTTTGGCACGGTTAATGGAGTTTCAAAGTGTATCTTCGATTGACTGACTCAGTTATGATTAATAATTGTAGTTATTAAACTTGCTGATGATATGTTTTGCGAAAGTATGGATATTGCTATTTCTGTATGAAACCTAATTGGCATTCTACTATTACAAAAAGCATGTCATCATGAAAACTTATTCCCTTGATACAGGGGCAGGTGTTGTCTGAGCTCGTATTCTTACTTAAGAAACCGATTGGAAATACCTGGGGGAAAGAAGCAAAATTATATCATTAGAATATATATAACACATTCAAGTATATTTGTAGCAAAGGGAAGTTTTTTTAATCATATCTTATATCTTTTTCAAACTTCGAACTGCAAGTTGAATTTAATAAAATTTCAAAAGATGTTTCAGAAGTTGAAAGAGGAACTTGTTATGCAGCAGGCTATTTCGAATTTTGCAACAACAAAATAACGTCTCCAAGGCAAGCGCTTATGGCAAAACTCATGGGCAAAAAAAACTACTCACTTTAAGAAATAAGATTATGAATTTAGATTAAGATTTTGATGAATATTCACAGAAAATGCCGCATTTAAAGTGCCTAAACCGTAAATTTATGTTCTTCAATTAGTGACAAGTATTTGTTTACGCAAAAAAAAGATACAAAAAGAAAGGTGAGGTTTAGTTTTTATCGGTGTTCAAACCAGGTTAGGTACAGCTCGTTATCTTAAGATGGTCATCTCCACCATGATAATAAAACGCCTTCAAACCGTCTTAAGTAACACGTAACCGCTCAAGTTAGAACAATCACCACAGTCTCTGTATTTCAATAAGCATTGGGTTTTCATACTTTAGCCATCAATAATATTACGTCAGAATGCCGTCAAAGAATACTAAAGATCAGTACCGCACTGTGTACACACGTACCAGGAGATCAAGGACAGTGTTATAAGCTATTCGATTGCCCAGTGGGTATATACTGTTCACTTAACTTTGATATTGGCTAAGAAACAACCTTTAAGGTTAGAAAGCTCATACAGATGTCACTGGCTCAACACCATTTAGTCTTATAAACATTTAGGTACAAAACCATATATATCCTCCCATTTATAAGTAAGTGTCTGTGCAGAGTTAACATATATGATAATAATAATTCCACTTTAATATCCTCAGTACAAGTCAAGTTCTGCACCCGGCAGCCCCAACGCAGAGCTGTCTTTCTGTTTTTCTGTCCTTTAAACATTTCCAATATTTGCGATCATGGTTTTAAGATACGCCCATTCTGTTACTTTATGAAGCTAGTTCTCATTGAATAGAGTCAATACAGAATAGACTTAGAATCCTAATGAGGTGTTGTATGAATATAACAAATAAATTCCAATGTGCTTTTATTCAACCACAAATCTGGATTGTCTAGTCTTTACTCTGCATGTTTTATTTTCTACCAGAGGACTTCGTTACTATTGTACCCGTTCATGTTCACCTTGACGACCTAACGTTTGGACATAAAATACGAATATTTACATATCATGAATGATTAACATCTTCTTTCAATGATGTTATAGCGAAACAACACGCAACCTGGCCAATTAATCTTCCTGTTACGTTCATTACGTCAGAAAAGTTTGACATAAAGTTGTGACGTCATGTCATGACTTCATCAAAACACGGCCTTGACATTCTCGAACTGGGATTTTCATTGCAGGTGTTGTTCTGACATGTTAGCTTTTTATTGTACGTAATATTTCCTCAGATAAATCGGATAATGGATAATCGTCGCAGCTGTCGAACGCAAAAAAATCGTCGTTAAAACTACATGAATATTATGTTTCTTTTATATTTTTATTTACAAAAGCTCAAACAATTTTCAGTTCAAAGGGCTGATGTTATACTGAAGACCAAAGCCGAATTCATCAAAACAGCAGAGAAGCAGAACAGATGGGGAGGACTGTTTTATTTGAACATGTCCTGGGATCAGAGATAATTAAACTACACATACAAGAACAAGTCTTTTAGATATTCACGTTAAAGAATTTCAACAGGTTTTGATGTTATCAAGTAAAAAGAGATATCTGCAGATATAATTTTGTTTAACAATAATGAAGAAATGCTTCAGATGTATGAATTAACAAAAACCACTGCGATAATTATGCACGCTCCGTAAAGGAAACTAAAAACCATGAACGATTTGTAATAAAGAAGTTGACATAGTTGTGAAATGTCCGACTTCATTTGGGGGTGGGATAGCGCAATGGTAAGCGCGTTCGGCTTCGGATCAAGAGGTTCGAATCCCGCCAGCGGCTTGGCAACTTTGTATGCAGTAAAGAACTGTTCTACACGCAGTCAGGTTTGGGTGCAATGCTACACTGAATATCAGTGCAGTACCACCCATGTTTCGCTAGTTCTAGCCGATGCTCGCAGGTATTACCGCAATGCATAGCTACAATGGTGTTGCGGGCTTTCTCCCTGCAATAATAATAGCACCCGCGATATAAGTGAAATACTCTTGAAATCGGCGTTAAAACCCACATCACCTCCGACTTCATTGCGAATTTTCTTGATCATATGTCACATGCCTTGCTAAATATATGAACGTAAAACACCCAATTACAATAAACAAAGTTTATTCAAGAACAAAACATTAAACAAATCGCAACGAAACATTCACTCACCACTTCAATATCAAAACAATCCTGTCCTCACATTCAACATACATTTCACCTTCACCAGCACTCTCAGAACATATCGACATACTCACATGTAAATTATCCCTCTATTTCCTTTAGGTTTTCACAAGTAACGAAAATGATGCAAGATATGCAAAAGAAAAACAATTCTACACAGTTCGATATTTTGATAGTTATCATTATGTATCAGCACGTGACTGCTGACCCTTCAAGGCGTAGTAAAAGTGTTCACCCACATACATCGGCATAGCGTGACGTATCACTGTAGCGTATCGCCATGACGTGACTGACGTATCACTGTAGAGTATCGCCATGACGTGACTGACGTAACACTGTAGCGTATTGCCATGACGTGACTGACGTATCACTGTAGCGTATCGCCATGACGTGAATGACGTATCACTGTAGCGTATCGCCATGACGTGACTGACGTAACACTGTAGCATATCGACATGACGTGAATGACGTATCACTGTAGCGTATTGCCATGACGTGACTGACGTATCACTGTAGCGTATCGCCATGACGTGAATGACGTATCACTGTAGCGTATTGCCATGACGTGACTGACGTAACACTGTAGCGTATTGCCATGACGTGACTGACGTATCACTGTAGCGTATCGCCATGACGTGAATGACGTATCACTGTAGCGTATCGCCATGACGTGACTGACGTATCACTGTAGCGTATTGCCATGACGTGACTGACGTATCACTGTAGTGTATCGACATGACGTGAATGACGTATCACTGTAGCGTATTGCCATGACGTGACTGACGTATCACTGTAGCGTATCGCCATGACGTGAATGACGTATCACTGTAGCGTATTGCCATGACGTGACTGACGTAACACTGTAGCGTATTGCCATGACGTGACTGACGTATCACTGTAGCGTATCGCCATGACGTGAATGACGTATCACTGTAGCGTATCGCCATGACGTGACTGACGTATCACTGTAGCGTATTGCCATGACGTGACTGACGTATCACTGTAGCGTATCGCCATGACGTGAATGACGTATCACTGTAGCGTATTGCCATGACGTGACTGACGTAACACTGTAGCGTATTGCCATGACGTGACTGACGTATCACTGTAGCGTATTGCCATGGCGTGAATGACGTATCACTGTAGCGTATCGCCATGACGTGAATGACGTATCACTGTAGCGTATCGCCATGACGTGAATGACGTATCACTGTAGCGTATCGCCATGACGTGACTGACGTATCACTGTAGCGTATTGCCATGACGTGACTGACGTATCACTGTAGCGTATCGCCATGACGTGAATGACGTATCACTGTAGCGTATTGCCATGACGTGACTGACGTAACACTGTAGCGTATTGCCATGACGTGACTGACGTATCACTGTAGCGTATTGCCATGGCGTGACTGACGTATCACTGTAGCGTATCGCCATGACGTGAATGACGTATCACTGTAGCGTATCGCCATGACGTGACTGACGTAACACTGTAGCTTATTGCCATGACGTGACTGACGTATCACTGTAGCGTATCGTCATGACGTGACTGACGTATCACTGTAGCGTATCGCCATGACGTGACTGACGTGTCACTGTAGCGTATCGCCATGACGTGACTGACGTGTCACTGTAGCGTATCGCCATGACGTGACTGACGTATCACTGTAGCGTATCGCTATGACGTGACTGACGTGTCACTGTAGCGTATCGCCATGACGTGACTGACGTAACACTGGAGCGTATTGCCATGACGTGACTGACGTATCACTGTAGCGTATCGTCATGACGTGACTGACGTATCACTGTAGCGTATCGCCATGACGTAACTGACGTATCACTGTAGCGTATCGCCATGACGTGACTGACGTGTCACTGTAGCGTATCGCCATGACGTGACTGACGTATCACTGTAGCGTATCGCTATGACGTGACTGACGTGTCACTGTAGCGTATCGCCATGACGTGACTGACATATTATATCACCGTCTCCTCAGTCGTTATCCCTCAGCTGGATAGTCTGCCACAAAGCTGAACTGCCATAATACCCTGTAGCGACCTTACGGACATCTCAAAATGTATAATCAGATAATATGTTTCATTTTTTAAATTCACACACATAATTTGAACATTATGAATATAAATTTTCCACATTCATCGCCTTCACAAACAATTATGTTGTTATAATGAATTGTTCGGTGAAAACTATTGTCGACTTCGATTTTTCAACCAAACCCATCCGCTAAATTACTTGTTTAAAACGGTAAAACAAGGCTCAATAGTAGAGGTTGAATCTGTAATATATAGAACATTCTAAATGTCATTTACAAAGATTGCACACCCTTTTGATTACAACATTCTTGCTATAAGTGCACACGTTTTGTCATCGTCATAGTATCTGTGGTTATTTTGGATGTTATTTGTACGCCAACACAAGGTCAAATCCTGAATACGATTTAATTTTTCTTGATATGATGAGCGGTTATTGAGTCCTGCTCTTGAAATGAATCTATCGTTGATTGGAGTCCGAATTCAGCTCATTTCCATGGAATTCCACAAAATTGAATTTGTAGAAACCTGATAATTTCAAAAGCCACCGCTTAATTAGATGCATGCAAGGTTTCAGATAGATTTAGATGATTTCTGCTCCAGAAAAGAAGTAATCCCTGTATAGAGTCATAATTCAACACATTTCCGTGAAAACGAAAAACAATTTTTAAATATCTGAAAATATAAAACGGCATCATTTCAGTAGGTTGTTCATGCAAGTTTTAGACAGATTTGATGTGTATTTTTTGGGTTCTGATCTTGAAACAAAGCTATCCCTTTAAAGAGTCCTACGATAGTGTAATTAAACACATTGCTATGGAAACAGAAAAAATGATTTTTTTCAGAATCTGAAAATATCAAACTGCACCACTTCAGAAGGTGGGCAACACTCATGCAGAGTTTAAGAAAGATTTGATGAACGGTTTCTGAGTTCGGACGGACGGACGGACAAGGCGACAACTATAACCCTAGCCTAAATCGTGTAAGATCTCACAGTAATGACTCTGGGTACGAAACATCTCCGTAGAGATTGCTGAACTTTCATTGCTTTACTCATTTGGAGGGCAATTCTTTTCATGATTTTAACATTTTTAATGTTAATGATAAATTACTTTTTATGTTGTGTTGATAAATATGTTAAGATTGTGTACACTTAAACGCGATAAAATTGACAAACGTAAAGTGACTAGAATTTCAGTAGAGCTACCTTTGTAACGCTGCTTATCCGCGATTGGGTCTTGATAACGACTTCATGAGTAAAATATCAAGGGGGAACATTGTTTGCACTTACGCTAAGGAAGGAAGTTTGGTAATGGTTTATTCGGTGAATGCATCCTAATGAAGGTTTTAAAATCAATGGTGGAGCTGACAGCAGTAAATCGATAACTTTTAAGACATTTTCATTACTTAAGTATGTAAAGGTCAGTAGTGCTAAATAAGCTAGGGATGTAGGTCAGTTGGTAGAGTGTCCGCTCGCCACCAGCTACACAAGGTAGACAGGGGTTCGATTCCCAGTCGCGTCATGCAAAATAACTTCAAAAACGGTAGTTATATTGGTCCCATCCTTGCCACTCAGCGAACAGCAATACAAATTAATTTTTGATGCACTTTGCATTGAGAAAATAACGAATTTGAGGCAGTAGTTTTATATGGGTCCAAAAAAGGAACAGCTATACTAATGACAAGACGTTTAAGTAGAGCATGGTCCATCTTAATCAAGCACGTGGGAAACTTGATATCATGTAAAATAATAAGAAAAAGGCAATTCTACTCCAGATTCAATCCTTAACACCATTTGCTTTAACAAAACTGTATGTACACCTTCAATTGAGGGGAAGTCAAAAGCACAAATGGATGTAATTGTTTTTTTATTCCACATTTTTATGTGCACAAACATATACAAATATTCATTCACATAGTTCATTCATAGTTACATATTGGATGATGGATATAGGGTACAACTGGTATTGAGCATCGTCTTTATAAATCTTTTTTTTTCTATGGACAAAAGGCAAAACGATTGACTAAGTGAACAAGTGGTGACAACTTGACCAATATTTAACAAACTTGTCGTACTGACATGAAGAGTAGGCTATTGCTTTTGTTATATCATAATAGTGTGATAACTCCCTTTGGATTCTTCCAATAGTTATATTTGACTCTTTATTATGGCATTTCAGAATAATTTGTTTGATTAACAAAATTATAACATTTAATGGGTCGATGTTTTTGGATACATATCCAAATATTATTATTTTTTCTTTGTGAACACTATGTTTAGATTATATTAATAATATCATAATTATAATAATTATAATATAATAATATTGATCCAACGTTGGATATCTTTCCAAAGAGAGTTAATACATTCACAGTCCCAGAATAAATTATCAATGTTACATATTTCATTTTTGCAGAATAAGCATAATGGTGAATCAATATAGTTAAGTTTGAAGAGAAAGGAACTCACAGGTAAAATTCAATGTATAAGTCGATATTGAAACCATCTCAATTCAGAACATTCGGTAATCTAAAAGGCATTTCATTAATCATTTTCCACTCAGAGTCAGAAAATATTTCGTTAAGAATTTGTTCCCATTTTTTATTATTTTACAAATGGATGTAACAGCTGGTTGATGTAGAATTGAAGTGTGACAACATCGGTTGAGAGTATTTTGAATTGAACGAAAGGACCCCGGAACAAAACAAGGCAGAGTGACCATACTGATTCGCGAGATTTCACGACTTAAATGTGGGCTTCTCCCGACAATCAGGGTCGTTATCCGGTCGCAATGTACTGTTACCAGATTGTGATTGTTTAAATGTGTAACTTGTTGCTCTGTTCAATGGTTCAAACAATTCATTGTTTATGTTAAGGCTTTCTAAATATTTCTCAGAGTTTGCTGAATATCTCTGACTGGACTATATGTGTAAATAGAAGTTTTAGGATTAATATAAGGTCTAACGATCCTTTTGAGACAATACGCGATACATATATAAGCCAGCTCTTAGAAAGCTCTCATTCAGACATTGGATCAACCTGGTTTCTACAATTGACATTTCGATCACGTTGCTGCGGCACTGTTCTCAACACTTTTGGAAACCGTGTACAACAGGATTCATTAAGGCATTACATCAAGGACAGGACTCAACCTATCACTGCTATTTGATCAAGGACTTGGCGAATAATACTTTTAGCTCGCTTTAGACCCATTTGATATTGTATAACTTTGTTATTATTAATTAGATTGTTATCATTAATATATTCAGTTGTTTGTGATATTTTGATGGTTTTACTGTCGACAATTTCATTGTATACATTCGCACGCAAGACACTGCGATAAGTTAAAGGATCAGTTGGTCACTGTCCGTAAAGCCTCGTACACTGAGACTGGCCACATTTGTTCATGTCTGATTTCCGATAACATTGGCTGAATGATGTTGGTTCTTTAAGAAAACATGTTTTTAACCTACATGCATTCAACAATGCTTAGATAACCAAGATATTGTGTTAAATATGATTGCATGGTAGATCTACCCTTCTGGGTCGTGTTTACGAATACACACTCGAACCGTTTTAGGATTCGCATAAAAATGTACAAAGTTTTTCGAAAATAGTTCGTATTTTGTTCTAATTTGCATGTTTAACAGATGTGGAAGTTTATCCGATAGCCTCATTGCACATACACCTACCTCCATTATATGATAAATTAAGTTAGAACCATCTATATTCTGATTAAGCTACATGACCATTTCATAAACAGGAACATTTCATCGTGTAAAACATGATATTTTAGATCTTAAATCATCATGTTAAAATATCAACACGGACATTTTCATACACAAACTGTTTCTAGATCCAAAAGCATTTCTGCCAAAATATAATTTTGATGTATGAATTCGGACCCAGAATCATTCTTACAATCAATTTCTTCCGAATCGTAAGCCTCCAATAACGATTCACTAAGCCCGGATAATTCCTTCATTGAAGCATGTGTGACATACTGAAACATCTTTTACTCACTATTTGCTCTCAAAACAAGAGTCCTATGTTGTAGAATTGGTCGGCTGTGAAATATCTTTCTTTGCCCTTCAATTTCCAATGAAAAATAGCCGCAAGCTTTTTTCTATCATATCAAGGGCATAGGAAATGCAGTAGCGCTTAGGTCAAATCTAGTAGAAACAAATTCTTTGTAGATGAAATACCGAAAGACATCAATCAATAAAACGTTAGATGAAAAAACGCGATTTATTGATATTTAACTAAAAAATTTACAAACTCGTATAGTACTGGCATATATATATCTTGTTTAACCGGGGAAAATCTGTGTTTTTTGCTATTAAGTATAAATATAGATTTGAGTGTTTGTATTTTAAATTTTCATGTGCTAACACGAATACTTTCGAACCAATAATTTTGCAAGTATTCCTGGTTTACAGAATAGCTCTTTAGGAATTCTCTGTCGTGTACTATAATAAGTTTGACCTTCGAAATGTTCATGAGCAGAATTCTAACAGACCTAAAGGCGAGAAATTAGAAGAAAAACAATTTTCCAAAAAGGAAAGGATAAGGTATCACTAAAGAATTTATTTGGACTTGTCATGGCATTAACACTGTTTCTTATATTGTTCTTGTCCAAGAGACAGATTTTGCAATTATCTATTGTTACATTTTAATGTTAAATGTACTTTCGAGCACTTCTTAATGTGTTTTTAAAAGAATAGACTTAAGTTTTCAAGATATTTAGATACTATTTTAATATGTTGTATTCTTTTAGTATATTCATCATTTTTATCCACTACACTATTATTATCAAAAATTGATTTAATTTAGAAAAATTTCACTTTTATCTATTAACTATATTCTGATATCAAGTAAGAAAATCAATCTTTGAGATATAACCAATTGTTATGGTTCGACAGATTACTAATCATCATCCTGATGGAAATTTCAGGTCAACTATCATCAAAATCCTTATGGCCAAAGGGTACATAACTACTTCTTTGTCCCTTGTTGTAACCATTTTCCCATCTGTATAACAAGAACGATTATCAATTGATTTTCCATACGTAAACACCTATCAACCGAATCGTAACCACTGTCCAACAATTGGTATTCTCCCGATGTAGGTCACTATCAACTTTGCCCCGACATTCTATTGAATTGGCTTATGATAAGATCACAGTTAAAGTCACTAGAAGACAGTATATGGCTAACTAAATCATTCATTTAATCGTCTTGTAGGGAAACATTATCAACTCAGTCTCCTGACATTTAAAATAGTATCTGGTCAAAAGGGATGGATTGTTACAACTACTACATCAGATCCTACTTCTCTTCATACACACTCAGACATCATTCACTGTGTGTTAACTGAAAATGAGAGCGAGGACCTTTTAAGACAACACAAGGTTTTCTCAAAGAAAAAGATTACGTTTTCAGAGACTCGGTCTATTTACAGGAAGCCCTGAGGAATGACATCAAAGGTAGTATATTGAAACGTTCGGGGGATGCTGATTCATCGGTATTGACAAAGTGTCTATGTTTGGTTAATAAATGGGTGAAAAGCAGTAGTAAAATGCCTTTTAATGACGTTTTATTGTATATAAATACGTTTATTTTAGAAATTTAGCTAAGATTTTAACAGATATTGATTTTGAAACATAGGACCTATTATAAAAACGACATAAGACATGACCTATATACTGAAAACCCTTGTAAAGGCATCAAAGGTATTGTAAAGATCTCTTCGGGATTTATTACTGTTGCCAAAATATATATATTCCTGTAAGAAAATGGGAGTAGCATATGTCGCTACAGCCGCTCTCCTACTTTTTCTTTACAGATCTAAATATTGTTATTTTCGTATGTTAGATATGTATGGAGCATAGAATGTTTTTCATACTTCCTTACACAACAAATAATCAAGAAATGCCACAATTGTATGAAGACCCAAAAGACATGAAATCATAGCTCACGCTTTTTATTCTTTCAGGACATTACAAATGCAAAAGAAACCAGGGTACCATATGCTGCCATACGATCTAATTAGTCTCACAGGGATGCACAAAAGTCGGTGTAAAGTTTTGCTCAAAAATTGATTTGTCTTTTTTAAGCTACCCTTGCTAAATGAAAGTATATAGCATATGTTCTTACGGATCGTTATGTAGTCACATGGATGGATCATCCCTTCAGCTCGAGACCGGATCACAAAAACTTCCCTTGTTTCAATGTAATGTTTCTCAGGGTGTACTCATTGTACCAAGTTTGTTGAATACTATCTAGAAAGGGTTTTCAACAAATTTATTCTGAATTCCATTGCATGAATGTGATTTCAGTGTTCATTTCTACATTTATGAAGCCATTCTTTGCAAATGTGGCCTCTAGTAGATGACATGTGATTAACAGGAGAAGTCCAGTACTATATTCAGAGAGAGTGATTTACAATACCTTCAAATTATCCATATGCTCTACCCATCCAATACGAGAACATGAATTGATATATTGTTTGTGAATTGATCATACTGTCGCAAAGATTATATTCATTATAACAATGTCATTTGAAGAAATGCACTGTACATGTGTATAATGAGTTTAAGTATGTATAAAATGAACACTGCTATTATCTATGATTTTGAAATACTTACATCTGTGTACATCTATGTTAGTACATTGTATAACATCAGAAGAAATTGCAAAACTTTACTTTCTGTTTCCATTGAGTATTCTGATGCTATGTTGAATCTCTAGAGCACTGTAAAAGAGCTGAAGGTGAATTCAACCAAGCAGAATAATAGCAGACAGATAGGAGATTTGTTTTGATCTAAGACGCTCCAATCTGCCATTCCCTTTTAAATTGAGAGATCTTTATGTCTTAGGAAATAGAATTTAATGAATGTAAACAGTTTTGATGTTTTTATGTAAAAGTACTCAAACAGATTCCTGAAAACTTATTTAACTATTAATATGTCCCGTTCGTTTTGGATGATCAATAATGAGAGAACTGCAAGTTTATCAACGACAATTAATTAATTTGTTTTCTGGCCGAGCAGATAAGCAGTGTCACTTAAACTGTAAAACGGACATAAAAATGAAAATTTATTTTTATATATACAGGAAAGATTGGTGTAAGTGATCATCGTTTCGCTCGGCAAGAATGATTAGTTCAATTTAGTTGCTTTGCTGAAGTGAGTATATGACTTTAAACTCACAACAACTTTAGCACTGGCAATCTGAGTGAGAATAAATCTCAAGAATCCAAGGCAAGCCGACATCGATACCACTAATATTGACAATTAAGGTCAGGAAAGAAACAAGACAATACATATGAAGAAAAATCCTAAACTATAATATCACGTACCTACCTTTATAGAGAGGAACAGAAAAGGTGTTGAAAGGTAAAGTGCAGACACTGACACTGATTTCCCTTTGATACTTTGTCTATTTTTATGGAAACATATAATTTGTTTGCTGCTAACACATGGAACCTTAGATTATTTTAACTGAAAATATATTTCCTTATATTTGTTTTTCTAGTGAGGTGTAAAATAATATAGTGTAAATTATTTAATCATGTCTTCTTTTTTCAAATTTGTCACTACATGACCAGATTATATTATTGAAATTAAAATCATAAAGGGACAGTGAACGTTTTATTAGATGAATAAAACTGTAAAAGAAAAAGATGATAAATTTTTTTCAATTGCAAAACAATTCTTTGAAACAGAAGAAGCAGTTTGAAATACAAACGTATCATGATCGTTTAAGAAAAGCAAGTCCATTTGCATATCTGAAATGATTAAAAGGTGATTTGTCTCCACGACTGAGGATGATCGGGCAATGAGATGTTTTTATCCTCTGAAGATAATACATTTGCCACAAACTATGGTTTATTGGAAGCATTTGAAATGGGGGGGGGGGAAGTCGGATGAAAGCGTATGTATAAAAGGCATTTCACAGATAGCAATTCATGTTTTACAATGTATGCTCTCCCATTATTTAAAATAGGCATTGAATTGAATTGTTCGTCTGTAAGGAAATTTGCCACTGCAGACATCAGATGCAGTAACACTACGGCTAACTTGTTCAATGAAACCATTCCATAAGGAATTTAATTAGGCATTTACTATACAGGAATTGACGATGCCAGTAATTTCAAATCGATTTGAAACCATGTTTTATGTTCATGGTCAATACTGTATCATTCATGAGTACTTAGATCATTATGTTCAACATCAGCTTGAGATTAGATATTGAACTTTGTTGTTTTGGTCTATTTTATTTTCAGAACAAACCACACCATAAAGACTTTCAAGGTTGCAGTAGACAGCCTCTATAGTCGTTCTTAGACCCGATTCTCAATATGCTTTCAAAAAAGATTTTACTCACTATGATCCCTTCCCAGATAATTAAGAACATCTTTCCAGAGGGAATTCAAATTTGTGTAATGAACTCGGAACGTCATTTCAGCTAGATCTTATTTCCATGACAATTCCTTGACTAACACAATATTGATAGTTGCATCCGATGACATAATTTCACATTTTATATCTCTAAAAACCATTGAAATGGGAAAAGGCAAATGTTCACGAATTTTCGAAGAGCCTAACACAGATATGTTTGAAAAAAATATATGAGTAAATATCAAAGTGAAAACCGTATGCACTTACCCTAAATTCATCACAATACTGTATGTCAAAGGAAGTTTGATAATGGCTTAGCAAGTGGATGCACTCATAATAGAAAATTTTAAAACCAAGCATTAACTACCAGTGGTAAATCGGAAGCTTTTATGAAATTGCCAATACCTTAAGTATGCCGTTTAGAGATCACTAGTGTAAGGTTTCAGCCAATGAAAGACATAATGATAAGACGATGCACTGAGGAAACTATGCCCTGTTTTTATCAAACACATTGAAATCTACAAAACAGGTTTAAAGAATATGCACAAATTGTGCATTGTTTTTCAGGAATTTCAGTAACTATGTCCTTCCTCAATATTTTCATCCTGCTGACTCAGCATATATGAATCCGCTCTCGCTCCTTCCTCAATATTTTCATCCTGCTGACTCAGCATATATGAATCTGCTCTCGCGCTTTCCTCAATATTTTCATCCTGCTGACTCAGCATATATAAATCTGCTCTCGCGCTTTCCTCAATATTTTCATCCTGCTAAATCAGCATATATGAATCTGCTCTCGCTCCTTCCTCATACCCTGATCTCTTTCGCGTCAATACACTGAAAAAATAATATTTGACATAAAAAATTATCAATTAAGGAATAATGTTTATGTTCAACGAAATGAATAGTTTCCAATGATTAGGTTGAATATGGCAAACAGATATGATTGGAACGCACATAACTTGCTCAGTTTTAGTTTACTGAATTAACTTCTCTCAGGCTTTTTAGACACTCTTCAGATCGTGTCAAGTACTGGAACAGTAACAGAAATCAATACACATCTGTCCCCAATGGTTATCATTCTCCGTCTCTTTTAAGGACGACCATCAATGAAAGAAGGGCTGATTTATTTCCTTAACTAAATACCTATTATGTTCAATCTTACCCAGTGAACAACAGTCGTTATTATCCTTTCAATGTAGGTCACTTTCAATTTGACCTTGACCATTATCACCTATGAGTTTATATTTAGTCCTCATTAACATATTTGCAAATGGTTTAAAGATTGATTTTATAAGTTTCCTGAATTTAGTTATTATGTATTGTTTGTAAAATTGAGGTTTCATGTGTTGCTTTCTTTTTGATAAATTGTGGAGACCTGATTAATATTAGAGCATTAAACAACCACCCTTTGAATTTGTAGACGTGGTCTGCTCAGATTTGCTAAACTAAAGTTAAAACAAACTTTATGAAGATAACTCTCCTTCGTTAAGTGTTATCAGGTCGAATATGAAATAATTTCTGTTGTGGAAAACAATTATCAGAGAAATTTATATACACCTGTTTTATAATTTAATTTTGTTTTATCTTGCCAAAACAAATGTCCAACTGTTCCGAAGATTATCATATCATTTACCCAAAGTAAAAAAGGCTAAGTTACCCCGATTTTAGATACTCCTTTCCTTATTCTGATAACTTTTCACTCAACCCTGAAAGTTCCATCATTTAATCTTATGTGTCTGACTAACCATCTTAAGTCAATGTTTGCTCTCACAATAAGTATCCTATGTTATCAAATCGCCCGTCTGTAAAATAACTCGTCTCGACCTTTGATTCGTATTATAAAATACTGCCAGAGTCTATTATTTCCTGAAAGGCAACGCTTAGAAAATGAATTCCCATACTGCGTCAAGTAAAAGTAATGTTTATGTGGGTTTACATATGACTAGGGATGTCATGTCAATCAGATATACGCAAATAACATTTCTTTTCTTGTTGATAGAAACAACTGTTCATAATTTCACTAAAGGTTTATATAATCATTTCCTTCTAATGTCCAACTGTTCATTTATTTCAAAGCTAAACTATTGAGCTATGACTAATACTACCTTCATTGGTGCATGCACAAATGCTTTCAGTCTAAACTTGCAACTACTTTGAAATTTGTTTTCACCTGCAAAATAGCTCCTCAGGATTTCTTTATTTATCAATTATGGGAAATCAGGTATACACGTACCAACTGACCAATAGACAATAATTATCATGTCGAGGTTAATCTGAATCTTAAATAAGTACCTATACTTTTAGCCGTCAGTCGAGGGAATTTTGTTCAGGTCTTATTGAGAGCACTAACGCTGTAAATTTGTAACGGTCAAAAGAAAACCGCCTACTTTTTTAACTTTATAACAACTCGTATATCAAATTATCTAAAAGACATCAGACATGATTAAAACCCTATATTCTCACATTCATATTTATGTGACTTCGGTTTACAGATAAAAAGATTTGTTAAAATCTGTTTGTCTTTCAAAACAATATCTTGTCTATTTAAAGTCATTGGAACACACAAATGCAACTAAATGATGAAGGTTTTACGTATATAAAATATAGATAACTAGATTTGCCCAAATCTCCTCAAAGTCACTGGAAGTGTTTTCTTTAAGTTGCATATTTTTGTAATCAATGCTAACACAACAGACAGACAAGTTTATTCAGTAAAAGGCCGTAGGCCCTTGATACATTCATTTGCTCAACTCATAACCTGGTGCACATACTGAGCTGAAGCATTTCTTATATGTTTAAGTATATGGTATAGAAAATACACAACATGTAGTAATGAACTTACTGAATCAGACTTCATAAAACTTTATAAATGCACAAGGTATAAGGGCACAAGGTGTGAATGCACAAGGTATGAATGCATAAAGTATGAAGGCACATTTTTCTGCATTCATCGAGAAATGTTTGCTTGCTGCACACGTTATCCTTCTCTTTCTCTCTTCTACTGGAAGAAGTCACTACATGTTCCTTCTAAGAGAAATGTTCAGTTTAGCCATAAGATTAATCAGTCTCAAAGCCCCGACATACTGGCACAGCTGATGCTATTCACAAAGAAACTGAATGCCCTGAAGAAACCAAACTCAAAGGACTAGTTACTTTATCTGACTAATTACTTTATCCGCTTTCTGTGTGAATTACAGGTCAACTATCATCTAAATTCTCAGAGCTCAAGGGCACGCAACTACTGACACAGTTGATTCTGAAACCAGGACACATCTGTACCTTGTTGTAACCATTTCGCCATCTGTTTGTTCGGAACGATTGTCAATGAAAGTAGGGCCGATTGATTTTCCTTAAGTAAACACCGATCAACTCAATCTTACCCTCTGATCAACAATGGTTTTTATTCTCCCGATGAATGTCACTATCATGTTTTCCCCGGTTCATTGGTCATATTAACAGTTCACAGTTATACTTATTAGAACTCAATATATGGATAGATTCAGAATATGATTCATCAAGTTGTATATACCTACTATAAACTCAGTCTCCTCCGATCTTTTAAACAAAGAAGTGTCGATATCCATCAGCAATTATGGTTGGAGAATCTGAACAAGTTCTCCAAATTAACACTGTATAAATCAATTAAAACTACTGTTGGATTTGAAAGCTATTTAACTGATATATCAGTGAAAGTATATAGAAACTCTTTGTGTTGTCTCTGTTGCTCTAGCCACTATCTTTGGATTGAAAGTGGTCGTAAAATAGGCCTACCAAGAGAAGAGCGGCTTTGTCCTCTCTGTGTTGTACCTGTTATAGAAACTGAATTCCACTTTATCACAGAATGTTCATTTTACAATGAACTCAGAAAAACTCTTATTCCAAAATATTTTTGGGAATTTCCATCCTTCGAGAAGTTTAAGCAGTTGTTGACTTCTAATAATAATGTTATTTTCAATAATCTTGGAAAATACACATTTCTTGCATTTAAAATGCGAAATGCGAGTTTCTATCACAATGATCATTGTACATTTATATGATGATTTTTCAATGTTAAAACGGCATTTACTGTTTCAGATGTTACAAGCGCTCCATTGTATTTCTTACTCTGTAAAAGTATCACTGTATAATGGGTCTGTGGCCCTTTTACCGAATAAAGCAATCATTCAGTATTCTGACGTTTAGAATAGGATCTGGTCAAAATAAAGTTAATCATAATCGGCTTTACTTCAAAACCGAACAAATCTGGATTCATACGCCAGTGAAAATAATCCATTACTTCACTTTGCTTATTTGAACATGGAAGTGTAAATTTGTTTAGATAACAAAACATATTCTCACAGATGTGATTAGTTTTTCAGATACGATCATAAGAAACAACATCAAAGGTTATGCAATGATCGCTTCAGGACCTGTTTATTGAAAGCCCTTAAAATTGCCTCAAAAATGGTGTTGTGATCATCAGCGATGCTGCGAATCAACATGTCAATATTTTGCTAAGAACATGCGATTAGAAAATGCCATGACAACCGCCGTCCTAAATGACTTTTCACTATTTATGTCACAATAATAAGCTTATTTGGTATGGTAATGTATTCAGCATAATTTTGTATAGTTCTATAGCTTTATTTATTGCTCAAACAGATTCATAATTAATTACATAGATGAATTACCCTTCACCCTGACACCTGTTTAACCTTTTAAGAGAAATTAAATGGAATTACGAGTTCTAATAACAAACATTTCATTTCACAGTACATTCTAAGTATACCGAGTTTGCTGATAACTATAAAGAAAGAGTCTCAACAAAAAACGTCCATTGTATCTTTCAATATGTTGAAAAATTACTGAATATGAAGTGTCCTCCAATGTATGACACGCCATTGATCGGAGATGTCAATAGTTATCTTCAGGGTGAGTGAATTACCTTATTTGGTCCTTTCTGCTCTTGCTGTCTTTCTGATAGTGATATCATCTAAAGAAATTACAAAACTTTACTTTCTGTTTCAATTTGATACACTAATGCTATGCTTAATCTCTAAGGCACTGCACAAGAGCTGAAGGTTAATTCAACCAAGCAGACTATTGCAGAGAAATGCTCGATTTGTTTTGATCTAACACTCTCTGGTTGACGCTCTCCTTTCAATGGAGACATCTATCAGCTTAACAGAAAACAGAATGAAACGGCTTTTAATGCTTTAAGTAAAAGCTCTTAAACAGATTTCTGAATATGTTCAACTAATTTCTAACTCTTACATTATCGCCTAAAGTTTTGTTAAGCAATTATGCTGCATGTTGCATCAAGGACAAATTACTAACCTGAATTATTACTCTCACCATTCCTCACTGTTCCTTTCAGTTAATGAGACAAAACACACGAGACGAGAATTGTATTATCTTTTTAATATTGAGTAACTTCATCTCAAACTGTAGAAGTCCGTAAGCTTTGATTGACGTTTTTGTTACTGCTTGAAAATATGAAAGCATTGAGTCATCGATCTTTAACCCTTTATGACTCACAACTGTTGACCATACGCTCATGCTACATCAAAGCTCTGGTCACTGACAATAATATTATAACATTGATGTGTTCAACCATTGTTATCTAACTTTATTACCTCTTGTCCATCTGGTGAAGGAAGAGACCTTAAATCCTCATCTTCATTAGTGAGTGAGTTTGTGTTTAATGCGTTTTCAACAATATTTCAGTTGATAATGGTTGAAGGGAAAAAGGGATCGAAAGGATGAAGGAAAAGACAAAGAAAGTCATATTTAGAAAAAAACAGCAGGTTTTTTAACGACATAAATACCGTTGACCTATCCACCTTCGATGACCCTACCAGGATTATTGAAAAAATAACCTAAACAATCTCGTTGAAGTTAATCATATTAATGAAAACAGAATTCCACTTAATCCAGTTTGTAATGTTGTGCAGTTACCCAGTTCATTTAGTGAATGGCATTGTAAGATTATCATAAACCGATAAATACGATGATCATTATGCCAGCTTGATTCCACTGCAGAAACTGACATTGCTTGATGCAGTTTTGTGGATTTATAACATGAAGCAACAAGATACTGTTTGAAACCTCTGATTTTTGCACTTTAAAATATAAAACATGTTTGATAAAAAACAGTTCCTTCCTCTAATAATTGCTCAAAATGTTCGGCAAAGACAGTCATTTCTTTCTACTGATCCTTCGACAGTGATGTTTTCATCAATTAGATTGTAGAGCTGATACGAAGTTTTTCGCAACTAGATGACCTAGCAAGAACTTCCATAGATTTTTCTTCAAACAAATAACATTGTCATCCAATTATCTCTCAAGTGCCTTGTTATAAAACGGTTTTAAAACGGTGCTTGGTGGTGCTAAATGCTCAGGAACTTGAACTTGGTTGTGAGCTGGAATTCTGGAACTGCAAGCCACTTTCCTCAATCAAGAATAACGCATGTTGTCACGCGTTATTATTTAGATTATCTTATCTTGAAAACACAACTTAACATCTTTCATGATTATCTAAGGATCACTAATCACAAAAGACTTCTGATGTATAAATCTAGACGTCGTTAAACAGTTCACATGTTATGTTCACCATTTCATGCACATGCAGCTTGTTGTCTAATCAGCTTGGACTTTTACCTTAATTAGTGCTTAACGCTTCTACACTCAATACTACTTCCATAGCTTAACATTTAACATTTAGTATAAATACCCTGTCATTTATATTTTCTGAGAGAATTCGGTTTTGACCTTACCTTACCAATAGTTTCGATTACTGGATGGTTGTATTTGTGCTATTGATTTAACAATGTGACATTGGATACATTTGTACTGATTTCTTTGAATTGTGTGACTCTGACCACTAACAAACTACTTCTGATCTTGCTTGGCTGTCATTGTTATACTGCCAGTATCAAATCTCCTTTTATTCCCTGATGTTCTTTCCTTTGTTTATGAGCGGGTTTAACGTTTATCACCTAAATCCACTCACACCAATTCGTTAGTTAAGACTTAAAGGGATTCATGACAATTCCAAAAGGAAGCTTTGCCTCCTGCAATGTTTTAATGGTAATCTTGATTTCGGATTTCTATTCTGATTGAATCAACATCCACTGATCAACATTCAAATTATCGCCAACCATTCTCACAAACAGCCTCAGGAGTGCCTTTGTTCTTCTGTGTGTACTTACCACAAGAACCCCTATCTCAGAAGGTTATTTGCTAAAGGTACTTTTATTGCCGTTTGATTTTATTTTCAACAATACAGTCATTATTTTGAATGTAGAATAAAAGGAGATAAATTGAAGATATTAAATGGTTTAGGCATTATTAATGATATCTCCTTGTGAAAGATTGGCATGTTATGTTACTTTATTGAGGTTTCACTCAGACCATTTACATTACAATTAGACTGTAAGTTACAACATAGAGAATACTAAACGACGTCCCGTTTAATAACATATTTATGAAACGAGTGTGTGGTTTGGTATTTAACGACATAAAGCGAGTTAGATACCGATACCATTCACGAGTTTCATATAAATGTAGTTAAACGGGACTGAGATTAGTATTTTATTTATTACTCGATGAATTATATCAAAGAAAAGCATGAAAATCGCCGGGATAACCATTGTTGCCGCGCCGCTTACATTGTGACGTCATGCTCAACGATTGTGACGTCGTGTGACGCGATGTTATTTTATTAAACCGCGGTATCTTAAACGGGAGAGTAATAAACAATTTTATATATGATGTATCATCTTCCATAAAATCCACAAATCACAAGGTTGTTTACATATTAATTTCAAGCCATAATTTCCAAACTTCGTAGCTGAATTTATACAAAACCACGCCACTTTATGGCGTGAATAAAATATCAGGAAGTATGATATTTGCAGTACTCTAAATGTAATAGACAGGCAGAGCCAAGCATTACCTAATGGTGACTATTCTTGGTATCGTTACACTGTACACAAATTCCTATGTAACGCCTTCTTTCGTTCATATCTACAATTCATATAGAAGGTACATTTGTGTACAATGCCGCAGACAATCCTAGCGTCACCGAAAAGAGGCATAGGGTATATGTACGATTTTCATATTCCTACAATTAAATATTTGAAAAATTTCGACAACTTCATAATGGTTAATGTTATGACATATATTATGTTTTTTTACAAAAGACTGTTTTTAAATGAACATTTTATGGGAAATATTTTAGGTTTTGCATTTTGACCCAAGTCTTTCGCAAATTAATAGTAAATGTGTTCTAGTGGGAAAATGATACGATATGATAAGTATGTGATAGCACAACATTTGAATCAAGTTTCATAATGTGTCATGCACTTTCAAATATCTTATTTTTTTTACTAATTGATTTGTGATTACGGTAATAAATTCAAAAACACGAATAACCGCAACCTTTTTTACAAATGTAAAAACGGTTGGTTTCAATTAATGAAATTCTTGAATATCTTGAACTCATAATAGCACACAAAGTCCTTTCAGGTTTAACAAATACGTTTCTGGAAAAGAAGTACAGATGCAAAACTTCAAGTTCTGCATGAATGTTTGAAGTTAACCCTCACCTCAATGCCTATCCTATTACTGGAACAGTTAGTGCAGAAATCAATAGAAACATCTGTCCCCAATCGTTACCATTCCTCCCTCTTTCAAGGGTTACTATCAATGGAAGAAGAGGGGATTGATTTTCTTATCTAAAGACCTATTATGTGCAGTATTACCCAGTGACCAACAGTCGTTACTCGCATGATAATGTAGGTCACTTTCAACTTCACCTTGATCTTTTTGCGAATTATAACTCCACTGTTAGGTCAGTCTCTCCATAAACATTCCTGCAATAGGTTTCAAGAGTAAATAATAGTTTTCAAAAATTCTTCATGAATTGATATTTGTCAACTTACCACTTACGACTTGTGGTCGATTACGTTATTATTCTGACTACACTATCTGTCCATCGTCTAATTATCTCAAACCTCAATTAATTCAATATCTATCAATCATCAATTAATCTATAGAAAAATTAATCTGCTGAAAATTTATGACTAGAACTTTAACATCTTGATATTAATCTACCCTTTGCTGTAATCAATATCTAATCGACAAAAAAGAAAGAAGTGAATGTGCTGATGATGATCTCAAATTTCATTATAAAAAGTCACTATTCAAACATCATTGGGTTTTAATACTGCTTCTTTGTTTGATTTCGGTTTCCTCTAGAAAATAACTTTGATGGTCTTGAATCCTATCATATGTTGTAAAAATGATTAATGTGCTATTTGTAGTAATGAGTATGAGTATTCCTGACCATTTATTAGTTACATGAACTATAACATTGTGAACTATAAACTATAATATGTATCACCATATATATACTATCACTGAGAGATATAAATTATCCCTGTTTCATTACCTCTTTGCATCCGATATGTTATTTTTACATTTCAAAATCCTCGGGATGATTCTATCCTTTACAAAATGATAGCAAGAGTTATCCATGATTCATCTGCTTCTGATATGTATTCTGCCAGTTGTCCAAAAGATCATCATTCCATTTACCGAAATCATATTACGGCTAAGGTTACACCTACCAATCCTTATTCATAAGCTTCCAATAACGATTTGCGCACTCTTGCCAGACCGAGATAACCTAGCTCAATGGTTGCCGTCAAAATAAGAGCCCCTAGTCATTGCATTGGCCGTCTGTGAAATATATCTCCTCGTCCATCGATTCTGAATAAAATAATTCGAGCTTTCAACAACTATTTCCTGCAACGAAAGGCAAGGGAAATGAGTTCAGTTATTGGTTCAGTCAAGTAAAAATAGTATTCATGCAGATTTGAATACAATGGGTTAAATCATATCAAACTAAAAGGATGTGTGATATTATATTATTTTCAAAAAGCTTTCGATGTACATGTATAATTATTTATTCACATATTTGAAACTGATTAGTTGACCAACTTTGTTTGTACATAAATTCTTCTTTATGGAAATAATTTCAATAAAAGTTCATGTAAATTGTTTATCTTGATGTTCGACTGTTCTTTTATTTCAAAGCGTCATCGTTGAACTTGGACAAATTTTACTTTCCACAATGCTTTCAATGCAAGTACTTCGAGTTTTATTCTCGCCTCAATAATCATCATTGGGTCTCCTTTATGTAACATGTTTGTTAAATAAGTTTAATTTACCTATATTCATTTGCAATTTGCTACATCAGCTCACTGTACTATGGCTTTTTAACTTTAGCCTAAATAATGCTTTCGAAGCTTTTACAAAGAGGACTAACACAGTAAAATTGTAATGATAACATTACATGGGAATACCTGATATAAATTAACGACCTTATTCAGTTTTTAAATATCTTTATGAATAACATTCTAAGAAAAAGTAAAATAAAAATATTTGACTTTAGAGCATAAGAATGTGGAACATTTATCGACATTGCAAAAATAACAACCCTAGAATAGTACTTCTTTCCGTGACATCGGTTAGCCATAAAACGGATCTACTTTCAAAGAACCTATATTGTCTGTATTTCATTTAAAACAGGAGGAAATGTTTGCAATCAAATGATGAAGGTTTTATGTGTTTTATGTGAAAACTTAAATAATACTAATAAAAATTTGCTTCCAAAAGATTTATCAAAATGTCCACTCGATAAATATGACAATCATGTGACCCACGTGTAAGTTTGTATGTACAATACAATGTAACTAGGTGTAGTTAATCAACTTCATTGAGCCACACATGAAGTCCCTCTCTGAGACGCCATCCATCTCTCTTGTATTGTTGTGATGTACAAAGAATGTTCAGTGAGACAATAATCTTAAAAATCATGACCCAAAAGCCCTACAAATACCGGCACAGTTGATGCTGAACGAGTTGAAACATCTCTCCCATTCTGTGATTATTCTTATGTCTGTGTTCGCAGAGTGTTATCAATGAAAAAGGACCAATTGATTTTCTCTTCAGTAAAAACAAATCTGGGCTAATCTTACCCAGTGACTAACAGTTATTTTCCAGATGTAGATCACTGTCACGTTTGCTTCGACCATTTACTTCAGAGAGCTTAAAATAAGATCTCAGTACTGTAACCAGAACACAGTATTTGGTTTGATTGATTGGTTCTTACAAGGATAAGTCTTAAACTCAAATCTTCTGGCATAAAAATAGTATCTTTTCAAAACAGCCATTTTATGACTGGTACTTCAAATCTAATTTTACTATTTCGGTGTTCTCTATCTGAAATAGAAGGTACGGATTTGAAAACCCGAAAGCCGCAGATTGTGTCTAGATTATCAGGGACATGACCTAGTTACTAAACGCCCTGAAGAAACTACATCAAAGGTAATGGTAATTAATCCTTCGGGAGTCGCTGTTCATCAGCACTCCTTGTTAAATGTCATTATTCTGAAAACGGGGGCAGAATAAGTTGTTATTGCGATTGACTTTTAAAGGCCTTGCACGGTTTATCTAAATGCTGTATATTTTTTGTATTTCTTATTTTCGAACAATGTCTTTTCATAGTTAATTGGCATGAAATCCCTTGCAGAAATGCTGCAAGCATGTGCGATGGAGAAGACGAACACCCACGAGGTATGCCATCAAAGCTCACAGTAATATGCCTTTGAGGATATGACTTATTTCCAGCATACGAACTAAGATAACTAGAAATTGAAGTACCATGTGTTGCCTTATTTTGAATAACCTTTGATGATGAAGGAAGTTTTAGACTCATCTTAGTCTATTCTTATTGTTAACAGTGTCGTTGTCAGGTTGGACTAATGCAACATTTTACCAGCTATAGCAAAAACCAATGGCAGCAATTTTTGTGTAAACACTTTTTCAATGGTGTCGATTCAATGTATGTGTGCATTAAAGGGATAAATTATTCAAGTGAGCAAAGCAAAATAATTCCTTATATATATATTTATATATATAAAGCAAAATAATTCCTTATACCATTAAATAAGTCACTAAAACTGTCACTCCAATTTTAAATTTCTAAAAAATCAAAGCATATCATTCCCATTTTGGTATTCATTAATGTGTTTAATATTTCAAATATGAATATGAGTTCAGTTAAATTGACATGCATTATGAGGGTAACATATCGATATATAGAGTGTCATATCTGCCACAAAATACGGGGGAAATGCAATCACATTAGGCTTGGAACTTAATTCTGTCATAACAATACTATATTGACTAACATGATATTAAAAAAGACGTGGTTTTCATCATATGTCACAATATTTCACAGAACTACCAGTAATCACCCGATCAAATCCATAACAAAGAAACCTTTCTATTGAGAAGTAAAGAATTTTAATGAAAAGTCTGATATGATTTAAAATCTAATTTTCAATAAAGATAAGGAAAATAAATGGAGGTCTGTCTCTACGAAATTAGCATAAAACAATCATAAATCGAAAACCCTTTATTCACAAACAACACAGCTTATTCAATATAAATCTCCCATTTCAATACTATTTTGATTTTTGATTATATGGTGAACTCCCTATTACCATGCAGAAAAAATACAATCACGAAAAAAAAGTCGAAGTGCTATTATATACAGATGTAATTGAAATGTTTATCATTTTTTAAATACCATTATCGAAATATTTCATGATTAAATTGGGTCTAATGTCTTTAATGTAATAGTCCTGTCGAAGTTTAATTTTTCATGATTGCACTTAGACTGAGTAACCAAGATTCCCGAGAATCAGGCATGAACTTAAACCATCCAGTAACTCTTCGCAAAATGGCCCCGATATTTTCCCGATTAATACACGTGTACCGGATTAAAACGTCCTTTACTCACTGCTTGTTCTCAAAACAAGATTCCTATGTTCTAGAATTGACAATCTATGAAATGCCGCTCTTAATCGCTTCGCTTTTAAAACAAAAACAGCAACTGCCAGCGTTTATCCTACAATATCCTGCCAGGTAATTAGGCTCAGATGCACTTGGGGGAATTAAAAAGGGGATTAAATAATATAATTATCACTTAGGTGACATTAACCCTCCCTACTTCAAACACAAATTAGCAATTGAATAAAGAAGAGATAATGTAGTTTGTCAACAAAAACATAGATGATCAAGTTAGACTATGTACGAATGTTTCAATATGATGGTTGATATTTTTTTTCCATTTCAATGATAAGAATTAAACGCTAACACCCTTTCTACCAACATTAAAAACTTAAAAACTGGTCAATTGTTGATACAAAATAGTCAAAGCATTTCGATTCATCATTTGGTATTCATTAAAATGTTTCGCGTTTCATATATAAACACTTGAGTGCAGTGAAGTTTAAATGCATCTTTGGGGTATCGAATATGTTCCCATTGTCGTGAAATAAATACGAATGGAAATGGTTTGTATACATCAAGTGAACTTATGAAAGAAAATATAAATCAGTATCAGAGATGCCTTCATGCCTCTTTCTTTGAAAGATAAATTAGAACATGTGTCTTTTTTTTGTTGAGTTATTCCGTGCAATCTCGGTGACCCAGGGCCGAAGTTTCCAGCTGTTTCCATCACCCTACTGCCCTGGGACTTTTAATCGGGGTACTCGGTACTGAAGTTAGGACCGTCTTAAACTCAGCCTTACCAAATACCTATTTCCAAACTCTCATACAAAACCGTTCCATTATTTTTTTATAAAAAGACTCAAGGGTGGGTAATTTAAGAACATTTTACCTCATGAAAGTTCTGATGAGTTAATCGTGAAGCCTTGGGTGACCGAGGATGGTATACGTCCTTTTCTTGACTTTCAATTAATCGCGAACTCGAAAATTACGTCAACATCACAATCATCAACTTGAACGTGCACCTTTTCAATGAAAAGCTTTGTTTTAGATATATGCATATGGAGAATCTATATCGAATGCTCAAAACATAATTTCTCAAATTTTAAAAAATAATCTTAACTTGCATATAAAAAATTTTCTACATTTTGAAAAAAAAATCAAATAACAATGGCAATTTTTTTTGAATACGTAAGTCAATGTGTATCAAAATAATAATCTAGTTTGTCAAATGCACTAAAAAAATCCGTATCCACTCATGACAAAGCCAACAGACGTTTGTTCGTGGCTGTATTTTATTAGTTGTGCAACTAGTAGTATGCTGCCTTGGACTGACGACAGCCCTAACTCAACGTAACGCTGCATATTCATTTGAATTCTGTTTTAGACATTTTTATGAATTAAAAAAATTTGATATATTTATTTCTGAACTTTTTCACACATTTTGATATGTTGATGTATTTAGAGGTGAATTTAAACTTTGTTATTTGCTTTTTATAGCGTCTGATGATAGGCTTTGATCTCTGGAATGCTTACCTTATAATTTCAAATGTGACGTAAACAATGTGCAAAATAGTACACGTAAAAGGGACGTCACGAACTTACGACACTATCGAAATTAGGCCTCTGGACAATGTATGCATAGATTTTTATTTGCCTAGTTTCTAACTGTTTCCTATACATTGCAGATACAAATTGGGAAAGTTTCGATGAAGACTCACTGTCACACAACTTTCCATAATGAAACCATTTCACCTGTAGAAATTCAGTAATTGTAAAATTGTACTTGTTCATTTGACGTCTTTTAAGAGGACATTTACTGTATTTCATTTCAAATATATCGGGACTGAGTCCCCAGGGAAATAGTCGTTTGTGAGCTTGTGTTCCGCATTAAATGAAGTTTCGTAAAATGCTCAAGTTTCATTTTAATTGTAAAACCATTATTATAATAATAGGGAGACGGGCAATGTGGTCCATTTCATTATTCAATGATTATAGGACATCTATGAGGAAATCTTTCGGGCACAACCATACATTGTCGTGTTATCTCCCATGGTTGCTTTCATTAAGAGGTTGTCAGCTTGAGGAAACATCTCAACACAGATTATCTCAGCTGAAGGAGACACTCTGTGAGTTTCGTGGTCGTATATACCAAACTTAAGCTTTGAAAGGTGACATTTTGTCGAAACGTACTGTCTGTTACAGAATTTTTATACTTATCGGTTTAGTAAAGTCAGAAGATATACTTTATGTATAAAGTAAAATGCTGATAAAAAAAACGCAAAATGACGCTCGTCAGCTATTTATATGTAATTTTGTAGACTTAATAAAAGTAGGAAAAATTCAAATGTGTGTTGATTGTGTTTGAAAGGTTATTTAACTAGAATTCATGTGATTGGTTTTAGCATGCAGCACATACAAAATGGTTGCTCATTTGACACTGAAAACTGAACTGTCATAGAATGGAAGAATATTGTATGGTATCTATGAATATAACCGTAAAAGGTGTTTTGACACATGAAAATGACGGAAATTCAAAGATTAAAGAGTTTAAAGGGGGTAGTAGCATGTTTTTCTAGATCTATAAAGACAATGTTTTTTTAACCGAACGAAATAGCGTATTCTGATAAAGCTCTCCAAAACATACTGTCTTAAAACAGCCAATGGGGTATGAAATGGTGCCTATGTAAGTGCGATATAACATCCACTGCCGTCAGATTCAAGATGGTTATCAATATTTATGATGACATACCTTTCAGTCACATCAAAGCTAACAGAACTTCAGAAGCAGATTATATTTCAGAGAAAAACTAATGCGAAGACAGAATCCATTAACATAAAACCTTTATTATATTTTTAGCAAAACACATATGAGATAAAGCCAACGTGTCGCCAGCGCATGAACGAATATAACATGCTCTGTTTTAGTGATTGACGAGACACCAGCTGCAGGCTGCGAGTCGCATTTAGAGTGGTAATAAAGATGATAATACATGATAATAAGTTAGTAAATAAGTGAAAATGACCTGGTCATAACACAAACTTGTCTGTCGACTTTGACTTTTTCCGAACTTTTTACTGATCTGTACTTTTTTATTACAACGAATGGTCATATAGGGGACATATACAATGATAAAAGATATACTAGATAAATGATTGAAAAATATACACTAGTTCTTCATCTTCGAGAGGCTTATAGAAGTTGGTAAGATGAATGAGAATGTGATTTACAACTTTTTATTGCAAGAGCACGACTTTACATCCTGGTACATCAGCGTATTTGTCTCCGCCCAGCTCTATCATATACCCTGATATCCTTCGCCCTAAAACGCTCGTATCGCTTACGGCTGGTTACTCATGGCTATTTATAGCCTACATTAACATTTGCTTGAATTCTCATCCGGGTTGTGTCGCTATTGCTGAATGCGAGTCATTTCATTGGCTTGCTATATTTAGCTGTACGAGCGTATTAGGCCGATAGATATCAGGGTATATGATGGAGCTGGGCGGAGACAAATACGCTGATGTAGCAGAATGGCGACTTTATAGCTAAGGCAATAACACCGTTATGAAGCAGGTGGGCTGGACACGGTTTGAAAGTGAATATACAAAACTGTGAAAAGGTAAAGAGATATCTTTTTCATATCTAACCGAATAAAGAGAGGGACAAAATTTAGCACGTACCAGAAGGTGTTACTGTCCTGAATTGGGTAATTGCTGCATGTGTGCACGTAATCAATTTCAATTTCTATTCTCTCATCAATCACTGACGGACCTAGATAAGATATCTCGGCCGTTGGCGGAAAAAGGCTCTTTTAATTTGTATATTTACTTCGATTAAGTTTGATATTTCATAACATCGATCAAGACAAGTTATTCTCGGTTCTGTGTCTGTTTTTGTCTTCTCTGTGTGAACATGTTTATGGTTATAAAGTTTCACGAATTTATTGAGAATACGACGAAAATAATATATTCAACGTACCTCTTTGTAAAAGTAACAATGGCAGCTTGCCCGTCCATGGAAGCAAAAACATTTGCCTGAACTCTTTCGACGAACAAATTGAGCTAAGGTCGATTTGATTCAATGTTATACTAATTCATTTTATCATGGAGGCTCTTTTTGCTATCGAGATTTAGAAAAAAATCTGAAATATTATGTCGACGTTAGTACTGAAGATCGAGAAGGATAGCTTATTTGAACACTGTCAAAGGTGAACCTGACGGCTTGATCATAGAGAATTGGACCTTGTAGGTGTAATATCTTCGTAACTCTGTGCATCATAAGTATGATCTCATTTTAATGAGATTGGAATTTGAGTGTGCGTAGAAGAATGTGAAAGATAAATACGTCACAGTTTACATGTTGGATTGATAACAATCCTTTCAATCGGTTTTCTGCAGGCTACTTGTCTCAGGTCAAACATGGCACGGGTCAAAGGTTAAATGTCAGAGTGTGCTAGCGATGTAGGTGTAGTTATGTAAACTATACATGTCCATCTAGACACATTCTTTTTATCTGCATCAGCATAGTTATTCAACTTACAATGTTAGGTAAAATATAGAACAATACATATTTGCAACAGAATAAATGAAAGGTTTACTCAGAAGTAAATAAGGCCACCGGCCCATATGATATGTCATACAAACGCAAATAATACAGTCTGTGGAGCACTAATAGTTTGGCGGGAGTTCACTTATGTTATGTTGAGAAACTTATCACGTTTAACAAATCCAAGGAAAATTTACTTTGCAAGACTGTTGATGGTCAAGTTATTATCACTTTTACAAAGCAATTTCTGTAGAGATGGTGATGCACAGTAATAGTATGGAAGAATACTTCTCCTTAAATCTGAATAAAAAGGACATTGTAATAAAAAGTAACATTCAGTTTCTTGCACAGGTACTATACACAAAGGGCATAGTCTATCTTCTGGTTTAATATTACACCTCCTTCCAACTTCAATAATTAGCAACAGAATTTACAAAGAGCAGTATGATAGGCACATACATTAACTGATAATAGATATTTTTCATATATGTGGGATTTTTTATTCTGTTTTCTAACAATTCAGCTAAAAATAATGCCCAAGATTCTCAATCCACGATTGACATCGATACATTGTTGTTTTACAAATCCTTTCACATTCTCGACACCTTGCACAACCCAAGAGAGCCCAAAGTACAAATTCCTTTACTTTAAAGGCCCAACAATTTCTTCCTTTTTCTGCAAACTTGAATTTATTAAAATAAATATGTCTAAGTATATGTCATTATTCTGCTGATAAAGTACTCTCAACCAATAGCTTATTATCTTAATATATTGATTCACCTTACTTGAATAGCGATCAAGTTCTTCAGAATGCACTTGTAACAAACATAACTATTTTGTAAACGTTTTGATGATTAACTTAGTTTGTTATGATTAAATCACCAATTACCTAAGTTTATGATATTTATCTATTACAACACTGAAAGGGAAACAAGAGGTGAAGGAATAACGTCCGAATCTCCGGTTTGCCAGAATCCGATTCTGAGGACACTGATGAATTCGTACTTCAGGTGGCCAAGTCTGTAGGTGTTGATCTTCGTCCTGGCGATATAGACGTAAGTCACCGCGTCCCTCGTCGTCCAGCTGGACCTCAAGATCTACCGCGTCCTGTGCTTGTCAGATTCGTCAGTAATGCTTCTAAGCGTGCTATCTTGAAATCTCGTGCTAAACTGAAGTTCGCTCGCAAACCAGGTGCTCCAAAAATCTTCATAAATGAAGATCTGACCAGTGCAAGAGCCTCTATTGCTCGACAGGCGCGAGGGCTGGTCAAGGAAAAGAGAGTCGAGGCAACTTGGGTGACTCGGGGAGTTATCCTCATTAAGCTACTTGACGGCACTGTAAAAAAAGTGGCAAACGATAAACATTTTCATGAGGTCTATGAGTCAACCAGACTGAGAATGGCTTTTAATATGAGTCAAACCTAAATGTTTATTTGCTAAACATGTAATCTTGTTTTTCATATTGACCAACATACATGTACATACGACTTTATTATCTACTAGTTAGTATGTCCTGATAAATATTTTCCTTTTATTGTAAACAGTTTCACACGTTTCAAATACCATATGCATATCACATGGATAATTGCAGACAAAAATCTGAAGCAACGATAATATGAATATAACTTATTTACAATGATAAAACAATGAATGTTAATTCGATCTTAGTATCCTACCTCAATATCCTGAAGCTAGCTTCTGGCCATCAACTTTTATGTTTTCTGCCTTCTTACTGCTAACACTGGTATAACAACACATGAAGCAAACGCACAAGACAAACTTCACACAACTTTGCACTGTCAACTTGTCTTATGACTCGAACTCTCCATTCACGCTGCTCATTCACATCTCTTGTCCTCCTAAATCAGCATCTAACAATAGTAACAACCTCAAGATACACACTTCAACCATGCAGACTAGGTTAGAAAACATGACAATATTGTGTCCCACGTGCATGGCATGCGCTCATGTGACCGTTATCTTCTCACACACTGTGGTCTTGGTGCACTACGATATTTCCCATATCATTTATAGTGCGGTAGCTTAGATTTTCATCCTCACTGTGGTACCGGATGCTCTAGGCCAATTAAACATATTCCTATACAGAAGGAGGGGCTCCTATATATGCTATATGTTACTTGATAAAAGATCGTAAACTGACTTTGCTATTAATCGTGATATAACTATTTCAAAACTAATGTAAATGTAAGAGACTTTTGTCAATCTCCTTTCACTAAACTCAATGAAAGTCGTCTAAATGAGAATTGTATATCTGACAATCTGAATTATGTATATATAACTAATATGAATCATTTACTACACTAGTTATTCATTGGTGTTATTATATCCATGAGGGATTTTGTTTTTGTTCCCTTTTTCTTTTGACAGATTATGAAGATAATCTGCCTTTTCCTCTTTTACTTTTCTTTTCTTTATCTATCTATTCCATTCATGTTCGTTTTAAACCTTTTCATGTATGTTTACAAATCAACGTGCGTCGCGTCCGCTCCAAACATGTGCCTTCATATGTCTACACTGTCTATTTTGCATTTTGGTACCATTCATTTATTTCATTTCACTCCAAATGTTTCTAAAATGACTATTCCTCACAAAGTTAAATACACTCATTCTGCAGCCACGCCCACTGCATCCTATCTATTAAATGTTTTTGTAAGACAGTCAGATGGGGGTTGACATAACTCAGTATAGAATTGCAGTTGGGCTGTTTGCTGCATCTACCGCTAGGAGAAACAGTCGCCGCTTCGATAGATTTACTTGCTTTTGTATAGTACTGTGCCTTTGCTTAGGGGTACGTTACTTCTTAATCATATCTTTGTTACTAATCTGCTGTGGTGATGTTCACCCTCATCCAGGCCCTGATCTTTGCATAATTCACTTAAACATTCGTAGTTTAAGGGACAAAACTGATTTACTTGCAGCAGAGTATAGTCACTACGATGTTATCTGTTTATCTGAGACTTGGCTAAGCCCCGTTGTGTTAAATGATTCTATTCTTTTACCAGGTTTTCATCCACCACTTCGTAAAGATAGACCAACAAGGGGAGGAGGGGTTGCAATTTATCTTAAAAATAATTTGTATTTTAATTATTTAACTGATCTTGATGTTCCAGATTTAGAATCTATTTGGGTTGAAGTTAACACAAACAACAATAAATTTCTCATTGGCACCTTCTACAGAGCTGACTTAAGCAATCGATATTGGGATATGATCGATGATTCGATTGCAATGGCTGTTAATAGAAATATAAGATTGTTCATACTGGGCGACTTTAATGCCAATATGCTCAGTTCTAGTAACAATAAGATAAAAAATCTCCTAATACTTTATGACCTTGTTCAGATTATAAATGAACCTACAAGAATTACTCAAAACACTAGCACTTTATTAGATATTATTCTTACCTCTTCATTAGATGTTGTACATAATTCGGGTGTTCTTACTCCGATCTGCAGTGATCATTGTCCGGTTTTCGTTACATTACAACTCGGAAAGCAACCCAAATATGCATTTAAGAGGACCATCTATGACTATAACCGTGCAGACTATGATGGGCTAAATGATAGTATACTTACTACTGATTGGGACTATCTGTTTAATGATGATATAAACAGTTCTGCTACCGCGTTTACTAACACTCTTACTGACCTTATCAATGAATATATTCCAAACAAAGAAGTTGTTATAAGACCTAGAGACTGTATTTGGATGAACGGATATCTGAGGAAATTAATGAGAAAAAGAAACCGCCTACATAAAATTGCTAAAAGAAAGAATGATACTCACCATTGGGATCGATTTAAAGTCGCCAGAAATAAAGTCATTTCTGAAGTTAGAATGGCTAAAAGGGATTATGATTCAAAACTTGATGACATTATCAACACTGAGAGAGGGACAAAGTCGTGGTGGCGCCTAGTTAATAAGCATATTAAGAAAAATAGAAATTCAGGTAAGCAGTTCCCACCTATCACTAATAATGGTTTCGTTTTAGAAAACGCAGAAGATATTGCAAATGTTTTTAATGATTATTTCACAGAACAAGCCAAAGTCGACGAACCTGATATCGATCCACCTCCCCCCACTTGCAGTGAAATCAAATTAGATTATTTACATTTAACTGAAAGCGAAGTTTATGATATCTTGCTTTCTTTAAATACTAGAAAAGCCAAGGGTGCAGATAACATTAGTAACAAACTACTGAAAGTTCTAGCTCGGTCTCTTTATAAACCAATTACAAAGCTTTTTAATTTATCCTTGAAATTGTCCCAATACCCTGTTATTTGGAAATATTCAACAGTTGTGCCTCTTCACAAGAAAGGAAGCATTCATGATTGTAATAATTACAGACCAATAGCGTTAACTTCCTGTTTGGCCAAAGTATTCGAAAAATGCATATTCAAGCATGTATACAATTTCTTTATAGACAATGAAATAATATCTAAACACCAGTCTGGTTTTAAAACTGGAGACTCGACAGTTTATCAATTAACGGAACTTTACCATGTGATATCAAACGCCATGGAGGATGGTAAAGAAGTCAGAGCTATTTTTTGTGATATTAGTAAAGCTTTCGATCGTGTTTGGCATGCCGGCTTATTAGTAAAACTTGAATCCATTGGAATCACCGGAAGTCTTTTACAGTGGTTTAAGAATTATCTTAGCGATAGAAAACAATCGGTTGTGATAAATGGTCATAAATCAAACACAAAATCAATATTTGCTGGTGTTCCCCAAGGCTCTGTCTTGGGACCACTACTATTTCTTGTTTATATAAATGATTTAACAGACGGTTTGGTATGTAATGTAAAACTCTTTGCAGATGACACTTCTCTATACCTTGTTATAGAAGATCCTTTCCAGACTCAGACCCTGCTAAACAGTGATTTAAAACAAATTTCAAACTGGGCTAACAGGTGGCAGGTTAAATTCAGTCCTGAAAAGACTGAAGCGATGTTATTTTCCAAAAAAGGTAATGCAAGTCCGAAACTTCCATTAACGCTAAACAATACTTTAATTCATGAAGTCAGTGAACATAAACATCTCGGTCTAACTCTACAAGAAGATGGAAAATGGCAGCATCATGTTGAAAATATACTGCGCAAAGCAAGTCCACTTATCAATTGTCTGAGAAGTTTGAAATATAGACTAAATCGATTATCCCTTGAAACTATGTATAGATCATTTATTTTGCCCATCTTTGACTATTGTGATACCATCTGGGACAATTGCACTAAAGAGCAAGCTAATATGTTAGAAAAATTGCATTTAGACGCTCTGAGGACCATCTCAAGTGCAGTTAAGGGCACAAGTCACCAAAAACTATATACTGAAACAGGCTTGTCTTCGTTAATGGAAAGGCGCCACTTTCACAAATTATGTATGTTCTATAAAATGGTGTATGGATTAACTCCACAATATCTGTCGATATGGGTTCCACCTAACGTTTCTGATGTAAGCAGTTATAATTTACGAAATTCCGAAAATCTACGAGGCACTTCTGGGCGTTTGTCTCATTTTAATAACTCTTTTCTTCCATCAACTGTTAATGCTTGGAACGCGCTGGATACCACCATTAGAAATGCAGCCTCACTGGCACAATTTAAAACTTTGATTTCATGTGACAGGACTTTATCTCCTACATTTAAATATTATACATCTTATGGTCCAAGGCGAAGTCAAATTCTTCTCTGCCGCATGCGCCTCGGTTGTAGCGATCTCAATTCACATTTGTTTGATAGAGGGTTATGAGTAAATCGCGTCTGTTCTTGTGGAAACATTAGGGAGGATCCTTTTCATTACTTCTTTAAATGCCCATTATATGATAGATTCCGATCAAATCAATACTTTTTTAAAAACGATATAACATTAAAATCTATCTTGAGCGGCGACAAATCCTTGTCACAGAGTGCTAACGAATCCCTAATAATATCTGTATATCATTTCATAAATGATACCAACCGATTTTCATAACTCTTTTATTAAATCTGTACCAAATGCAAAAGTAGACAATGCTTAATATGATTTTGAGTTTTGTAAAATAATTGAAAATATATATTTCCACCAATGTATTTGATATCTTAATCGTTTCTTGCTTGTTTCAGGAGAAGCATTTATATAGGCATTTGCTGCCTGTTTGCTAATCCTTTTTCCTTTTTGTATATATATATATATTCTGAATGTTGTGTATTATATGTTTTATGGAAATAAAATACTGTTTAAATCGAAACAAGAGGTGAAAACATTTGATTTTCGCTATCGATATGTTTTCTGAGGCCATCTTCGTCAATTCTTTGGCCATCGATATAGTTTCTTTTAATATTAAATTGTATAATCTGTTGAAGATTGATTATGAATTGAAAGTCATTTGATGTTCATTAAACGACCAAATTCTCTAATTTGCAAATCCATCAACTCAAAATGAAAGATTATCATAAAGCCAGGAAACAGACAAACATTAACCAAATTTTTCAGGTTATGAATATATTAGAAGCAATTGTCATGGCAACAGATCAAGTAAATATAAAACAAACCATGTAAACAGATGCTTATTCTATAATTCATGTATAGACCGACATCATGTTTGGTGTTCATTTCGGATCAAATTGCCCATCCTGTAGATAATGACATACATAACCTGACTATCACTGATACATTACTGACACATGATAGCAGAAAATAATAGTAGAATAATAGTGTTGAGATCTGCACATTAGTCTGTCGTGACATGTACAGTACTTGCGGTGCCGGATATCGGCTGTTTATTCAGTACATAGTGAGATCCTTCGGAGAAAAGAGACACTACAGGATATGTGTATTACATGATAAAATAAAATAAAATTATGAAAACTTTAAGACTGAACACTGACTGAATGAGACTAAACACCACTCAACAACAGAATGATATCATTGTGCGTTGATCTGTAGTGTTATCATCATTTGACATTACCACCATGGGTGTTCCACATAAAAACATAACAAGGGGACGTAAGTGACAGCGTTCCCTACTGTATGAGGAGGGACCCAGATACCGGCTCAGGTGTCAAAAATTCCCCCATCTGTGTACCTGGCCGAGAGGCGGGACTTAAACCTCAGGTAAACATTGCTTATTTTAAACCTTCCTCCGGTAAAGTGAGTTACACAAGCGAGAGACCGACCTGCGTGCAAGCGTTCAGCGCCCCAGGCTTTCAGGTCGGACATACATGAAGGTAATACATCTGAAGCTGATTAGGATGGCGACCTCACCTGATAGGTAGGCTGATCACCTGTAATCAAAAGGAAAGCGATCAGGAAACAACAACATGGACGCTCAATGTTTACTTCTCGATGCTGCCCCCCTTGACGAGAGGAGTTGGGAGGGAAAGGATGATATGAGCACGGTAAGATATCGTCTGTAACACGCACCTGCACAGATTGTTAACATGCATCTCGTACATATAACACTATGAAACATGCTTATATAGTCGTTATGATACCTGGGCAATCTTTATATTCGCATGTGTGTATACGACGATGTATAATAAACAAGGTGTATGAAAGTATTCTATGTATACGACGATGTATAAAACAAGGTGTATGAAAATATTCGCATGTATGTATACGACTATTTTTAAACAATGTCAATAAAAGTATTCGCATGTATGTATACCATGATGCATAAAAACAAGGTCTATAAAACTATCCGCATATATGTATACGACGATTTAAAAACAAGGTGTATGAAAATATTGCAGTGTCAAGAACATAATTCAAAGGAAACAGCACGATAACTCAGTTTCATGTTTCTAAACAAAGATATTGTTAACGTAGGTAAAAAGAAAAATATATCTCACATTGATGTTGATTGTAAGTGATATTTACCACGCTACGGCCGGCTGCCTCCAGTCAAAGTACGAATATTTCAGAATAACCTCATTTACATAACAAAAATATAACATTACAGTACTTTTTAACATTTATTCAATGAGGTTAATATATCTGTATGTGTTATATGTCCATGTTTGTAGACCATAATGTAGTAGGGACTTTATTCACTGAAGCTCTTTACACTACTTAATCGTAATTAATGAACTGTGTTGTGTTAACTTGTGACCCAGAAAAACATAAGGCTAAAACAGGACTTCTAAAAGTTGAAATAATGGTCATCTGGATGACCCCATTGTTTATTCTTTTCTATCGTACAATAATTTAATTTCGGCAATCGGCAAGTTTTCCCCTGCACATCTACATCTAAATATGCCGGGAACAATACGTAAAACTCACTTGAAAATATTGATTATTTTTTTCTTCTCTTATTTCTGCTCTTTTGTATATATCTCTTAATATCACCTTCAGACTTCATGTCACAGCAACATTCTTATAAGAAAAAGGAAGATTCACATATATGTTCGTAAACAACAAAAAGTTCATTCAGATTTACATTTTTATGCAACATATGATGATTCCATATCGTTGACTGCATGACTTACAACAAGAAATTCAGAAATCTAGAACACAATGACCGAACTTATTACCACCAACAATACACATTTGTCCAGGTCTGGCTTGTTTGACTGTGTCACCAGCGTGAGAAGTTTACCAGCCTTTGTTCTGTTGGGTGAAATAATACTGAGCAAGGTCACTTGCCCTGTAATGCAAACGTCGAATGTTTGAGAGAGAGAAAGAGGGGAGGGGCGCAGAGACAGAGAGAGAGAGACAGACAGAGAAAGACATATAGAGAGAGAGATACAGATAGAGAGAGACAGAGACAGAGTTAGTGAGACAGATAGAGAGAGCGACAGATAGAGAGAGAGATACAGATAGAGAGAGACAGAGAGAGAAAGACAGACAGACAGAGACAGACAGACAGACAGACAGAGTGACAGAGACAGAGTGACAGAGACAGAGTGACAGAGACAGAGTGACAGAGACAGAGTGACAGAGACAGACAGACAGACAGAGACAGAGTGACATAGACAGACAGACAGACAGACAGAGACAGAGTGACAGAGAGACAGACAGACAGACAGAGACAGAGTGACAGAGATAGATAGAGAAAGAGGGGGAAGGACGTAGAGAGAGATTTTTTTTCATTTTGTGCTTATAAAATTTCTGTTGTTTCATAGTGACGCAGTTTTCCCATATACTTGGAGAAAGCACGTTCATGCATGCACACACATGTATTACCAATATTCAGAATTCAGCCTCCATGACAACTAATACCGACCATGACTTGAGTTAGACAATTATTGTTTGTATGTGGTGCTCATTCCTGTTTGAAACCAGGTAAATGGTATAATCAAGGTACAACTGTGGGAACATATGACCTGTGAATTTTCTATGGGGACAGTATTTAAAGGTTTTAGGTTTAGGTAAGATAAGTTTAACAGAGAGTGAGTACGTGAGTGAGTACATGGTCTAACGAGCCTTCAACGATATGTCAGGGTAAAGGAATCCAGGTTAAAAATACGAAGTGGTGACTTCCTAGAGAAAATATGAAAAATGTGGAGAAAATGACAAGACACATAAAGACTGTCGAGAAAGTCTAATTGGAGACAGAAAATATATACTTATAGCCACTGGAAACAGGTAACTGTGTAATTATTTACAAAAATGACATAGTGTTAAGATCTCGATTATACAGTTAGCGAATATCTTGATGGAACGGTAATCTATCTTTCACAGTAAATGTATATCATCTGCCATTTGGAATCATCTTTTTAACTATGAATTATCGTCATTATTGTAAATCGTTCCTTTGAGAAAGAGCTCCCATCTCATCAATATGATACGAAGGTATATCTAAAATGTCTCAGAACTTATTCGTAAGTGATTATGTTACGGTTCTTCTTTTGATAAATGACACTAAGATTGTAGGCTGACAAGCCCAGTGCGCTGAATATACGATTCTGCCTTAGGTCACGTGACATAACGTCCTTAAGTCTCGGATACTCGCCAGTGTCATCACTTCCGGGTGGCTGTGTAAATCATCCCAAGACACACTCGTGAATAGGAAGTGCTTATTCAGTAATGATTAACAGTTATGCTAGCGTAATTCCTTTGAGGAAAACAAACAAATTTAGGAAGTTGGATGTTCATTTCGAATTTTAGAATCATTTTAGACGCAATATTATATATTTCTGTTTAAAAATGCCAATCTCGGGATAAAACAAATGACGTATACTAATTGAAAATGTATAATTTCTTCTATTTATGTGTGTTTTGTGTAAACAGTAAACTTATATATCAATATATGTCTATTGTTTACTTATTAACAGTCAATTAAATTTTCTGTATTGCATGGTCAGATCAGTGGGATTGGTTCATCAAATATTTCTTCTCATAGATTAACGTAGCACAATTGGCAAATGGACAATTCGACAACACATTGAGAAAGATACTTTATCGTATATCACATTCAACAACATGGATTGTTTGAGAGAAGGATTCGTTTCCCGCCCTTTGCTTAACGACCTTGCAAACGACAATCCAAAATAAATCGGGAAATAATTATTTCTTCTTTAACTTTGAGGATCGAAAAAAGTATCGTTAATAATTCTTTGAATTGATTATATAACATTATTTCGAATAAAACATGAAGTGATGACTGTATTTATAATGAAATTAGTGCATACGAGACCGTGTTGAGATTTCAGCTTATATACACGATGCAGCTTATATTATAACATGTACCTCTTGCTCATAATGGTGTAAAGGGATTTCTTTTAAATAATCAATTATAAACTCTTTCTATCTGACGGTTCTACAATAGATACTTCCAAAATGTTGAGAGAATGATATTTAATGAACCAACTGAACTTTAACTATTTAACAAATCACAACATAACCCCTAAGGCATTTTATTTCCTGATTGCCATATACCTATGTTATGATGCTATAGCCTAGATAAGTCATTCGTAACTTCTCATGAAAGACTTATCAAATACAGTGTTATAAGGTTGGTTCAAATGTAAAGACAAATTGGGTCCATATTAGAGGAAATGATCATCTCTGATTACCATCAAGTGCAACAGAAACTGCCATATCGATCATTTGATAACAATTATCTTTACAATTAAATGTGTTATATATATCCAATGTGCATAATTTGATATACTTCAAATACAGTAAACTCGTCTGAAAGCAAATTGGAATAACAACACGATAAATGCATCGTTTGTGGACGTTTTTGATGAGGTTACATGAAATATACATGTAATTATTCAATTTGTAATATCCTAACAAAAGCTGTATACCTAATACGAGTGGGCAGACAGAGCAATGTGATTTGCATCGATTGCAGATGTAAAGAAGCCAATAAAAGGCAACCGGAGATGACTGGTAAAATCCACTTTGGTTAATTGTGTGTCACAATCTATTCGCATCCAATTTTCTCCTGTGCTTCTGCATCTGACTGCGGGATTAAGGTCTCAAAGGGAGGTAATCCATGATTGCAGATGACACTTATTGGTAAAGCACAGTAGATGCTGGACGGTTTCGGTGATCACGGGCACGTGATTATTGGCAGTTTGAAGGGAACACAGGGAATAGAGAGCATCTCACACTCGGGAAGACAGACCAGCACTTTACATCTCCCACTGGGGAAGACGTTTGGATTGATCAGTTTATTTGATCTTACGTGTGCAGTGATTGTTCCTCCAAAATGGGTAAACATCCCAAAAGGTTCAGAAGATCCGCTATTTAGCAATGATAAAAAGAGTCTGATAGTGTGAGTCTTACCGTTAATGGTGTAGACGCACCTATGTTCCCTTACCATAATGTACGCTTTATTCATTTAATTTAGATCCATTTCTAAGTGCATTAATTTTGTGGGTAAAAGGAAATATGATATGAATGTTAAACGCCTCTAGATGTTCATTTTTTAAAACAGAAAACCATTGCATTCACTGGTTTAATTCAAAGTAATCGATTAAAATAGTTGATTTTTTGCAAATGGTATCAACTTGATATACAAAAATATAAAAAAAGCTAAGAATATTTCAAAGTAACCAATAACTTAACATTTTATACCAATGCTAATATGTAATCCTTTGCATAACAAATAAACTCTCAAAAAAGACACGTAAAAGTAACCTTTCAAAGAATTTGTTGTTTAATCTCGAGAGCAGGATATCATATAATTTAAGGTATAAGAAGGTGGAAATTCAAATGGCTAAATACAAAAATAGCCAACACAAATGCATCCATTGTCGTTGTGTTTTTCTCACCTTGTGTGCTCAAGGTGATGTCAAAGCCAGTACTTTGCATGATTATCCCCGCCCCATTTTCAATAATACTTTAACGGAATCCTTTCGGCAAGGATTTGATAAGTCGCTGAAATCTGTTTTGGAATTTCTTCCCTACTCTTTATGCAATGTGATGACCATTCGTAGATGTGCCTGAGACGTGATGTGACGTTTACCTGCATGTCAAACGAGATTTAGTGTTCTGTAGGGTTTATCTGGTCTCTGTAAAGGTCACTGCAAGATTTTAACATAAGAATTGGTAAGATAGTAGACCGTGCTGCATATATATAATACTGGCATATCTCCCTATGTCAGTCAATAATAGGAGTCAATTGACGTCTGTGGACGTTGTTCATTTACCTTTTTTGTCAAAATCCTGTGAACCAGTATGAAAAAAATCATTTGAGGAAATGCTATTGCTCTTCACATATTGTCACTCTCTCAACCAACGGTAAACAGTATTGTGTCACATTCTTTTCTATCTCGCCGAAGATGACGAAATTGTGATTTATCACTGAACCAGACTTTTCTAAAGTTTCTTAGCTTCAGGTTCTTGACCTTCCAACATCACAGAAGGCGAATGCATCATTTGACGTGGATGTGTTATGTAGTCGATATGCTTGTGACAAGAGGTTGACCCGGATGTACCGATTCATTAGTTTTGCTTCTTAGTTGCACAATATGATAGCCATCTATGCATGCAAAACAAAATGACAAATCGTGAAATAAGTGATGCCTTTGATTCTTAAAGGTACAACATGCTTTTGCGCCTACTCTTATGTGGAAGTTTCTTTACATGTTTTCTAAATGACGTTTTAACGAAAACATCTTGAATTTTTTAATTGTCATATTTCAAGCAAGAGGGAGAAACTCATAAACTCAACATAACTCGTTAAAAAAACTATCCTTGGTGAATTCATACAGACTGTATGATACAGACTGTATGAATTCAAGTAAGTGCTGTATGAATTCAAGTAAGTGCTCGGCATGTGACAACCAATCTAAAAGTGATAGGAAATATAAAGGGTGATAATGATAATTTTTTTGTATGAAGAGATAGAAGGTATCTACAAAAATCTTCATAGATCCCACTCGTAAAACTCTATTCTGAACGTGTTGTACGGCCATCTGACCAATGTCCAGCAAGAATTGGATCTGACATTGTATCGACCAGGCATTAGTTAATTGATCTGCCAGGGCGTGCGTGATGCCCGCTTCCAAACCGACCCTCGGGGACCACTGCTGTTTGATGGGTCATTTCACTCGCAATGAGGAGTTACGATCACGATGGCTCCATTAACAGTCTATAAGTACTGGTGATGGCTATAAGAAGGTTATTTAGCCCAATCGTTTACCCTCTTATCATTTCCTATTGCAGAATGCATTGATGTGCTTACAGCGTTTTGCATCAATATGACAATTACGTAAGCTTATTTTCTATAGTCTGTGTTTATAATTATAATCGCCCGACTATATAATAATGTTATAAAAAATCGAAAAAGAATGTTTTGAGTGAAAAATGGTAATTGACAGAATGTTTTCAGGAGTTCGACTTAACGTTTGTTTTGTGAAGTAAACTGAATAGGTTTGATACGACAAACCTGAAATTTAAATTAATCAGTTTAATTTGATAAATCAGATAGATACGATAAAACATGATTTATATTTTCCAAAATATCCATTAACAAAGGCAAGAGAGGTAATTCATGACATAATTTGCATACCACTATAACAATAATAAACAGTGAATGCGACGTCAAAATGATTTACGTCATGAATAACGTCCCTTGCCATTGTTAACGCTACATGAGTAGCAACAACATGTAGAATACCCTGATGATCACACTTGTGTGCAACCGGTTGGTAATGAATTGATATGCAAAGTTTCATCTTCAGTCTTTTATTTCTAAGAATATTTTACATATAAACCAAAAAAACTTAATTTTAAATCTATATTAAAAAAATATATGTGTTAAGTGAACATAATAAAGAATTTCATGTTACAGTGCTGCATTTGCTGCGGTCATGACGGAACTAGGGAAAGACAACTCCACAGCCAACATCCCTGTCGCGTACCGCTTATTATCCTGAGGGATACATGCAGAAACAAAGGTAGATTTCAACATCTTTACTTTACTTTAGTTTTACCAAAAAGCTAGTTACCACTTTTTTTGCACCTATCCAACTATTTATAACGTTAACCTTATAAAACTTTCAATAACATTTTCGAATTTTATTAGATCCGTTCGAAAGAATTTAAATAAAGACATATTTAGATACTTGCCTAGAAGTTGATAATATATTGCTATGTTGTGAGACTGTGTATGTTTGATGCAAATTGTCCGATATATTACTTTTATTACTGAAATCGTTTATACTGCATTCAATATTGTTTATAATATTTTCATTTCAGGCCTAATCATACATACATGTACTTTTGACGTTGCGATATATGACTAAAAAGTCTGTTTTGTTTTCAGTGCTGCGAGAATGTGCCCGTTTTGTCTCATTGTGTATTGCTATCCTGACCTTAGTAATAGGTTCGTAGTACTGTTATTTTAGAAAATATGCTTCATTACAATACGTTCCTTTTATTTAGTCTTTGGTAACTGATTTATTGTAACTATAATTAAACCTTGATGTACCTACTTATAAAACGTCATTTCATTTGAATAATGCATGGCGACAATTCCCTACAATATTATCCTCCATTTTTTCCCCAGGGGTGCTAAAGAAGGAGCAGTGCCCGTATGAGCCGGCTATCCCTGTGTTTCTATTGGTTGATGGAAGTATTATAACTATACACACCGTCATCACAACTGCCCTACTATGTAGGAAGAAAAAGAAGATCCTTGACCCGGAAGTGAATCAACTAGACAACTTGAGTATCCTGCTCAAAGTGCTAATCCTCTTTCTTGTCCTGTGGAATATGGCAGGTCGGGTGTTTTATTTTTTTTGAAGATTTATCAGTCAGCAAATTGTCGTCGGTAGAACCCTATCTATTGATAATCATATCACAGCCCTCAATGATGCCTTTTCTTTCCGCCTCAGTTTCATTTTGCAAGAAAATAACCATTGAAGAATGCCTTTGTCTCACTTAACTCCCATACTCTCTGCGTCCATCTTAAATGTAGGTCTTCCAGTTGCATAAACATAGCGACGCAATACATATATTACGCAGTCATTGATGCATTTATGTTTAATAGAAAGTTTTGATATCTCATATGACTTTAATTAGAGCCAAAATTATTATATGTTCTTGTCTACCACGATAATTCGGCCATAATAGCATTAAAACGTCAACGTTCCGTGTCCCATTTACATGTATAATAGTTAGTTGACCTATTTAACACTGCCAACCCATGTTTGTGTTTGTGTCTTCTGTAAATAGTTTCCTACATAACGTATTAGTTATTGGCCCAATCAATTGCTCGTGTAGTTTACCAGGCTTCTTTAACCCGTTTATTTTCACTATACTGAACTTGTAATCATTGGGATGCTCATTTTCAGAAAATAAACACTAATTCTGGATAAAATAACACAATTTATAAAGTTTGATATACTTTACTCTAACAAAATATCCTTTTCCGATTTAAACATATTTGTATTTTTGCGTTACAGGTTCAGTTTGGATTTACAGTGTAGAAAAAGTTGTTCAGTTTCACTTCTCTGTCAGAACAGACTACTGTGACAAGACAGCTTATTACGTCGCATATGGGCTTGTGACGTCAGCATATGTTGCTGTCGCCTTGATCGTGGTGCTAATCTTACTGACAGTGATATTCCTGTATGGGTATCGGATGTGTACAGTTGTCCCATTGAAAAAGATAACTGAATCGAAAACAGACTCCCTAGAAACAATCACGCACATCTAACCGAAGACATAGCTGCAAGGATACGTTTAATCCACACGGTGTACTTCCCATTTCTTTCAAAGACATGAAAGGTTTAGGATCCAGAACTATAAGGCGGACAAACCCCGAGGATCATCACAAAACCAGGGTTGTTGATTATGGAATCCTACTCTCAAGCAACCATTGGACGAAACTACTTACATTTGGAAATCCTTTACAGAGAAAAACTTTGAGCCTTCTATGATAGTTATTGTGGGTGTCCGGAACTTCTTCATTCTGCTTATCACCCATTGTTCACTTGGATTGTAGTTGCATTTGATTGTAAAATACTCATATTATCATCCCTCCATCAGTATTCAGTTTAATGTGGCCATGAGATTATGCACACTTAAAAATCCGTATTTCAGTTTTCACTGTTGTTGCACAATTGTAATTAATGTTTAATAATGAATATGTTTCAAGTCATAGAATTTCGGTGTTTTTTCCGAAGATGATATGGTAGGTGTTATTGAGTTTTTGCAACATTGGTAAACGATAGAAAAGGATATCATGATTACGATATGTTTCTTTTTTTTTAACAACCACCCAACTTTTACAAATAGTTATGAGTTAATAACATATTGTTAACATATATATACAATCATCTTTTTGCTTTTTATCTTTTATTTTCAAATCCCAAATTAAACTCATTTGTAAACCATCAGATCCAAATACAGCCACAAATTTGACAGAGGCGCCGATGTTAAGTACACAAATTCTATCTTCAGATCTCAGGAATATTCTCGTAGAGAAACTTTGGTCAAATGATGTGTCATGTATGGTGCATGTATATGGCATAGTGGGACATATGATAACACATATAGAACCACAGATTACTATATTCATTCCCATAATATCAGTATTTCATAAGATGAGAAAATATGTTCAGGACGTACTACCAATACACATGAATAATCTGCCAAAAGTCACTTTCTTTCATTCCTTTCTATAAGAGGGTTAGTTTGAGGAAAGTCATGATTATCTGAAGCTTGAAATGTAAATCCGGTGCTCAAAGTTAAATTTGGATGCCACCTAACAAAGATTCCACCTGGGGGAGGAAGTCCTCCACTTTCTGCTGAGTGACTCCAGACTCACGACATTCTCCACCTGATTGAGCTTCTCCTTCTTGTCCTTGGCATTTGCCTTGTCCAAGTGAAAGGTTATTCTAATATACTTAAACTCATAACTTATCACGCGTAATTGCTTTAGCACTGGTGCCTTACAGAAAACCCAAAATCAATCAACTGCCATGATGGAAAAAGCGCCTACCTAGTCTATTATTGATAGAAACAGTCGCCTCTTTTGAAGAAGCCTGTAGATGTAATCACCCAATCAATGCCAGACCCTTGTCTCGAGACATCTTCACGTAGATGTTCTATATGCGAGTATACTCCTTCCCTACAGAAGCTTACAGTACATTGAGAGCTTTCGTGATGTCTAATGGAGGCAAATATAACACAAACATTAACACGCCATTATCAAGAAAACAAGAGTAATATTTAGCTTTGCTGTTCAGCCAAACGTTTTACGTGTTTGAATGGCTAATGTTGCTCATCAAATTATTGAATACTTACTTTAAGATATTAGCAAAGGTGGTATTTCAGCATCAATGATTTTGACGTGCCCTTCACGCGTATTGAAATATCAACGTGAACAACACTTGATATAACCAAAATGTCTTCAAAATACATCGCAGTGTAATACTCAAAACTAACTTTATTACCTTTGGCAGACGGTGCTATTTGAAGCCTGGTGAAATGATTGTTTAAGTCATTTCGCTTGCACTTATTGCATAACTGATAAACAATACTGAGTACTTTGAACAACATATTGACAGCTCTCGATATAACGTCATGATCCAATTCTTCAAGATATAGTACATTTTATTACGTGATATTATATTTTGAATTTACATTTCAATGTTAAACCGTACTGTAAATGAACCTGAAGGAGTTTGATTGTTCACGGCACAAAATACACACATTTGCATTTATTTAAAATTGATACCGACAGTTTCAAAAATTCTTTTCAGTGGAATTCAAAACGAAAAACGTGAATGGTTACAGTTGACACTTGGTTCAAACCCAATGAGACTAATCAAAACTAAACAAAAAAATATCATGCTTGCTAGACCTCAAAGAGCTATATTACGATTTGAATCAACTTCAATTTGCTCTTATAGAGATTAAGTACAAGCCAGACATACATTGCACATACGTAATTACATGAATGTACGGTGAGCGAGTTGGGTCAATTACAGTTGACGAATGTCGTTCCTCCTTGACCTCCTCATTAGGCGATGCTCGTGTATACTTACGTACGAATACCATCAGTCTTAACCAACGCTATCAATGTCTCTAAGTACCAAGGCCTTTTGATAATATGATTATTAAGTTGTCATTTTTTATCATTATCATTAATACTTCTTACAAAGAACTGCTTCGAACCTGATTAGATACTGAGATATAATGGTGGACGAGTGTACACCCGAGACATCGCCATTAGTGTACATATCTACAGTGCTCGTACACGGGGGAATGGGGGTACTTACAACTGGCCGGACATTGGTCACCTATCAACCATTCTCTCCTAGCAGAGATAGATCCGTAATTCCTTTACTAACTTGTTTGAAACGACCTCTCATCAGGCCTTCGGCAGGTTTTCCTAGCGTCAAAACATTGCATCTGCAAAATTTCAGCCAAAAAAGGCACCCTATGCATGGATGAATTGCATGACATATTCATTGTCACCGTGGCCTATGCAATGATGCAGTCACTGAGTAAGACGACTGTGTTATGTAAAGAAGACTCAAAGTACAGGGTGCTTATTCGAATTAAGTTTAGCTTTACCGATGCATAGCGATATAACAAAGGCTTTTCCAGTGATAACTTTGAGATGGCATTGCATAACTGTGTTTGATTGCATCCAAACAGGCTTCTAAATTTCTAGACCGGCAAACGCTAGCATAGGAATATTTGATAAGGCTACCTCAGTGAGGAAATAATGCCTTTCAACATTGAAGATACTTTCTGAAATGATAGTGTTATTAGTCCAATAAAAGAGTGTTAACCATGTTGTGTTAGTGGCAGGATTTGTCTTCACCTAAAGTGTATACACCATAATATGGCACTACATACAATAACTTCTTGGGACCCTACGACAATGTTTTATTGCAATTGTGACCCTTGCAGGTTGCCATACAACAACACCACACTAGACCAATCAGCAATACATACACACCACGGGATGCAGGATATTGTCTTAGCTAAATCACACTTAATGAGTTTTCCTCCCTCTGTCCGACTAATCAATACAGGAACGTGTCCAGCTAACTGACCGTCTGGCCACATCGCCCTGACTCCAACTGACCAGTCCATCGGTCTCTGACCCAATCATCCCCTCACGTTGCTTGCCTATTACTCGTGACATAGTTAAACCCCAATGTGCTGCTGCCTGGACGTCCATTAGGCCGGGACCGTCCCTACAATAGCCAGAGCTGAACTAAGTACATTTACGTGTAATTAAAGGGTCATAGGTGAGCATCAAGTGAATCATTCACCGACAGCTCTGTAGTTACACATAATGTTAAATCACTAATGGCATCTGATAATGTCACAACTCTATCAGGAAGAGAGGTGTGGCGGTAGAGGTAATGTCCATTGCTGAGCAAATGTAAAGCTCCAAGTTCCAAAAACATGAAATTGTACAAAACGCATAGATTTCAGCCTATGTAGAAAATAATACGTTATGGTTAGACCCCTTTAGTTTTGTTCACATCACAACAATACATAATTACAAAGTTTAACATAAAAATTCAGGAATTAGCATGAGGAGCCTAAAGCTTCAAAAACCTAACTAATTTATTCCAATATATTTTATTCTCGTAAGGATTGATATTGTTTGACTGTTGGCATTGGATGTGTATTGGAAATCCGTGCGCTGCAAACCCAACCGTCGTGTTGCATGATGACAAAGTATCCTTCAAGTCAATGAAGTGTAACAAAGGGTTTATTTACTTAAACAAAACGATCATATAAAAATTAAGTTTTTTCCAGGAATCACATTGGTAACAATCAAAACTAGATGTGAAATCAGCTGCGTTTTTTAAACATGTTATACGCTCTGTTCCTGCATGGCTTTATTAAGGACATAACTTCAAAAATTTCACCACCTTTGGTATAAGTAAGACATCAGCGAAAACATTGGATGAAACGACTTGAGTTATCTCTGTAGCGAGAAAATGATGTAACAACTAATATATCGAAATACTTGCAAGGTTCAGTTATTTTATGATCGCTTCAATATCAACATCAAAGTGCATGTAGTTAATGTTTCTCGAGTAAATGTCTATCCTAAAAGTCGATCATTGACTTTAACCAAGAGTATAACGATTATAAGAGCAATATGAACTTGAACTTGTACTGGATTTGAAGCGTACTTCTAGGGATACATGTTGTCAAACTTGCTTCTTATCACAATCAGAGAATCTAGTATCGTCTAGGTCTGTAGTGGTTCAGAAAGTCACTGTCATAACCTATTTCTCTCGGATAATTGACATAGAACTGTCTTTTCCTCCGATAACCTTTATAGCTCCGCACGGCGCCCGGGTTCGGAGCCGGAAGTGAACGATGATTGATATAGCCCCGCCTAATAGTAGGACTCGCTGGCTCGGGCTTCAGACTACTCGGGGTCTCAGGGGTCCGGAAGCGATCCCTGCGGGCTTTCCTCCTCCAGTAAAGGTTGTCATGGAGACGAGGGTAGTCTTTTCCAGCCGTGGCTGTCTCAGAGATAGGCCGCCGGAAGAGAGTCGACCACACACGGTAAGCTTTCTGTATCCGGTACAGAACCAAGATGGCCAACACCAAGCACAGGATCTGGGGATAGCCATTAATGTTATTATTCACACAATGTTGGAAAGAAGCTCGTTTACAAGTACCTTCGCCCCGCCTTATCGTTTGAAAAAAAAACACGGGTAAAAATATTTTAGTGTATATTAGTTAATAATCAAATGTTATCAAATCCAACAAGTTCAATGACATTTGATAACAGAGATTTATTTTAACCATTGAAATTAATATGAATGATGATTTGAATGCTACTTTGATTACATAGATCATCGACATTTGATTAATAAAGATTAATTTTAACTATTGAAAGTAATATGGATGATAATTCGAATGCTACTTTGATTACATAGGTCACCATATATTCAAAACATATGAAAGAATCACCTGAATAAGAGCAACTCCCGTAATAAAGACCGCCCAGGCCACTGTCCCTTCAACACTGGTCAGCCACTGATATATCTTAGGCCAGCATCCGCTCTGTTTATAATATATACATCAAATATTCGCATGCTGTTTGTGATAAACTTCATATTGAATAGGTTTACTGCGACATCTAACCTTTTAAAATTTGTCAAACACCCTCTTCAGTATAATGTATAAATTCAAACATAAGCTTTAAGTTCTATAATTAACAAAGCAAGAACATTTTGTAGTCACATTGTATAATGAATAGAACGTTGTTTAGCATTGACACCTTAACGTTCAGTTCTACAAGAAACTGAAAAATAGTCATATTTTTTAAATTCTTATTCAATGACTAAAACAAAGCAAAGAGGATGAGTTTACCGTATACAGATAGGTTGTCGTCTTCGAAAAACCAGGAGCGAAACAGCTGACGTCTAGTTCGGTAAAGACAGTGGTGTACTCCGTGTAGGTGTCATAGCCACAACACAGCATCTGCAGATGGTCGTTATAAATGAATATGTAAATGTAATAGCCACAACACAGCATCTGCAGATGGTCGTTATAAATAAATATGTAAATGTAATAGCCACAACACAGCATCTGCAGATGGTCGTTATAAATAAATATGTAAATGTAATAGCCACAACACAGCATCTGCAGATGGTCGTTATAAATGAATATGTAAATGTAATAGCCACAACACAGCATCTGCAGATGGTCGTTATAAATAAATATGTAAATGTAATAGCCACAACACAGCATCTGCAGATGGTCGTTATAAATGAATATGTAAATGTAATAGCCACAACACAGCATCTGCAGATGGTCGTTATAAATGAATATGTAAATGTAATAGCCACAACACAGCATCTGCAGATGGTCGTTATAAATGAATATGTAAATGTAATAGCCACAACACAGCATCTGCAGATGGTCGTTATAAATGAATATGTAAATGTAATAGCCACAACACAGCATCTGCAGATGGTCGTTATAAATGAATATGTAAATGTAATAGCCACAACACAGCATCTGCAGATGGTCGTTATAAATGAATATGTAAATGTAATAGCCACAACACAGCATCTGCAGATGGTCGTTATAAATAGATATGTAAATGTAATAGCCACAACACAGCATCTGCAGATGGTCGTTATAAATGAATATGTATATGTAATAGCCACAACACAGCATCTGCAGATGGTCGTTATAAATGAATATGTAAATGTAATAGCCACAACACAGCATCTGCAGATGGTCGTTATAAATGAATATGTAAATGTAATAGCCACAACACAGCATCTGCAGATGGTCGTTATAAATGAATATGTAAATGTAATAGCCACAACACAGCATCTGCAGATGGTCGTTATAAATAAATATGTAAATGTAATAGCCACAACACAGCATCTGCAGATGGTCGTTATAAATAAATATGTAAATGTAATAGCCACAACACAGCATCTGCAGATGGTCGTTATAAATAAATATGTAAATGTAATAGCCACAACACAGCATCTGCAGATGGTCGTTATAAATGAATATGTAAATGTAATAGCCACAACACAGCATCTGCAGATGGTCGTTATAAATGAATATGTAAATGTAATAGCCACAACACAGCATCTGCAGATGGTCGTTATAAAAAAATATGTAAATGTAATAGCCACAACACAGCATCTGCAGATGGTCGTTATAAATGAATATGTAAATGTAATAGCCACAACACAGCATCTGCAGATGGTCGTTATAAAAAAATATGTAAATGTAATAGCCACAACACAGCATCTGCAGATGGTCGTTATAAATGAATATGTAAATGTAATAGCCACAACAAAGCATCTGCAGATGTTCGTTATAAATGAATATGTAAATGTCATAACCACAACACAGCATCTGCAGATGTTCGTTATAAATGAATATGTAAATGTCATAACCACAACACAGCATCTGCAGATGGTCGTTATAAATGAATATGTAAATGTAATAGCCACAACACAGCATCTGCAGATGGTCGTTATAAATGAATATGTAAATGTAATAGCCACAACACAGCATCTGCAGATGGTCGTTATAAATGAATATGTAAATGTCATAACCACAACACAGCATCTGCAGATGGTCGTTATAAATAATTATGTAAATGTCATAACCACAACACAGCATCTGCTCATGGTCGTTTTAAACAAATTTGTACTGGGTGTTATTGCCACAACAAAGCATCTGCAGATGGTCGTTATAAACAAATATATATGTACATGTATATGTTATAGCTACCCCACAGCATCTACAGATGTTGCTTTAAAAATATGTAAGTGTTACAAACACAACACAGCATCTGCAGGTGGTTGTTACAGACGAGATTTGTTAGTGTCATAGCCACAACACAACATCTGCAAATGCATAATAATGTCACATTTTATTAGAAATGTCACGAACCAACTAAATGATTCACTGCGAAGTTGTATTATACAGCTGCATATCAAAAGTTTGTTCACTTTCTGCTGTATCTTAGAGCAAATATCATGTAATTTGGGTTTGGTTTGAATGTCAATAAAACAATTTAAGCAGAACTAACACAGAATCTCCAATTGTCTATATGTAAAGTAGACATTTATTAATTTATTGTGGGATTGTCTTGTCTCTCGAACAAAAATTCGAATTTTGGCATGATTAAAGGGACACATTTTCGAAATTACGATTTCCCAAAATTTCGATTAAAATGTTCCATTTTGACTCTTGGAGAACAAAATCAGCAAACTCCTATTGACAAACTAAAAAATATGACTTGTATTCAAAGGTGTTAATCACCTTATAAGGAGTTTGTAGAGAAAAATAAAAATTAATGTTTTCGAAATTTTGACCCTTTGTCACTTCAGTCACCTGCCAAAAACTATTAAGGTTAACTGTTGAGTATGACATACGATTGCGTAAAGGTGCAATGGATCTTCTCTTCTGTATTGAAAATTCAAAATAATCCATTTCTTTTTCGCAATGCTACGATGCTTTAAAGACATGCCAAATTATATGATATTTGCACTACGACTCGCAGGTATGTGAACAAACTTTTGGTCTGCAGCTGTACTTCAATTTCAGGCTGTCATTGAAATATAGGTTTGACAGGAAACATCGAACTCTACAGCTTTATTTTTTTGTTTTTGAGTTGCAACATACTGTTTCAGGTGTTTGTCGTCAAGAAAACATCGAAACATGAAATGCGGGTTGCAACGATATTTTCAGCAGTACCAGATATGTTTTCCGAAGTCTGTCTTCATTTTTAAAAAGATCGATGTTTTGAACCATTGAATTTAAATTAAAATACTTACTTGTGATTGTATGTGATTCTTTGTTTCAGCATTGAAATCATTCCATGTAGACAGCCGGAAATTGTTAATCTATTCAAAATGTCAAAATAACAATATTATTTATATTTTTGTGTAATCGATGACTGTTCGCCAGTACGTTATATCAAAAATTACAATAAAAAGAAGATGATCTCTTGTGTTGTTACAATCATATCAGTTATGAGGGGATGATATCTTGTGATGGTACTAACATATCGATAATAAGACGACCATATCTTGTGATATTACAATCATATCGGTTATAAGATTCTGATATTTTGTGATATTACAACCATATTAGTTATAAGATTATGATATTTTGTGATATTACAACCATATTAGTTATAAGATTATGATATGTTGTGATATTACAACCATATTAGTTATAAGATTATGATATTTTGTGATATTACAACCATATTAGTTATAAGATTATGATATTTTGTGATATTACAACCATATTAGTTATAAGATTATGATATTTTGTGATATAACAACCATATTAGTTATAAGATTATGATATTTTGTGATATTACAACCATATTAGTTATAAGATTATGATATTTTGTGATATTACAACCATATTAGTTATAAGATTATGATATGTTGTGATATTACAACCATATTAGTTTTAAGATTATGATATTTTGTGATAGTGTTGGTGATGAGTACAACTTTAAAATTCTTATATGAAATATGAATTCAGGAAAAAGTTGTTTTGTCAAGATAGAGTTGTACCTGATCTCCCACAAGGTAGGCGGCCAATCCACCCGAAAACTCGGTCAATAGCAGAATGATGATGAAAACAATAAACTGTAATTGAACGAGAAAAGATTGCAACTTAAAATAAATAAAATAGATACCGATTTAAGTTTAAATGAGATATTTTGACATTTTGCAAATACAATGTATGGACTATATTTTCAAGTTGATTATAATATAATGAGCGAAAAGGCGTCTGTGGAACAATTATTAAAGGCCTGGAAAGGCTTATATTTTTATCAAATTCTATCTAAAAAGTTGGTTTAAGACTTACTGCCTTCAGCATACAGATGCTTTCCCTCCAACCGGCAACAAAACCGAAGATACCTGTGAAATAGAAAAAAATTATTATTTAGAGATATTCGATATTTTATACCAAGGACCCGAAGTATATGTAGATCTAAAAACATACTTACATCAAGTTACTCTTCGCACTTTCTTGGAAGGTATCGTTCACTGTTTACGATTATATTTTTCAAATTAAATTTGTTAAATTCTTCTAAGTATTAAGTTAAGAATGAAGAGCTTATGCTTATTACCTGTGAGTAGGATGTACAGCCCAGCACTCATAACGACATACGTGAAGTACTGAAATGATATTAGTAGCTATAATTAAAGCAACATTTTAATATTTGGAATGGCACTGCCTGCAATAGTAACAATTATTGAACTTTTTCGAGTTGAGCTCACAACCTTAAAGTCCCTTACCATTAGCTAACCAACACGACCATTTCGCCTCGACATGTAAATCGGCGCAGCTCTTATTCTAAAAGCATTTTTTATAAATGATGTAGAAGAATGAATAGGAAGCTGTCGCAGGAAAATACAAATACCGCTATAGAAACTAACCACATTAATTCAATGTTGCGATAATTAATTAGATAACGTCAGATTTCCTAAACAGTTCATTGTTTGGAGCAATTAATTCCTATCTATTCATGGATAGCAAGGCTTCCTACCGTAGAGCCCGTTCCGAAGTCAGCCTGTAGTTGGGAGTTGGTACCGATAGTCCAGAAGATGAATATTGTCAGAAAGATACCTAGAATCTACAATACAAACTCTTTAAAAACTATTGACAAGAATTCAAAAGAAACTTAGATAAACAAAAGTAAATAACTGTTCTATAGGTGATGATGTGAGAGTAATTACTGAGCAAGAGCACCGGTCTAATACAATAAATGGCATCAAAATTGAATATCTCACAAACCAGTGACTTTTTATCATAAAACATTCTCATGTAGTCAAATTTAGCGCGACTATAACAAACATTTAATGGCGCTTTCGGTTTTAAAATACATCCGGCCAATGATAATGATTTTCGTTTATAAAACTAAAACAGTTTAAAGAAAAATGGATATTTTAAAATAAGTATCAATAAAAACATTTTTACCAGATAGAGGGTATCGAACACAAGGAAACATCGCCTCCTCCAGCCCGTAACAGCCATCGTCAACAGGTGAAAATACAGGTGAAACTCTTATTACACGTGTATTAAATACCAACATCTACAGCTATATGTCTTATCATTTATTTAGTGTCAAAAGCTGCCATGCAGTATATGCGTGTAATGTTCTCGCTCTTAGTAGTCAGCCCTATTGGTTGAGAGTCAGATATCTTCATACACATACATGGCAAGTTGAGTTTCTTCGTACACACGGTCACATAGGGAGAGTAGACAGGGAGACGTCATACCCCGCACACACACACGTGTCAACACCAGGCTTTCTACCCACCACATGGACCTCGGCGATTGACGTTGTGTGAGGACTTGTGTTTGGTATATAAACACGTGTGAATAGATTAACTGTTGACTGAATTGTCATTTCTTTTCAGGTATGTTTAAAGATCGATAAATATGATTTTTCTATACAGCAGGCTCATTAGGTATAGTTGCAATGGGTAAGTAAATAATAGGAATGGACTCGTAGCCTAAATGTCATGAAATATAACCTTCTGACGTGAAATATACTGACTCGACTCATAAATGTACCAGAAATAAAAATGATAAGATCGTTTCGATATCATATATCTTTATTCATAAACAGAAATTGAATACACAAACCATTAACACAATTAAGCATATCAAAACCAATTAGTTAAAAAACATTCCTATTACTAACCATAAACGGTACTGTCAATGCGTTATTAGATTTCATAAATTTACTATACTAATTTAAAGATTAGGATTCAAATAACATTATTTTCTTATGCTTACACCGTTGTCAATAACGGTTAAGAATCGAAGTAAACTGCACTCACAGTATCAAGCTGTCCGCTCAGGGAGGATCGTAATATTTTACGAGAGCTTCATTCACCTGATTTGACATTATGTGTGATGTCTGATTACCAAAATTGTCTATTCCCTTGAATCGAGCACTCATCCCGAGTTCATAATTTAACCACAATTAAATGGAATCTGCAAATACTTATATAACAAGCCATAGGACAGCATCGATTTCTGAAAGTAATGTTTATTCTAAAAAAACTGTATCTGTGTACAATGTCACACATAACAAAAGCTCTTCAAAATATGAATCATAGTTTCATTATGTCACTCAATGCCGAAACGATCAAACATTAAATCAAAGCAGCTATTTATATTCACAATTTATATTTAGAGGATAACACTCACTGGAGCATTATGTAAATGATTGACTCACACACAACGGTTGTTGCATCAGTGTCATTTTTCTCACCCAACACCTCAACACCACAGAGGTAGCTCAAGTCACTGAGGTCTGACCTAAACTTTGTCTGAATTCGAACATTTCTCTGGCTAGAAATCGAGAAGCATAATTCGATGCAATTAAAGTGAAATGTGCAATTGTGAATTGACGTCGTTTTAAATGTAATCTTTTGGAAATTTGGGAAACATATTTACAGCAGACAAAAATGTAACTATGGATTGGTAGTATTATTTAGAACTTTTAACTGATATACATGTGAAATGTATTAAGAATTTCGACGTCCTGACATTGATATGGCCGCTTTTCATTTATCATTTAAACATAAAAAATAGCACAATTTTGGAATTTGGGAGATAAAGGTGCGATTAGGGTAGGCGATTTGAACTTAATTGAGGACATAAAATAAGTTGGCTCTTATTTAAAGAACATAAAAAATCCTAAAACATACTCTGTGTCACTTTTAAGCGACATCATGGCTTAGGGCTCGATATCATGACCTAGGGCTCGATATCATGACCTGGGGCTCGATATCATGACCTGGGGCTCGATATCATGACTTAGGGCTCGGTAATAACAAATAAGCTTTTAATACAGCAAGTTTTTGTTTTGCCTGAAATTTCGCAAATAGTTTTCATTATAATTTTTTATTCTGCTAGGGGAATGTCCCGGAAGCTCGAGAGGTGGTCGTATTCAAAGAGAGATTTAATGACTAGAGCTACCTATGTAGGGAGAATATGTACCTCAACATGTTTTCAATAAAACCACTTTCATATCTACAACATGGCCAGTTTTTACAGAGTTTATGTTAATCACAAATATATATACATCAAAATATTCATAAAACATCAACATTTTACACAACCTTTGGAAGCGAACTGGAAATAGTTCATAGTTTTAATAACGAAGAGTAAAGATGAAAAAAGCTTATTGAGAGCATGGTAGAAATCTTCACTTGGTTCCTAGCCACTTTTTGTTCTTGAAAATTCAAAAAGGTTCATGATTGTACAGCAGAAAAATTGCTTTGCTGGATCTTTACAGTAAACGTTGTTATCTAACACATTATCACATTTTCACTATCTAAATTGATTGTATGATTTATTTTAAAACGTGTTCAAGCTTTTAGCGTTGCAAAAAAAACAGAGCAGTTTGTATACACATGTAAGATTTCTAGTAGCGTACAGGTTTGAACTGCTTCTCTCTCCGGGGGTCGTAGCCATAGTCATCCTCGGGACTCTCCACATACGTGATCTTGGGTCCCTTCTTGGAGGTGGGGTTGCTCGGAGGGGGCGCCTCGTATGCGTCAGGTGCGGGCTTTACGTGGGTTATAGGCGGGAGAGTTTGGACCGGGGCAGCGGGTACGATCGGGGGAGGGGTGGGAGGTGGTGGGGTAGGGGTCCTAGGAGGTGGTGTTTCTGGTTTTGGTGGTGTTAGTGGAGGTGGTGTGGGCGTTTTTGGCGGTGGTGTGGGCGTTCTTGGTGGTGGAGTGGGACTTCTTGGCGGTGGAGTTGGAGTTCGGGGCGGAGGGGTGGGTGTCCTTGGTTGGGGTGGAGTAGGTGGTGGGGGTGACTTGGGTCTCTTGCTGTTGTTTGTGCTGTGCACCACAGGAACAGCTACAACTTGAACAGGGGCTGCTTGTGGTTGGGCAGCAGGCGGAGTCTTGCTTCTCTGGGGCGGTGGAGTATCGGGTTTACTCCTCGTATTACTGCTGTGAACTACAACTGGAGCTGGAATTACCCGGGGAGGTGACGGCGTTCGTGCTCTCTCTTGACGAGGGGGAGAAGGCGTCCTCTGTCTGGGTGGAGACGGGGTCCTCTGCCGGGGAGGCGATGGTGTCCTCTGTCGTTCGTTCTTGCTATGCACAGCAGCAACAGCGGCTACTGCAGCTTTCTTTTTCTTCTTCTCCTTCACAGGTTTTTTACTCTTCACCGGCTTTGGCTTCTTAGGAGGTGGTTTCCGGTTCCGGTAGATCCACAATAAGATCAGCACGGCATAAATCACCAAGATGATCTGCAACAAGTACATTGTCTAACAGTGCTCTCAATTATATCTGAGTAAATTTAAATTGGGTTTAATCAGTATTTATTTGTGAAATTTAAAACACGATCATCATCATTTTGGCACTAGCTGGAGCAAAAAACTTCCTTTTTTGATATATTGGGAATAATTTCAGGATGTATTTTTTGACAATTATTTTATTTCTTTTGCTTTTTAAAAGCACGTGATTTTCGCATGAATATTCCATGAAAGCAATGGATAATTCTTCACTGAAAAAAGATACCTCAAGAAGCACGACGAATGCGATGAAGAAGAAGACAGCAGCCCCGCCCCCTGCGCTGTAGAGCCACTCGTCAATCTTGGTGCCGCACCCAGACTACAGACAGGAACAAGAAAATGTCTTTCTTTTAGCGACTTTGGGAATCACAATCACAAGGAAAAGTAGGTATACATACGTACTTAAAATGGCCAACACATCGCCAGACATCACAGCCTCTATGCAAATTTGTTATCTGATGGAACGAACCATCCATCAGCGTATTTGTCTCCGCCTTGGTCCATCATATACCCTGATATCCTTCGGCCTAAAACGCATCGTATCGCTTACGGTTGGTTACTCATGGCTATTTATAGCCTACATTGACATTTGTTGGAATTCTCACCCGGGTTGTGCCGCTATTGCTGAATGCGAGTCATTTCATTGGCTTGCTATATTTAGCTATACGAGCGTTTTAGGCCGAATGATATCAGGGTATATGATGGAGCTGGGCGGAGACAATACGCCGATGTAGCAGGATAGGAACGAACATATTGCTTTTTGACATATAAGATTACCGTTACGATTTTTCAGTTATTTATTTTAAACATATTTTATTCATTTATGAGAAAAGATTTAATACAGCTGATAGTATCTTTAGATCTTTTCTCGCTTTAACCAACACGCTATCACTGGGTCTGTCAATAAGCCTTCAGGTTTCGTTTAACCATCTAAGTAACCTTTTCACCAGCTTACGGAGTACGTGTTGGGAGCAGTCTTGGCGGCGCCTGCAGGGAAGCAGCTGTCTGGCAGGTCTGCAGGAGTCGCACCGTATTCCGTGGAGTCGATCAGACCACAGCACTGCAGCTGCAGGGAAATACTTGTACACGTAACAGCAGTGCAGCAGGTAATGACGTTGCGCATGGTATACACTATCTTACATCTCACAGTTTCCTAACAGAAGTGTTCGCACTGCAGCTTGAGAGACGAAGGAACGCGATTGGAGTAGCACTGAGGGACACTTCATGATTGCATATATAAATACTGCAGTTGGAGATGGATGCATGTAGATATTTGAGGGATACAGCTGGGGAAAAACTATATGTACAAATGTAAGCCATATAGCCGCAGGGGAATGCAAGAACCAATGTTGATGCTTGCTGGCAATGATAGCGCTAGCGATTATGTGAAACGAAAATGCCTAAAGATTACGAGAGAAAATTCATTCATTCATTCTTTTAGTAAACTTAAAATCAGGAATAAAATTGTTCTGCTAGAAAATCTTTATTTTGAAATTGTAGCTTATTTGCCTATATTCGAACAGATTAAACACTCGGAATTACTGAAGAAACCATTAGCTTTTTGCACCTATAGAATACATGTATAAATGTTGATGTTTGCTGATGATCATAGCAATAGCGCTTTTCCTGATGAAGAAAAGATCTAAAGACAGACCAATTGTATGCATGCATTTTTGTATGTTACGTTACGTTACGAAATGTGTTTTCGTTTTTAGTAACTAGAGTATAAATCCTAACATTTCATTTAGATGTAGATTTTGACAGGTAAATTAAATGCATTATTTGGTTTAAACATGTTTTCTTTTCATATGTAACTGGTTTGGGGAACAGGCCATTTGGCTTAATTAAAGCCGCTCAAATACAAAATTTCAACAAGCTGGATACAGAACATAACAACAAAATCGGGAAATAAAAAACTAATGAAAACATGTTTGTGATATACACATCAATGCATAGTAAACAAGTGTTATGAAAAATCCTGTATGATCTCCTTACCTCTGTCTGGATGTGATACTTTGTCTCGGCATTGAACTCAGTCCAGGCAGAGGCACGGAAGGCACTCACCTGTGGGTCAAAGCTTATGTAAGAAGGTTAAAGGCACTAGTGCACGCTTTTACGGTTTAAAATGGCTATTTTAAGGTTTAAGACGACTTATGCATTCACTTAACCTTTCTATCGATGCAATGAAATACTTAAAATTCTTTACAACTGACCTGCAATCAACAAGGAAAAATTTAGACAGCCGCTGTCGTCTTGGACATATAAAAATCTAAGGTTAGCTGTGCACAAAACGGATAAATTATAGACAGTTGAAAGCGGCTGAACTATTATTATGTGCAGCTGTTGAATTTACCTAAACTCTGAACTGAGACCAAAGAATGAATTATGTTTTATGAAAGCAACGTTGTAAATAAACCGATTTAATAACACAGCAATAGCATTTCTATTAGATTGACCAAAGCGGCTGCCGTTTCCGCTTTTTTGGTTATGAGCAAAATCTTAATATTTCCGATATCGTAGTTCACGCGGATTTATTGTAACGTAACATTAAATACTTCCGGTCTTTAAAAATCAACTTTACTACCTGAATACGTAAACATTTGTTAAATAACATACGAGGTAGATAACTTGAGTGATGATCTTGAATAATATCGAGAGATATGCAGTATCTGTGCATTCGTTGTGTGTACGAAATATTGGTGTGCACTAGTGCGTTTAAGCTTTCGTGTGCAGCCGGAATGATTTGAACATTTACGAGCTCTCCATATGACGACTTTAACTTATTGTGTATTCATACTTTTAATTATTCGTTTTTAAATTGGATATACATCACGTATCATGAAATCAGCATCCATATGAAAATATAATGCAATACTGAAAATAATTATAGAATACATATTTGAAGCCACATTTATTTTTTAAGAATGAAGGGATTTGTATTTGTATAACAAGGCATGACATTTTTATATTTACTTTAATACAAATTCGTAATTCTACGGCACAAGTAAGTTTCCTTTAAGAAATAATGACCAACGTACCCTAGCTCTGACGTAGTAAGTGGTTATGCCTAATATAAGTTCCGTCACCATCAGAATCAACATCAGAACAGTAAACTGAAAATAAAGCAGGGTTAACAACATCATATATTTGAAAATCAAAACTTCTGGGGAAATTATAATGTAGTTTCTATGGTATTTTTTTTATTTCTATCAGCAAAGTCTTTGTTGTAACCAATAATAAGTTGACTTATGCACACGTGCACACGTGTTACTTCAGAAGCAAGATTAAAACAGTAAACGGAAATTCAGCAGTGAAATATCATCTAGGATGTTTGAAAGTCAAAACTTCTGACAAAAGCTACGATTCACAACTTTCTATATAATTTTTGTTTGTTTTATTGCAATTTATTTGTTGTAATTTTATCTTAAGTAAAATTTTGAGTGTACACGTTTTACACTTGAAGCAGAATCTGAACAGTAAACTGAAATTTAGCAGCAAAAATCACCACATTCAAATTCTGAAGAAATTTACAATACACTATCTCTAGTAAGTTTGTTCTCCAAAAATTCTTTGTTGTAATTAGTGTTTTAGTTAATTGATGAGCACATGTTTTACTTACTATGATGAGAAGAACTCGTCCAACTTTGATGAATCTATCTTGAGCGTAAACCAGTACGATCGCCAGGAAACCGAGGATTCCTGTAAATGTGGCGTTACATAAATGCAATAAGAAGACTTAATGTCAACTTTTCGTACACGCTTAGTGACATGTGGCACTTATAGAAATAATATCTTACTCAGATATATTCGAGTTCTGTCTTTATGCAATGACTGAATGAAGCTGAATTCTTACCTGACTTTCGTTCAATATGAATAGATACCCTTCTCATACAATCATTTCCACATTTTTATCAGGGCTTTTTTTTACTTTGCCGTTGATTTGAAATTGTTTTTTTATCTCAGGATATTGTTGAACGGTTCTCTGACCATACAATACAGTTTGATACACAACATCGAATACAAGGGTGAGCATTCATCTTTAATACTTTTGACAACAACTAACATCTATACATCGCTACAGTTTACGTGTCCCTGAAATGTTTGATACTTATATCCAGAGACTCTTTAATTTAAAAGGGAAACAAATTATACCACAATACATGATATTGTGTTTTCATAAAGAGAATAGAAACTCACCTGTCACAAATATGAAGATACCGAAAGAAAGAACGACGTACGAAAAGTACTGAAATACAAATGAATAGATAGTGAAAGCATACACTAGGCTTACTATATGCTACTTTGAAATCATTTTAGCTTTTTAACTTTGACAAAAATTGAAAATAAAACAATGTGAAACGATGTTTGCTTTAACATGCACTCTATATTTTCGAAAGCATCGAGCGAAATGTCTGTGAAAACAAAGGATAGAAAAATCCCTAGCAGCAAAAACTTTTAACGATCGTTTTCGATAAAAATTCCAAACTTTAAAACGATAGTAGGATTATTTCAATTTTAAAGGTTATAACTTCATTCTTATAGTAGGTTCTAAGAAATCGATAGATGTCCCAAAATGAATTTCGACTTTTCGAGAAATAATAACTGTAGAGAAAAACATCACTTGAGTCGAAAGTTATTACAAGTAGCAGTTCATCTACTACCGAACATCGAGACGTTATGGCCAGAACAACTAATGAGGGTCACTACTTGAATAACACCACTGGCCTATGAGGCAGACGGTATTTACGGAAAAAACGTCCCCCAAGAACAACCGGGTGACGTCACTGGAGGTTTATTATTGGGGTTGATAAAACTAAAAATCTACGAAACTCTAAATTATTCAGAAGCATCGTTAAGAAGTTAAGGACTTAACCTCCTAAAACAAAAACATCTACTACTCTGTGTACATGTGCAAGCTACAATAGCTTACAGAACTTAGTTTTATAACCTATAATATTTTAAAGAATTTTGTGTTCTAAGCTAGATTAGATTATAGAAATTCGTTTTGTAAGCTGCAGTAGATTAAAAAAACTCTCTTTGTAAGCTAAAATAGATTAAAGAACTGTGTCAACTACAATAGCTTTAAGAACTGAGTTCATGATAATATAGTGTGTACCAGCTTACCGCAAAGCCCGCATTGAAGTTTGTCTGGAGAACTGAGTTGGTATCGATTGTCCAGAAGATGTAGATGAGGAGAAACATCCCAAACAGCTGAAATTTGGTTTATGGCAAATACTTAATTCTGGAATTAATGGTATAATGTACTAATGTATAAACATGCTATGAGCTAATTCCCTCCTGAGAACGTTATATGTTTTCTTGAAAAAAGCCACTGCTGTTAAGTGTTTGATCACAGATCACAAGTCCAAACTCATGTGAGTGACCACTTAAAATTGTTAAGCTAGGTCTGGTTTATCATTTAGTGGAATTTAGAAGTGATCCGGTTATTGAAGTTTTCAGATGATTATTTTCCGAACGAAACGTTCCTGTTACCCGATAGTACATGATATGATTGAAAATGTTTTAAATTCCTTTTGGAACGAAATGGCCTTTTTTATGTCGACAACGAGCATGATTTCAACCGATCCTAAGAAACTCGTTACGTCTTTAGTTAGTCGACCTACCCAGTATAAAATTTCAAAAACTAAGAATGTTGGCCTCAGCTTTTGTAGGCAACAGAGAACTCTAGTTAGTCGACCTACCCAGTATAAAATGTCAAAAACTAAGAAGGTAGGCCTCAGCATTCGCAGGCAACAGGGGGAGGGCACGAAGTCCTTCTTCTCTTTCGGGGTTTTCTTCGTTTTGGCCTGTTTAGCAGGTTTGATTTTCTTTTGTTTGACTGGTTTGTTCTTCTTCTTCTTGTCAGGGTTTGTCCACACCTTGGAGCCGCGGTATATCATCACCAGCAGCGCTATCGTCAAGCCCAGCAACATGCCCTGCTCAGATGGGCGAATAATGAGACAATAATCATTGAACTGTGACATGTATGAAGAGACGGTCTAATTATTGTGTTGTCTATTTCGATGAAATATTTTAATTGGTTGAACGCGGTTTGACACTATTTTAGAATTACGTAATATAAGTATTACCGACATACAAGTATCATCTGATTTAGAATATTAAACAATTTGTAAAAACATTAAAAAATACAACTGATTAATACATTACCTTATATAACCACTGTAAATAAAGGATTTGAAGTTCAATTGAATACATGTATTTCCTCTATATTTCTCCAAATTGTAATGTACTGATCTTTTAGATTGAACGTTATACATAGGAAGAGAATAAATAATGAATGAATAATGAATAAAAAGAAGTAAATGTAATCCCTTTACGAACTGCATGATACAGATCATAACAGACAGACAGACAGACATTTTATTCAGCATAAACGATAATTGTCCATAATACAAAATATGCTTTAATATTGATCAGATATACTCTAAGTTCCGTAATCAAGTATAAGACCTTATCTCAGATTGTGTATATACTAAAGGAGGTGTGAGTTACCTCGATGATGACGACGGAGAGTATGAAGAAGGTGTAGGCAGCGATACCAATACTGCTGTCCAGCCACTCGTATATTTTCGTTATACAGGCGCTCTGAAACATTTACATACTCACTCGCTAATATTGCTGACATCAGCAGATTCCTAACAGGAGTCAAGTCTTGTCAATTACAGATCGAGCAAAAGTAAAACGGGCTCAAATGTCTCTATGACATGGGTTATCTCCTCTGCTTGTGAACGCTACAATTAATGTGACGAAACTTCGCATACCATTGATACACACCTTTTTATCCTCATTTCTTTCATTGTTTGAATTAGTTTATAAAAAGTGTTTCATAAATAGTACAATACTTATTACTTAATATGTACCAAGTGATTTATAGGGATGCATTATTGTGATCAATGTAGAAAAACTAAATTCTGGTGTATTGTTTCAACTATACATTCATATCATCACGAAAATGATTATTTATGTATGTGGACACAACGTTAGCGAGATATGAAACATAGTGCTCCTGAACAAAGTAACAGTAGACAAAGAAGTAGAAAAGGTGGAAAATGTTCAGATCAGAATTTCTTACAAATTCATTGGAAGGTATGACATTTTTTTTCCTTAGACTGTCTGGAATCATTTTCTACAGAAATTCTGCGACTGGTTAGAATCTTCAAAATATTAAAACTTTTATCAGTTGAACGAGAACGCATCATTTTCAGTTCATTCATCATGTAGATAAAGGTATGGTAAATAATAGACTCAGACAAAACGTCTTTACCACAATATGATTCCGGTAACGTCACAAATATATAAGTAACTCAAACGGTATAAAATGTACGTCACGATTCCAACAACAACAAAAGTTGCCAATTTTATTTAGAATTAAATTAAGCTTGAAAGATATAAATAATATCTTTATTTTTAGTTTTCATCAACTCTTATTCAACGCGAAATTAAACGCCAACATGTTAATGTACTTACAGTGTAGACATTGGCTGCGTTCTTGACGGCTCCTGGAGGAAAACAGCTGTCTGGCAGGTCTGCTATTACAGGGCCGTACTCGGTGCGCGATGAATATCCGCAACACAACAACTAGGAGGGGTAGGTACAGCAAATAAATTAAAAGAGTGAAAAAATATCAACTTTGTGTCGAAGTACTAATATATTTAAGAAAGGGGAATTTCGTAAAAATAGTAAAATAAAAAAAGATGACTTTTTTTAACTAATGCGATTGGTTTTACTGGAGAATTAGCAAACACGTGAATATTAGGTTGAGGTAAATTTGATGTGTAATTAACTAGCATTGAATTTTAAGAGGACATATTCTTCAAAGAAACGTGTCCAAATACATCTTTTATCTACGTATATACTGACAACAGAGTGACATCCATTACATCATGTACTTGAGGTAAGAAACTTGGAATAGCCTCATAGTTTACAAATAAACACTAGAAATTTACCTCAGTACACGTTAACATTTAGCTTGGCTAAAATAGAAACTGATTAACTTTTAAGTACTGCATTGATTTCACTGATTACTTTACTATTAAGATACTACTCTGAAATCACTTAGCTTAAACAGCTTTAACAGCATATTTTTTAGGTTAAAGAGTGAACTCTTAATTGTGTATATATTTTACCTACATTTTCCTGAATATAGTATTTCGTGTCTGTGTTGAATTCTTCCCACATTGAAAAGGTGAAAATATCCATCTGCAAAAGAATTTCAGCTTATGTAACAGTGTTCCTAAACCCCTCACTTCAAAACTTATACAGTGAATGAAATCTTTTAGAAAATTGATTTCAAGGCAATTAAAATACATGTATGATAATAAGAATCATTAACAAAATTGTAAGTTGGGAATATGATTATTCTCGGATGTTCATAGTTTGTATGACACTTCTAAATGCCCTTTAAAGACGTGTATAGTAATACTTACCTTGGACCTGACATAGTACATAGTGATGATAAGTATCAGCTCTGTCACCATCAGTAGTGAGATGAAGATGAGAAACTGAAACATACATACAATGGGATTAATACATGATGTAGATGTAGCCCTTGACCTAACCTTAACAAAGGGAATTATTACACGAGTCAAGTTTGAGCAACTCTGAATAATAAATTTGTCATCTCTATTACATTAGAATCATAGGTACTGTTATTCTCTGATTTTATATTCTGATAACTGATTATTTTCTTCCTAAAATTATAATTTTAGTGTTATTCATCATCCTGTATTACGTATTAAGTATGGGGTATCTTTTAAAAAATTTGCATTTGGAAATCCATGATAACTGATTATTATTTTCGGTATACAAGTTGTATTAATACAACCTACGTTGTATACATGTACTTGTATTTGGTGTGTGATTACACGTAAAATTCACGTTTTAGTAAGGGTAATCCCCAAGAGAGGTAGTGGCGAGAAAATTAAACTTGTTAAAAGTTGGAAAAGGTACGAGCGCCAGATAGTAGAAAAAAACTATGTCTCAAACACATATTTGACAAAATGATAATATTTGATTTTTTTTTAATTTTACAGGATAAAAGTGTACCATATCTCGATCTACTTAAAGGATAAATAGTAAGATATACGAGAACGACCACATTCCGATAGCTGAAAAAGTGGCTGCTATTGAAAGATATTTCTAAACTAACTGTCAATCTTTACTCACTATTTTCAAGAGGCATGATCCCCTCCTGAATCCAGCAACAAAACCGAATATACCTGAAAACATTTAGATCGTACAAATATATTGATAACAACAAATGATAATTCAACATAAAAAAAGTATCTTTCCAAATGCAACCGCCTTTAGATTGATGAATTATCTAATAATCACGTACGGTAACCACACCTAGTAACGGTGATTGTCTTCTTCCAATCTAAAGTTAATTATCAATGGTAATTAGAACAGCATTCAGCAAGTCAGATAATGGATATTTCCACTTTAAAAACAGTGAACTAAATCATTTGAAAATATGAAGGGCTTTTACAAAAGATTTATTCATAATACAAATTTTCAATTGATATAATAATCGTTTCATACCTGTAGCCACGAAGTAGATGGAGAAACTGAGAACCAAGTATGTATAATACTGAAAGAGAAACAAATTATTGTGCAGTGCGATCTGACAAGATTGTGTAGATGTCATGGACTGAATCTGCTTGTAATCTTGTTTCGGACATTTGTAGGATTTAAATGTGCATCAGTGTTTGCATTCAGTTCGGATACAGTTATCCTTTTTACCAAACTATAAATACTTTGGATTAGATGTGATTAATATACTGATGCTTTATCATGCAGATAAACTAGAACTGTTGAAATGTGATGCTTGACCTACTCACCGCTGTACCAGCTTCAAACTTTGTCTGCAGCACCGTGTTGGTTCCAATAGTCCAGAATATGTATATCAAGAAAAACAGACCAAGTATCTGCAAAATAATGTGTTATCTTTGAATAGGCATAAAGCGTTGCCTCAAAGAAACACATGCAACGTATGCATGTGTGTTTACATTGTGTCCACTGAAAGGGAAAACGTCTAAAGGATTGAATACATTTATTTCCTGGTTCAGTTTAAATGATATATAGTGCTTTACAATGTCGAAATTCAGAATGAAAGATATGTACTTGAATTATTTTCAATGAAAGGGTAAAGCGTTATTCTTTACAATATGATTATATGTTTGGGACATAATTCACTTTAATTGTATATGCATGCGTCTATATTTATTACAAATGTATTACTGTCATTTTTCTAACATAGTTAAAGCATATCGTTACACAAAATATTCAAAAGTTTCTGTAAAATGTGAATTGCGTTCTATAAAGCAGAGTTCCATGGAATGTGTCTACTTTTGTTATATTGACTTTATTTTATCGTTGTTTCTGTTATCTATCCTTTCACACCAATCAGACATGATTTTTGCTTCCAAGGTGAATCTAATATAAATTCAGGGACTTTCTATTTTGTTTATGTGTTTCCTGACCTTAATAATGTAAAAGCATTGATTAACTATGTAAAGTGTTATCGTTGCTTATTTTTGTTTTAGTTATCACATGGTATAATGTTACTTTTAGGTTGAATGTCAGGCAACTACTTGTGATATTCATAATAACTCATATATATCATAATACAGAGTATATATACATTATGAGGCCTGCTATATTCAGAGTATACTTACAGTGTACAGAGTGTCGAATGCCAGGAATGCAATTCGTAAACATTTCCCAGCAGTCATTGTAGATAGCCTAAGATATACAATTGACGGAAATGTTTAGTTTAAATCGCTGTGATCCAGTTGACGTTATGGTGTTTCCTTTATGCGACTTTGATATTGTATGTAGTTAGTTCACGATTCACGACTACATGTTCACGGTTCAAGCCGTCATCTTGGTACCCCGGGTGGAGACAGTCCACCCCTCTCCATGATAGTGTGATAAAATCCTCTTGTAGTGGGAAATCTTTTATGTATATCTATATCAGTCTTGTCAGATGATCTGATCACGCCATTTTGGTGACGATCGGTTTTCTATAATTAGTATCAATGTCACTTTATAGACATCGAAATGATTCAATCAGATGAGAAGAATACGCCTTGTTTGTGCTTCAATCAGTTGTGATACAATCCGTATTTGTGCTTCAATCAGTTGTGATACAATCCGTGTTTGGCTGTGTACAGGGCAACTTACAAACATTTTTTAAGAATTCAAGCTCGCATTTTGTATACTTTCTCTGAATGGTCTGACAATAAAGGAGTAAAGCTAAATGCTTATTATATGTATATCAATACATTGTGGATACCATTTGAAAGGGCTCGTATTGACTCAGTTGTCCCCTTTGTCGTCATTGTGTTATAGTTCCTACTCATGGAGTTGAAATTGCGCCCTCTGGTGTGAAGTGGGTCGGATATATGCACACCTTCTTATAAATGTTCATTCAACAGACCTGGATAACTACTAGAATTTCGAAGCTCTCTTAAGATAGTCGTAGGCCAATGTTAATGAATGGTACTTACGTCTATCATAATGCTAAGAGAGCTTCGAAAATCCAGGTCCTGGCCTTGAAGAGTGATCGGTGTATATGAAAGATTTTGATGTTATTAGTACATTGTGGTTGAGGCAATTGTAATGAATGATAGTTGTTGCCTAAGGGAAATAACAATACTTATACAGATGTTTTAGTCGTAGAAGCAGTAGACGCATTTTAGTTCAAGCTTTCAGTCGATGTTGTGGTAATATGGTAATAGTAGTAGACTAAAAAGTCAAAGTCAATAAAATAAGATATAAAATTCGTTCATTTTATTGACATATAAGACGAGATCGCTCTACTGTTCGCCGTCCACCATTGCACAGTTAAAATTTTGTAGTAAAAAAAACGGAATGTGAGCGAGTGGCCAGATTTTATTTCATTAGGATTGTAGAAGTAGTAGTAGAAGTAGTAGTAGCAGTAATAGTAATAGCAGCAGCTGTAGTGGTAGTAGTAGTAGTAGCAGTAATAGTAAAAGCAGTAGCAGTAGTAGTCGTAGTCGCAGTCGTAGTCGTAGTAGTACATGTAGTTGCAGCAGCAGTAGTAGCAGTAACGTTTAAATACAGAATAATGTAATAATAAGATAAAAACAAAACATTCATTTACCAGTAAAAGGGTTTATTCGATAAGATCAACATTGCATCAGAGGATATTAAAGCTCTTGCATTTATGGACATTCATCAATATCAAATGTATAATCATTATAAAAACATATCTAATAAACGGAAAGAACCACACATATCAATTTTACATTGCATACCGATTTATTTTTAATTATTCGGTTTGTTTAAAAATATATTATTCGAATCAACCAGGTTAAGGAATTATATGAATAGAAAACATCGTTTGTGATAATGTAAGTACTATTGTTTATTAAATACGTCGTATCAAATGATATTTTATGCTGGCAATATAATATATTGGGACCAGTAACGGATATTTACATATATACATAAGAAATCGGAATATACACATTTGAAATGAGTGTTGATTTTAAAAGCCATATCTTATCTTAGCATGTTCATTCATTTTCTTCTGAGGTATAGAATACATGAATACATGAATTTCATGACCTCTGTTTACCTGCCTTTCTGCTGTGTGACAATAAGTTTGATCAGCATGACTGGTTGGTATTGCAAACATGGCTCAAGGCTGGATGTAGTTATTATTCATAACATCTTTAAAGATTAACAAAACAACCGTATGTACAAATATAGTAGTATCAGTATCTACTGATTTGTCAATGTATAAGAAACCCCGAGCATTAATCTTATATATACACACTAATGGACGGTGTTAGTCGTCAAAATCAGTTTGGCATTTTGTGATTTTCCAATGAAATCAAGACTTTTGAGTGGCCACTAGCAAAATGTAGGCTTGAAAATATTGGAGTTACCTCCCTTTAGTGCCACCTACACCGGTAGTTGAAATAGCTGTGTCATAAATCATCGAATTATTATACTATTATCAAATCACCATTTCATTACAAAGAATTGAAGGGCATTAAGTGGTAAAATGAATAAATTTGTTCCACAATGTTTCATCGTGATGATGACATCCTAAGTATATGTTTTAAAACATACACCACGTGTTAAATAAGTGCTCTCCGGGAACATTTTTTTACAATTAATCTTACAAAAACTTTTTTATTCAGGAATCTTGCTATCAGAGTGTTATACTGAAATCAAGCTGTTGTAATCCAATTGTAAAGAATACCATGAAGGAGCATGTAATGAAGAGACACAAATATGCAGATCATAGTTCTCTGTTTGACTCATTGTCCCATTTGGCTTTTTCTATTGTTCTCACTCATTAATGTTGCACAGATATCATATATTTGACTAAATTCGATATTGCGACACGGATTTCAGATGATGACATATTGCGAATAGAGACAGTTTGGATGTCACGTTGTCTTTGAAATACTGATATTGGGTTGTTTGTCAAAGCACCCCACGTCGTAATTCTACCTACAAGCAAGTATTTAAAACAGTTTAATTAAGACAGATTATGACGGAAAAGATTTATGCGATAAAAGAAGCTTTGAAGACATGTAATAAAGAGGTAATAATTTAAGTACAAATTTTACAGATACTATGAAGAATATGTTATCAAACAGTTAGATGTAAACTCTCAAATAGTCTTTTTCGGTCCAAAGCGATTTCTGTTTTAAGAAGAAAGTAATATTAATGTTTATCATCCTGAATTTTCATCTACTGATTTGGAAAGTTTCTGTAGCGACCCCCAGCATCCTGATAATATTTTTTCTGCAATTCGAACTCCCGTATCTCCTTCCTGTCCTGATGTCCCCTACTTGCTTCCCTCCTCCCGCCTCCCCCACCCCCTCCCCCATAACCGCCTCTTCCACCACCTCCCCGACCCCCGACCCCATAGCCGCCTCTCCCCCCACCACCCCCGCCCCCACGATGAGCCAGTCTGTCGAGTCTCTGTGCGTCCTGGTGCGACACTTTAGATGCCTCGGTGATCCTGTTTACCATCACAAGAGCGAGGACGATACACACAATCTGTGGAAAACAAAAGAAGTTGCCAATCCAATGAAATTGATTCTGTCTTAATCTATATCTTTTTCTAGTAAGTAATTCACAGATAGAGAGGTTTTCTATTTCTTATAATGTTTAGCAGTCTGTCATTCAAAAGAAGAAGAAAGAGTAAAAGACATTTAAAAAGGCTACTACTTTCTTATAATTCTTGTAAAAATTATCTCCCATTATAGTTTTCATTATTTTTCAATAACTAGCTTCTAAAGACAAAATCCTTGGTTTTTGTGATAAAGGTTTCTTAGAGGAAATTGAAATCGTTTCAAAATACTTTGGAAGAGGATGGCGTATCTGAGTTGTCATGACATGGATAAGCGTACGTGTTTACTGAACTATCATTTTAGACATTGATTTTTTTCTATAATGGAGAGAAACCAGATTTTTTTCTATAATGGAGAGAAACCAGATGTTTTTCTATAATGGAGAGAAACACTAAGGATTGAAGATAACATTGTGTAGAACATTGAATAAATGCGAGTAAGTTGCCCTATATCAACAGAGTGTTCTAAGCAAGAAAATCACGCTTGACGTTATTTCAACACACGTTTAGAAAAGTGTAATGAGATATAATACAAGTGTTAGACAACAAGGAGAGATCACTCTCACCTCCAAAACTGCCACGCCTGCTATAGCTCCGATCCACGCCGGCATGTTCCCGTCCAACCAATCTCGAATCTTCATCCAACATACTTCCTGCAGTCGGCAAAATCATCTCATATTATTTCAGTTATATGCCCAATATCGCTTTCAAATCAAAATTATTGCTGAAAACTGAAGCTATGGTGTTTCTTCACCAAAGTAAAGGTCAAAAGTTATCACCTCCATTATGATAATCCTGTGTATGTGACGCACGATTCGAGCAAGGAGAGAAGCATGAATTTGCTGATAAGACAACACTATGACTACGATGACCGGTAGCTACTTAAGAACATATCCCACCTACCTCATACAGGGTGTCTAACGATTTGGTCGAGTTGCTGAAGCAACTTTCCGGTATGTCAGTCAGGTTCGTCCCGTACTCCGTGTAGTTGCTGAAGCCACAGCACTGCAGCTAAAGCAATGCAATATCAAAATCTGTGAGGACATTTACCAGCAAGCCATATCTAGATTTCTGGATAACGATTTTACCTCAACCTTCCCATGTAATAAGGGAAATTGATATCAAATAGAGAAAACTTTACCGTGATCTTCTACTTATGTGAACCTTTGTTGAAAATGATATCCCTTGAGAAGAACTAAGATAACTAAATTTGTCTGAATTAGGAGAATTATTTGTCCTCTCACAATTTATAAAGATGGATTCAGTTTAGAGGCAGTATACACTATCAATCCTTAGTGTTCAATGAATATGCATGACCCTTGTGAGTAATGAGTTTTTTGTAGAATTCGTTTTGAAATGATGTCTTTTCTAAACGCTTAGTTTCACGTTGTTTCTGCTGATATTGATGACGAGGAACATGTACATGAACACTAACAGTGGTCTGTAGGAAGTCCTTGGTGTCTGTGTTGAAGTCCTGCCAGCCAGAATCTCTGTAATCTGACAACTGTCAAACACACAAAACATAATGTCGATAAGTAATCAAACAATCCGAATTCATGAGTATGTAAGTAATAGATGTTTTAGTGATGAACTTCCGAGATTAATCAATTTTACTGGTATCGGTGAACGAGATGTAAGAGTATCAACGATCTATAGGTAAAGTGTTGATCGTAGCTCTATATTGAGTTGAACATCACAAATTAAGTCATTAAGCTAATTAAGTCAAATTCATATTAGGTCGTCCCTGTTTCCTTGTTTCCCATCTCCTGTCCACAATTTTTCTTTTCAAAATATCTTTTTCTAACCCTACCACAAAACCTCACATTCATTTATTCAACTTTCAAAAAGAGTCATTATTTTGATTTCTTCATATTTTTACATTACGAATAACTCATATGACAGAAGTGCTTGTACACATGTTAATGTAAGCTGTGTCACCTTGTCGCTCATCATAGTTCCAGCAATACCCCCAGCCATCTCCACCATTATAACTGCTATAGTCAGGGAGATAAACTGCAACACAATCACTGATCTGTTAGGTCTTACCAACTAACGTGATTATCTAGGTGGCAACAAACAAGCTTTCCATGCAAGAGATGGCTACATTGAGTCCGCTAGTTTGTGTTTCAATTATTTTTCGCTAGCGAATCATCAAAAAGTCAAAGAATTGCGCGTATTACGCAAAGGTTAACGTGGGATTTCACAGAAAGAAGACGGATCCAGAAACTGGACTCTTTTGCAAACTACTGAGAAAGGGAAATAGGCCAAAGAAGAACAAATATCCTATACTAATACTCCATTAATTAGTACTATTCAAAAGAGTGGAAAATAATAATCAACACTTAGAGAGACCATTTGAATTTCTCTTGTAATTATTAATGTGATGAAATGTTTCGTAAAAAATATTTCTAACCACACCGACTACGTCCAATTTGTATTCTGTAGATAATACTGTTCAACGACATTTCAGCAAGCTTTTGTTAGTTCATGATTTCACACCATATTTTTACTTGTAAACTATTTCTTTTGATTTAATCTAAAGTTAATTTTCTCATCTATCATATAACACTTACTGTTTTTATCAAACAGTTTCCCTCACTGAAACCGCCTGTACACCCGATCAGACCTGTGGGGGAAATCATGATAAACTTTAGGAATAAGAAAAACAGAAATGCACGTCAATCATACAAATCTGTGGAGAGAGCAAAAATTCAAATTTTGTTATGGTTTTGTAAAGAGTCAAGAATAACCAGTAAAACGTATAACTGTGCGTGTGAAGAGACATATTATGTTTCAGATCAGATTATTTTTTCCTAAAAAAGTTTGTAAGCTTAATAATTCCAATTTGCATCGTAGCGTTTATTTTATAAAAGGCACGGACGTCTCCTGATGAGGAAGCCGGTACTTGTAGAATATACACAACTTACCTGTGACTCCGATCAAAACTCCTGCGCCTAAGACTGAGTATGTAAAATACTGAAATGACAATTAAAATGAAATTATGCTCCCAAGTTAAGAGTCGCAGCTTCATAAGATTTATCGATATACCATTTACCAGATTGGTCAGATAAAGTATCTCAACAGGTACGTTTATAAAGCAGATGGTAACCCTAAGGTACAAGGTATAAATTGAACACGTAACATACAACTTATAACTATTATTCAAGTTTATAACCGAGACAATTTATAGGCACAGTGGCACGCTTTAGGGGAAATATAGGTACCACACAAACTAAATGTTACACATTGTAAGATGATGTTTTTAATCCATACAAAGAGCTCTTATACGAAATTACCAATTTGCTAAAGATTTTTTCAACTCATATGATTACAAGGTGTTCACCCTAAAATATAGAAATTTTACCAAAAAGGTGTTATAGTGCCTTTTATATTTTAGTTTCATATATTCACCACGATGCTTGGTAACATGTGATACCTTTTCATGGTGCTTTTGGTGACTTGCAGATTTTAAAGTTTATACAGTTATCAAATATAAAGCAGGAAATTTGAATAAAGATATCATGGATTAAAATACATTTATAAAGATTAAAATGGTAGATAAAGGGATACATACTCTTGTTCCGCTAACGAAATTTCCGGACAGGCCGGGGTTGGTGATGATAGTCCACGACATGAACCCAATCAGGCCCAGACCGATACACTGTGAACACAATTAGCTATAAATCAATCAAACTCCACTGACAAGAATCCAAGTCACATTGAAATGTTTGTCTAACGTTACACAAGGTCTGAAGATATGACAAGCAACAAACTGTTCAATGATTATCTAGTTAACGATTTAGAAAAATCATCGAAGTAACTTGTGTAAAAAAGTAACATTTATAATCGAAATGTCTTATCGTAACAGAATGTTTTATTGCTAAAGGTGTATGTTAACAGTTACTGACCTAGGCAGATTCCTGAAGACACATGTACAAAACAAGAAAATAGTCAGTATTTAGTTTTATAAATGAGTGTCGCAATAGTTTCCTAATTGACTAACGCTTTCTTTTATATCATTTTTCAATTCTGGTTTTGGTAATGCATTTGTCAGATGAGCCTTAAACATTAATATGTAAACATTAATATGAAATCTTGTTTGTGTTTGTAAGGGTAGCAGAAAATAATCAGAAACAAAGAACGTAAGTCGGAAATCGATTTTGCTCTATCATATAATTCACCAAGACATATGTTTTCTTATTTTGTTACAAGCATTTCTTTGCAGTCGAAACTATCTAAATCAGTAGATTGCATGTCAGGTATCTCCGAAAGCGTCTCAAAAGCATTAATGGCGAGAAGATACGATATGAAGTATGGATTCGATTAATCAAATACAATTGTCTCAAGCATTTTTTATCAAAGACATTTACCCACATCAACCATTGGAAAAGTCGTTAACACAAGTTGGCTATGTCGCAACCACGGTAACCCATTGTCCCATTCACAAGGTCAAACATTACTTGTTTGTAACTTTCCTTGTCATAAGCCTGAGCTTAAAGAAAATGACGTGGGAATCAAGTAAACAATGAAAACAGACTTGAGAAGTCTTAAATGTCAGTTACCTTAAAAATCATTTTACAAAGAGACTTCCCTCCATGGTGTTATGAAGCTATGTATTTTTTCCTTTTCTTACTTTTCCCCGTTTGTTTTAATTGGTCGAAACTTATGGCATTTGTCGTAACAAAGAAATTTCTAGGTTGCTAATCAAACAATTTAATGTTACAAGTAGGATTTGATTAATGACTCGAAAAATCACTAAAAAACGAAAGAATTACCAATTAACTATTGGTGACCAATTAATGAGAACAATCATCGATCTCTAGAACCAATCATAACATTCTGTGTCAAATTGTGGGAATGGTGGCAAAAAATGACTTATACCTTTGTCTTTTAAAATCAAAACTCTGTTAAGTTTTTACTCTCGATTGCACTTTCAAAAAACTACCTTTTGTCAAAACGTTTGATTAAAGATGGCAAATTATTTATGTTGTTACCGACTTGCTCATCAAGTATCAAAATATATAACGATGTAAAATATCAACAATTCCATCCACCTGGTAGATCATAATACAGTTTCTGAATACATTCTTTTATTCAATCTGTAGATTTAACACTCTTGATAGATGGCGAATGTCAGTTAAAATGACTAGGTTATGTCACATGGCCTCATCATTTGATTAATATTTTTTAAATTATATTTTAATGTTTATACATGTAACATATAGCCTTTTTTTTGGGGGGGGGGGGGGAGAAATCAATTAAGATGGCATCGGTTTACTTGAACATATGGAATTACTCACATAACAACTAACAGTATAGTTTATTTTAGTTTAACTAAACCTCTTCCTTGGCACGAAATACTAGTCCTGCTTCATGACTGTGTATACAAAGAAACATTTTATACAGTCTAGGTCCACATTCAGCAAGTCTAGATTGACATGATATATATTTGCATGTTTATAATAGAATGTTGTTGAAAAATTACTTCATAGAAAACTAATTTATGGGGAAAAAATTATTTTGTTAATATTTGATTAAATGATGAAAGACACCTCTTCACGGCTTGCTTGTTAGTCTACGTCAATTGTAATTACAAGTTCATGTCATGCATGTAATTATGAATAGATAAGTCCCCAACATCGTCTCACTGCCAGGGAGAGTCCACACTGCAGGAAGTCGTTCATTGTCTCGCATCAATGACATGATTAATTACTTATCGCCACCTAGGTCGACAGGTTTGATACGGACGGTGTCGATGAATCCAGGTCGAAGCAAATGAACCCAATGCATGGCCCAGATATTACAAAGAAAATGATTGATAATGTTGGTTCTCAAATATTCATGTTTTCTTCCAACGAAATCACATTTCATAACTAATAGTAACTCCTTGATATTCACCAATATAAATATAAACAGGAGATAAATTTAACTCAGTCAGATAATCAGAAAAAAATGTATACACAATGTAAATAAATAGATGAAGTGAAAGTGTGGTTTAGAAGAACAGTGAAGAACTAAAGTATGAATTGCCCGCTCTGTGTCTTCCCAGCAATAACAGGTTAATTGTATTACTTGTTTCTATGTTTAACATTTGCCGAAATAGTCAAGGTTTATCATAAATGTAAAAGTCGATATACTTATGTAAAATTTATCTTTACTTGTACTGTAATACATTTTTTGCATATATTTACATAATAATTTACCACCGATAGGTAAAAAGGTGAAAGGGGGTCGGGCGTGAAGTAAATGTATGTCTGAAAATAAAAGACGATATTTGCTGTAGATATCCTTTCAATGATGACTGGATGCTTTCCAACAGTCAAATTGCCTTCTGAAACTAAGTGCGTCAATGTGTAAGTAAAGGTGTGGGAGAATAATCAAACGTAAATTGGTTAATGAACCAACAAATTTTCCTAAGAACTGTCCTGATAAGAACTAATTGCTTTCCAATGTATATACCGGAGCCGTAGCTCAATTAGAAGAGCGTCCTCTCGTCACCCAGGATGCCAGGGTTCGATTCCAGGCCGCCTAATACCAAAGGACGTTAACAGGAGGGAGACGTTTCTTCCTTTCTCGGCGCTCAGCAATGAAGGATAGAACACCGCTTGACGGGCGCCGAGAGCACTCAGCCAATTTCAAAAGTACAATTTATTGCGGACAATAAAGAATTATGATAATTATATGTGTAAACTCGTTTGCGCGTTACATGAACTCTGCCAGACAAGATAACTTTACGGTTTTACTTGATTCCTTAGATTGTGGAGATTTAACATAATGTAAAAATGAAAGCTACATGTAGTTAATTCCTCGATGGAGTTATTAAGGATTTGACAAGATGTGGTGATGTAGTCAAGTCATCAAATGGCCTAAAGAATATAAGTACCATATGTAAATTTAAACACAGGTTAGTCAAAAACTTGTCATAAAAGTTGTGTAGGTATAGTTACCTGATGGTCGCACTTTCTTATAGAAACTTTTGACATAATTTTACATACTCGTACAAAGAGACAGCCTTCGACGTCAAGGGTAACGTAAGTCATTATGAGTTCTTACCATGTCAAGAACAAAAATCAATTCCATGAAATTTGGCCGTACATTTTTCAGATTTTGTCCTTGCAGTTACCAGTGAATATTTCTTAAAATTTAATTCGTCTTTCATGTAGATAACTTCTAGGTTAAGATATCGTGGTCATTTGCTCCTGCATATTTAATCAGGCTTAAGAAAATATTGAAGGCTGCGGCCATATTGACGGGACGGGCTTAAGCATTACCACTGTTGATCTAAGGCGGGTGTTGTTCGGTCCGAAAGTGAAACATCATCTCTTTACTCTACATACATGTACAAGATATCTGTATCATCTATCTGAATACACTGTCTTGTGTTGATGCTAGGTGAATGTGATGAAAGTTGGCAATGAAAGTCATATTATTGGAATGATAAAGTGAACCCTGGTTCATGAGAGGTGGTAGATAATATTGCAATAAGGTTTTTGTGCTGATGTCTTCGGTTGTGTGTAACATTTTTTTCATGTAAGATTGAGAAAAATCTAAATATATATGGATATATTTCATTGAATTACCAATAAATACAGGTTTCCTTGGTACATGTTTTTCAGAATTACTTTTAAACTAACGTCTGTTAGACACGAAACAAAGAGTGAAAATTCAATACAGAGTATATATCAAAGTGATTTCAATACAACGAGAAAGAGAAAGAGCACGAAAGGAAGCCATAACTGTAAGTGTGAGAACACAAGCTCAGGGTCGACCAGCAGCTGAAAGAGAGGCGCACTTCTAACACCCGCTCACGTAGAAACATAACCATCTGATTTCTAGATATAATTCTGATATGACATCTAATTCGACCTCCGATTAACCAAACTACCGTTCTTTCGAAACCTTATAGATAAAGTTTATTTCATCTTTAAATAGTTTATATGAAGCGTGTTAATTCGAACATAAGCACACAATTTATACAGTGGTTAATTATCAACTAAGTTCATTCTTAAAAACCATTTCATGCCTTGATTTCCAACCATTCACTCTCTCCAAAACACCACTGAAAGGTCTAGTGACTTGTCAAACTGTGACACTTAAAGAGATTGTGTTGATTGGATTGACACACTGCAATTTCCAGTCTTCCGTTTGTTCGAATGATCTCCTCTTGATCCCAGGATCGATAAGTGATCCCCTGATCCGATCATTGCCCTGGTTAAAATGATCAGCTGATACAGATTTCCTCAGAAACAGTAACCTTATCACTTCCCATCTCTTATAAGTGTAACTTCTATTTTGGAACTCTCCCAAATCTCTAACACGAGAGATTTAAGATAAAAACAATTCAATTATTGATTATCGTTTACATCTTTAAAAACGATATGGTATTTCATTGCCGTTGATTTCCTTCTTGCCCTAAAGTAAATTGATTTTGTCATTTATTCACCGTTGTGGTTAATGCAGTAACTTAAATAAATCAAATCCAGTAAGCACAATTTCATTTTACCATTATCATATTTTATTAATGGCAAATTCTAATTTTGACCTTGTTATTTGATACACTGAATTACCAACTGAAATCGACATCTCGTTTGGAGGATACTACTTACCCTTACAATCTGGATGTCTTAAAAAATAACTATCTTAAGAAATCTTTGAATCGGTGATAATGGTTAATTATTAATCTAATGAATGGATTTGAAAAGATGAATACTTATTTCGTAGGAAAATTGCCGTAGAATTTATTTAGGAAAATATTTAAGAAAATATGGAAAACAGAAGTCCATTAATGATAGCAATTAAGGCATTGAATATTAGGTATATACCAAATAAACAATTGTAAATAAAGTAAATTTTGAAAAACATTGAGATTTCCATTAGTATTCATATCTTTTCTTCATAAACATTAAAATGAAATAATACAAAACTTACCCAAAACATGAAATTGAAAATCAGAAAACATGGTCTGACGCACCCGGACACAGCCATAGCTTCTATAGTAACTAGTCGTCGGGTCCAGCAAACTTGGATGATATGCGCATGCGCAGCAATTGTAATGCTGACACGGAAAGAGGGATTTGTCATGAGAGATTTCTCTCCGGAATTCTCCTTTGTTGTCATGGCTATAGAAGCATGACAGACAAGCCTCATGACACCTCCATGGCGAAGTACAAACATTGTTGTTATAATATATCATACAATTTTGGAAATAGGTGTTCTTAACTCATTTGATAAATTTAACGATATCTTAATTAATAAAGTTTACAAATGTGTTTCTTTCTAATTGATGGTTCAGTGTATGTTTCTTCGTGAAACCTATTGACACGGTATTCATTTTGTAGAGAAGATCAAAAGAATGGATCTTAATATGTTCAAACGTTCTAAAGTTAATGGTGAAATATCTTTCAAAGCCTTTCGAATTTACTAACAATGAAAATATCTCTGAATGATAGCTCTGCACTGAAAAGAAAAGGTTCATGTTAGGACATTTATTAATAATCCAGCGTAAAACTTTAACACAGTGTTATTTTCATAAACCTTACAAAATGATAAGTAATACACATTTACGATCGTTCATGGTGTTCAATTTAAGACAGTTTTTTAAATCCACATAATCGTAATTATGAGCGGATGACGATCTGATTTCATATGAGATAAGATGCGTCCATATATGAGGATTTTACCAAACTAGTCAATTATCCTCTTCCGTTAATCATTCACGATTCAAGCCCTTCGCGTGGATTTATGCTATGTTGGGAAAATACTCGTACCTTTACACTTAAGGAATGGTGATTAAGTGAAATGTTATTAAATGACTTCATTGAAATGATACATAGTCCTTTGAGATAGAATCTCTAACCTGCCTCCATCAATCTCTGTATAGTCTATGAGTTTGAACAGAGACCATCAGTTACCTTTTTCTATCATTGTTTCTGATTAGGTGGATGTAGTTAAAATTTCTACTGTTTGAAATCATGAAAACTCAACAATATACCCTCGAAAGTCAAACGGGTCAAAATGAAGGAATATTATCCATCCCGGAAAATTATTGAATCATGCAAGACGTCCTCTAAATGAAAGGGTGACATCACTGAAGAAATGTCTTGTAATCTTTTAAACACTATAGTCCTGCTTCATGAATATGTATGAAATTGGGGCTTTAGATACAGTCTAGGATCTCTTTCAGCAAGTCTAGGTTTTAGAAATACATAAACCGCAAGACAATGAAATAAGTATTGAAAAAACGTATTGCATAGTTTACGAAAACATGTTTCGAAATCCAAATCTTTGTCTTATGGTTTGCAGTTATGTAAGTTGAGGCATATTCATTGAAGTACAGCTGCCAAATCATAGTTTGCTACAGTACTTGCAAATTTAGTGCAAATGGATCATTGTTGCTACTGCAGACTACAAAGAAACACGTTTGATTTGTTTCAGCAGGAAATCATTTATCGGTAAAATATTCAAAATGTAATAAGAAACTGAATTACACCACGTGCTTAGAAAATATAGCATAGTCATCATGAATAAATAAAGAGCCTCTTTTTTTATTTCCAACATTGTACTACCTGAATAGTAAGTATAGCACGTTTTATTTAGGTAAATAAAGCGATTTCATAGAAACGACAATAAATGTTACCAATTGCAAGACAATAATTTTTATATAAAGAAACAGTTTAAAAACAAACAAGAAGTCCGTGGAAGGGGCTCGGAACATTGTCTGCAATAGAGAACTGTTCTACACGCAGTCAGGTTTGGGTGCAATGCTACACTGAATTTCAATGCAGTACCACCCATGGTTCGCTAGTTCCAGCCGATGATCGCAGGTTTCACCGTAATGCATAGACACAATGATGTTGCTTATTAACTTCTTTCTATTGGGAAAAATTTAGAGCAATAAATCTTCAAAAAAAAGTGCTACTGTCCCTTTAATTAACACGTTGGGTTTTTTTAAAGCTTGAAATGAATTCAGTACTACTATTCGGTTCAAACTAACTGACGTTTTGTTCTTGTAGTTCAAAAATACAATCGAATACACATATAGCTTCAAAAAGATTAATTGACAGATTACACGTATGGAATTATCAGTAAATGTATTTTTGGATTGGCCTTAACAGACCGAAATATATATTAAGGTGCTGTAGCCCGTGTTCTTGCAGAAATACCGAATTCTAAAAATGGAAAAGAAATGTTACCGAATGCTAACCTCCCCTCCTCCATCAACAGATAGAGATCTAGAACTATTGTTTACATTTTGGTTCATCAACAGATAGAGATCCAAAACTATTGTTTACATTTTGGTTCATCAACTCGAAGTATTAAAGGTGTAAACACTCAATTGGCCGCCAGCATTCTTTCGCTTTGTTACTGACAGTGTTCTACGACAACGAATACTCGGCTCGTGTAATGAGATGGTTACATCATGCAAAAATATTCATCATGATTGTTAGAATTTAACAATTAAGATACATAATAAACGTGCTATATAGCAATTTACTACTTAACATGTACATCGACAAGTGTCGTCCATTTCATTCTGTTTGGAGCCATGCAGTTGCTATAAGACATGGCACTTAAGGTACTGTTTAAATGTAATTGATAATTGACTGAATACTTGTTTTAGAACCAAACTGACAGTGAGTACTTGGTGTACTTCTTAAACTAATAAAACTCCAGACTGATCTGTAATGCATCTAAACACGTATATACTTACCCGTTCAAGAAATCTACAAATTTTCCTTCGTGATTGGATCGCGTATTAGGGATAACTATAGCTGCTAGAACGTTTTTTCTTGTATCAAATCAGTCACTTAACTTAGAAGCACGTCCATAAAGTAACTTGAAGTAACTTCAGATGTATTATATAGGTAAAATAAGATGTGTGCTTGTCTAAAATGATAAGCGAGTACATTTTAATTAAATTGAGACTAACAATGAAATTGAGTTTGATGGTGACAATTAGACATTTGAATATCTCAAATCAGCTTTGCTTTTGATTTTACAATTAGTATATATTCTATAACTGATGCAATATTGAATAATAACAATGATAATAATAATTATAATGATAATAAAAAGAATGATAAAAATAATAATAATAATAATAAAAATAATTATTAAAAAATATAAATACATTATACATCTAATTATTATACACACTTTAGTTATTTCTATTTGCAACGGGGTTTTGAAAAATTTAGAATCACTCATCTGATACGTGAAGGCAACACTGTATTCAGAGGTAACAAGCCCATATCCCTGTTACCATTTAGATGTCAGCTCCCGAGAAACGCCAATGGGGATTTATTGGGCGCTTCACATTAGAACCTTACAGACATCAAAATGTACATCAAAATCAATTAAAAGTTCGCGATGATTTTCAATTTCCATTTTTTTTAAATATTGATGGTAAAGCCCTGTAGACTGTCAACACAAGTTGAAATTCCCTCTAATATACGGATTTTTAAAACTTAATTTGTTGAGATTTTACCTTGCTTTCAGAAGACTTTTAACAGTCAAGGTAGCTGGTAATATTAATGTTCTGAGGTGATTTTTAGTCGTATTACTTTTAAAGAAATTATAGAACAAAGTACAGATTGATACCTGTTTCCTTCACTTATTGACATTCATCATTATTACAGAAATAATTTTTGCAGCTGTCACGAACATATGATAAGTTGTACTGTACTTGAAATCAATGCACCAAGTATAATTAGACCAATACAAATCTTCTGTAAATGTTCGGTTTTATGTTACGGTTCCGTCATAATTCAAATCGTGTGAGCTGTATACAACTGCTACTAAATCCAAAATTTTGCGCCTCAACTTATTAAAGTCATTGTCTCATTTTTGCAAGGCAAATTGTAATAAATGCCGGACAAATAGTTCACCACTCACAGAAATCTTTCCGCTGACGTTTGCAACAATTTTCAGAACTCTGCAGGCATTCTAGCCCTCAATAATGAAGTTCAAACTACCCTACCCTACCCGAATATTATGTTTTTTGCGAGCGTTAGTCCTTACCACGTCATTTCGCCAAGGCCGTGACGAAGAACACATAAAATTTCCAAGCTGAATATCCAATTAAAATAGCTAATAGCTTACGCTTTTTCAAATACAGAAATAACAAAAAGGTGGTAAATCCAGTGAAGAATGCGTCTGTCATAAGTATCGGCGCTGCTATGACTAGATTTCCGGTGTTTCGTACTCGCGATGGGATTTCACTTGATTCGGTACCTCATCGGTCTGAAACGGCATACACCAATAAGCTGCTTCATCCAAAACTGTAAAACGGGCATAAAAATGAAAATCTTTGCAAATGCGACAGGAAATATTTGTGTTAGTGATCAGATTTTGTTCGTGAAGAATAATTAGTTCAGTTTAGTTGCCTTACAAAAATGAGACTATGACTTTAAGCTGCCCAGTTTATAAAATACTTGTAAGGAAAATGCGAATTATTTCCCTTTGATTGGTTGTATTTGATTCGCCCGGAACAATCTCTTATCGGAAAAAAATAAAGATTACAGACATGTTTGCATTATTCTTTCCATTGCTGTATCGATTGTTTTTTTATAGTCGTTCGACTCGTGAAGTTACATATCGTAAGGTTTATGAATAACATCAGATGAATAACTATATTTCAACGACATTACGTGTAATGATGAAGAATAAAGCACTTTCCTGCCCTACAGAGATGAGTCAAATCATGTTGGGTTTTTTGTTGATACGTTTTAAAAGTTGTCTTGGAATAAACAGAAAAACAAACATCAATTTGCATGTTAAGTGAAACCCTAAGACGATCAATACTACCACCCTTTACCTATGCAGGGCAGTGGAATAGTCCACGTAATAAAAGCTGTGATGAGTAATCGGTGATTATCGTTTTCCTCAAGGATGGCGTCGACATCAAAAGTGAATTCATTTTGACTTGATTAGTCTTTGTGAGTGTTCATTCGAAATTCGTTCATTGCAATACTGCTGGTGCGCCCTTATTCATTAAATAGTAACTTTATTTAAACTTATTTCAAGGAGACATTTAATAGATAGAAATGTTGATTTTGATTGCTTTTATAACTATTACTTTTCAGAATTGGATAAACTACTAAAATGAATATTTGGGTTTAGTGCTTACGATTTTTTCAATTCATATTAGCAAATAGAGTATTTGAAAATGCTTCAAAGCCAAACCACTGTTTTTAAATACACGGAGTGTCCCTTTGAGCTAAACACCTGAACTCACGTGCAGGCTACCGCCCAAGTTGAACCTAGTAACGTGTGCAGCTCTCAACATATGCATTCAGGACGACACTACCCGGTATTTATTATGTTAATACCTCACCCCGATAATATACAGGGATATCAATAGATGTGTCGGTTCCTTTTCATAAGAATGGAGCAACTAAAATATTATGCACTTTAGAATTTGCTTCAATTCGAATGAAGATGCATTTGTAATAAGTGTGTTTTCTAAATTTGAAATACCATCTTCTCTCTAAAACTATTTCGGTAGGATTTTTCCAAATATCAATGACAGATTGTTTCGTAATCGAGCTAATTTGTTGGAAAGAGACATATCATAAAAGAAATAGTATGAGATGTTATTCACTGAAACCTAATGCCACAAATCTAGAAAAACCTATCGATGGATTTTGGTTTATCATTTGATAACGATATTGAATGTTTCATTGATAATAGCCTATGTGTTTCATGGTCAGATAAGAATTCCACGATACATACAATGAATTATATTCTAAATATTAAAAGGTAAAGGTCATGGTCGCACATGCCGGTTTCGGTTCTGGACATTCAAATCCACAAGATCAAAGTCATTCAGTTACATACATGTATGTAATACAAGGGTTTCAATCAGTTCACATATTTCTAAAGGTTAACATTATTACCGCGTTCAGTTTCTATGCATCTTGAAAGCAACATTCCGCGGCCTGTAGTCATACTCACTTAAATCTGTCTCTCAGTGATCTGCTATAGAAATTACTTGCAACGCTGTAATGCTTTAAACGCACTTTGTATACAACTGGTTCGATCTAATTATATAAGCTTTGAATAAAATTCAGAAAAAAGGACCGATGGTTCAGAATTGTCGACCTTTTCATTGAACGATTTTGTCTTGACGTTATCTTAAAAGTTATATTGATGTGATGACCTTATCCATATCTAAAACACCATTATGGCTATTACAAAAACTGGGCAACATAGTCCTTCTAAAGCAAATGAGTTTGATAATATCATGTAACAAGATACATTATACAAACCTTAGTACAACAAATGAAGTTGATTGACAATGAAAAAAGGCTTATTTCATATATTATATTCATATTGTTTTCCTAACTTAGCCTATTCAATATACGACACATCGAAGACAATTTTCACCGGATGAAGGAATAAACATGTAATCAGTCTGAGCCTCAGACTGAAGTAATATTACTTTGACCTTTAGATGACCTCTCCTAAAGGAAGCAAGTCTAGATTTCCATCTATATACAGTGTAATGCAAGTGTTTTCTTTGCGACTCCTTACATATATATATATTTGATAAATAAAATATTTCAGGGACTGAATGTTAGTCTAGCATTTATTCTAAACATAATCTGCATAGAACCATAGTCATGTTTCCTGATGTTCTTTCTTTTCTTTTAAATCCACCCCTTAACATAACTATTGTAGTTTTTCTTTCGCAAACACATGCATTTTTAACCATGCAAGTGCAGGCCAAATAAAAATAACGAAGATAACGATTGGTTGAAATAATAAAAATAGATATGGCCTGAATAAAGTCTAACCTTATCTATTCAATTTATTCAAATACGACCTCGTCATAAGAGCTAGACCTGCAAGAGTTACCTCCCCTACATGCTCGACGCGACCGTGGGAATGTCACCTGTATTGTAGTGTGTAGTGTCACCTCGCCTACAGCTCGACCATCTTCACGGGCACCTGCTTACTCAGCGAAAAAGAATTTCACCGGTAAGCGAGGTGGACGGTATTCATGTATCGGGATAGGACTTCAGTCGGCATACATCCCAACAGAATCTCTTTCAATTGTGAAAAAATACATAGGCAATACTTTTGAGTTCTGCTTGATGAAATATTTATCTTGTATACATAGATGAATTTGTGAGATTATTTGAGTGAGCACACACTGGTACCTATTTAAGTTGAGGCGTATCGACTTTTATTTGTCTTTATAAATAATTGGGATTCTGTTATGTCTTTAAGTCTATACATTTAAAGGGAATCGAATACGCAGAATAAGCCTTAAAAGCAGAATTATATCTCTGAATTAGTTTAGAGAAAAATCCTGATGTAATGTTTGAGAAAAGTTTGAACTGAAACAAATCATAGCAAATTAATTCGGTAAACACGTAAAAGGGTATAAACAATACGTATTGAATCACTATTGTGAATCCGTTATTGCATTAAAAAAATAATGTCCGATGGACCCTTATTCTGAATGTGACACAGAGTATGTTTCACTAATTGTGTATGCGGCTTGAAGAACAAGCCGAAACATCGTGTGACCCGATTTAAGTTAAGTTGCATCGTTATCTATTTAATGCCAAATTTGTAAAATGTTCTGGTTTTCGATTGTAAATTGAAATAGACGAAACCCTGGATCGTAGTAACCCCTAGTTAGGTATATATGGTTCAATATGAAGATACTGCGACAAAAGTTTATCGTGCGGGCAAAACATTTAGCTAATCCCCGGGCGATATATGGAGGTCGGATAATCCTAACACCGATATTCAGCCTATGGAAGTCTCATCCAACAGAATAACAAATGAAATCTTTAAGGAGGCCTAGAAATCAACCAAGCGTGAAATAGCGCTCTGTTTATCCGCACGATATGAGGATGTTGCCATAGAAACATATTCAAAAGTAACGTATTATTTGGGTGGTTGATATAAAAGGTCTCTCTGCGCATGCCCTCCCACTGGTCAAAGTTTAAATGCATCCGTTCTATTTCCGGTGAAAATTATTTTAACCTTAACAACAGCTGCAGGTGGTTTGGAGCAGACGACATCTTCTACATCCATATATGGGCATACATACAACTCAATTGTGATGGGTCGTTATGTTTTTGTTTTCGAGTAGAAATGTTAAACTATATATTTTATGAAACCTCTTTGCATGATCCAATGTCCGAGCTGTAGCACCTTTAGATATTAAACTAAGAAATAAGGTAAGTTGGAAACCAGTATCGCTATTTTCAGCATACGCTATTACTTTCATCTTCTTTTTTTGCGTTGTTTTCTTCAGACACTTTCGCATGTGTTGTCTCCTTTAAGTTAATTAACATAAAAAAAAATCCAAAATTTTCATCTCCGCGAAAATTCAAATGAAATGAATAGTAACTAATGTTCAATATCATACAGTTCTCTTTTGAAATCAAGTTAACAATTTTTTTTCCGTTGTCATTTTTTCACCGCTACCAGATTTAACACCAAAGAGACCGGAAGCATTTTCTTGGTACGTCTTTACACAATTATCTGGTCTAAAGTATTAACACGATCACAGATATCCGATACGATCAATTCATCTTCTTTTACATTACCCAGTGAGATGGCTTTGTACGCATGTCAGCAGGGTGTAATGAAATCTTGGAATGTATATAAAACGAACGTGTGAAAAAAGTGAGTCATGAAGCTTCATAAGGTAGGAACACAGCGTAAAGACACAGCTTGTCTACAGATGGGGGGAAGAGTCTAGTTTCAGACTCGGATTTAGACACGGATTGATCTCTGAAATATGTAGATAAAATCTTTTAAAAAACATAAACGCAGAGGAACTTTAATTTCTTTTACATAAACCTCGAATTCAGTAGCAGTCTTATATTGTTCATTTTCCGGTCTAAAGATTGAAAGACAACCAATCAATCACAAATGTTTTAATGAATTTTCTGTAAATCCTGACGTAAGGAACAAGAGGTCGTTGAACAAACCAACTTTACACTAGGCTACGGTAAACCTTAGTGTCATACTTTAAGTTAGTAACAGTGTTACTTTTGTGACTTAAAATTTCCATAGTGTTTTGTGCAACAGGACAATTATATTCCCTGAAAGATTTCTGATGATGCCTTGCTGTATCTAAACGTGCATTTAAATAGTTTTTATTTCATTGATTATAAACCCACTCTGAACTTGTACAAACTATGTTCTCAAACTAACCGTGTCTTAATTAGTTTCCTCAAATATCTATCTTACTATACACACTTAATTCTGACATGTATTCACACAAAGACTGCAAAAGTACTTTAAATGTTGTGTTTCAAGAATACATTTGGACAATTACCCTGATTTTATGGATTACTCTTTTCTGGAGTAACTGTTTGATTCATGTTAATTTAAGTTTTGATTTCTTTAACGTCAATTGTTTTGACCATAATGATAAGTCACCTTGACCCTTGAACTTGACCCCTTGATCCACCTGACCCCCTGCAGAGATTTGTCCCATTTTACCTGCAGGCGACAACAAACAGAGGTCTTCTCTCACCAGGTGCCTGCAACAGGTGCTTGTGCGCACGCGTCAGTGCTGCACTTGCTGCACAAGCCACGCCTATATTGCTGATTGGATAATTCATATTTCATTCTTAGTTGTCAGATTTGGCAGGACATACAGCGGTTTGATTAAACTTGGACTCTACATAGGGCTCTTATACAGACTGGCTGGCACTTCTCTGATATAAACATTAACGAAGTATTTTACGCATGCCATAGTCTTATTTATTCATGTTATTGGGAGACGGGAACTACTTAGCCTAGTTTATTCCAGATAAATCACGACCTTCATGTATTCTTTATTTGGGTTTCTCTGCAAATACTTAAATTTCCACACTGAATGTTAATAGAATTTTGATTTTCTATTGATGTTCTAATCGACGTAAAGAATGAAATATAAAATTTTTGTTCTGTCTAGTGTAGCTACTTAATCATAGCTATATTTTGTGTCCCAGACATTAACTTTTTCAACAATAGACCGTTCAACTAAATGTAATATTTTCAACACAAAACTACTCTTCTTAACCAGCGACAGTTACAATACTTCCGAACACATCAAACTAAGCATTAAATGTTCTTCGCGCGAATACCGTTAAAGTAGTATGTAACACGTAGATATATGTAGATGCAGCTCTATAGATAGCCGCTTTGTTTACCTAGATCCTAACCCTAGGTATCTGCCGGGTAGGTAAACAGGTTAAACTACTTGTTTGTTGTACGAGATCATTGTACGGATCAAACCGTTAAATGCAGCTTGGATGTTTTGGTTGTAGGTTTATCTCGTTGTCTCTCCCAGATATATATTCAGTCACGTGATTACACTACTTTCTGATTAAGTAGAACGTCCTACTATAATGGCCAAGATACTGAAATGGCCCCTCGCGGCCCTCGTATTTTCGTATGTCATTAAACCACTATATAACTGTTACTGTGCAACTCTCATAAAGCAAGATCATTGACAGACAAGCTGTTGAGACAATCAAAATAACCCCAGTGTAAACACTTCGTTAATTCGATTGCTCATATTGTTCTGTATTTTTTTCGGAATTCAAGCAAATTTAGTAAACTTGGGCGTTCAATGTACAATCAAGTATCAAGAAAATATTTTCACCTTTTACAAGTTTTCAAATGTTATTTAATGCTTATATTTAGATATAGTAAGGTTGAAGACACACCTGCGTAACAATTTAACGTGTATTTTTGTTTCGATGCAACAGATTCTTCTGGACTATTTGGTAACTTCAACAAACAAAAATGTGTTGTTTGCTCTTTGATATGTTTCCATTCCTCAACTTCTTCATTCACCTTTCATCGGGACGTGAGAAATATTGTGTTTCTAAATAACGCTTATGTTACCGGATTTTCATTTTAACTTTTAGGAATATAATCGCATGTTATGATTTCATTCGCTTTACCATTTAAAGTATACATTCAGTGGGTCAGAATATAGTTGAATAAAATACAGTTAATGTCTGTAATGTATATTTATTCGTGAAATATATTAGCTATAAACATGTCTGTGTTAACAATAATTAAAAACATAGAAAGAAGTTTAGGAAAATAATAACACTACTAGTATATGTCAGAAAATCTTCCTGTGCGATATTTGCTAGCCACGTATACTATAGTAAGATAACTTGTCATGTATGAAACCTTCACAAGATAAAAAAAAACACATTCTAATCATTCCCTTGATTGGCTGCACAGACCGGAAGTACTTTAGTGACCTTATCTCATACTTATAGGTGTACTATGCTAACTCTTTCTCTGACAAGTGTCGAGCAGGAAATAGGAAAGGTATTGCTTGAACAACAAGTTTTTTTCAAGATGAAATCATGCATTTTTATGCAGATAAAAAAACTAACATTTAAAAAGTCCAATGTGATTAAAATTTCCCCTGTTTATTGCAGTCTGGAGGGAAAATGTTTAGCTGAGAGAGGGTTTATCATAACCAAAATAAAATATGGCCAAGAGACGATAAACCCCTGGAAAGATCGTTGTAAATTCGTGATGGCTGTCTTGGTCCCACAGGAAGTACTTATAACTCTGGAAGCCCGACAATTTGATAAACTCCTGGAACTGGCGACCACAATTGCCAGAAGCAAGGATATCGTGCACAAATTGTGTTAAAGTGTCTGTAATTCGATTTTATTCGATCAAAGACATCACAACTTGTTTATGATAGATTAAAATGTAATTGTTTACACGGTTTTTATGTGTTATTGGTTTGCCCATGGCGACCTCACACTTTGGCCAAAATATTCTAGTGAATAAATTGATATCCCTTCCCATATTAAGACTAGTACGATGTTAGACATTCGGACATATTTCACGTTAAATAACTGAACAGCTTTATTGAAGTTACGTAAGAGGTTGTGATGTGATGTAATGTATTTGGAATTTCAAGTGTATTTCAGTTCTTGTTTCTTACATTGAAATTTTTTCAAACAACATATTAACTTAATATAGATACGATACATTTTGCAAAAATGGTAAGAAGAAACAATTTGCAACATATTCTTAAATTCAGGGGAGACGAAATAAAGTGTTGAACCACTCCGATATACTCGATTTGTTTAATAACTCATTTGTTTGGGGGAGTGCAGGATTTTATCACGCCCGTCATTATTAAGTGTATGTAGTGGCATGTTAAATTAAAGTCGTTTGAGTAAATCTTGTAAATAACTCGATACTTACAAAGTTTAACATGAACCACAGTGTGATGTTCATTTAAAGAGCAGTGTAGCAGCTAGCACTTCACATAGCTGCCCTAAAGGCAAGCACGGGCCCTGTGATATTAGGCTTAATGGCAGTGTTTGATGAAATGTCGGGCTCTGATCATTCTGACATTCAAAACGAAGATGAGCTACATCCGGGCTCCTCTGTGCGCTTGACCTGACGTGACCCTTCGCTGCGGGACACAAGATAGGTCCGCAACAACTATTTCAATTTGATGAATTTCCTGTGCTGGTTGTATATCGTATATTGAAGCAGAATACCACAGTATCGACAGATGTTTATGAATACTAGGAGATATATTATTGTGATAAAATATTATTGAAATATTCCCCGTCGCTTTCATAAGATATGAAGATGAATTAATCAATAATCACTCCTTAGTGCTATACTTTCAATGACATAATTGATGAACGAAACAAGAACTGCTTATTCTGAATTTAGAAAATTCCATTCATCAAATGGCAGTCTTAAAATATCACATATGCAACTTTACATTTAATTGAACTTTCTATTCCGACCATATGTAGTCTAACGCGTTCTCACATCTGTTCATCACAGTAACAAGTTGAGTTCACGCAGAAATATTTGCAAACTACGATTCTGAGAAATACGTGTTTCCCAACAGTCTATTCTTGATGTTTAGGTAATCTCTCTGTGGTGTTGACTGTCGTGTCACTGACAGGTCGACCTATGTTTTAAACCATATCAAACTGATAAGAAGGTACATAAGAGTTGTAAAGGTCAGAGTTTAAGGGTGAAAGGTCATACAGCACCCACGCAAGCGCCAAGGTGACGGTTCTGACGTTGTTTGAACGAGTACCTTGTCTGAGTGACTTGAAGAGAGTCGGGTGCATGGGACATGCATCTATGCTCGCATTAGTCATAAACATAATAGCATCGTTATGAGACCAAAACTATCAACGACAAACAAAACAAAATAATGATAAATTGAACTTATCTTGGAAGTTAATTTCTGAATCAGTCACAAACCCCCTTTTAATAACGGTTTTTTTATGTCGGAGAAGGGAATCGAACCCAAATCTTCCGAGTGTGGCCCAGTTCATTAAAAATGTACACATAGAGACGTTCACGTTATCTACTTTATAGATGGGAACCTGGTAGATGGAGTGCGCGTACAAGGTCCGTGTTAATATGTCCCTTTTCTGGGATCGAAATTCATTGTCGCTTTATATCAATTTTATCAATTAATTAAGGTGACATTAAACAGCTTTTGATATCATCATAAAATAAAGGAATACTATTTTTTAACGTCTCAACAAATTATGAATAAATGACTGACTTTCTTGCATTTATCTGCTTACCATGATTTCTGAAAATGAATAAGACACCGGATAGAAACGGCTACACAACAAAAGCATGCATTATTTATTGCATAATAAATCGTGTTATCTTTACTGTTATAAAATAGCAGTAGAGATTATGGAGGTGTGTGTGTGATGTAGGTGTGGCCCCGTTCGTAGCTTGAAAACCACGAGGTATAGGAAAATAAATCCTTAAATATAATCCTTCTAAATGATATTCCCAAATCCCACATTGTATAATGAAGTAAGATGCGAAGGCCCCTAAAGATATTGTACTCTCGTACTCAAGGTATCGTCAGAATTCGATATTTTTTTTAAAAATTGCTGACTCAAGATTGTCAGTGCTGAAAGGTGAGGCTGTAGTAGACGTGAAGTGATACATAAGTAACATGAATTTGGCAAAAACAAATGCTCTGTTCATGGTGCAAAACCAGGACCAAAATACCGAACAGGTGCTTCAATATGAATATTTGATTACTTAAACGCCAAGAAAGTTTGCACCGTGGCTGTGGAGTGAGTGTTTCTCGTGTTCTGGTGTGGCAAGGACTGCATATTCATCAACTCGTCAACGTCATCATTCTGGCTCACCAACCGCTCGACATGCATGTTTGTATGCCTTTAGACATGAGCAAATAATACCTATTTTGAATGAGTGAGGTTTATAACAGTTTTACACAATTCAATTAACAAACTGTGAGGTATTGTTTGAAGATCCAACTTCTTGTTGCCAACTTTCGACCGCTGAGGATCTTCTTAATGACACAAGACGATAATTGTAACATGTATATAAAATGGAATCGTATATCAAATCAAAATTTTAAAATTGTTATTTGACCTTATGCTTTATCAAAAAGGATAATCACTAAACTATTTATAATTTTTTAAAAACTGCCTTTCTTTTAACGATCGTAATATTGTTTTGTACATGTATGCGACGTGTGTTCTTAAATGCAGGTAACTGGCAGAGTTTCCCTTGAGATGGCCTCCATTAATACATTCACCCGGAATGAATAGGACAGACAGGGGAAACAAGCAGAGAACTACAGAATGTGTTGTCTAATTGCACTCAATCTTCTTTACAGATCCTAATTGAAGGGCATGTCTTTCTTTCTATCCATGTAATTAAACGAGTATAATGTGGGTGAATTTAATTAGTTGGTGTGCATGTTGTTTGAACGTTTCATCTGTCTCTAGGCAGTTAATTGTACTTGACTTGATTTATTCAAGGCTATTTAGAGTAACATGGACAACATGACTTTACACGTCCACCGTAAATTGTATACAACAAAATATTTTAAAGCTCATTTAGTCGGAAACCCCTTAAAGGTTTCATCCAGCCAAAACCAGATGAAATTTGAATTTAAAGATAATTCAAAATACTTATAAGTGAACGATACATGTCCATGTATAACCTCCTATGTTGCATCTAGATCTGACACTCGATTTCTGTATTAACTAATTTCGGGTACGAAACCATATTTAGGTTTTTATAGCAGATGAGAATCTCGAATTCGTTTGGGTTTTTAGAATGAATTGTGTAAGTAATCATTGAGCTGCGAAAATCTAGACTTTTCAATGTTTCACGACTTTGAAAGGCTCCTCAATATGTTTCGTGCTTAATTGGCCACGGTCAAACTGGGTAGAACAACCCGAGTTTGTCTGATTTAATGGTCCATGAGATTCATTCTGGTATTGCTTGCTCTGATAAACGATACAGTACTATTGCAAGTTTTCGAGATTGAAACACCGTCCAAAAGAATCGAATCTAGTTGGTCTCAGAGGAAACCATAACCCTTCCTGATCTAGAATTATTCATGATGGTAAAGTATAGTCCCAAGAGAGTCTGTGCACCGTTACCTAATATGCTTAGTCCATAAGCCTGTAGCATTTCATCTCTGTACTGCCACTGACACAGCAGACGGAATTATCATTGGAGCTTGGAAACGACAGAAGATCCGTCTTATTTGATATTAGAGTGGTATATCAGTAATCATGTCGAAATAAAACCAGACAGAATTATAGTAAATTTCTGTATGTGCTGGCTGCGATGTTTTGTTTATCTATCTTCCTCCCATGTCTATTAAGATGTGTGAAATATTTTTGAAGTTTCCTAGACATTGATTTCCACTATCAATATATTCAAGACATATTATCAAATAATTTTAATGGTAATAACTTTAGTTGATAAACCCACAATGTTTGATTGTCTTATAAATAAAAGGCAACTCATGATAAGCAAGTGGTTTGAGATGTTTTCTAAACTGCAATAGTGTCAACTGCATCATATTAGTCTGAAACTCAGCAGTCATGATATTTCTTTGTATTAGAGGATGCTTGTATGACATAGGTTTAGCGCATGACTTGTATTTTAATCAGTTTATCAGGTTATAGAAAAACAGTATATTAACCTCTGCAAAGAACATTAAAGAGGAACAACCTATCAACAACCGGTTACGGCTTGTTTAGAACAACTGACTTCAGAAATAATTACAAATTCTCATTTTCTTTTTCTTCTGCTTATTCTGATCAAGACGATGGTTGTTACGAGTTATCCGCCACGCTTTCCTCAACTCTTCCACAGACGATTGCCAGGTCTGTCTGTGAAGTCCCTGGATCAACACCTCGTCGTGTCTTCACATTGTCTCTAATCTCATCTCAAACTACACAACCCCTTTAACTTGTAGCCTCAGTCCTGTGTTAAATGAGAAACACTGACCAGATCAACAGTTTAGTTACATCTCCATTGTAATACACACAGTAGGAGTTCCTCTCCTGAGCCAATTAGACGTTCACGGACATTCCGAAAGTCCAGGAGTGTTTCCTCGATGAATCTCTGTGTATTCTTGTCACGGCTCGTCACCATCACGTCGTTTAACTTCGTTATTGTCACGTCTCTCCTGGGTCACGTGGTATGTTATGTCAGAGGTCACGTAAGAACAAAAGTATGTCAGCGAATCCTAAATATAGAGAGAAACTACTTGACCGTTGTGAAAAGAAAAGAGAATTTCTATAATGAAATTGACAAATACGAAATACACTAACGGTGCATGTTGTTATTTTTGGACAATCATCATTAAAAGCGTTTGCCTATATCATCATGGTACACATGATGATGCATTCCTCTGTTTATACTTCTAATAAGTGACATTATCGTGAAAACATCTGTGTAAAGAGGGCGTTTCCTATGAAACAAAAAAATGCACTCGATAAAGCTATTATGATTATGTCAACGTCATACATACATCAACATTTCCAAATACCAGATTTCAAATTAGGGAAACTATTGACTAAGCCATCTATAACAAGGTAAACAGGTCTCTGTCTGTAGCAGGGTGATGATCGTAATTATGTCTTGTGCCAAACTGCATTTTCATATTTCGCAAAATTTAATACGTTTCATTTTGAATATTTAAATTTCAATATATGCACTTGAATGAAAAACACCATATTTCAGGGTGAACAAACAAGAACAAAATTGATAATATTAATCAAATAGACGTGAATGGAATAATAGACCCAGACTAGATAAAACATGAAAGATAGGATAGCTAGAAATCTATCAGAGAAAGCTTTTTGAAATGTCATGGATCAAAGAGTAGGATCTCGGATTCGATTCGAAATCTGTCTTTCAAAGATACAGAGAAACTTTGAGTACAGCAAGAGTATGCGCGTTGGTCCACAAGTTCAGTGTATTGTTTGACATGGATGATCTAGTCGACAGGATGAGGACAAGAAATTAAGGTCTGAACTACAATTATGAATTTCATGATGTCATCAAATGTGCGTGGATCGCTCAAATGAATGTAATAAATATTTCTGTTTCACATGTGCCTCAGACATCAACAATAAATGTATTTTACCATTGAAAAGTGAAAGTATGTATGAGCTAAGTGTATCAGGGTAATGTATGAGCTCTGTGTATCAGGGCAATGTATGAGCTAAGTGTATTAGGGTAATGTATGAGCTCTGTGTATCAGGGTAATGTATGAGATTTGTGTATTAGGGCAATGTAGCTGCTCATCTTGCAAATTACTTCATTTTTAGAGTAAATTATTGAGCTACAACTTTCTTCCAAAATATAAGTAAAAATCAATTTTGAAATATCAATCACAGACAAAGTCGCGTGAATATATCATGGCCAACTTGTGTTGCTATCCTTCAAACATTGCGAAATTTTGTAACTTATAAACATATAATCATAAAAGAAGGTTAGTTTTATAATGTTTTGTTTTCCAGTCACACACAAAGGAAGTTGAGGCAATTATAAAACACGACAGCAAATATATATACAAGTATAAACTCTGTAGAGCCCATGTGTTGTGAAAAACATGACAGATCAATGTATAGGAATGCTGGAATGGACAGCTGAGACCACAGTTATACATACAAGCATAATCTTAGCTTCTGATGTACCGTCACATCCCCCTGCTGCGTCTGAACCATCGTTAACCGCTGTGACATGTCATGTACATTCGCTTTTACTTTCGGACGATGTAGGAGTCTGCTCTAAAACCATCGTGTAGTTTTGGTCAAAGATATTGCATAAAATGGTAACCTCAAAACAATCCCGGGGATCATGATAACATATTAGACTTTACGAATAAATGAAACAAAAAGGTCAGGAAATTAAAATTAGAAAAAGCGTTTAATATTTTTATCGTTCAATCACTCAATCTGACTAAGCGTCGTGGAAACATAAAACATGGGGCCGAGACACCTCAAAGTAGAATGCATTGTAATGAGACATTGGACAAAATATGACAACGCTTACGCCAACGCCAACGTCAACGGCAACGCCGACGGCGTTCCCTCAGGATTCACGTGCAGCATTTAGGTGATAAAACAACCTTGTTGCCAAATACGCCATTTAATACGGCAGAACGATACCTACTGACTTCACCTACGTGAGCACATCAATGCAGTTTAAAAAGCTGTTAAATATCGCCAGTTTTATCAACATACGAGTAGTACCCTTTTGTGTTTGTAAATATTGTGAGACATGTCTAGTCCATTATAGAAATGTATAGATCAGTTGTCAGAGACGTGATCGATAAAAAGTGGTAATGATTACAAAAAACGGGCATCATACCAGTAGCTCCTTAGATGCCACTTTTAAATGCTTCATTATTTAAAAGGCAAAACAATCTGACCATGCATTTATCCAAAGGGACAAAAGGGTACCTAATAACAAGTTTCCGTTCCAAAGTAGGAGAAGACACTTCAAGCATTTTTATTCATGATTATTGAATGAATTGCTCGGGATCGTCACATCATGAAAACTGTCTTAATAAACTGTTGAATGATGAAGGTACGTGTGTAGGAGATCAACGGTCGTTTCCGTAGTATAAGGGGGGAATAGCTCATCGAATCTGTCACAGAGAACCAGAAGTTGATACCGGAAGTAACAATAAGCAGTTAAGTGGGACTACCGAGCCATCGTCATTCAATGACGAAACACCCGGATGTGAGATGAACTCACACTCAGCTACAGCATAAATACCTAATTAATGCCTATATAATTGAATTGCATATCAAAATTTCATCACTGACATTATATTATCACAAGTGTGTACATGTATTTAACCATTCCTTCATTTGCAATTAGAACGAAAATGAAGGGCGGTTGACAACACAAACAACATTATCATAGTTGGTTTCATATAAAGATATTCAATCACCTCTCATGAGTTAGGACATCGCCAAATGAATTTACATTGGTTCCTTTTACAATTATTATATTTTCAATAGTGAATACGCCTTTTAGCGGTGAAAGTAAAATCTGTATTTTCACTGAGTTAAATAACAATTAGATTCTACTCAGCGAAATAACTGTACAATCGTTTGACGTCATCCGTGACGTCATGAAATCAATGATGTCATAAGATGACCGTGATAGCGAAGCGATTTGGCTACTACATACATGAAATTTGTGACTTATTTGGGGGATATGATAAAAATATCATTTTACATAAGTTATACAAAGTTGCTTCTTTGAATTATTGTTGGTTTTTGTGTTACCAATTCTATTAAATAAAGGTTTGCAAAGACTGCCAACAATGAGTATGATTAGACTTCGCCATTGTCCTGTACAACCACTTACCTTCTCCAGTCGATAAAAGCAATCTTGGTCAATTAAAAAACTAATTTCTTTAATTGGCTACCAAAATACAACAATTACAGACTAGATGTAGTTCACCAGAGTTTACTTGAAAGTAGAACAATTGATCTCAAAGTAGTCACGTGACCAGTATTAGGTCAGCCTTAAGGTCACGATGACATCTCACGTTTCACACTGCATGTCAATAGGAGCATGTGTCCATGAATACGACGAGTTTTAATGAAACGAGTTTATGACTCAATGTCATTGTTGAAAACATGAAGTTCAAAACCCCGAGAGACTTGAAAATAGCATTGATAGCAAACTATTCTTTATTTATTTTCTTCTTTTTCTCTATTCGCATAGAGATTGCACTGTTGATTTGTTGATTTGGTATCCAATTTGTGCAAATCGGATACCATATTTTTTAATTTTTATTCATTTGGAGAAACGTGTTGGAATTCTGTCTTCTGGATAAACACAACAATGCATTTTCTTAATTTCCTCTAAACCAATACCTATCAATCACAATGGTTTTAATAACATATTCCTTCAGTTTGGTCTCATATGTTCTGATGTGCTGAAGACTCTTCTCACTCCTGTATAATATTGTAACCGTGTTCACTACTTTCCGTTAGTTGTCGTAGGATGACACAGAGCCTTTCCTTTACTGTTGCTATTTAAAATGATGTCCATTTGAGACATCTTGGTCGGTATTCACAAAACTTCTAAGAATTTTCTTAGGCCTTAAGAATTCTTAAATCCACTAAAAGTTCTTAGTTTCCAAAACAACGTTCTTAACTTTTAATAAATTTCTTAGAAATGGCACTTTATACTTAGATTTTTTCTTAACTTTAAGTAACCTCATGAGTACACTTAACTACCTAAGAAAATTCTTAAATCAAATAAAATGGCCGCCGGCAGAAACTATGCCTTCCTCACTGAAAACTTTTCAATTTTTTTGTAGTCTTATAAATGAGTAAATCTCAACGAGATTGTTAATTTTGTCTGTTGTACACTTGTGACAGAATATGTGTCATGATTTATTGCTTGAAATATACCTTGAAATCATTTTGACAATAACTAAAACAACTACATAATGTATGAAAAGTTTGACAGGTACGTGATTGTACTCAATGATACGTTTATCAAAACAACCGTTCTCATAACAATAACAATATTCCATTTTGGGCTTAAGGAATCTGAGTTGACAGATTAGAGTTATTCCCCTTATGGTGCTGTCAAAAATCTGAATCAATATTAAAGTGAAATTGATGAAGTAAAACTTTTTTCACTTTGGTTAACTTATATTGATAATGTGTATATATTTGTGTATATATATCTTCATATTTGTTGTGCTTTTTTTTTAGAAATTAAATTTGATTGTTTAATACGAAATTTATACACAAATATGAATATTTTAAATTTAATGAATTGATTGAGAAAAATTTATTTCATACTCATTGAATTTATTTGAAATCGAGACCTTATTATTTTGATATGTAATCTTAATTATTTATGTGAAAATAATTTCTAAACTTTATACACTTTCATTATAATTTTTTTCCCAATCCAAAGATTTTTTAGAAAGAATCTTGCAAACGATGTTCCAGCTATTATTTTTCCTAATTCTAAATGTATATTTATCATTTTATTAGTAAACTTATTAGCAATCAAGAAAGAATCTAGAAAGTGATTTTTTTTAGCCATATGTAACTTGTATTGTGGAGATATATTAAAATTCTACATTATAACATAAAATTATTCTTAATTATTTCAGTGTACATATATGATTTTCAATGTTTTTGTTATTTTTCAATCAAATGATATTGTGCGTATATATTTGCAAATATAACTTTAAATTAATGCCTGGACAACATCTCACCGTGTCTTCACATTGTCTCTAATCTCGCGTCAACTCTACGAACCCTTTAACGTGTAGCCCCAGTCCTGTTCTAACATGGCAAACTATCCACGTGAAAAGGTTTTTCTTCACCTCTATTGTAACTGAACATTACGAAACCAATTAGTCAGCTAGAGTAATTCTAACTATTTTCTTATTCAATGGACTAACGGTATTCTAGTCACGATTATCACAGTCGATTGGTCTTAACGTCGTCAATGTCACGTCGTCTCTCCATTTTAACGAATTAGTATGTCAAGGGGTCAGGAGACACGCGTACGTCTGTTTGTCAGACCTTTACTCCTGGTGCAAAACTCTTAACAGCAATGAAATAAATCTATCTGGTCATGTTTGTACTAAGTACCCTCACTATACCAAGATGGAAACGATTCATTTATTAATTTTACATTAAATCATCGCAGTAAAAAAGAAAGACCATTGTCAGTTTAACGTTGTTTGAAGGATGTTTGCTGAAAGGGACAAACAGAACATTGTTTTCTTATTTTATTGAGAAATACTAGTTTATTCTAAAATTACCGGTTTCATAATCATTTCAGAATAGTCGCAATGCACAAGGTAGACTCGTGATTTATGATCGAAAACTTAAAGTTTTTAACAGCAGGTTTTCGATTACCATTGAAAACAAGTAACTATCATAGTTTTCGAATTATAGGGATGAAGATGCATAGGGATATGATTTGAACTAAATTCAGGATAGTTATATATGTATATATGTATAACCAACGTAAAAACAATTATGAAATACATTCTGTGTCACGTTAATGTAGCATGTTGACAACAACACACCCAAGTCAAATATGGCTGCCATTTGAACAAATTCAAATATATATTTTTGGTTAGTCAGAACGAGTTCCGGGAATGTAGCATCAGGGCAACCCTTATTGAACAGACTTAGTGCCTTAAAACAAACAAATGTCATTGACATGGGCTGTCATCGCGTGCATGAATGACATGTTCATTGGGGATTCGCTGCCACCTCTCAATGGCTCTCATCTATTCTCGTAGGTTTTGTGGAGGAAGATTTCTAGTACCTATCCGTCCGCAATGTTGGTCCAACACATGCTGAATTGTGTTAAAGTCAGGGAATATTGCTGGTCACTGTATCATTGTAGCACTATTGTTTTTGATATGTTGGATCACAGCTCGGGAACGGGTTTGATATTCTTCAATGACGTACTGACTTCAATGTCCTCATGACAATTAAATCTGTGATATGACCGGAAACAACTGGAAGCAGAACCTGAGAGTCATTACATGGCCCATAAACATTCTAAGATACATGTATACGATGTTGAATTTTAAGATACATGTATACGATGTTGAATTTTAAGGGTGCTTAGTTTATTAAGCTGTGATTTTTAAACCAGGCTTATACCAATTTCTCAAATACAGTTACAGAAGGGAGAATTACGTAGTAGTGTGTTGATATGCAACGTGATCAAGCATTGGTAAGTCTTACCTTTTGCAAGGTAGTCATGGATGTCAAATTCGTAGAGAGGTAGTAGACCCAAATCGTGATGGTCGTAAAGGAAACGGACAGGTTGTTTGCGAATCTTCGCAGAACTTCGTTGCATCGTGACGGGTCGGGTATCTTATTTCAAACAATAGTATTACAGTAAGGGTGTGCAATAGAGATAAAGGGCAAATAAAGAGAGGGGGTAAGTTTAAAATAGTCATAGCCCTATCGTTAATTTATCATGGATGGGGGATATGTCTCTGTACAAATCCAGTTGGTGGACACTTTCCAAACAGGAACACATGCCCATATATAGAAGAAGATGCGCGACCCACGTGAGATCTATATCTGTTTAAAACATTGTTAAAATTATCGGTAAGGCTAATTACACTATGGTAAGATCAAATCCTTCGATCAATAGTATCACTGACCCACAAATAACCTGTATATACATACAAATGTGCAAACTGACAAGATCAAAGAAAAGACATCACAAGCACAATTGATCGTGCAAACATAAAACAGCTCGATACGATACTCTTAGGGGGCCTGTCGAATCAATAGAGAATATTGGGCTGTTGCTTCTTTCAAAATACAGAAGTTGTTATCCAGGAAAGTTTGTCTCCCTGTTGCCTCATTAATGACATTATAAACTTGATTACATGAAATGATTTTGTTTTTAGTTTGAGATACTTCAAGATACTAATAGTCTTTATTCGTAGTATCATTCAAGTTGATCAAATGAACACAAGATTTAGAATATATTTCTTACGTGTTTTCTAAATTTCAATGGTATTTCGATTTCAAATAATCGTTAAGAAGGTTGAGGTATTGTTGATTTCAAGAGTTGTTTACATCAGAGGTGCGGAACTATATCTCCATTTCCTTCAATATGGGTAGGTATTGCTCATTGATGCACACAACTGAACGATGCACACAACTGAACTCTGAACAATGGCTTTATCTAATACTAGTTGCTTCAATGTAAAAACTGACGAATGAAGGTTCACGTGATTCTAGATCGATCTTATTTTATACCGCGCTTACTCAACAGGGCGTGGTCCCATAAACCCACACTCGTAAATCTGCGTTGTCTCAAGTGGTTGCATTTCCGTTTTACTAAGGCTGAACTTAGATAATAGATATTGAAAAAACAAGCCATTTTATCATGGTGTCATAAACAGTGTTTGCAAAAAGCAATTGTGTCTTGAAAGAATACAGTGACACTCCCATTTTTCTAATTTAGATGTTAAAATGTGAAAAAAACCGTGGCACGTTTTCTTTTGGAAATAATTGGATCTTATGAAAAGGAAAACAAGTGCTACCAATCGAAAAAAAGATAAATAAAGGCACGTACAAAGTTTTTAAAAGTTAAAGATATTTTTCCGTACCTAGATAGATTCAAAATTCACCAAGGTGTTCACACTTAAGTGACCGCATGAATTTTTCGCTTGAAACATGACTCCTTGCTACGCCCACACATGTTAAAGTCTCGATTTGTGATCGGACAGTGATTGTGATAAAAACATGTTTTCAAATTTTTACAAAATTGATAATTTAATGTTGATCGAAATAACGATGTGCCAACATTATGGTGTTTTGTTTTCATTTGTGGAACATTCCACTTAGCTTATAGGGTAAAGGTTGTTAAACTTAGAGCCACTGGTGCATGAAGATGTTTTGATAAGACTGTAGGCATTCTTCCATGTAGGCATTAGTGAACGCCACCGAGTAATAAGATCCTTCCAAAAATGTGTTTTGCATCATTGAATAGGAAAACATTGGACGGATAGAAAACCCAAACAACGTGCAGTATTGACTTTATTCGGGACAAATGCGTTAATGATTACACTGATTTTCAAATATTGTTTTACCTGTTTCATATGAAATGAGAGACTATAAATGAGATCAAGTAACTGTACTAAATGACTTTCAGATTCTCAGTACAAGAAGTTAAAATACAGCAGTGACGTCATTGTATTGTTTCAATCATACATTATCCTACAAGAATCTACTGCTTCTATGTGGACAATTGAGCAATAATAATTTTGAGATGGTCCCCGGATGGGAATTGGTTTCATTATTTGATAACACAACATCATCCTCTGAAGAAATGTCTTCGAAGTGTGGATACTCGGCCATGTCTTCCCACTCAACAACAAAATTGCCATACATAATGTCTAAGTTGAATTAAGACCACCTTCCTTTTATACCAAATCCCAAGCTGATTGCGGTTTCAAACGTCTTGCACGTGAATTAAGCTGGTAACGTTGCACGTGCATTAAGAATGTACTAGCTAGATGGATACATTGCACGTGCATTAAGAATGTACTGGCGAAATGGTAACGTTGCACGTGCATTAAGAATGTACCGGCAAGATGGTTACGTTGCACGTGCATTAAGAATGACCGGTGAACGAGTTGGGACCATCTCAAATTTTGTTAAAGGATTTTGTTTTATTGAAAAACGTTTTTTGTGTTATAATTATGCAATGAAGTACGAATGTTATTATCATAAACCAAAGCAGGTCATACAAAAAACACTTTAAACTAGGCTGTATTTTAAGTCAGATAACATACTCGTAACCGTACATTCGTGAAAACAATGTCCTCGCCGCTTCGCGGCTCGTACATTCTTTTTCACGAATGTACGGTTACTTGTATGTTATCCTTAACGTAATCAACACAAATCTTAATTGAATTCCATGTCTGCATGCAACAATAACGCTTAACGAGCATTGGGAAATATGGCAGTTTGTTTATTTTGGGTTTGATTGCCGATGAGATTAAATGTATCTCACTTTGTAAATAAAAATGTTCATAAGCATTCTGAAGATTGACTATCATTTCACAAAAAAGTTAAGTGTTAACATACAGAAACCGCCAATAAAGCGGCGTGCTGTACAGGGGACATACATTTTTAATATTCATGAACCTCGCTGCGATTACGTTGATGAATGTAAACACGCACAGACTCGAGCGAACGCTGATGTGCGCAGCATCGAACCAACCGTCAAATCACATTGATTATAAAGATGTTTATGTTCCGATTTCTCTGTCCCATGAATCATTTTGACCTTTATCATATTCTTTATATCCACTTATGACTTCACAATGCAGATGTTTCCTTTGTTTTCAGGTTTCACACCGCTCTCGTGATAAGAACGCTTCCAAAGAACAAATGGAACAATCTTTATATATATAGAAAGCTGCCCATAGGTGAGTATATTGTTGGAGTCTGTACGCCCTGTACAGGTTTCACATTATCAATATGAGAGTTACATGCTCTTGTATTTTAAAATTGCACAACATACTATACTGTTTTCAGATTTTTCCTGGAAAAAAGTTTACATTGATTCCTGTGAATTCGGAATCACATTCTATCTTATGATAGTCATTTCGGGTGGATAATTCATATGTTTTAAATTCATATCACAATATATGTCAATTAGCTTCTTATCGTAGCCAAACAATACGTCATCAAAATAATACTCAAAATTACTTCGAGAAATTGCATAAACTGCCTGGCAATTTGAGTATTTCATGATCTGTCATTACAACATTTGAAACAGAACTGTATCTATTTCCCCGTGCCAATCCTACATCAAAGGTTTGATTGATAAACTGGGAGTATACTGTCGACAGTGGTTTCATTGTATGCTTGAGAAAATCACACCCAATATATTGTCAACTGAACCGGAAGTTTTTACCGGAAATATGTACCAGAAGTCTGTACATGCCTCTCGTCATCGATGATACAACACCCGGATGTAAGATGAAGATGACCCGGATGTTAAATAGTGACCACAAACAGAAACAAAAGCGTATATATCTATTTGTAGGAGTTCTCCGGATGCAACTACGCTGGTGTAGCATGGTGCGCCGATGCCGTATATACTCCTGGGAAAAAGTATTGCTACACCTGCTTTTTCAAAAATTCGCGCAATAAAAACGATTCGATTGATATGGAACATGTCAGCGGTGATCAATTAGGCTTGACAGCCTTCCTTACAGTGTCCCTTTCAAGTGATTGCTTAAGGTGAATCAATGTCTTCAGATATAAAAACAAACAACCCTTCAGTAATTACCAATTTTATCATTTTAAGAACAGTCATCGACATTCCGCTTGGAAACAACACAATTCTTATTAGAAAAAGTTTAGGTATAACATCAGTGTGCGAACAGAAGGGGTGTATATCAACAGTAAGTGACTTACATTGGCGACTTAAGACAAAAAACATGAAACAAGGTCAGTCACAGGTGTCACCCCAATGAGCAGAAATGGTTGGCCCAAAACGTCCCCCCTTTTACTCAACAAGGTTCCATACCTATTAATTACTATCTCACACCGGATCCCTGATATCACTGGGGAAACTTCATGTGTTTTATGGGTTGCAGAAAATAGGAAGAAATTAAGAAAAACACATTCTTCAAGGTGTATATATACATTTGAGCTGAACTTCTTGAAGTTTTCATTTCGTATTTAATCATCTGTTTTTATGTAAGCATTGCTTGCTCACAGCTTATAAATGAAATTAGGGAATTGGTTGACAGCTTCGATATCAGAATCGGTAACAGGTGCAACAGAACAGAATACTTTACAATATTTTTTTTAGAATTTGCAATACGGTCCATTCAAAGAGTTTTTGTGTTGTTTCTATACCTTCTCTACAATAATCTGAATGATGTTACTCTGCCATCATAGGACAATCCGCACAATATGAAAATTAAGACGGCCTTTTATATATTATTGTTTTCGTCAGCCGACCAGTGACTATCAAAACAATGTTGGTGATATTTTGCAAACTTGTAACTTTTACATAGCATCTTCATGACTATATCAGTGACTTTTATAAACAGCTGTATGGCCGATGCTGCTACTTTTAAAAACAGTACAAGTAAACATAAGCGGGACACTTCTAGAAGCTGAAAAGGCAAGCAAAGATGAACAGCTGTGTTATATAAGTTTTTAATCGAGTATAACAGTGCAAACAACATTTTGATCAATAACCGAAAAGGCCTGATTTATTAACTACCGAATTACACGTAGGATCAATCGACTCACAAATCTTTATTGACTAGATTAGGTTGTAGTTGCACGCAATGATGCAATCGATCCCAAAGTCGCGTGACCAGTATTGGCTCCCATCTCGAGGTCACGATGACAAGACACGTTCAATACAGCATGTCAGAACTTTGTGAAATAGACTTTATCTTTTTCTCGAAATCTGCATTATTAGTAAGATTTAGTGCACGATGGTCAGCAGTTATCAGCTTTTAACGGTGATTGGTGTTGATGTTACCACGTTTCGAAACAGTAATAAATATGGATATGAAATCAATGAATTATTGACACAGGATGAAAAGGGAACAAATTCGCTTCTATTTTTTTTGACATTTGGATAGCATAATGCTCGTTCCGTTCTTACGTTCAGTATTTGTTTACTCGACATCAAACCATTCTTGATTTATCAATTTCTGACATGTTTCCGTTGATATTCTGTCATTTACAAGATGAACTTAGTACAAGATACTTTTGTGCCGATTATAATTCTCTACCATCACTTTTTAGAGGAATGTTTAGGTGATTTAAAGGTACAGTAGTACGTTTTGTTTTGGAAAAAAAATCTGCATTTTCCCTTATATATATAGATTTTGGCCAAATTTATTATCTTAGGGGAATCATACACCTCATCACTCAACCCGAGTATGCGTATTCGTAGATAGAAAATGTCAGGTACTGTTGGCGGACACTTTGTGTGAGCTTAACCGAACATGTTACGATTGTTGGAGAATGCTTTCTTCGATTAAAAAAACATTGCCCTGCAGTTGGTAACATTTATTTGTACTTTTCACGAGATTCCTGTGTTTACTTAAACAACGTCCTACTGTCTCTTTACTTCATGTTTTCAATGTGGTACAACTTAAATCCAGAGTTAATAGTTGGTCTCTTTCTGCATTATTCCGTCCAGTGTCAGCAAGGGGAGATATGAATCTCAAAGTTTCAGAAAGTTTGGTTGCAAAGAGATGACAGAAACCAATACGAACACCCTTTCTTGGCGTAGATTGCTACGTCTAGCCATGACACGATTAGTGAACATCCGGGTGCCAGTAAGTTGTCTAGCACAACGGTGTTAACATGAATCGATAAGACTTGATTAATGAGACATAACTGTCGGGGGTTTTTTTTGTGGAAACGAAATTCAAGGGGACATTCCTGTTTAATCCAAGATATCAATAGTACCTGATTATAACACAAAACAGTCGAAACATCAACATTTGGTTTATTTAGATTTGATAACTTAAGAGCGCTCACTCGGTACAACAAGACAACAATGAGAAGTGAAGCTTTTCATAGGCGCTACTAGTGTGAAAGTCCTTGCTTTGGCATTACAAAGCATTGTCAATTGGTCTTATCATAAATCATTTATAAATAAGTGGATATTCTATCCATTCATATTGTCTATTGTTATAATGTTTTAAAATAAGTAAAGTACAGCGCATTTTGTCATGTCATTCCCCGACAAAAAAACATGGCGGACCGACTGCCGATAGAACAGACTCTTTAACTGTACCCACTGTGAACTCATAAGAATAACGCTGCAAGGTTGTGTCTTCAATTGAAGTCTTCAAGCAGTGTCGTGGTGTAGGCAGATGGTCACGTGCGTCAATAAGTGAGCCGTGTATATCTTACAACCTCCCGTGCAAGCAGTAACGTCATATCGTCATAAACATATATAAGGTACACTTGAATCTTACGTCAGTAGACGATTAAGTAAACCTACATGATTTAAATCTACATTGTACTTGTGATGACTATTTCGATCTGTGTTCATATATATCGGAACTTAGATGACCACATCCTGTGCCGAGTGGAACCGTTTCAACAATTACTCTGTAGACGAGGCTTAATGGAACCCAGTTTTACAGCGTAGAATAGAATGATTGTGAGTTTAATGTCTGCGTTATGTACGCCTCAAGCGTCGGTTTGAATGGTAAGCGGAAGCTAATCAAGCAAAATGAAGATTTACAATTCAATCGCAATGTTTAAACATCGTCAATCAGCAATCATTGCCTTTGCAAAAACGTTTATTTAAATCATTCTGTGACGAGTACAAAGAACTTCAATTTATTTAAATCATTCTGTGACGAGTACAAAGAACTTCAATTCAGACAGCATCAGACAGCATGATTTTTTACTGGTGATTTCTATCAACGATATAGTTTTCATTGATATTTTGACAACGTACTGACACAAATTGTAGAATGATAGCTGGTATTAGGATACGAAAGGTTCCAAAATGTCTCACATACATGAAATCTTTTATATTTTTTAAAACAAACCTCAATTTGTAATTTGGGTTTATTCTTTGATTTGAAATTCTCTTAGTCAATATCAAAATCTGGTTCAGTATTCAATAGAGGAAAGATAAACTGCTTACAAGACGGAAAACCTCTTTTTAACATCAGACTCCACAGGGCTCTATCTTGCGTCTTTAACTAAAGAGCAACAGAGAGAAAGCAAGAATAACGATTACGACAAACAGTGGTTGCTGATGTAAGATTCGCAGCGATCAAGTCTCGTTTAGCGAATCGATCCCTAGTTTAAGTACGAGACGACATAAAACGTTTCCATTACGACTCCGAGATTCTTCCAGATTGAGAGTTAGTACAAAGAAGTGAAAACATCGGATACAAATCCTGCAAACATGTTTGATTCTCTGATTACTCTTCTGTATCAAATTATCGTTTCCGCAAATGGAGTTTTCAAGTTTTAATCCCAGTCTGTACGGACAATGTTGCTTCGTTTTTGTACTACATCATATAAGTCCTCTAAGAAGAGGTCGAGTTTGAATCGAGTATCTTTGACAATAGATTTAGTATAACTATTGCTTTAAAGATATCAGCCACATTTCAAATAATTGTGATTCAAGAAATATTTTTTACTACTGTAGGTGCACTTAGAGATTCTCTATTATCATTCTAGATGGTGAATAGCGGAAAGGGGTAGACAGTATTATGTCCATGAGTCAACTTTTTGTGAGTCATTTCTTCAGGGGTTTCTATTAAAGGAATAAAATTTTGCAAACAGGATGGAATTAAGAGGGTGGTTTGTAGATATAAGGAATACAGTTTCATTCAGTTAAAAAAATTATTTGCTATAATTTCCAAGAATTACACGTGTTTACTGAAATTGATTGACATTAAGTGAGCCGAATTATTCAGCTTATAAACTTAACATAAATTGATGTAATAATTGTATTTCTACTTCTTTATGATATTCACCAGAGTGTTGTAAAATTGTATTTTAAATTGAAATATTCCTGATGTTGAAAACTTTCATATTTTGTTTAATTTCGAGCATTATATTGACATAGAAAATATCTGCAGTAGATTTGGGTATCAAAATATTATTCGCGTTTCATTCACAGTTATATGCACGTATGCGTGAGAAGCAATTGCGCTTGAATTTGCAGTCATGAGCTGTGAAGTGATGGATTTAGAAAATAATCCAAGTAAACATAATTCAACATAAAACGTTAGCTTTTGATGCACAATTCTTAAATGGGAAACTTTTTGTTCACTCGTTTCAAAATAGCTAGTGTATAAAACATTTGAGTTTGATGATTTTTATTTTTTTATGTTTTTGATGTTTGGATTTTTAAAAGATCCACAATATTTTTTACTAAACGCATGATTTTACACCTATTATCATTTCAACTCATGTGTGGTTTGAGTCCGTCTCTCTCGCTTTGTAAACCCAAAGGGTTTTCATACATGCACCATTATTACATGACATCATAATGACAATGAACTTAATAGAAAATAAAACAATCTACAGCGATCACCGCGCGCTTATTAGTCAAATGTTATTTTGAAACTTATCTAAAGTGGACAGAATGACGGATTTTAGTTGATTTTTTTTTACTAGTACACATGTAAATGACATGTCTGATTTCGGCTTAAGCACATGAATAAAGGGTTTTTTATAATCTTAATTTCATCATCATCATCATCGTTATCATCATCAACATAATCACCATCGACGTCGTCATCGTTAGCATCACCACCACCACAACCACCATCATCATTAACATCGATATATCATGTATAAAGACAAAGGACCCTCATACCATACCATACATTATGTAAAGATGGTGAATTCACATAAAAATGCTAAGCTTGAAGCGATTATCACATTGTGATTTTTTTCAATTCAGAATGAAGTATATTTGGAAAATAAGAGAATCTCACCTAACTGTGTTCCGATATCAAATATATCAGCACGAGTATAAAAAAAGTTTTACAATTCAACTTTTATCAAAGAGTGTTCATAGCAGAAAATATTCTGAGATTTTCTTTATCATCCAAAACAGAATATGAATAATTGAAAACTGCACTATCTGCACGTCCAATGTAGTGATGTCATAGCATTGTGACGTCGATGTCTTTTTGACGTCTTACCCTTGTGATGTCATTCCATCATGCTATGAAGCAATTGTGATGTCACATACTTGAAGGTGGCGGGACATTGTTCAAAATATTACGTGAAAACAACATATAACGATAATCGATTTATCTCAAAGAAGTGTAAGACAGTTTTTAATTATAACGAGTTTCTGTCACATCAGTAGCCACCTCTTGTTGACATTTTTATCAAAATTATCAAAACCTCTTGTAAACAAGATAACCTCAAAGCAAGTCAAGCGATGTTCTATTAGTCATACAGTCATTGTGCCAAACATAAGACTTGTATCTAGTAGCACAATCCGCTCTGACTCACTGACTATCCACTATACAATAAGATGATACCTCTCTATGGAAGCCCTCATTCATGCATAAAATGCTGACTTTGTGGGTTTTTTTGCTTACAAACATGGAATATTTTGCTTAAATGGTACTGAGTAACAAACAGTTTCGTTGAAGAGAAAAGATTTCAATACAGTTAACTATGTATGAAACATAACAACCATCGTTGGTTAATAAAACTTCTTATTTCATTGAGGCAAAGCTTATGTAGGTGGGTGGTTTTTCTTTAAGTAGAGTCTTGACTACCGGGAAAACATGAAATTTTATACAAGAAATATATAAGTACATTTGATGACGTAAGAAAGTTCATTCAGCGCGTTTATATACAAACGTCGCTTACGTAATACGTGACGTGATGATGAAGAGAATATGGATGACAACTTCTTTATCCATGATGACTAGCTAACTAACTCTCTTCATTATCAGCAAACTAACTTCTGAAATAAGAAGAAAGAATAAACGTGACGTGGATGAAAGGTGCACGTGTTTTACCGAGACATAACGATCTTTTGAAAACGTGTTTCAGGCAAATGCATTAAATTACTCACATGTTCCTATGCCGTTATGTATATGAATATAAAAAGATGCTTTCGAAGAATATGGTAAAACATGTACGTTTCAACTTTAAAAGGACTCTCAGTTATCCGTTTAATATGAACCAAAATGTAAACTGAATACGTGATATTGTGAAATCTGAATACTGAATACTCATTTCTTTACTTTTTCAGAACTGTTTCGGTGAGCAAAGTGATGTCGAGAAACAATGCGGTAGATATAAGGAAATCAAACAGTTCACACATAGTAGCCCCTTCTAACGTTCTAATTGGTTTAACGCCGGTACGTGTAGGTATCTAGGCGTTGTTCGCGAAACAGGTGTTCTTCTTCATCCACATGCCAATGTAAATGTATGTTATTCATTAATTTTCGGACGGCAACTAATGATTTTCAAAATTAACGAGTGCACATAGATTCAAAGCAGAAACACGGAATCTGTAGATATACATCCCATTTCATAATTATTTCATATTGTCATGAAATCATATTCGGAGAATATACGACCTAGTGAAACAGGAAGAATATATATGCTGTCATTTGACATATTCATTCAATTCAAAAGAATGGGTGTTATTATTCCAGTCGAGGAACTCTCGTATGTGTCCATGTAGTGCAGACATATCTTATGTACCAATACTTTTGTCCTTTTCCATATATTCCAAAGTTTCAAATGATTACCTGTGTGTGTGATGTAAGTACGGGTGTTGTATCTACTTGTTCAGGAACTATTTACACATACTATACTCATCACAGGTGTACATAGAGAACAGGTGCTTTGGATGGAATACCTGAGCTCGTGGCTCGTGGTAGCGAGCAGTAATTGATGACTGCTCCACGGAGATTGCTTCTATCACTCTCTATTAGGGTAATGACGCTGCCGTTTGACATATTGCTTTTTCTGTGAGAATACTTCTGGTTGTTTGGTGGTTTGTGCTGAAAGAGGTTCCAAATATGGTAACATTGTTTGTCAGCTTCTTGGTCTCCTTGTATCAGACGTTTTGGTAAAGATGTTGAGGGCGTCGGTTTAAGAGTTGACAATTTCGCCGTAGTGTGCTTTCTAACATTTCGAAAATTGAGATAGAATGTTTTTTTGGATATTACCTATCGCAAGTGAAATAGAACAGTGTTTCATAAATAAAGCATTTAGGAACTGGATTACTACTCCAAATACATTCCCATGAATCAAACTGACATCTTTTCAGTTTCACGTATACTTATTCTTGGGACTTACCTTCAGTTACCTACAGACATCTTGGGGATTTATATCCTTTTAACTTTTTATCGATAACCTTCTTAAACAGAAATAACCCTTTAACTTTTTTTTATTGATAAACGTAATAAAGTTATCAAAGTATGATGTTATTGTGTACTGAACATGGATGATAAATACAAAGCATCTCTGTAGCATCACATAATATGATATACAACTGCATTGGTCCCATTTATTCACATGAATTTGCGCTCCGAAACTGAAAACAGGCAATAGAAAGAAGACATTCAGTTTTGTATGTTGTCATTGATTCCCTTTATTGAACATCGATGTCACCAACGAAGTCAACACATTTAGATTTCTTTTCTATAAAATCGAGAATATTTAAGGAGGAGAAAAGGGTTTATCAAGACGCATTGAAGGACAACATTTAATTTAGCCCAAAGGCTATTGTCAAGCTGATTTGGGCTTTAAGGCTAACACCGACGGAGGCATAGCTCGAGTCGCAGGCGCTTTGGGAACAGAACAAACTGCACTGGGGACGAGATTTCGGTAAATGATGTGTAATCGATAATTCTCCCAAGATCTTAGAATTTCTTTCGCGGACTTTTTGAGAGGTTTGTATAAATAGTGTCGGGAGCGAGAAGTATTTCGGGAGTAATTTAGTAGTAAAGCCTTCACGCTCGGGCTGTTTCTGAGTGTTTCGAACTGGTTCGGTAGAGGGAAGGAAAGGATTCGCCCAGTGAGTGTATGAGCTGTACTCCGGCGATGCGCGCTGCAGTTAACTAAATATCGTCTGCCCGTCACTCGTTTCAGGCAGACTGGAGGCTGAGGGACAAACATGGCGGAGGATGCTCACGGTCGCGGATCGGAGGGGGAGAATGTCCCCCCTGCTAACGCTGATAATAAGGGGGACGAGGTAAGGAAATATTTACATTTTTTGTCTAAATTTGTGTTTTTAACGCTCCTCTCCAGTTATAATATTGACAGACGCATGCATTGTTGTCGTCTGAAGAGAGAAGACAGTGTCGTCTGCTCTATTGATCTTGATCTGTCAGAAGTACCAGATGACACTTAATAAGGGCGCCAGATTATGGATACGGAATCTATGGAGACGGAAATCCTGGAAGTCTCCCACCAATATGATTGGTCATACTGGATGTATATAGATACTTACTTGTGTAGACCACAGCGATATGGGTGGTTCACGCTTTAGTGCTGAATGCATCTGAAGCAATACCAGTTTGGACAAAATGAGTGATATACGCCAAGATGTTGTGAGTGCCTTACTAGTTGAAAAAGATAACATGTCATCATTGTATGGTCTTGAGAGTTTCAATTACTCGCGTTTGAAGATTAAGTCAAACGTTATGATTATATTTTAAAATATCGCTAAAAATATATTGTATAATATCAGGATTATCGAATGAATTCAAATGTTCTAGATACGTGCAAGATATTCTAAAATAAATATGGCAAGTATGGCAATTCTTTAGGTGAATGGATTTTGATAAGAGACACTAGATATTCGGATGCTGGTTGGTTATGAATACAACCACCGTGCATTCAGATCTGCACTCGGCAATACGATGCATACTTGACATAGCTTCCTATATGCTTCAAGTGTGAAGTATGGTTTGAATAACATCAACCTTCTTTATCACATTACCGCTACTGCTAGTGATAGGAAGTTCCCTATTTCTGAGCTATATCGTGTTCCTGGCCACCGATTGGTTCCCATTATCTGTGACCTCCCAGAGTAGGGGTCAAGCGAGTCAGTATGCAGAACACATGTTCGGGGTCCCTCGTCAATGTGTTTGCAAACCGGGCTAGGGTTGGTCAATTTGAACACGACAGACGACTGTTTGTTGTGCCCTCGGCTGGAATAAAACACCACTATATTACTCCAGAAGCTTTACGTGGGAAAAGGAACGAACATTTTATTAATTGGATTTCACAAAAGATATAAAGCTTGATTGAAAAGGACGCTTTATTGACTATTGGCGTTAGAACACAATACACGATGACGTTTTTTCTGTCAAAACGTACATTTCGGTAATAGCTTTGAATAATGACTTGTAAACCTTTCTGGATAACGAGTGGTTAGAGTCGGAATTTTCGGTTTTCGGTTTCACACGGTCATGTTAGGGTCAATTATCAAAATTACAGGACAATATTAATTCACATACATTGTAGACCAGTCCAGTCGTGATTTGACCTGCGTGCAGAGTCCATGACAAAGCCGTTACCTTTCCATAACCGTTTGTATATAACAAAATATACAAGACCGAAATTATTTCTTATTGATTCTTATAGATTGACATATGTCTATGTTTCATAACTCAATATGTGCACCCTAGCTAGTTCAGTTTCACGACACTATGCTGTGTCCAGCCTGAGGTCACGTGACAGTCCAGCGTTAAGATGACCACGTCGCGTGATGACGGTATACAAATGTCATACCTGTCGGGTGTGACTGTAAACTAGAAGTGCAGGGATTAGGCTTGCTATACTTAGATAGTAAACAGGTGTAGGGACGTGTCCATATTCCTACCGAAAGGACCTGAATAAATCTTTGATTCCTGCAGGCATTTTATTCTAATATTTCAATGTTTCGCGACATCGAGCACTTGGCTTGGGATTAAGAGTTTAGGATGTCGTTTGGAAAGAAAACATAGAGTCCATTGGATCTTGTTCACTAATTACCTAGGAACTGAAAACCCTTGAGTCACCTGTGAGATTTTTCATGAATGCAACTCGAACAATATTCAACCAAATAATATTATGTTCATTCGTTAAGTCGTCTAGAATCACTGTATTCATGATTCAGGCTCCCGATGCCAGGATTTTCCCTGTCTTGTAGCATTGAAACCCTTTTCAAATTCCACGCCAATTTCTTTTAGAAATATGTTTTAGAAACTGGCAGAATTCTTGAAAATTTAATTTCTTTGAATTTTCAAATACTTGCTAGCGTTGGAAATGGTACAATGGTATAATTGTACAATCATTTGATAAATTTTGCTGACGTTTACTGTTCCCCTTATCTTCATTCCCTGTTCCCGGAGTGATTACGATGATTCAAACCATGTAGTCCAGAACCGGTTTATGTATGATTCATCGACTTAATACCGTATGTGGTTGGAAGTCGTTTCCATATAAACATATGAATAGAGGTAGATGTAACTAATGTTAAAAGAAACTTTACTTTGCATATTCTATCATGCGTGTCGAGTGATGTATTTGCTGACACGCATCATCACATGCTTCGTACATTTGATAGCGGATGTTATGGTTACCGTTGCTTTATATTCAATGAATATAAGCAAAATATTTTTTCGTTTTGTCATTAACAGGAACTTTATTATATGAGTCAGCTTTAGCTCATTTTACGTTTGATATAAATGTAACATTTCCTTGTTGGAATGAAAATGATTAATATAATGTTGATACAAACTATGTCTTAAATAGAGGGACAATTTTACCACTTACAAGTATGACTATTACTTTCATTACCTAAAATGGTACGATTTATGATCACGGTTAAGTCATATCCAACCATCCTCGATACACCGGGGTAAACGCTCCGATCATGAGTTTATTTTGGAATATCGAGGATGGACTTCAAACATCACAGATCAATTTTTTCAAATCGGATTTTAATCAAAGTATTTTTCGAAACATTGTAGTATGCAATTCTATAATTAGGTTTACATTTCACCAAAGTTGAACCAGACACGTTTATGATTTTGATGTTTTGTTACGCTGAAACAAACAGGGACAACCGTCGGGGAAATTTATAGGAGTCATATGAGTGTCGGGGTATCATGTTTGGTCCACTAGGTATTTACTGGTCAGTGTGGCGTGGAAATGGGAGATAAAGCTGGACATTAAAGTCCGGAAACTGGCCGTGGTTTACAGTTGGTCCATTGGTGTTGGTTTGATTCTATTGGGATAGATAGTTAGTGTCAGTTAAAGCAACATTTAAGACAGAGACGGGGGGGGTAACAACAAGAGTAATAACAAAGATGGTGTTATAAGTAGAAACTTTTGACCCTAGTAATTTTCTTAAGCATAAGATAAGTTTGAACAAAATAAGTAACTAATGTGTTTTAAAAAGGTTATTATTGTAAATGTTTCATTTGTAGAAGATATAGTATTTATTACAAGGAAATCAAAAGTATAACATAGAAATGTATGTTAATTCATAAACGTGCCACTTGCTGGTTCCGTGAGAGGCTATAAATGTAGGGGTGTATGCCACTTTTATTCTGAAAACAGGAAATGAGAAACTTCAGAGTCGCAGGGAATTTTTATTGACTCATGCTTTCAGTTTAAATTTGTTAGACAATGCAAGTTGTTGTTTCGAGGAAAGTATTCTTCATCATAAATCTTTTTTGGAAAAAAATTCCTTGCTTATCATAAGGACAATTTTAATATAATATAGTTTAAAATCAAGAAACAGATTTATAATGTCAAACTGCACAAACTGATAATTATACATTGTGTTCTATTATCATTTAAATTTGTGCATTGAAATGGTCTTTCAATGTAAATATAAAACCATGGCTAATTGCTGTGTTTCAAATGGTAGTATATGCATGAAGAGGAAGAATTACAAGTTTGTATTCCTATGTATAAGCATATTCTTTGCTGTTGCTAAACCTTATCATAGGCTTGCCATTGAAGTAAGTCCATATAGTCATATAGGATAAGCTATAAGTATTGAAGTCTTGAGACCGCTCATGACATTGCCTGTTCCTTTGTGTCACATGAGTCTTGTCACCTATTTGCAAATTGTAACTATTTTGGGCTAACGGTCTAAAATAATAAATCAATCTGTTTGTCTATCAAACTTAAGCTTGACGTAGGTCTGCATACGCATGTACTTTACAGTAAGTACAATAAGTATTTCCTACTTGAGTTGAAAATTGATGGCAGGCATAGATACTACATAGACCCTTACACCGAAGTGGCTTAATAGCTTCCAAACTATAATTTCCATCTTCATAAACTTCAGACTGATTAATAGCTCAACACACTGAATGTAAGACTCGTCAATTGTTACCACCACAACTGCTGCCTGTAGGGAAGGAAGAGAAGTGAATTCTAGACATATCTTTAGATAACAAATAGCAACTGCACTGAAATTTCTATGTTATGTAGCATAAACAATATATATACATATGTTAATGATAAAATGATTTCATTTACTTTACTTTCCCTTGGAGTTGTAATTATGAAGAAAGTCACACAGTGTTTCCATATATATGAACAGAGGGAAATAAAGTGACAAATATAAGACATAATACAAACGAAGGGATACCACATGTTTCTGTTCTCAATAATGTTTGTAAGTTGCTCCTTGACCAAGACTCTTAGACTCAAATTTAGTCTATGAAAATTTTAAAAGTAATTTGTGTACCTTCATCCATGTTATATACTTCTTTGACCTTTTTTTATTTCATGTGTATACAGTCAAATCTAGACTTTCTGAATGACTGTTATAAAAGGGGTACAATTAAAACAATAACGGATCATGACTACATGGCTGTGAGCAAAGTAAACATAAATAGAGTTAAGTTTCTTATTCAGCAATCCTAGACTCAAATGAAGGCTTAAAAGAATCAAAAACTGAAAAAAATATAAAAACATTGTGAATGTTAGGTAGATATGTGAATAAATGCTATAGACAAAATGTAAGTGCATGTGTGAATCTCCCAGTGAGGGGCAGCTGTCGATCTCCCTGTGTTCTCAGTGAGTGTTGATGCTTATCTATAATAGAGGGATCTTCTACTAACAGCTGATTGTTAAACAGACAGATGAGTCCCTCTTCTAATTGCAAATTCAGGAACATTATATATGGGTGATATCAAACGGCTGTATTCCATATCTCTCTCTTGAATCTTGTGATGCCATAGTTATAATTGTTACTAATAAGAATATTTCATGAGTTATCAAATGATATGATGATATGATAATATCAAAATGTCAGCACAGAGAAAAATAGTGACTGTCGATAAGAATGGTAACTCTATCCACCTCTATCTTTACCATAGTCATTATCCGTATGTCTCTCTTCATAACAATTTATCAATTAAAGTATCTTCATGAGGGTGAGTTCATATCAAAATTCAGATAAGAAATATACAAAATGTTTTCGAATATATGGACTTACACAGACAACTTTGGTGGATTGAAAAAGTTGTTTTCCTCCTTGTGTTTCTGACGTTGATATTTGAATGGATGATTGACAACACACTTCTTTAGAAAAAATTATCTTAATGTGACAGAAAAAAGGAATAGAAAATAAACAAGGTTTACTTAAGTGTTTAATTTGTTTGTTCAATAAGAATAGTTATATCAACAGTTTTCTTTCATAATCATATATCATATAATGTAGATAGTGACAATAATGTTAAATTTTATCAAATAATCAAAATCCAATTTCAATAGTAGTGAAATGAAAAAACGTGGACCCTTTCAATAACATTTTAAATTTAATCTTAATAAAATATTTATGAAATTCATTGCTACAGGTGCGTGTGATGGAATGGGTAACATTTCTGTTCATAACAAATTAATAGGCATTAACTGCATCAACTTAGTTTCCAAAAATTGGTTCTCAATTCCGTAGAGTTTTCTCAACAAGCTTTTATTTCCAAATCTACAGAAAAAAAATCTTCTTTTACTATCATGAGAATTATCATTGACACAACACAATCGTTTTGAAAAAATGATTAGAATTCATGTCAATACACAACCTCAGAGGATGAGAGAAACCCTTTACTATGATAATACCAGGTATTATACCATCCATATCTATGTAAAGATGATATAACACCTTTAACAATAGCCATGCTATAGATTGCTAACTTGAGAATATAAAACCATAATGATCACGTAGGGTTCATGTTGACATGTGCTAATAGGCACTTGAAAACTCATGAATATTCATGTGTGGTAAGGAGAGACATAAAGGGCTGTTTGATGTGAATCCCTGGAGTGTGATTGGCTGAGAATATCGATGTGTGGAGGCTCGTTGCAATCTATTTTCAATCTATCGAAATGTGCCGTATCGTTTTGCTTAGACACAACAAGAGGAAGATTGTAAAGTCGCGGTTTTATTGGAATCAATGGAGAGGTTTATCATACTTGATCACTCAATTCCAGATATTCCTTGAATCTTGTTTTCTGGATTAAACAACAGCAACATGTTTTATAAATCAATACAAACAAGTGCATGCTAGTAGAAGCATGAGATACAAGTTATTTAACTATTCCTGATAGGTCTTGCAAGAGAACTGCCAAAAGTACCCTGAAAGCTCTTGGAAGAAGAAAGCCAGACGTTAAAAGAGTCTTGCAGTGGTGGAATGATTGGCTTGTTTCATGCATAAATACTCCAGTAAGCTCATAACAGATTTGTCTCTGCCAGATGAAGGAACACGACCAACTCAATCTATCATATGACTACATATATGTTAGATGTCTTTAGTTTCACCCATAATCAAAATATCCCACTCTCTAAATAAGCTGCTCTAGATCTTGTTCAAAATGAGAGAAGTGACAATAAGCCAATGCACCCAATATATATCTGTTATATATATATATATATCTGTCAGTTGATCCTGTTTACATTCAAACTTTGATTGCATGGACTATTGTATGTTTCTTGCACTCATCACCTCAAAGAAAACTAATTTTTCTATCCAGAACTCATCTAGGAAGATCAGATACTAAAAATTCATATGTTATGTTGGATATTTCTGTGTTATCTAAAGCATGTTATTTGTAGCTGCTTCTTACCCGTTAATCACAGAGAGAATGGTAATGATGCACAGATGCATTAAAGTCACATTGTCTGTTGACAAATGATAATTAATTAATGTTTTTAAATGTGGTTGATTAAAATTATGAAATGTTAGTTGATGAGCAAATCAAAGAGAGAGGATTAGATTTGAAGCATAAAAATTTTACATGTATATGTTTTCATAATAAAAGAAGATGATAAATGACTTTGTTTTACAAAATTTTGATGTGGTTATTTATATATTAATATGATGTAGGTTGACAAGAAACTTTTATGTTTACTAATGAAATTGATTGCCCTTGTCCAGGAATTGTTTAATTCTTTATTAAGCCTAAAGTCCTTATGTAGTCACATCAACATGGACCAAATGTAAATATTCAGATTTGGAAGTGATATAGTACTTAAAGAGCTACTGAAAATACCCTCAGTGTCACATTAGAACACTATCCATGATTAACATCTCTATAGTTACAATGATTAACCAAACCATTTTACTAAGATTTGCTAAAAATACGCTTTAGTATTTATTTAATGAAATTCATTTTATTCAATACTTGTGTTTTAGTCTTTGTGTTGCCCAACTATGTGTTTGGTTTTTTAACGCTAAACAACATATCGTCATTCAACCATATTAATATAAGGACTAAACAGGCTTTTCTTGAAATGAAATTGGAAATAAATTATGCATGCCCATGCATATGGAATCTTACCAAATATTTAAGTGGTATTTTAAAAAAGAAAAAAAAATATTTTCATATGTGTTATCAATAAGAATGTCATGTTTAACTCCAAGAAAATATGATTGTGGAAATTTAAAATAAATGCTGAAAATATCACTGGGCAGTTAAAAGCTAGAAGAAGATAACTCAAAGTAATTGAGTTTGTTTACTTAATATCAATGCATTATGAATCAAAAGTTGCAGCGAATGATTCACAAAATTGAAAACCAATAATGGAGTTAGTCACGAGTCAAACAGTCATCTAATTTAAACAGGGGAATTGTGCAGTTCTTTGATGTCTCTTCACTGGCTGTGATGTGGTCATCGAGGGCCGACCTCTTGACCTAGCGAAGACCCTTCAACGCCTTCTAGTGTCATTGATTAATTCCCTTGATCCTCCTGATCCTACTAGTTACATGCTGATTGCTGATTGGCTGGAGACAGAGGTGCTTGACCAAATATTAAAAATATCGGAATCTGTTGTGGAATGTCACTTAAATCATCTTAATCCATGAACTTTATCAAAAAACTAATAGAAAATATTTTATCCTTTTACTGTTTCTTTAATCATGAACCTCATTAACCTCATACATATCACACAAACAGTAAGTACTGGAACCTGTTTTAAGCTTTTTCAGTCCTTTATAACATTCATAACTTTTGTGATATAGTGTTGGAATTACCTTCTTACTGTTTGCTCTCAATCACTTTTTACCATTTCTTCACGCATTTACGTAGTTTCCTAAAAAACAAGTCTTGTATTCAATACTCAAGTCTGAAATAAACCGCTACAAAAATAGCATTCTATTATTGAGACAAATGATATATAAATATCTTCGTTATGAAGCTTTTAACACATCTTATGTAATGTATTCAATATCGTTATCATCTGTATGGATAAGGTTTCAGAACAACAATGTACATAGATGCACTGCTTCACTAATGTTATTATTTGCATCATAAATAACTTAGTAGAACTGGGCTGAAATATTAAGCATGAATTTTTCTCTCTTTAGATATGATTTAAATGTATTTTTATTTCTCAAAAGGCCATAAGCCATCTTGAACATGCTCAGATATACACTTAGTAAATATATTCTAAATAGCTGCAAATAAAAACAGATAAATAAGCAATTGACAGGGTGATGTTCTCTCACCTTTGATGTTCATTACAGGAAACCACTTTCACAATTTGTCATTGAAGCAGGAAACAGGATAGTGTAGACTTTTTTTAATCACCCTTTCAACTTATTTTTGAGTTCAAAAGGAAATAAAGCCTCATTTCAGAAAGATTTTTTTCTTTACAGACATTTTTTAAAAATCATTAAATGTTTCTAAAATTTTCTGACAAAAATGACAGGTCAATTCAATTCTTTAATAAATTGTGCTTCATGTGAAATTAGTTGATTTAACATTGCTGAAGGAAAATTGTTCTAATTCCAGTTTTGTTTTTTTATTTGATTTTGATATTCTTAAGATTTTTAAGATGTTTTTATTGAATACAGATTAAAAAGGATAATTCTATTCGTATCTATAAGGAATGTAATAACTTCATTTTATAAAATACATAATGGTTTTATGACAAGTCACATGGATTTTAATTGTTTAAAAAACATGCTGTAGGTACAAAAAAAAAAGAATTCTCATTAATATTTTTTACCTAGGACATTTTTCCAGCAATATAAAACCCTGTATTTTAAATGCTATACACAAATGGTTTAAACAAAATCTTTTTCCTTAAAAGCATCAATGTACTCAATTTTTAACATAACACAAAAACTTAACACACAATGCCGCAATGGCACTTTCACACAGAAGATGTTTCAATAACATAAACCATGATGGTAGGAATTGATTTTGTGCTTTGTTCATGTTTTCTTTGTTATGGCTGACAATAAAAATCTATTTTACTCATCTTACTACATCAGGGTCAAATGAAGGCGATTGTAAAATGCTGCCCGGTAGCCTATTATACAAAGTGTTATATTTGACACCATAGAATCTTCATTGATTGGTCGGTTTTGATCTGTAAGGATGTTCACAGACCCTGGAGGGTTTTTTAAAAAAAGAGAAAAACCGCACTAAGTTTATTCCTATGTTAAGAACATTTATTTCAAACCTGTCTGTTTTTTAAAAGAATTAAAAAGGTCTAACCGAATCTTAAAAAAGAGAGGAAGTTTATTGATGACAATTTTTACTTTCACATCTTATTTTCTCTTTTTTGTTCATCAGTTCTAGGTAGCCAGATGGGTTTATGGCCTTGTCTGTGTGTTTGTAAGCTTTTCACATTTTCATCTGCTGCATCCCAAAAGTTTATTTTTTATCATCTATCAGACTTTCACATCCTTGTCTTCTGTTTATAACCAACTTCTAGAACGCCATACATACACTTCAACCTAATCTTTAGTCGAAACAAATATATGTTTTACAGAAGTTAGAAATAATGATATTGATAGAAAATGATCATCGAGAATGAAATAAAGTCTACATTAGACGGCCTCTTGTAGTGTTAATTATGTGCAGCTACTTTGTCACATTTTGTAATCAATTACTCGTGTCACACGGATATTACGATATTTGAGAAGCACAGCTATCAATATGATTATTAATTGGTTTCTATCTGTCATATTGCATTTCTAGACCAGCTTTTTCAGTTAAGCATGGTGGGTTATATTGATGACTTGGCATTGTTTTGATTGGTTATTGATCTCAGGTTATTTCTAGGCATGTGAAAGCTTGTTATGTTAGGTGAGACACTTGTTCACTGCACACTGCAAGGATATTGTTTAGGTCCAGACTTCTTTATTGCAGCTGTTTTTGGGTGTGAGTACAAGCTTTTATTCTTGTTCCCATTATTTCTCAAAGCTTATTATGACTCACTTTTATTCCAAATTTTACTTACATTAACTGAAGGTTTAGAATTTCCGAATGACATCATATATTTTTTAAGAGTGTCCCTTTTAGATTTGAATAATGACAGTTCTTTGAAATTCAGCAAATGGAGCCATTTGTCATCAAGACTGACTTTTGATTGACAATAATTTTAGAGAGGGAAATCAGATGGAAATGATGGTTATTGATGACAACTTAAAACTTCAAGATAAAATTTTTGGCCTCTTCACAAACATCACTTTCCTAGAATAGAGAAATCAATATCCTTATAAATAATAGAATTAATATTCCATGTGTCATCAATTTGTTATACAACTAAAACAAAATGCTTCCATTGTATATTAAGAATTATTGTGATAAAAGAAGCAGAAAGTATGAACAAATTGAATGACAATCATGAAAGCTTTTTAATCTCTTCATTCATATTGGTCATAGTTTATTAATTTGTAAACTATTTTGACATCAAAGGTGTTTCCATTTTGACCTTTGACCTCACACAATCAGCCATGTTATCTATATTTCATCATGTTTAGCAAGTCCATGAAATATTCATTACTTTAGCAGGGGCATAGACAGCAAGGAGGAAATAGTAACCTTGCAATGTTCGTTGAACAAATGAGCTCAAAGGTCAAACACTGGGCATATATTATATATATTTTTATTAGTTTTTTAGATAATGTAGAATACATGGATTTTGAGCAAAGGATGCAAAATTTGTATTTTGAATTACAAAGCAGCTTTTAGATTTATCAGGTGATTTGAAGTAGTATCAAAATAATGGCCACTTAAGTCATATCAAAATAATGCCTACCGGGTACTTAAGTCATATCAAAATAATGTCTACTTAATTGAAAGAGTCATGTCATGTTCAGAAGTAATAGATAATAATAATCAATATGCTGAAAAGAAATAGCTTATGATTGGTGTTTTTCTTCAAGAAATGTCATACTGTTTAGATTAAGATTTACCAAACATGGTATCTAAGAGGTTTATTGTTTATTTATTGTATCGTCAGTTTCTTATCTCCTGTCATGTAAACACTGAGGGTATGCAGTCTTGTGTACATTATCGGTTCTAAATGTGTCAAGAAAGTCATAATAATCTGAAGGAAAGTAGCATAATGTGGCAGATACTGCTATTCTGACAACTTAAGATATTGCCCGTTGTCACATGTAAGCCAAGACTCATAAACTTCTCTGTAACTACCGGTAGTCTGCACCAAGTTTTAATTCTGTTTATCATTTTCCCTCGATGTTTGATATTGCATCATAAGCTATTTAAATGATAAAACTAAAAAAAATTTTTCTTTAGGATAAGGATAAGTTCTTCCACATATACTTTTTGCCATTTTGTCATCATGAATCCTTTTATATATTTGATGTTGCCAAAGACTGACATTCATTTTGCCCCACATTCTATTCTAATTTCACCTCAGTTGCTAAAATGTTTCAAATAAAACAAGCTTAAAGTAAATGAGTTAAATGTTAAACTCAGGATTTAAGGCTTTATATGAAAAGAACACCCTGACATCTTAAGCATCTTAACCAGGCAGAATACAGTACACTTGTACACTCCGTGTTTGAATCTTAAAAAGCAAACCTCATCACCAAGTTTATGAAAAACTTTATTGCTTTATTTTGCTATTCCCAGCAGTTTGCTGAAGTTTATAGCTATGGACAAACATTTATATTTGTTGCTGAGGCACCCTGCTGATTGAGAGCCAATATTGAATATTAATCTTGTGTGTCATTCTTTACCTGAAGTTTATAAGGGCTAGGGGAACTGTTAAGATATGAATATTCATATGCCTAGCTCTATATCTAATGTAAATCAACCTGTGTGTGAATGTTTGCTATCAGTGTATGAAAAAAGCCAGTCTAGCAACAAGTTACATGGTTACAATGTTCTGCTGTTCAGTTTCATGCTGTTGTTTATTTATTATAAAGTTGAAAAATAGTTATTGCGCTTGTAAACAGTTACATGAACAATTAGCAATTTATAACCTGTAAACAATCATTTTTTGTAAGAAAAGAGAAAGAGTTTAATAGCATAACCTTGGAAATGTTTCTTTCCTTATCAAACTATGAAATTTGATTGGTTGATACATAGCGTGATGTTAATGTTGAACAAAGCTTTGTTTATGTAGCATAAGTGAAGATGTATATACGTATGGCAATTTTGACCATGATAGGTTTATATCACATTGTTGGCAGAAGATCATTTGGTCATAAAATTTTGTTTGTTAACCTTTATGTTGAAGAACAATGAAGTTCAATTGAGTTCAATTTAAAGAACAGCCATGTTTCTATTAGTAGCAAGGGGGTTAATATTACACAGGAGGCCAGTCACAGGTGAAGGGTTAAGCATGGTAATACCTACACTGTCTAGGAATGTCACAAAATAAACAGAAACACACCAGATGTGCAGGCTAATACGGAGAGGTGTCTCGCTTGTTGAAGAAACGCGCAGAACTTGGCGGATATTAGGCTGATAGAAAGAGAGTATTTACACTAATAATCACGGAGCATCAACAATCTAAACAACGGGATGCTCTTGTTTATCTAATCAATCCTGACTGACACTCACAGAACCTCCCATTACACATCTATCTTCCCTCAAATTGTTAGTTTATTTCATTTCCTTCTAAAATTCTATATCAGTGTATGATATTTCTGATTTTCAGACCCATTGCTATTTCAGTGAATTTTCAATAAATTGTTAAATGTATTTTGTTACAAATAAGGGTATTTCGTATATGTTTGATAGGTAACTCTACTTTTGATATATTTGAGATATGATTGCCGACTTAATTAATCAACAAATACAGTATGGAAATCAGTTATGAACTGTATTCATGGGGGTGTGGCTGCATTCAAGTAAAACAAAAAGAACTGTAGGATACACCACTGCCTCTGAGAATATACATGCATCTATCGATCTATTTACTCTTTCCTCGGCTCCAGGCCTTATGATGTAATCAAAATGCTCTGTCCTTCTTTCTGACTCTGAGAATATCTGTTTATAAGAATCTTGTGCTGCAAAATTTTCAGGGGTAAGGTAAATGATTATGTTTATGTTTTACAAATAATGTAAAGACGTAGGATTAACATTCAGCCTACTGTTGACTCATGAGGCTGCTAATGGTTGACTGAAAAGTTCAAATTAAAGCAGTGGACAAAATGTTAAACATGAAAAGACGAATGTCCTAGTCTCCAAGGTGTACTAGACTGTGTATTATCTAGTGTGTAAATCATCTTCTAATCACCAGAAATGTTCTACACATTATGACTGACATTTCCTCGTTTGTTCCTAATGAGGGGGATTATATGTTTATTGATTAAACATAAACAAATTACTCCCAGCAGAAGCAGTAGACACTGATCCGGCAGGGAATTAACATGTGTAATTGCCAACAGGAGAATTGCAAGATATAATGGAGGTTTTCAAAGTCATCAACTTCACATTTAGTTAAGACTTAACTTTGATGTTGGACATGAAGAATTGAATCACCTTAACAGAATCTTTTAGAAAATAGTTTCTTGTACTCCTTCACTGCAAAAAATGAAAAATAAACAGAAAAAGATAAAAATGATAAACCCAGTAATCCACAATTATGAATAAGGAAGGAATGTGATAGAGACCCAAGATAGAACAAACTTGTATATATATATAGACATAGACTGCTGACACAGATGGTAGTGTTGAATATAGACATAGACTGAACACACAGTGGTAGTGGTGAATATAGACATAGACTGAAATATGAAATAAAGATACAGTGTTTTTGTATCTGCATTGTTGCTCGCTACCATGGCATGAAATTGTGTGTTGATTAATTAATTATTGGAAATTATATTGTTTTGAAGTAAAACATACATCAATTTGTCCTTGAAAGAAGTATTTCATTTCAAAATGCACTTAAAAAACTCTAGAATGAGATTTCATAATTTTAAAATTTGCATTGTGACTAAAAGTGTTTATCATAGAAATTTCCATGGTTACATATGCCTGCAAGTTATTTGTTTCAGTGTGATTGGGGTGCAATAACTAATAACAATGCAATAACATCTTTCATTTTATTCAAGTCAATAAAGCATGTAATCATGCATACTAAAGAAAATGAATTTATAACACATAGTGATTTAAAATAATATGGTTTAACATTTTCCTTTAAGTTTTTATTCCCACCTGTTCAGGTAAGACAGAGAGCAGGTGAAGCATCCCTCACTGCTATGTATATCTATGTATACAGGTCAACTAGGATTCAGCTCAGTAAATAATGCCTCTTAGCTGCTTGATTTATTCATCTGTCAAACTGTATGGCAGGTAATTTTATAAAGCTGTACACTTGTCAGATTTTGGCTTTGGCCAAGTGTGTTGTTGTGTTGGAGAATTAGGAGGTGAATTTACAAAGAAAATTATTTATTCAAATTATCAGCTTTGCTACCTCAGGCAAAATTATATCATTATGACACTTTTGTGATGTGAATATTAAAAAAGTGTTACTTAATGGATTATGTGTGAACAGATTAGGAAAAGAACCAATGTTCAATTTAAGTAGATTTTGTTGTTGTTGTACTGCATTACAACAAATGCTCGAAAACACCCATGAATGTTCATTCACAGCAGTTTTCATAAAGTTATATATAGTTCATATAGTTAAATAGTTCATATAGTAAATACACCAGGAAATAATGCTTTTGGAAGTGAATATCTGTTCAATAACCTCCTCTGTAATATCCGAATGTCACATTATTCAACTTATATAAACATGTTTATTAATTTCATCTCATAATACTAAAAAGAAAATCGTGATATCAAACATCAAATATCAAAACCTTTCTTAAATCTCATTATCAGAAAACCTTTTAGATACAATTACAACCAGGAAAAAAAAATCCTTTTTCAAGCCATCCTCAACATCAAAGAGGTGAATATGCAGTCTCCCCAGGATACTCTGTGTCCTATACGATACAGCAAAATGCATTGTTTCATAAGATTGATCTGAAGGTCTCAACGTGCATAGAATTCCCACTCGTACACACAACTTTCAGAAGCTTTTAAGCTAATAACTATGTTTGTATGGTCAATGATCATCAAGTGCAGCAATAAACTGCTTCCAGACTGACATCAGAGCATCAATACTTGATAGGTGTAAGGACACTAGTCTGCAGTGTATATATGTACTGTCTGTAGACGGTGAGCGGGTCCCTCGTGGCCAGTCCTCAGTGTTTGAAGTTGTCATCTGAAACACCAGAATCCATCTGTACAGTGTCTGGGGGTGGAGAGTGTTAATTTCTGTAGATCCAATGGAAATATATATGATTAGGTATGCATATCTAGTTTGACGTAAGTTTGAAAAACTTTTCAATTTTGTTTGATCTTATTACAACACAAGGTGCATCCATTTTGACATTTCATTACTGAATAATAAACAAGTACAAAAAGAGTGATTTATTAGATACTTGTAAGAATTTGAATACATGAAAAGGATTTACTTCCTTTGAGAAACCATTCTAATGGATTTGTTTCATGTTGTGAAATGCGATACTCCATTTACAGGAAAATGTTTTTGATAGAAGCTTTATTATTTAAGCATTGTTTCCATTAGTTAAAAAACTTCACATATAAAAACACATCAAAATATCTGGATGAACATCAGTTTTATTCCAACAAATGAGTAAAGAAAGCATATACATGTCCATCTTGAAAATTACAGAGCATCAATTTTCAATAGACATTGCAAAACTATTAATCAAAAGACAACCCATCTTTAAGAAGAGGGAAATTCTAAAGTTTCCAATGACCCATTAATGTAAAACATTTTCATTATAAAGAATAGATATTCTTATTTTCATTGCAATTTCACAAACTATTTGACAGCATGGTGCATATCCAGTTGATTAAAACAGACTCAGATCAACACTTTCTATCTTTCTGCATGACTCAATGCCTTGCTCTGTTGCACCAGGTACAACTATTTTGCTGACTGTGCACTTTGTAATCCAGTGCTCCAAGTACTCTTGTAGCATGTTATCAATTCCTTCAATTAAAAAAGTCAGCCAGCAGCAAAATGCAGCATGGGACTGCATCACCTGAATGCATCACTAGTGTTCATTATCTACATTCTTTGTCTATAAGGCTAATGGTACAGGTGACAATGGAACTTTTCTGTTTGTTTGATTGTTATGTTGCCATGGTTACCAGAGTTCCTGGGTATAAAGATAGTGCAGCCAGTGTAATTGTTTGATGTGGAACCTGGGAGGAATATACATTCTACACATTGTGTGTAATTAAAGGTTAAGGGGGAACGTGCATAATCTCAGGGGGGTTCTAAAATAACATCTGACACGCCTTTCCTGTGTACAGCCAGAGAAACTACAGGTCTGCCATTACACAAACAAATTATTTACAAGAAATGTTATAAATCATAGTCTTAGTTTGATACTCTCCAAATGTTAAATTCAGTTGGGTTGATAAATAGGCTAGCTTTTTCAAAACATTTTTAACAAGACGATTTTAGGAAGATACTGGCTTACATAAGGAATGTGAGTTATATTTTTTTTTATTCATTTGAAGAAAATTCAAACAAAATTAGCAGCTATCCAGGAAATTGGGAGATGGGGACCAATGTAAACCTGTTCATTGTCATTCATGATTTAACTTTCCTGGTATAAAGTATACAACTTGATTTAAAGAATTGTCTTCAAGCTTTAGAGTTTATCAGCATAAAAGTGGTAATTGATGTTGTCATATAAAGGCAGATTTCCTCTATACACATAGATAAGTGATTTTCAATATGGAGGAATTTACAAGAATTTGCACTATATACAGCTCATTCCCACCATCACAATTACCTCACTAAGTAGATCATAAAGCTTTACCATGTAAAGTGGAAGAATGAGAAGATCACATAGTCAAAAATCAATTATTATAAAAGATGTTACAGAATAGCTTACATAATTGCTGCTGGAGCAATCAGTACCTTTTACTATTGGTGACCATTATCACAGCTAAAGCCAAGAGTGGTCGGGGAGGCACCTCTCTCAGATGGAGGGTGTCCTGAAATGTAATGAAGAAAAGAGTCATTCTCTCCACACAGAGGCAAAACATGTCATAAACTCCTGACCTAACTTCTGTTTCAATATGAGCATTTCTCAGAAAGATGTGATCAAATTCAGTTGTGCAGTCAGTGACAAGATTCCGAATAATCTTTGAGAATGCCTAAACATTTCTGTATGCTTTGGGAAAACTGGAATCCTGTTGACTGTGCTCTTTGAACTTTTAGCTGTTTTGACAGAACACCGTCCCATATTATCATGACTGAATCATGGCATAGATATTGTGACAACAAGCAAACTTTCAATTTAATTGTTTTCAATCGCTGAAATTTTCAAAGAATGCTTGTGTTGCAAATTTTTGCTGCCTTGGGAATCTGCTGCAAGCCAAAGAAGTGCTTGTATTCAAATAGAGGTTAGGAAAGGATTTCATGATAGTAATGAATATTGATTCAATACTTGTGAGTCCTACAATAACTTAATTTCTACATGATATCTAATTCAACATTTTGAATTCTTGTGAGATTTTTATAAGTTTTTTGAATGATTTGTAAATAATTTTATTGCTCTGTACTGTCGATTGAATTCATCTATCTGAAGCATTTAAATACAGGACATGGTCATTTTATTCAAGTAGATTCTTCTGCGGAATTCTATTGGTGTTCATAGAAGTTTTTTCAAATCATAAATATTTCAAAGACCTATTCTTACGAGTTAATTATGCGGACAATAAATCTGTAGCCATTTTATTTTGTCAAACAGTTCTTGTGGCTATTGTACAGGAAATGATACTGCTGAGGGTTATTTTTAGAAAATTATTTCCTGTTTGTCTGAAGGGAAACCTTTGCAGTTACTCATTGCTCTGGTAGCCATTTTGAACATAAAGAGAATTTGAACTATTTCATTGTTTTGGAAAACTAGCCATCTTCTTTCTTCCTTAAAATAATTTTCTCCTGAATTTGATATCCATTTGATTAAAGTCATATCATTGAAAGTTTTAATTTAATTCTCATATGAACCTTTTTGATACATTTCAATTCATTCCTTGTGTTGATTATGCGATCCTATACTTGCATATTGACAACAAATACATTAAGTGAAAACTATAAGTCTTATAATCATAAAAAATCTAATTAAAACTTTTGGTCATGTTTCTTTTGTTATTTTCTATAATAATTCAATGTAATAAATTGTCATATTGACTTCATTTTAAAAATCATTATTTCAATTGCCTGTTTATTTACTGGTTTTTTTAAGTGTTTTTTTTCCAAAAGTACTTGAGACAAAATTCACTATCATAAGTAGAAAAAAATATTTTATAAATAACCTGCATCCTTTTGGTGAAAAGAATTTATTGAGTCATTTGCATAATAATTGTAATTTGCATCAGGCATAACCTCTAAACTTCTAAACTAATAAATCTCTCGACATCGGTGGCAAATCAATATGCAATAATGAGGTGTATCGCAGACAGAAAACCATTTGTAATAAATATAACTCTAGACGAAAATTACATTTGATGGTGAAAGAGATAATGGAATGGTAGTTCATGCTTTGTCCTGAGAAGGGGTTGACATTTGAGTTGTCAGTTGGAGCCAGGGTTATAGTAATGACAGTAGGAGTCTGAATGGTGTGGTTCTCCTCTACATTGACTGTTTGAAAAAAGGGGGGGGGGGGGGGGGGGGGGTGAATGAAGGAGTATGAAACCGCTGCTCACCTTTTTGAATTTTTTTATCATAATTCAACCACAGTAATGGGGAATCCACAAGGAGAACCCCCCTCCTCCTTTTCCATAGTTAACCCCCTCCTCCTTTTCCATAGTTGACCCCCTCCTCCTTTTCCATAGTTGACCCCCCTCCTCCTTTTCCATAGTTGACCCCCCTCCTCCTTTTCCATAGTTGACCACCTCCTCCTTTTCAATAGTTGACCCCTCCTCTAGACTCCATCCTTTCAAAATTCCTTGATGCGCCACTAGGTATTTGCATTTACAAACCTGACTGTCAGCACAGTCCTCTTCCACAGAAATGTTTAGAGCATATTCAGCATCTTGAGTTATTTGTAGTCATCTTTAGAACTACGAGCAATTTAGATTGGAACACCGCTAGATTTGGATCCCCTTATCGAGAATGGTACATATAGATTCTTCTGTTGTATGCTGAATGGCTGGGTTGTAGTGAATTTAGAACTGACAACGATGCTGATGGTATTGGTTTGGAATTTTGCAATAGACCACTTTAGAGGCAGTAAACCTCTGTTTTCTTCAAATTTCTCACAATAAATATCAGTTAATGCAAAATTTATCATCTTCAGAAGGGAAAATATTTTTTTCTCAACTCAACTATCCGTATTACATACAGAGTAAAAACTGCATGCATAATGATTTGTGATCGGTAAATGGAGTCGCATAGCTTAACCGAATTTGGTATATTCGTGTAAGGACTTTCCCGATAAGAAACCATGTTGCAGTGCTTTTTAATAGACAAAAAGATTAAAGATAATGTGATAACAAATCAAGCAATACTTATTACCTTAATAGCCCCAAAAATATAGAAAAAATTATTTTAAAAAGCCTCTTTATTCAAAATGGGCAATGTTTTGAAAGAGGTTTTCATCAATTACCCGCATTGAAAATGACTTAAAAATCTATTTTGAAACCTTTCATATTCAAAAATAAAAAATTTTGAAAGTCTTCATTCATCAACTTCATTTATGTAGAAAACCCGCTTGTTCTTCAAGAAGCTGATCCAGCAGAGAAAAGATTACAAGATAATTAACTGCAGATATTTAGCCTGCTGTTTGTCTGCAGATACTGACCAATGTATTGGCTGACCAGTGTATTAGTGTATTGACTGACCAGGTCGGAAATGAAACCTACTGAAGGATGCACAACTAGCCTGTCTCAAGACTTTGTTTCATCAGGTTGTCATGACGACGACCTCGTATGAACCAGGGCTAGTTAGAGTGAGTGATGGACTGGTGATCACAGCACAGAGGAATGTTTACGGATGAATGAACATTGTACATGGGCCTGGTAGTTCACCTGCTAACTCCCTCTTGTGGGCTGAATTTGAACTAATTGTTTGATGTTTACCTGCCTTTATCCTTAATGATTTACCAAACATGCACTGATCAGATTTAGAATAGGATGTCCTGTTTTATAAGATGTCGTTGAGTGCTTGCACTGTTAAAGGCTTGACAAATCAAACTCTTTTTAGCAGTTATATTTGAAGAGTTAATTTAATGTTGAAACTTATTTTTGCTCATTGCTATATCAAGAAATCTTTCATTAGAGGTTTTTGTGTGCTTGTACTATTAGGTCAAAAGTGAACCATTTTGTAACATTAATTATTATTTGGGTTAAATTTGCTTTGAAAAATAGTTTTGCTTATGACCATATAGAGAACGTTATGTATCCAGCGATATATTATACTCATCATTTATTTCAAAAAATATTTTAGCATATGCAAAGCTGATGAAGTAAGAATTTATATAGAAGTAATGTATCTATGTTAAACTTGTTAAAACTTTTATGACTGCCATAAGCTGTTTTGATTTGTGTAATATGGCTGTAGTTGCTCAAACACATAACATTGACACGTACCCAATGTTTGGAGTCTGTTTGATTGGCTAAGGTATTTACATTTCCATGTCATGTGACGTGTCACGAAGGGGTAAATACATGACAAACCCTCGTCACTTTCTTGTGACGTGTCACCTAGAGATAAACAAACGACAAGCACGCGTCAGTTTTACAGATCCACTCTGTGTTCTGAACTCCGCTATTGTGCTAGAAGGAACATCTCCTGTTATCTCAACTTCACCTTTGGTAGAAGAAAGCGCCCCCGCAAAGTGTGTCTAAAACAAACGCAAAACAATACTTCTAGCAAAATCAGAATGACTCATATAAATCATGTTTGCACATTTTTAACGACGAAGTTAAATAATGAATACCTCTCCTTGTAAATGAGATTGGGAGTATACAATATAGCATTTCACCTCAATACATGTTTCGAAAATGAATCATTTCCTAAGGCGAAAGAATTTGATTAAAATTCAACATTTCATTAAAAGAAATCTTATTTGATAAGATGTAGAGTATATAAGATTCTGGTGTGTTGGAGACAATGTGTTGTTTGTTACAGGGCTACAATGAGCTGTTATTCACCGCACCATCCATCTTCCATGACAAGAAACACACTTTGTTATTTCTCAGGTCACTCCTGGGTCACTTCAACTTTGTCCAACCTATACATCTATGGTGCAGAGTTTATACATACACAACTTCTGTTTAAGAACTAGCCTGCAACCATTACATGTTGAGTTGGTATGTTTTTTTATTTGTTACTCAGGTGTTGTTCCTAAACTATGGAGATCAGATGAGATTGATCTTGTCAGCGAATTATTTTATTATTTCCTTCAGTCCAGAATTAATTGATCTTTGTACTACACCATCCATATTTTTGCAATTCTCTCCCCACATACAGTCATATCTCACTGAGTCAACCTCTGTTTCAATTTGAGCACTTAGTGAGGTCCCTGTAGATTACCCTAAGCAGTTGCCTGCCAAATTTCAGCCAACCATTACATGATTTGCATATGCATCTCTGATGACCGTCACTGAACATTCAATTACACTCTACAGCATGCTCATAGCAGAACCCACTGTGCAGTAAGCAGAGAAATTTAATTCTCAACTGAAACTGTACAACCAAGGCTGCCACAAAGATGCACATTTTGCCTGAAACTCTCTCAGTTAGTCTGGTCCCCAGGTGCTTAAGTCCCGTCTTTCTGTGAGCATCTCAATTCGGTTTGCACTAGATAATTAATAAATGGTAGCTGAAGTCCGTTAGCACAGACATAGTTCAACTCTTGTGGAGTATAAAACTAAGACTGGAATAAAGGGATTTTTTACTGCCCATATAACCCCTTTTTTCCCTCCTCATTTTTCTCCTCTATAGTATCTCTGTGCTCAGGTGAACAGTTTACCTGTAAAGTACTATTAGCATGTACATTAATCTTGAATTGGTTGGTGAGGTCCATTATCAGTTCTGCATGGATGAGTTCTAACACGCTTCACTACAGCTCTAATGTACTTCGACTAGTCCAAATGATAATATGAACATTTCAGTTTCCATTCATGATGCTGTTCAAATACTTTCAACTTTGATTACTTCCATATCAGAATGCAATATAAAAAAATCAAATTAATTTCTATTCAGTAATAATTTTACATATACTTATTAGCAGTAATAAATTTACATATACTTATAAAATAGTTACTTTACTAAAATCACCTGACATCATTGACAGAAAATGTAGAAATCATCTTACTGGAGCAAACTGAAGCTAATATACTATTATCAAACTGTCACTGTGTACCTCCATAGCAAGGATACAGACAAGTATTAATAAAAGACCACTCATTTAGAGCCCAGTTGGCCATACACTGAAAACATAAAAGTGCAATTATCGTTTCAACATGTTTTCTTTTGAATATGATTCGTGTCTAGACAACTGCAACTGCACTTTGAATGTGAAATGTTTAAAAATCTGACTAGGGTACACTTTGCTAAGGTCCAATGGTAAGATATTACTTTTATAAAAATGCACTACACTGGAAGCCCCAGTGCATGTTCATGTATTATTGTGATTGATAAAGCCGGTCTACTGGTTTTACAAGTGTTGATAGATTGATAGCGTATGTCAACCTGACCTGAGCTTGGGTGGAACATCATATTTTAAATTTGATAAACTCTCTGGTTGACAAACATAATCTTTAAAAACAATTTGTAAAATATAAAAAAATGTAATTTGCTTACAGATATTGGAACTAGAGCCTAGGATAATGGTTTAGAGATAATGAAGAAATCTAGAATTCTTTACTCTTATGTGATGTAATGTGACTACCAAAATATTGGGATTTGAAATAATTAGATTAGTGTCTTTGCAGTAGTTTGCCCAGAAAAATTCTGAAACTTTCTCTGAATTAAAACAATTTGGATTGACTGCCTGAAATTATGAAGGACAAGATTTCTGGATAATGCCATAAAATATGTGATGTAAAATGATGTTGATGGTAGAGGAACTGTGAGACTGTTACACTGGGTGATATAGGTCACTTTGAGAAACATAACTGGCTGAAATGTGAAAACATGTTTATGAAGAAAGCTGAAGAAATTTTTTGTACGTAACTTAGTTCAATTTGGAATTTCCCAGTCTGAAGGGTTCTACACTAAAAAAAACTAGTCACATCTACGCAACAATTACAAAAAAGGGCTTTGCGGTGACCCCTCCACCCTCAGTCTCATTATTCCATATTTCACAAGATTCAATTTCCTCATATGGAACAGGTGGATGTTTTTTATTTGTAAAAGAATATATTGTTTGTGTAATATTCAAGGAAGAGGTGTGGCAAGGTAAGCTGCAAACTCTTGTTTAATTCTACTCACATTTGTGGTCACAATGATAAGTTATCTTCAGTTTTACCGTATAATGTCCTTCAGTTTTCACAATGTGAAATAACATTAGTATTGAGACAATTGCAGATAATATTTTAAAGTGTTTTATTTAAGTAACAGTGTTGTGTATATAGTGTAATCATCCTCAATACTAAAATACACTTATAGATACATGGTAAGTCAATGTTCTACTTTGTGTTAATGGTTTAGTTTTTTTATGTCAATATAAAACCCACAAAGACCTTATCAAACCGTTCTGATATAAAGTTGATTAACAGTACTGCACCTGTTGCAATATGCAACAAGATAGCCGATATTCATTATCTAACATTCTTCTTGAGTTACAAACAAATGTTATCTTTATTTATCAAAGATAGATCTCAACAATATCAGTCCAAGTTCAGTGGAATATGTCTCTATCATCAAAAGTTTTAAATGTGTGTTTCTTTTTGTTGTAATTTTTAAGAATAATTTGTTCTTGAATTGATTATACAATCAATATTTTATTGATTACAGCAACACAGATTCTTGTAGACAAGTACTATCTTTATATACTATAACAGATGCAATATGAACAGGAAAATGAAATATAAGCTAGCGTAAATATAGAAGACAGTTTTAACAACTATGAATACAAGCATAAAAATCTTCCAAATGAAAGCAATTCAACTTATGCACTTTCTCATTTTTAAAATAACAAAGAGAATTTAAATTCTTATCCTATTTTCATTTCGTTTTTATAAAATCAAAATGATTATATTGCATACACATTATTCATTCACTTCAACAGACAATAAACGTCTTAGTTTGTGTTGAAATGTAGAATCTAAGATATTGTTGATATTCAATGACCCGTAAATATTTTTTATCAAATTGAAAATTGCCACCTTGAAGATAAGGGTATCAAGATCCAACAAGATTGACAAATGCTTCAAAACAGCTTAGTTGACATCAGTTAACAAAAACCTTCCCTATTTAGATCAATGGACATGCATGACTGCTTTCGGGCTTTTGCAAGCATTAAACAATCAATTTCATGTAGACGCTTGATACATTCACCTGTGCGGCATGAATTTAAGCTGTTACAAACAATATGCTCTAGCCAGGTAAAACAGTCACGCACCAATGACCTTGATAATTAACTCAAACAAACTAATCAATATGTCGAATAATAGTACAAGTTTTGCCTCAGTGACTCAACTAATCCTTTCATAATCATCCATTATGTTTGCTTGTGATATTTCCCTCCAAATTTGCACCTGCTTCGGGGAAGTTCATCTGCATTAATTACAGGTATATGCCACAGGTATCAATCATAATGTTGAGGCAGGACGGTAGCATTCTTGCAGTGCTGCTGAGGATTAAAGCTAGCTTTTAGCTACATTTGTTGTGAGAAATCTCAACAAGCCGTACTCCATTGTAATGTTGACACCCTCGGGTCTGATGACTCAGGCATAGGTCAGAGGTTATATGATATTTAAGCGAGGGACGCTTAGATTTTAAAAGAGGGGAAAACACGGTTTCCAAGCATTGTTGACAAGCAATTTCAGTTCTTTTTGCAATTGATGTTTTCATGAAAATAGTAAATTGTTATTTTAAAAATTTAATATAATAGATTTTTAAACATGTTTCAATTTTTTAATTTATTCAGATGTTGATTTAAGGTAAATAAAATTTGAGTTTGAAATCAAGTACAAAACATTTGAAAATTTAAAATATTTTTTTAATGGAACACTCAAAAAAACCCATTTATCATCCAAAACTGTCACCAAGGCATATCTAAATGATAAAGTACCAAAACGTTTCATTAAATCTCAAAATGTTTTCTAAGGTTTTTTTTCCTGCCTGACTAACGTGAAAATACCTGTAGAGTGATAAAGCACCTGTCTGGTTCACCTATTGAAACCCACGACTCAAAGTCCCGGTTGTGACCTCAATGAGTGGGAGTGGGACGCCTATTGCAAGTTTGACTATCCGCGTGTAGCGAGAATGTGTAGCTGCAGCCTGTAGACGGATATCAGGGGCTGTTGGGTAATTGTACATCCCCCTTGGCCAGTTCACACAATTACAGTGTCAACACCTTTCAGGTAGGCCAGTTTTGTTTGACGAACTGTTAAGTTGGACATTTTTCAACACCTGAAGCATTCACAGTAAGCTCTGATGTCCTTACAGCTTACAGGTATTTTGATACAGAAGCCTGTTTGATAGGTCAAACATAATGGTATGAATGTGTGTAGGTAAGAGTTAGGACGCTAAGCGCGTATTTGGACAGAACATTGAGGACAAAGTGGAGAAAATGCCCGTCTTGTTGAGACTGGTGTTTTTATAGTCTCACAAGTTCTTAACACTATCTATCAAACTGAAGTTTGTACCTCTGATACTTAACGGGCCAGTTTCATTAAATTTCTATTTTTTTTAAATGAATTTTTGCATAATGATAGATAAATTTCACCTTTCACCTTAATTATAAGCATGGACATTACTTGAAGCATCACTTGTGCATTTTAATGGCAATCAGTTACATTGCTTGTAGAATTTGCATTATTTAATTTGACTTGAAACTGACTTGAAAACCCTCCCCTCCCCCTTCCCCTCCTTCATCAACTTGAAAAATAAGTTTCTGGTTATATGTAGAATATTTAGGATTAGACATGTTTTGTTAGGTTGGCCATTGCCATCCAGACAATGATAAGTATAATTTCAAAGCGAAACAAGTACACATCCTACTGCACTGGATATAGTGAGTTATTTTCCTCAAATTGTGCTACTTATTCTATAAAAATGATACAATTGTAGTTGTCACTGTGACTCTGGTAGATTTAACTGTATGTTTCCTCTGACCTCAATCTGTCAGCCACAAATCAACACTAGTGGTAATCATATGATAAGCTGGACAAGTCAGCAAACATAACTAGCATTAACAAATCATAATCATATATAAATATGCAAATAATTAATGCATTTTTTACATGGATGGTTTTGAGGATATACCACTAGTTGTCAGTGTATATGTACTTATACCTAATTTCTCCTAAACAATGTCAAGACTGAATGATAGAAACCTCCCATGAAGAAAGTTTTATTATTAATGCACAGTATCCTACAGAAATAGTAAAAGGAAAAGCCTACGATAGGTCTACGATAATTGCAAGGCAGCAAAAGAGTATTATATATGAGAGTAACTTCTCCAAATAAGATACTCACTGAACTGGTAACTCTATCACTTGATTTCATAAAAAAGACAGGGATTGAAATATTGAAAAGTTTAAAGTCTGAAGGTGATATATATCTATATAAAGGAAGGTGCTAAGGTGATATATATAAAATGGAATTGGGAACATTGCCGTATGATAATTAATTTAAATCCTTTTCATAATACTTATGTGACGGCTATCTTCACATTTATGCTATTCACTGAATCTACACAGCTTATTATAAGAACTAAGGTATGTAGGTATGTGACACTGTGACGGCCATCCATCTCTAAACAGGAGTGTCGAGTCTGACACTGGACTCACACCTGTCAATACCTGTGCTCTCCTTCCCCTCTCACCTGTCTCACCTGTGAAATTAGGCCAACAGGTTAATTAGTGGACCTTAGATACATCTTCATTACCTATTTACTTACTTACTACTATTCCCCATGCACAAGTGGGAAGAATGCTTGACCTCACCCTATGAAGGAATGTGCCTGACTGGCCATACAGTGACTCAAGTCTATTATTGAGGACAGTGTTTGGGTAATATTCTCTTGAAGTCTTTTACAGAGTCAACAGTAGACTTAACATTCATTCTTAGAAGAGTACATTTTTAATAAAATATAACATAAAATTGAAAAAAAGGAGCCTTTGTGAATGCTTACTGTTAAACAATGGTAGCTTGACCTGATAAAATTTTTAAGATTTGTTTAAGTTTTAACTAAATATTTTTGTCAAGATTCTTAATTCGATAAAAATATTAACCTAAAAATCACTGAACATACGAAACAAATGGGAGCATTATCAAGTCTTAAAAATCACTGAGCCAAGGGGTAAATAGGAGACTTGTCAAGTCTTAAGGATCTTCCCTGAGGAAAGTAAATTAGTATGAAGTCACCAAGATGTCCGTCAGGAATGTAACACCTCTTAACCATTAACACTTTGTCACACAGGTAACTCGTTAACCTCAAGGTAAAGATCTCATGGTCATTATCAGAGAAATAACACATCAAGCAGTCATGCAAAGTAAACAAATATGTATACAACAAATAGTGTAAGTATGCAGGAATGTTAGATAGGGCATAGATATATAATACAAAGTATAGAAGTATAAAATCAAGCGCTGCTATTCATCAAGGAAGCATTTAATAGAAAAATACAAACCCTAATTCTTATGTTTGGCCCTGTGATCATGCATGGCAAGTAATAAGAACTTGAATGTCATAATACACAAAATCTCTTAACAATTTATTGTCAAATGCTTTTACTCGTTTCAGAATTAATATGTTAAGTTAGATGTAAAACTTATTTTAACTAGTGGCAGATCACTGGATGTAAAACTAATTCTATCTAGTGGCACATCAGCGAGTTAAGGGGGTTCAGAGATCTCCTCCCCCCACCCCCCAACCCAACCCCACTAAAATGATTGACCTTAAAATGGGTGACCAAAGAGGTTAACCATCCCCCCTCCTCCCATTTCAAAATTTCTCGATTCGCCACTTCTATCATTACAAATCATTATTATTTTGAACATGTCAGTAAAGTGTTATGTGAAGAAAGTTCCAAGCTACCTCACCAATATCCTCTACATCTAAGCATTGGATATTCCCTGTCCATCACTGACAAAAGGGAATTCATATGACGAAACATTCTAGACACATGCAAGAGCCCGAGAACAATACAATATTCATGAATGCATAGAAGCACCAGCCTCACTGGATGGTTTGACTCAGTGATGCTGATCTGGGAGACTCTTGTGGCCTGTTTTGATATGCATCATCCTAACACATAAAAATCCAATATAGAAACTGTATATTGATGTGTTGTAATGTTTTTCAAATATTGATTATGCTTGTCAATTCTCAAGTGAATATGTTCCTGAATATGGTATTACATGCAATGTAATAGAATCTTGATATCAAGTATGTTTTTTTTTAATAAATCTTCAAACTCGGTTGGTTAGAACAAAATGTTCATCTATAGTTCCATATTTCAAGCGCATGACATTAACTGAATGCATTTCTCAGATTTCTGTTGGAAAGTACATGATAGGCAGAGACTAATTGTTACAAATTAAAACACAGTATTTCCTCTAGAAAAGCCAGCCTTCAAAACAGTAGAGCAGCAGAATAAGTGACAAGACAGCAGAAGAGCACAGAGCCTCTAACTTACACAGTCTTTAATAAGCACCAGGGTTCTGATAAGTCCTCATCCTGCAAGAAACACTTTTGTAGTAAGCGCTAGTGTTTGAATTGTAGAATTATAACAAAAATCTAAAGGAAAATTTTTGAAATTTTGACTTGTGCTATGATCACAGAGAATCTCAATTAATTGCTCTGTCTCTCACAATAATTCAAAGCAAAACAAAAGATCTATTTAAATCTAAATAGAGAATTCTCAGGCAAATATCATAACAGTCAGTGAATATATATAAACTATCACTGTTCAGGTCACGCCATGCTGTAGGCCTGTAAACTGGATGAGAGCGATTCAAAAGCTTTTCAAAGGCAGTGATTGCTATCATTTAATATTTCCTGTCATTCAGTGAAAGTGACATTTACAGTGATCTGAGTATCAAACACTTCTCCCTCTTCATGCATAGAGACACTCTTTCATAATTCACAGCTAGTACTTTGTGCATGCAATGAATGAAGATTAGTGGACTTGAAGAAGATCTATTCTTTTGTCAATTTTGAAAAATCAGTGATATTTAGATATAAATCAGACATAAATAATTAGATATAAGTAATTTTTATCATTAATGATAAATCTATTTAGTGAGATACTGTGAAATATCAATTATAAAATGACAACTAACCCTTAATTATTTTTTCATGTGTACGTGTTGTATGCATTCTTTGCCCCAAACAGTGTAAACTATCTTATAAACTAAATTCATTCATGTTGACTTTGCCTATAGATCATATAAAAAATATTACAAATTTGAAAATCAAACTGTGTACATTAATCTCCGAGAAGTTATCAAGTCAAGCTAGACAGTACTAAAAGGTCAGATTTTGAAAGACAAGATGTCGTGATGTTATCAATTTAAAGTGCACGTAAAAAGCTTAGTCAAATAAGAGTATTACTATTTTATTTCAGAAGACAGTTTGTAGACAACTTTGATATACAACATTAAAAGTAGCTTTAAAAGAGCCTCAAGATAAATGAGGATAAAACATGTATATTTCAATAAGTAAATCTTTCAGAAGCTACTTCCTGGTTGAAGTTGACAGGATAATTCCTTAACACTTTGATGTGGTTATATTAGTAATCTGCATAATGATATAATCATCATTACTGACACATAAGTAATGACCTGCATCTGGCCAAGAGGTCAGAGGTGAAAGGTCACATGCCACACAAACCATGCTTATGTTTCCCCAGGCATGTGTCCCCATTGTTACACTGTGAAGTCATTAATGGTCATAGATATTCATCTTTGATACGCTTGATCGAATCATTTTATGTACTGGAATGTGTACAATCATTTCCAATAGTTTTATAATTTTACTCATAAACTACATCATAACAAAACTTTTATTTTGAGTTAGATACATATAAAATATGTGTATCTTTTATTTAGGTAACAAGATTTTGATATTAAAAAGGTTTATGTATTCTGTTGTTTGTAGATACATTTTATCCAGTCCTTCACATAATCTTTTTCAACAAATACAATAAAAAAGTTCATTTCATTTTCTTTAGAAGACAGCTCATCTTTAGACTCTATAAAAGACTCCCAGTAAATTTTGGTTTTAGATTACATTTTTTGTCAATCATAGATACAAAAATACTTTCTTTCATTCAACATTTTTTGTGTGTTATCCAAATGATGAAAGACTAGCGAGGAAGTTTGAAACTAGAAACTTAAACAGCTTTCTCAAAAACAAGTGTTTGTATACTGTTATTTACTGGCGTGTCCTTGACCCTTAGTTCGGGTGGCAAGGAAATAGCCGGGGACTGTGACGAGGTAAGCTGTGTAAGTATCTGTTACATGTACTTGCACAATGTCAGAGATTATTGTGATAATAGATCAGTTGAGACACACGCAAAGTTGGTGTAAGAACTTCATTGATTTATCTTAACCTTTATCTGTGGGTCCCAGAATTTACCAGAAAGCCTGTTTTTGACATGTGAATCATCCAATGATGTGTTGTGACGAGTAGAAATTAATTCAATAATGAATAAAAAATAATTCAAAAGCTGTAGTGTTTATGTTGTAAAATGTGAATTTTAGTTTGGAACCTATCTAAAATTAAAATCTATAAGATGTCATAGATAATGTGTTTTTGATTTATTTATTATTGCAGTTTTGATAAGAATAATGAAAAAGGCTTCTTTTCAAAATCAATAACTGCTGCACAATATATATGTTGAGTTATCACTAATATGTGATCATAAATCACAACTGCTTTACAAGCACATTCACCCCGGGAATAGTTATTGAGAATTTTCCACTATATCAGTTTAAAATAGGAAAATCAGTTTCAAATAGGAAAATATCTAAACAATAAATTGGTGCCTTATTGCCTAATATGGATATGGTGTTATCGCGACATAGCGTGTGTGACATATATCACAAGCTCAGTCGACACAAGCTGCCGCAGACATGAGCTGGCATATCAGTCCAGAGATAACTTGAAATGTACAACACTAACCCATGTCATGTGACCTGTATGCAAGGTTGTAAATGATCCCATAAATGAAGCGTTTATGTCCTTTTATTGGTACTTTAATTTGAGTGGCAAGAGCAATAGCTTATTGAAGGGAAAACATTCAGATTTTACTTTTTGTTTTGTTTTATATTTGATAAGTATTTTTTCTCTAAAATTGACCAAAAAAATATTATTTTCTTATAGTTTTTTTATTTTGGTTGATGTCTCTTACCTATTCACTAATTAACCATCATACAATTTCTTCATTGATTATGAAACTGGTTATCAATTACACTTCATGTGTGTTTAGAAATAACTTTATTTTGAATATGAAATCAACATTTACAAAGGTTGCTAAACTAGATATGAAGTTCAATGGCTGAAAGTCAGAGAAGTTTAACGCTTCATGATCATGATAGACATTCAAAATAAGGATTATTATTTGAGATTACCAAGGGTTGAAGACGGTGCATATGACAATGAGACAAGTATGATTAAGAACACACCTCATTTCCTGTATGGGTTACTCATAGTTCCTTTAGGCTACGCTGAGTTAAATCTAGTATCTCCATACTTGAAATTCAGACAATACCCTAAATGCATTATAGAAAGGTATGAATAGGCTTTCAAAATATTAGGGGAATTTATTAATAAACATTTTGTTATTGGCTCTGTAGCTCATCAGGCTTTTGATAATTTATTTCATAAATGGTCACAGGGTCAAAATATGGATGTCATAGGCTCACCAAATCCATAACCGCTTAGAACTCTCTACACAATATTTCGGTTTTCTAGGCCTTTTCTTTTGGAAAAAAATAGAAAGGAAAAACGCTTTTTAGGGTGTGACCTGTTTGACCCTTATCAGTGGTCACAGTCTCACCAAATCTATAAATTAGAATCCCCATTAGCCAAAGAGTCCATACACAAAGTTTCAGCTTTGTAGGACTTTTGCTTCTGGAGAAGTTGAGAAAAAGTTTTAATGGTGTGACCCCTGTCACGCTTATGGGGTGTCACAGGGTCACAAAATATATAAATTGGAATCCCCATCAGCTTAGGAGTCTGCACACAAGGTTTCAGCTTTCTAGCCCTTTTACTTCTGGATAAGAAGAAAAAAATAGGTTTTAGGGTCTGTGTGGCCCTCTTTAGGGCAGACTAGATCTGTGAAATGTCATCATGTCAATAAAAGGCTTACATGTAAGTGTTTTGGTTGCCTTGATTGTCTTAAACAGCAAGAGGAATTTTAAGAAATAATTCATGATAGTGGTTTAATTTGTTTTACATTTTCTTTGGGCAGATAAATGCCAAATATTTATATATATATATATATCTTTTAAACAATATCTAACAAATTTACCTAAAATTAAAAGGTGTTTATGTTTATTTCACATTGCCAATAGAAATGAAATTTTGATTTTTCTTTAGGCAGTATATATTGGTAATAAACACTTGTTAAAAATATGAATATCATGAGCTCTTAAAAGTTTAGAAAGAAACTATCTAGACAATCTATTTCATAAGTGTTCCTGATACAACATGCACCCAACTAAACGATCATCTGCATGAGCAGCTCTGTTAATCATCTGCTTGACCCGTGCGCTTCCAGTAGTCTACTGTTACATGCCATGATTCAATACCGATCGAGTCCAATCCTTGCAACAATACCTGAGCATATGACTTCTAACAAACAATGGATTCATATAAGAAGTCTTTCAAACCTCATTGGCCACCTGTCATTTAGTTCAATATCAGCCCTCCATTCCTCGTCACCACCAGCTTGTTCAGTATGTCTGCGGTCTCCAACATTGTCGTCAGTTCACTCCAACCCCCTCCTAGACCTAGTCCCAGGGGGTCTTGGGGCTCTGTTGGCACCCCCTACCCAAAATATGTGAGTAGTCTTAGCAATGTGTTGATACATTTATTGATCATAACTCTTCAAGTGTTGGCTATGTTGTTTATGTGAGTGCACTATGTAAATGGGGCCCCTCTCATTGCATGTAACCTGGCAAAGTTTTGGGATTGGCAACATATATATATTTTTTTTAATTTTATAATTTGAAAAAATATCAATTTCTGGCTGGCCATTTTTCAACCTTTCCTATCAGTTTGTAAGTTGGATAATATGAGTGCAGATATATTGTACATGTCCCTGTTTTTCCATATTACCTGTACATGTACCTGTTTGTTAATATTACCTGAAAGACAGGTTGGAGTTGACAGTGCTTATTAGGGTACATAATAGGTATTCATGTAAATGTACATTGGGCAGGTGATATCAGCTTTGTCACAAATATATTGTTGTACTCAAATTGTATTACCAACTATTAATTGTAATTTACATGGTGTTAAAGGATGAATGTGTCTGGTAGTTTCAGTTTATATCAGCAGATAAGGTATTTAGACAATATAAAAATTGAAAATCCCAGGGGGATCATTTTGTTGTTATAATGATAAAATATCATATAGGAAAAAGTTTTTGACTCATTGTTTCTAAGATGGGCTTGCATATTTATTCAAAACATAAATTTCAATGTTAATGGAGATGGTAACTTGACACTGTTCCCGTTACAAACATAATATAGTTTATGAATATTCATGTAGGCCATGTCAGCAAACTAAAATATTTGGCATGCATTAACTTGTACAGATTTCATTTATTAAGATAACATATCAGTGCAGAGAAATGAATAAACATAGAACATGGAATTAAAATAAATTGCAATAAAAGAAGATACTTCCATGTAGAGATAGAATTTCTATGGAAAAAAGTGCTGGTTTGAAAAAAAGAGTAATTTTATTTTTAATTGTAATGAAATTGAAACCTTGAAATATACATTTTGGAATTCATTATACTTTTTAATATTTTGGACCAGAGATAAGCTTCCAGAAAGCTAGACTGTAACTTTAGAATGCAGTATAGGGCAAAATATTACATCTGCCAGCCAGAAAAATATTTTGGAAAAAAAATACTGCTAGTAAGTAAGAATGGCTTTTGTCTTACAGCAAATATATAGAGACAATAACTAACTGTATGTGCACCATATTTAAGGAAAGTGTAAGACAAAAGTATGAAGGGTTGCGTTCGTCTAGTAACTGCGTAGTGCTAGTTATTTCTTATTAGAAATTACAATCCGTGTTTCGTTTTAATTGAGGTTACCGTTTTGGAAAACCCGCGCACCTGCTAGTTGTGCTACAAGTTAACAGGCAAATTTCCCGCTTTTTAAAAGTTTTCCTCTCTAGAATGATTCATAATTGCATTCACTATCACTAATTTGAACGACATTTGGGTTTAAGTCATACTTTAAATGCTTGATTTACTTTTGTTTACAAAAATTATCACACCTTGACACACAACTGTGACCTCGCAAGGAATGCTGGGTACGCGGTGATGTCATCCATCTCGCGGGGAGTACCTTTCGGAAACATTGAATCCGCTTCGTTCCTTTTCCAAATGTTAGCGTAATAAGTACGACTGTACAGGTACGTAACACGAGCTTAACTATTTTGAAGAATTATTTTGCAACTTATGTCAGTTTATCATTCTGTTTGTAAAGCCTAAAAATAGCTATTCAAGCGTCCTGACCCACATCGGTTTGAATCGTCAATGGCGGCAGCCATGATGTTAGCTTTCGATTTGTGATTATGCCCATATCCTGTATCGTCTGTGAAGTTTAACATGCCATTTTGCAATAATTATATGTCTGAGAAATATTTATTATTGGAACCTCTATGCAGTTTTAACGAAATTGGTATGAACTTTGAGGTTTTGTATGTCCGATAAGAAAGTTGTCAAATGTTCTGTCGGTGGTTAATCGGAAGCCACCACTTTATTTGATCCCGATCTGTCTTCGATTGTAGGAAGCAAACTATCTGTTGGGGCGATACATTGGTTGCGTTCATACGTTTGTGAAGTTTACTTTCACTTGAAGTGATTTTATTATCAGTTAATGTAGACAATTTATTTTTGAAGAACACCGCAGAAATGATCAAATGACAACGCAAATTTGTACAACCGCTTCGATAAGTTATCTCCCTTTCATTTTGAAGATTATGTTCAGTAAGCAATATGCTAGGTCCAAAAATACTTAATTGCCTGAATACTTGTCTTCTAGTGTTACAGTACAAATATATCAACTTCATTATCTGTTAGTAGATTGGTACATGTAACACTTGAACACCCACTCGAGCCGACACATTGACCTCTCGGCCAGGCCTAGGCTAGAAGTCAAGTGTTCGGTGATGCATTTCCGAGTGGGAATGACCATTTGACAGCGTGACATGTTTGGAATGTGACGTACCAAGGAAGTTGATAGGAGTGGAGTTACTGCTTCACACTTGTCTGCAGAGACAGTAATCTTTCGTTAACTTTCAGGTGAAAAAAGAGAGCCCGAACAAAAAGATGAGTGACAAGAAATCCCCCAAGAAACAGCAGACAAGATCGTCAAAAGAAAATACTTGTACTGTTGTTCTCTTGGACGGAGAGAACTTTGAAGTGCCCATTGATGTGAGTACTGACTTTTTTGCTGATTTCGATGCATTTGTGACATTTTATTGAGTGAAAAGACTCTTGATTATTGAAGTATTTACTGGTCTAACACTAAACTTGTAGTATATTATTTATTAAGCAATTTGTTTTGTACTACCATTATTTACATAAAAAACTACAAAATCAGGAAATGATGGAGATTTATTGTGGTGATATTTCAAGATCAAATTGAAACAATTTTTCTCTTGAATTTGACTCTCTATACATTTATTACAACCATTTCAATTTTCAGAAAAATGCAGTAGGACAGAAGTTGTTTGACAAGGTAGCAGAGCATCTTGATCTCCTTGAGAGAGACTACTTCAGCCTCACATACACAGACGACCGTGATCCAGCTCATATTAAGGTGAACAGCATTCTGAAATTAAGTCATTATATATATCTTTTCAAGGGTTTATTTTCAGTGTTCAGATTTAAGGAGAAAGCTTCAATCCTCATCTGGATGTGGCTTCCTAGGATAAGATACAGAATGTGGAGCAGTTAATTCACAGGATGGATTTTTATACTGTGACATATTCTCTTGCCTTGGATATTTATTGAGAATGTGTGGAATATGTTGTGACCTACCAACCCAATTCTGTTTACTGGATTAATTTTTGTGGATTCAAGTTCCCTGGAGATGAGGATACCCTGATTTACTTCACTACGCGTTAATCTTCTGATGAAGTGAATCTACCATGTAGTTCTGTTGTGTATGATATTGGATACAGGTGTATGTGCTAAAGCTGTTTATTTGTATATGGATTGGAGTTGACACAGCAGTTTAATGGCAAAAGTCACTAAGTGCTATAGTTGGGGTTTTTTCAAACAAAATCGGCAAATTATCATATTTCTATGGATTTGTGGTTAGTGTAAAGTATTAAATTAAGCTTTATGTTATTTTAAGTTTATTTGGGGAGAAATTTCTAAATTTTCAACAGACTTTGCAACAGTAGAGCTTCAGCCAACCAAATTACAACCACAATTTTAACTGTCATAATATTAATTTCAAAGTTTGAAACTAGCATATGGTATTTGATTAGCACAATGGAGAACAATCCTACGATACAAACTACATCTATGTGCAAGCTATTTGTGTGTGTATTGTGCTTCCCTGGATGTCACTGAGACTCGCTGTCAGCAGTCCCGGCTACTCCATAATGCCTGTACAGAAATAGCATGTCGAAGTAATCGTTAGTCTACCTGGTCACACCTCGATACACATGAGTGACTTTGCTCAGCTCAGCCCGGGAAAAGCTCGTCATGGGGAAATGTGGCGCATATACAGTATCGATTTTGCTTTGCTAGATTTGAGTAAGGTCGTGTAGCTTAATGCTGTACTTGTTCAATCTGCATGTAAGTTTGAACATGATGGTTGGATACTCATTTTCACAAACATATGTTGCATCACTTTCATGCTGTGACAACATGTTCAATAACTATTTTCTTTATTCAATGCATGCATAAGATAGGCTCAGTGTGATCTTGCTGTGTTAACATATAAATAATTTCCCCCTTTTTTAAATGCATACAATAGGCACAATGTTAATCAGATTGTTTCAACATAATCAATAAATATATTTCAGTCAATACATTTTTGAAATAATTTTGATCAGTTAATCACATCTAAAAGATGAAGAAATACAATCTTTAAAATCTTGTCAGGGTATATCAAACTATTTAAATAAAATTTCTTATAAAAAATAATTGCCTTGAAAATTATCAGAAACACAGAACTGTTTTCAGTGTGTAAATTTGGCATCTCAAGATTGTTAATATGAATTGTTTGAAACAAAATAAACTGCAATTAAAAACCATTAAAATTCTAAAAAAATGTGATCAACTACAAATAAAGTGGTCTGTTTTACAAATGGACATGCAATTGCAGTCCGAAGGCCTATATAAGTGTTTGAAATATATGCTTATCAATTTTATATCACTTAACTGTTTAGTAAATCTTTTGAGTGCTGGTCTTGTGTCCATGGTAATATAATGACTGGGTCAAACGATACTGTCGCGTAATTAAAAGAACGCCAGCAATTGTGTAATTGGAAGCGTTAATAAATTGATGTGTGTAATGCTTGTTATGTTCAGGGACAGTGAAATGATGAATGTGAGGTCTAATTGTTCAATAGGTTATGTATACATGTAACCACTTATCATTTCCATAACACTTAACCTGCTGGTAAAGACGGGTCAGGCAATTCCAACTTGCATAACAGTAACAGGAATCAAGTTGCCTTTAACATTTATGTAAGGTTGTTTATGTATCTTGGCTGTCCCAAATGTATTAAGCAGCCCTGTGTCACATTTCCTTCTAAAGAGAAGATATTAAATATGACTGACAGTGTCAAACTGTTTATGACTTAAGGGCCTAATATTAGTTTTCCTACTGAGTGTTGTAAATATCGTATGACTAGGCCTTAAATCAGCAATCTTTATTTTCTATTATTTGAATGAAGGCGTGAGATAAAAGAAAAAGCCCAAAAGTCCACTTTAAGTTTGGCTGTTCACCATTTTTAGAACATTTAGAACAACATAGATCAAAGATAAAATTTGATGTCATGAGGCTAGAGCTTGTGAAGAGTAAGACCCTGAAAAGAATGATTTTGAATGTTGATTACCGGTATGTCAATATTTTCCTTGTGGTTCGAATACCGCCAGGGGCTCGGCAACTTTGTCTGCAGTAGAGAACTGTTCTACACGCAGTCAGGTTTGGGTGCAATGCTACACCGAAATTCAGCGCAGTACCACCCATGGTTCACTAGTTCCAGCCGATGCTCGCAGGTTTCACCACAATGCATAGCCACAATGGTGTTGCGGGCTTTCTCCCTGCAATAATACTAGCAGCCGCGATATAAGTGAAATAATCTTGAAAGCGGCGATAAACACCAACTCACCTCACCTCGATATTTTCCTTGGAACATGGTCGATTATGAAAAGACTGGCAGTGATTGAGTTTAATGAATGGTTCACAGGAGTTACTCGCCCCTTGCTACTTGACACTCATGCCAAGGCTTTTGCTGGAGTCTTACCTGATTGGCTTGTTGGGAAACTTTATCCTTTTTAATTGATACCAAAAATAGTTTTATCACCACTAGCAGATAACATTTGAAAATTATTTCTACTTTAGCTCCGAGTGACTCCATGTCCCTAAGTCAGCTTTCCCAACCCTAAACATTCTTTTAAGTCAAAAAGCAATATTTTTCTTCAAAAACGCTGTAAATCTTACACTATTCATCCATTCCTTCAAGCAACCCCCCATTTTACACCCTGCCATTAATGTAGCTTCGCTCCCTAAACACCACTCATTCCTCTCACCTCGGGTGGCACATCAAGGAATTTTGAATAGGGTCCACCCTGGTGGTTACCCATTTTTAAGGCATTTTATGATTAATTATTGAAAATATTTCCAAAACAGGTGAGAGAGAGGGGGAGTTCTTATCCCCTGAAAAATCTCTGGATCTGCCACTGATTCAGTTCAAAATTATTTCTGTGTCAGATGTCAGTTCTTTTCTGATCCTATGTTCAAAGTCAACTCGAGTGAAATTCATGCATGGTGGGTGTTGAGTTATTTCCTGTAGTACACCTCTGTGTAGAATAACCAAGTTTTGTTTTATTTTTAAAGAATTGTTCTGGTTTAGTATTAGTATAGATAAAACCATTTAAGATGATTCCTTGGTGTTATTTTAATTTCACCAAATAAACAGTGCGCTCAAAAGAATTATCTTGGTTGATACTAGTTTTAAAAATATTTTGAAATATCGTACATAGTTATTATGTATGTTATTTACCTAATTTTGTAGGAACAAGCGCTTTAACTGCCGTTTTACCTTTATATACAAAGTGTTTTTTGGAGGAAAATTTAAAGATTAAGTTACCACTTAAAAGACTTCCTTCTTACAAGGAAATAAAACAGCTCATTGTGTAAGATTTTCCTTGTTTTCTCAATGTTACACACAGTTAACTTTAAAGATCTCATTCACTATTATGTTTGTTGATGTTACCATTTTTTACCAATTGTACTTTGTTATAAAGTATTATCATATAATGGATAAATTGATTTTGTCATAGTCATTTATAGTCAATACCTGTTGTTTGATATGATTATAAAATATTTGACCATTAGCCTTTGTGTTTGGCTTCATAAGAAAATTAGTTAATGTTAATTAAACATCACAACACCAAATCGTCAAAAACACTCACAAAATTAAATTTGTGCTAAGTCCAATCTCATTGCAATCATATGGAACCTATCACTTATTCGTACCCCACTATGTTTCTGCTCCACGGGAGCCAAGTCGTCATGTCATGTTTGTCTGGGACTTTTCATCTTCATTAACTTTACAATTAAAAGCCTGCTTAAATATCAAATCATCCTATTGACTTTCTGACCTTGTTTCTGATTTGCTGAAGTTCAAAGGTCGCTGTGGAACAGTACTCTTTTCAGAGAAGTTAAGTTTTTGCTTTATTTTTTAATGGCAGAAGTGATTTGTTAGTGGCCTAGTGGAATAATAAGAAATGAGTAAAAGCAGTTTTGTTTGATTTATTCACATTTTATCCTAACTTTTGTATTTAAATCTTTCAGTACTGGTTGAATCATGAAAAGAAAATATCTAAGCAGAAGAAACGTAAGTATCTGATAACACTAAATTGTGAATAACAATTGGTCTTTGTATTAATGGATTAGCTTATGTAGTAAGTAAAGTGCTTTAACCCTTTCACCCATACACACCTGAGATCAGGCAGACAGGATAGCATTGTGGTTAGCCTACCTCGGATTGAGAGGTCTGAGGTTCAAATTCTGCCAGGGGCTCAGCATCTTTATGTGCAGTAGAGAACTGTCATACACGCAGCAAGGTTTGGGTGCAATGCTACACTGACTTTCAGCACAGTACCACCCATGTTTTCCTGGTTCTAGCAAATGCGCGCAGGTTTCACAGCAATGAATAGCCACAATGGTGTTGAGGGCTTTCTCCCTGCTCTCATACTAGCAGCTAATACTGCCATTATACAAGTGAAATACTCTTGAAAGGGGTGGTAAACCCGTAATCACTTCACCTCACCAGAATTCATATAAATGTATTTTTATCTGGTTTCTTTGAAGGGAAAGGGTTAAAAAGACAGTCCTATCAGGGTATTTTTTGTGGAGATGAAACTCAAGGGGACATTCTTGCTTATTCATTACATTATTAGTACACGATTATAACATAGCACAGTTGAAACATGTCACTGTGGGTAAAATTTTGGTTGATTCAGATTTGACAACTATAAAAAATAAAAATACATAAAAGTGCAGCGAATTTTGTCATGTCATTCCCCAAAATAACAACATGGCCGGCCGATTGCCAACTCCTTAAGGACTTTTCTCTTCTCTTGATTAAAGTTCTTTCACAAAAGTTAATTGGTAGAAACAAATATAACTTACATTTAACAGATTTGAGAATGTTTGATATGTTTTGCTCGCAGGTGGTGCTTGGGTGTTTGAATTTGCAGTGAAGTTTTACCCACCAGACCCTAGTATGTTGCAAGAAAGTCTCACACGGTCAGTACTGCATCACTTCAATTATTTCCATTGTAGAAAGCCGTAGTTTTAAATGTCCACATGTGTCAATTGCTAATTGTTTGTGGTATAAAATCATATGGAAAGTGACCTGCATTTTTCAATGTCATATTTCATGTCATTGGCCAAATATATGATTTTGGGTTCCGATAAAAACGACCATCCTTTTTTCATCTGTTTACTTGTTTAAAAATTGTTTTATCTCTTTTAACAGGTATCTAGTAACACTGCAAGTCAGACGAGATATTTTAAGTGGCAGGTGAGAAACTTCATATTTCATATATAAGAGATCTGATGATAGGTCTGAGTATGCCAGTTGTAAAGCAGTAGAGCACAGGTTGATACGGTCAGCCGGTGAATTGTTGATCGGAGAGTTTCCGTTTGATTAATCTACATTGTTATTGATCACTGTGCAACGTCGCCTGCTGACTGATTGATCGATGCGATTCAAAGTAACTGAGTATGATGTCAAAATGTTAAAGTGCAATTGCAATGATCATTTCAGCTATATTTTTGTTATTTTTGATAATTTAGTTCGGGAGTAAAGCCTAAATTTGTAACTAAGTCCTGTTTCATTTGTAATATTAAACCTGTTATCATATATAACTCATCATATATATGTAATATATATCATGGAATGTACCAAATCCAGGCTGCCGTGTTCCTTCGTGACCCATGCGCTGCTGGGGTCGTACAGTGTGCAGGCGGACCTGGGAGACTACGATCCACATGAGCATGGGGTTGGCATCGACTACATCAGAGATATGCCCTTCGCCCCCTCCCAGACACCAGAACTACTCGAGAGAATACACGAACTGCATAAACAACACAAGTATGCACACTCCTTTATTGGCTTTCTAGAAGTTGTAGTAGTAGTTCTCTGTATCACTGGGTACAGATCAACAATTGGATACCGGAAATGAGCGGTCAAATAGGGCGATTGACTTTAATGTGAAGTGTTTATTTTGTTCTTTAAGATGTTAATGGCCATCTGCCATCCCAGGGGTTTCAAAATCTTTATGGAATCTTTTGGTCATGAGACTTCCAGTAGTTTTTGCATTTAGTCGCAGAACATTGTCAGGAAGCCAAGCCACTTTAGTAGCTGATTGTGTAGGAAAGGAGGCAAGTGATTGACTTTCCTGGGTATTATTAGGTAGGTCAAACTGACAATGTTAACACTGGAAGCAAACATTTGACATGGGGGATTATGATATCTTGTACTTTTGTACTGAGCAGTTTGATTTTTTTGGACAGATTTAACATGTTAAGATAATAGCATGTATCCTATTTGATTTACATTGTGACTGCTCCTGAATACATTGACTCCAGAAATGTTCACACACAGATAGCAATTGTGAAACAGTACACTTTAATGTCGGTTTGATGCACATGGTGCAGAAGCATGAGTGCAACACACTTAGATAACAGTTAAACGTGTTTTCTCTTGAAATCTTAGTCTGAAGAATTTAGATCATGAAAGTATGAAAAACTGAAGGAAAGAAATAACATGAAGAATATGAAATATGGTACATGGTATAAACTAAAAAAGAACTTTGATGCACTCTGTAATGAACCAAAGGCAAAATACCACGGTTCAACTGCTGTAGTTATGAAGTGTTCTCACCACGCATGCTCCATCACGGAATCTCTGGTCCCCAGATCAGTCACAGCTCACTGTTCCATTCACAAGAACTCAGCTTGGTGGTGAAGTATTCTGTGTGATAGCTCCAGTACTATGGAACAGTATCCCTCTTGAAGTTAGAACCTCTATTGACTGGTTGCACCAGTACTTGAAAACATGTCTATTCTCACAGCACTTTTAGATTTTTAGTTGTAGTCATGACTTTGCCCTTGTAAAGCACCATTGAGCAGCTTTGGGTTGGATATCAGGTGTTAAATAAAAACATTGATATTATAACTATTAGGTTACATTGAAGTTTACTTAAGGATATAGTACACCGGTAAGAATGGAATGACGGTGATGTTGTCTCTTCACAGAGGTCAAACACCTGAAGAAGCAGAAAACCACTTTCTGGAGAATGCCAAGAAACTAGCAATGTATGGTGTTGATCTGCACAAAGCAAAGGTAAGAACCGAACTCATACAATAATGAAAAGAGCTGTCTAGTCTGCCTTGTCAGGACTAGAACTGAAACAGCTGCCTTGTCAGGACTAGAACTGAAACAGCATTCAATATGTTTTTATCAAATCTTTTACTGGCTGTAATTAGCTATGTTGAAAATTTTGCTGTTAGGAATTTCTGATTTTGGGTAAATCAGCCACTCTTTGTGACAAATCTAAGGGATCTGGCTCTTACTTGCAGGACTCCGAGGGTGTCGACATCATGCTGGGAGTGTGTGCCAGCGGCCTGCTCGTCTACAGGGACAAGTTGAGGATCAACAGATTCGTCTGGCCCAAAATACTGAAAATTTCGTACAAAAGGAACAACTTCTACATTAAGATAAGACCAGGAGAGGTAAGGTTATCTATTCCAAGTATTACTTTAAGCATGATAATCTTCAAATTAAAAAAGTTTTAATATCATATGGTAACTTTATTGAAATTCTTTCACTCGTTTACTGATGAACAACTCTGGCTAGTAATATTCTTATAAATATGTCCATAAAATGAACAACAATAACTTGAAATACTTGGTCTCTTCACAAATTTGGTAATATTGTAATAGTATAGGCAAAAATTGAAATGTTAATGTAAATGCTAGAATTCAACTTGATAGACAGATTAATTAAGTTGAAATTTTATTACTGATTATTGTTTCTACTCAAGTATTTCATAACCAACTAAATGTTATTTTAAAAGTGTATCATATATATTCATATATATTGTTATTTTAACACACTGATAAAATACCAATGATAAAAACTTGAATATCCCTAACTTATTTTGTCCAGCTTACATAATCTATATTTCTTCAAACTTTTGTCATTTCAGTTTGAACAGTTTGAGAACACAATTGGTTTCAAGCTGGATAATCACAGATTAGCAAAGCGGTTGTGGAAGACGTGTGTTGAGCACCACGCGTTCTTCAGGTTGCGAGAGCCAGAGGTTCAGCCCAACAACACAGTATTCCCCCGCCTTGGCTCCAAGTTCCGCTACTCTGGGAGAACTCTGTACCAGACACGACAGACAAATGCACTTCTTGATAGACAACAGCCTTATTTCGACCGATCCAATCAAAAGCGTCACACCTATGCTGATCAGAGGACTCGCAGTGTGGATGAGCGTAAGTCCATTTGAGATCATCAGAAATTATTAATATAAATTAGGACTATTTTTTTATTTTGTACCAGCAATGTTTATGTATCCAAAGAATTAGTTTAAAACCAAATCACTTCACATACTATCAAGCTAATCATAGAAACCAAACAATAAGTTGAGTCTTTGTCTGTTGAAGATAACCAGAAGAAAAAATAAAACTGAGAACTGATTTAATGGATGTACAACTTTATTTTGTATCAGCTAATTTGAATATCGTTTAAATAAGTTTAGAATCAAATCCAGTGATTGGGAAAGGCAGGGGCCATGGGCCATTTTGCACATTGGATGAAAACATGGCCCATTGAAATTTTTAAGTTTACTATTGATATAATGGGCAATGGCCCATTTGAAATTCGGAAAATTACCAAAAACCCTGAAAATGGCCCATTGTCAAAGATGTCTTTCCCAATCCCTGAAATCACTTCAAATTGTAGCATGCAAGTTCTAGTATGCAAAGAAATGAAATTGTCAATCAAAGCAGTAAGATTAATGATTGTCTTTTTTCTGCATGTAATGACTTACATCTGGCACTTAAAGTCTGTTGATTAAGGATTATGCTTAAAAATATCATAACTGAAGGACATATTGATAGAAATATGACTCGTGATTAATGAAAACTTATCATTGCTCTTGTCATTTAAAGCCAATATGCCTCGAACTAATTTTCCCGCTTAAACCCCTCACTAACCAACCAAATCGTTTCTACAGTGGCAATGCGGGAGTCTCACCGAGAGCAGTACAAGAACCAATATGGCTACTACCCGGAAGATGCCCCAACACTGGAAAGGACGCGGCAGAGCAACCCAGACCTCGACCGATCATTCCCAGATGAACGAGACCGCAAAGACATGAAGGGGTATGCAAAGACCCCTATTTCGGAACTGGGACTTGCGGGACGTGGGAACTTCGGGGATGATGAGGGCATGATGAAGAGACGGCCAGAAGAATATTCCACGGACACGGCTGACCGCAGGGACAAGGCACCTATAGATAGGGTAGGTTATGTCGCCTGCATGAGCGTTATGACAGAGAAATGAGTTGTGAGGGACGTCTTTGACAAGTTCAAATAAAACCAAGAGGATAAGGGAATCTCATTACTGTTCTTGCTGCTCTTGAATGATTCAAATCTATCCTCTAATAGTTAGGCTGTAGGAATGGATTGGCTTATTGTTTTAAGAAAATGCTGTGTTGGCATGATGTTGATAAACTTTAACTATTCCCGCTAACAAGTTGTGACTCAGTTAATTAAACGCTCAAATGGTACAATGTTTTGATGTGTACCTGAAATGAATAATCCAGGAGAGCCTATCTGTAGCAGGTTGTCATTCCAAGCTCCTCACATTGTCAACACTAATCTTTATACATATTGGTGCCAAACTGCAGGTCTCCAAACATTCCATTATGACCAATTTATTGCCATTTATTCAGAAAAAACATTTTGTGACCAGTTATACTCCAAGAGTTTAGGGGTTAATAACAAAGCTTGATCCCCACAGGATGCCACCATGGAGGGCGACCCACAGTACGGGGGCAATGACGTGATGGCAGTGACAGCTGGAACTGTGGAGGGTCAGTCTCCGCCCAAGAAGCTTAGCAAGGAGGAGGAGAAAGAAAGGAAGAAGCGAGAGAAAGAAGAGGAGAAGAGAAAGAAGGAAGAGAAGAAGAGATTGGAGAAGGAGGAGAAGGAACGCAAGAAGAAGAAGGGCAAGGACAAAGACAAGGAGGCCGTCCCCATGACAGACCTCAACACCTCCGAGGACAGGCTTGACAAGCTCGTGAGTTCATATATCTCTCATTTTCTTAGCCCTTTCAAACCCTATTGGTCAATAGCTTGACCACGGCCAAAACCATAACATGATTGTAAGTCACTAAAGTAACCTTGGTGCTAGTTACCTTAGTGCAATGCTAAAGAATGATAGTTCAGTCTAGTAAAGGTTGCTCTGTAAAGGGAGGCCCTGTAAATGTATTTGTTACTGGTTTCTAAGGGGTGAAAGGTCAACACCTTCATTCTGCATAGGTAGTTGACATTCCGCTGATATATTAAGAGCTGTTCCTGAAAACCTGACATTTCTCAGCTGGACTGTTCCATTCCCTCACAACAGAGGTTAACAAAGTCTTGTCTTCCTTGGTGACCTCCATTAATTGCTGAACCAAATGGTCTCAGAAACTGTCTTAGGAGTTGCATTTCATGTAGCTTACTGGAGACAGAATACTTCATTAACTGGCAGTTGCCATTGCTTTGTGGCATCTGCAGTTGTAAGTGCCTGTATCCAACGCCAAACTTAGCCCAAATTTCTGAAATATTGCCCAAGGAGTGTTAAACAATATCTTACTGACCCCAACGCCAAAACTAGCCCCAATTTTCTGAAATATTGCCTAAGGAGTGTTAAACAATAACTTACTCAAACCAACGCCAAAATAAAATGTCTTCTCTTCATTTGCCTGTTGTCCTGATGGCATCTGCGATTGTAAGTCCGGTACTTAAGTATTAAATTGAATCCAACATTAAACTATAATGTCTTCTATTCCTGTGCAGGGAGGGAAAGATGCGACTCTGAGAGCTGAGGCAGGACATCGTCCAGACAGTGCCGGACTTGATATGGTCAGTGTCTTTATTCAGTTACAGCATTGCCACTTATTTCTATTGGTTGGTGAAAGTTTGCAGATCATTTCAGAATATTTTGTATAAGAAGCTATTTCAATATTGCACATATAAAAGATTTCCATTATAAAATCATGACACTGAAGACTATATTGGTAAAAAGAGTTCAATCGCCAAATAACCAAAATGCATGTTTGTTATACTGAAACTATTTGTGAGTTTTATATGTGTAACACAAAGACATCACCTCATTCCACCGTTGGTCATCTAGTGTATTGCTTTCAAAGTTGTATTGCAGCCTCGCTTTGTTTGTCATGTGCATGTTGGTATTTATCCACAGGAGGAAATGTTGAGAGCAGCCAATGCCCCTAGGGATCATGCATCGCCTGATTCACAGGTTGACGACACATTTTGCTTTGCTAGTTTAGTGTGTGGCAAACATATAGAGGATAGCTTTGTTCTTAGTAGAACAACAATCTTTGAAATCAACTTAAGGCTCTTTCTTGTTTCAATTCTCTTTGATAGGTTCTTAATTTTTAGTGAACATTTAGGTAATTCTTTGACATTTCCATCAAGATCTATTTTCTGAATATTGCATACTTGTTGAAAAATGAGAAGCTATATATTTAGCAAATTGGAGAGAAATTGTTTCACTACAAAATTTTTTTTATCAAAGAATAAATTATAGGACAGATTGAAACCTGATTTCATTATGTCTAGGATAAACTGAAGAATGGAGATGATGAGTTTGATAAGGATAGGTACCTAGAGGCTAGGTACCCTGATGGTCGGGTCCCAGAAGGGAGGTACCCAGATGGAATCCATCCCGATAGCAGGATATCTGCAGAGCTCAGTTTCGATCAGGTGCCCCCTGGTGCAGATGGCCGATATGGCCAGGGTGATGATCTCTCACCTCGGAGCACTGATGGAGAACGGTCACCAACGTCTGGTGTCGGAGAGTTTGGGGTTTATCCTGACAAGAAACGTGATCGAATTGGATCAGATGAAGACGACAAAGATAAAAAAGGCAAGGATAAGAAGAAGGGCGGTGGTCTCTTCGGGAAGCTGAGGAAGTCCTCCAGCAAGGGAGACAAGGATAAGAAAGATAAGGATGGCAAACATAAGAATAAGGACGGCAAGGACAAAGATTCTCACCTTGATCCGAAGGACGCTAAACTTTTGGCCGATTACCCGCCCCATGATGGAGTGGATCTTGATTCCCAGGTTATCATCGTTCAAATTTTGCTTGCCCACGCTTGGTGCAAATGGGGTAGTCTAGACACAGCCTGTACAAATCTTTGTGACACTTGCATGAGACTTGGTCAGTTAGTGATTGCTTTCCTCACCTCATGGATATTGTACATAACCCAGCAGTATTGTTCATGTCGTTCAGTCTCTGGTGTAGATCATCTCTCTCTGTCTCTCAATTCTTAACAAGGACTGCACAAACATTGACAGCACTTGACTGTCTGTATGGGAAGTTCTATAGAGTAGAAACTGATGACAATCTGTAGAGGCACTCTTTAATGTTGTATCTACTTGGTAGTTAGATCCTCATCTTAACAGCATGATATGTGGAATATCTCACAGGGCACCTGTTCTGTGTATCAAGTGGTCAATAACTTCTGCTGTTTTCTGTGCTTTCTCTCTCCTTGGCCTTACTCTGAATTTGGATCAAATATGATTACATTGGTGCCTTGCTCATCATGCCTTCACCAGATTTTCATAAATGCTGAAATAGTTGCACTCAATCCTGCTTTGCCTAAAGTGTTCAAGGGGCTTTTTTAGGAGCTGCTTATTCAAAAAAAAAGCTTGAAAGATTTCACATCAATGATTTTGCAAGAGGAGATAAGTTCCAAAGTCCTTCGCTTGCTACCCACACGCAAATGTATGTGACAAGGTAAAGATATCTTCAATATCAATAATGAGGTTTATACTTGTATGCTGTTTACATCTCTCTCTCTCTCTCTCTCGTAATTTTTACTTTTCTTGGTTTAATGTATTTCAGCTTTACCAGTGTTGAACTTTATTCACATTTGATATTTTTTTTACAATCTTAATTTAAATGGGAAAATAGTTAATTTATGTGGTGACATCTCCAGTACTTTGCTTAAAGAATTTGTGTAAAAGTGTATTTCTAAGAATAGAATTTGCCCTAAAACTCATCTACCAATCCCCAATTTACAGCTAGTTTTCCATGACGACACTAAGTCCAGAGATCCTCATTCTTCCTTGAAAACCAAAATCTAGCTGGTTTAGACGTAGATGTGGATCTGCTAAACACTTCACTTGTATTAGATGTAGAAATGTAGTTGTGCATGATCAACCTGTAAAATGTGTACTCATCACGAAAATCATATTCCATGAATAGAAATTTTTATTTGTAACAATGTAAAATATTCATGTAAAATTGTGTTTGTGATGAGTTTTAACATTAGAGCTTTATATTGATAGAGTTAGTAAGGTAAAGCTTTTAATGTTATTATTTGTTTGCTTTATTTTAAGAATTGAATATTTGTTTCGAGAAATGTGCATCAATGATTAAATGCTTTTGAATGTTTTTGTTGCAATTCTCTTTAAGCAAGATTATTTCATATATCACTTCGTTAACAATCTTTTTGGTGCAAAGTTTATGTGAAGCATACTCTTTTTTTAATTTGTTGTGTTCCGCTTTAGTTTTATTTCTACTTTTGTACCCCAGGGTGGTCGATATGGTCCAGGAGGTCCAGACTCCGCCGATAGGGACAGAGAGAAAAAGGTTTTGCATGATGTTTATCTAGATAGATGTGCAGTGCTATCATATTTTGCCAATATAAGCAAGCTTTTACAGTTATCCAATAGCTGCGATTACCCCATGTATTCTTGGGTCAGGACATTTAGACTAAGGGCTTTTGAGATGCTATGCCAACAGCTTTTGGATCGGATCAGTTTATTCTAAATAAAGGTCATCCATTCCATCATTTTGTAATTCATTTACTCATCACATCATGTCATACATTCTAAAAAACTTTTAGTTATTTTGGTTGTACTCTCACTCCTGAGTAAAATGGTTGTTTCCTTTACCATTTGCTTACAAATTTTGTTTTGTGTGTGTGATTTTTTTCCATTTTATATCAAAGTATCTATTTTAATTGCACCAACACACCTTTCCATTGTCATCAAGAAATCTCATCGGTTATATCCTTGTCTCTGATCAGAAAGGCATCATATATCATTGTCATCTCTTCCAGAAAAATAAATCAGATAAAAACAAGCGTGCTTCCTTCATGGCAAGTTTATGTGCAGGGAAAAATCAGAAAAAAAAGGTTTGAATATGTTGTACTTATGGCATGGAGAAATGTCACGTCACAGCATGGATCTGAGATATTAACACACTACTCCAGCATGTGTTACAAAGTGTTATTCTACAGTTGGGTGGTTAATATATAATTTTGTGGAGGTCTAAGTGTTTTGTACAGTGTCTGCATGCAGGGATGCAGTAGTGTTAATGCCCAATTCATATTTGGGTTTACCATCGGCAGTTCTTCTGTGTAGATTGCTCCGAATGAGACTGTGATGCTGTGTTGATGCTGGTTAGTTTTTCTGTTGTTGACAAAGTATAGTTTTACTTTGCTGGCATGGGTAATGAATTCGTCTAACACGAGATGCCGTGACTTTCATTTAGTTGGATTACAAGGCAAGTTGTGTGTTTTGGATTGAATTTTGCGCTTTTAGTTGAGAGAAGATGTGCAAGATTGGCTTTGATCTTCCAAGAAACGTTTATGTATTTGCTGCTTACTACTGTCATTGTGGATGCTAGTCGGCGTTTAGTAAGAGCAAGTAGTTTGAGTGTGTGTGGCCGATGTGAGAGTAGCCTCTAAATATTGTGATTAAAACATTGTTTATATATTTGCTTTAAAAGAATGGCCATAGTTTTGAAGTAAATGCATGGAAGCATGGCCTCATTTGTTATGCATGACATTCCAAGAAAAAAATTTAATTCTCCAAAACTGATTGAAAATGAGAGTCCTAAAATTTCTTGAACTTATTATTTTGCAAACTGATATTTAATTTTCCCTTTTCATTAATGAAAGAATATAGCTTTATCATAAACTCTTTGGGTATGCCATATTATTTAAATAATTTTTATCTTGATAAAGGTTTCCCATATACATGAGACATTCAAAATATATAGCAGAAAGATAAAGTTAATGTATAAGATCCATTGCTTCAGTATTTTCAAACCAATGATAATGTGACTATTGTGCGAGTGACGACTTGTGTGTGTGCTGTACATCTAGGGGGGTGACACTGATTCTGTGTCGTCTGCATCCTCTCATGATGCAAAGGATGCTGGGAAACAAGGCAAGGAGGTCACCGAGTTTGATAAGGTTAGCTTTGTGTCTGTTCAAGTTAGGAGTTTTATCAGGAGTTAGCTCCCTTTGCTGTGACTTTTGATTGGTATGGATGTAATTGTTCACAAGTTCGTTCCTGTCATTTTCAATTCATCTCATCGTTCATTTCATAGTCTTTTTCTAACAAATGTATTCTTGCAAGTAAGACACAAGTTTAACTTCTTCTCTATCTGATACACCCTTGAATTTGGTGTTTGTTTAGCTCCCTTCCTTTTCATAAAGTAATGATGACTTTCCTCACTTTGTCTCAGTCAATTTGGGTGAAGTCCTTTAACCCTCTGCCTGCCAATGTGGATATAATGGACAAAAATAAAGTCAGCAGGTAGAAGGTTAATATAAAGCTACTTGCAGGTTCTTTTCCATTTAGATCGTGCACTTGAGTTGTAATCACAACTAAAAATGTTCATTTATTTTCAGCTCAAAGGACGATGTTTTAGTAGCAAACTAACTCATGTATTAGTAATATATCTAACTGTTTATACGCAATTAATTCAGTTGCTTTCCAGCTTTTCAAGCAGTATATTTTTTAACTGTTTTGGTTTGTCAGTGGTCCAAGGGAGATAATCCTGACCAAACCAAATTAACAGTATGCTGATTATTTTAATGCTTCAGTGTTGAAAACTAAAACTTTTCAAAAAAGGCAACATGAAAAATATTTAATTGATGTTCTTGCAAATACTCTTTTCCTAACACTGTCACATGCTGTTAAATTTGGGAATATATCAAAAAGATTTAAATTGTAATGACATTTTAACCATTTTAAACCTTACAACTGTAACAACAAACTGGAAATTAATTTTGAAAATTTTATTTTATTTACAGATTAGATTAAGATCAAAACTGATGTTCCCTGAATGTAACAGTTTGTTTTTAAATGTTGCACCTGACTTCCTGAAGAGACGTTCACTCGTTACAAGGTGTTAACACAGAACTTATTTTTACCTCAGGGAACTTTCGGACCGGGTGTGGGCATGGGCCCTGGTCAAGGTCCTTACGGTGGGGTCGGAGGTCGTGGTGCGGGAGGCCCTCCCGTGGGAGAGATTGGGGATGAGACATTCATCGACCGCAAGATGGAGTTCATCCAAGTTGAGCCCCCTCAGAAGGTTAACATCTTCCCCTTACTAACTCGCTGCCCTTGCTGTGCCGACCCGAATCAATCAGATAATATTTGGAAAATTTTAAAAATGTCATAATTCTTTAAACAGTGTATATGAAAACAAATTGTTGCCTCCAATATTCAGTTCAATCAAGAATCTTATTCTTGAAATCAGTGTAATATCTACTTTTGAGATAATGAGCTTGAAGAAAGATTAGTTTTTAGATTTCTAAAACTGATACTTTGGGCCACATAGCTGCATGTCAATGCATGTCACTGTTTGTTCATGTTCAAAACGTTTGTAACTAAACCACCCCAGTGCATGTCTATGTCAAACTGTTACCCAGTCTGTGTTGAAAGTAAGTTATAGATAAATCCCGTCCCAAATTTACCCGGGAACTTAAACTGCATGTCAGCATGATTTCCTTTCTTTACTCTCGGAAAATTTGACACAACTGAAACTAAAGAATTATTTTCCAGATGCGAGTGGAGTCTGATCAAATCAAGACTGGCCTTGACCTGAACGAAGAAGGTACAATGCCTTTCTTCAACCCCGCAGCTACCAGCACAACAGGCCGTCCCGGCAAGGTGCCCCCTCCCGTCCCCCCTAAAGGTCGCGGATATGGAACTGAGGATCGCAGCAATAGAGTCAAGTCTGATATGGTGAGTTGCGCAGTTATCTCCCTTGGTGTTTTCCCTTGCCTGGTTCTGTTGGTGAAGTAAACCATCAGATTTAATAATTGACAATTTTTGTGAACTGTCAGACGTTATTTAGCTGTATTAATTAGTGTTCTTCTGACACATGATTTTATCATTGCACCTGGTCTATTAAGTTAGGTATGTGTCGTAAGCATGAAAGTGATATACATAATGAATTGTTTCCTTTTGATAAATATTTGACCACTGCATGAGTTAAGATTAAAAACAATATACCTAAGCTTACAAAAAGAAGAATCCTTGTTGAATTTGATGATGTGACATCCATTAATTAACTACTTAAATGTACATAAGTAATGTGTGTCCTATTTTGTTTGGTTATAGATTGCTTACTGGTTGTGTATTTGTCAACCCCTTGATTGTTATGTTCAATTTATATAACAGCCTTTAGGAAGTCAATATATACACAAGAAATTTTAAAGTTCACAATCATCACTGGTTAATGGAATCCCTGCTCAATTGGGTTGAAATTACTTTTCCAAGATAAATGATTTGGTAGAGTAATGCTTTGGCTTTCTCATCCTATTATTGAAGCTTCCAGGGTATGAACCTGCTAATGGCGAGAAACAAGCGATGGATTTTATTATGCACGTTGCACAGAGATTACTGGAAGCCAAGATATTGTATGGTACTTTGGTCTAATTTGGTGCTAAGATAGGCAAAATTAGAACAGTACTTCTCCTTTAGTAGTCCCTGGTGAAACTATACAAAAACTATTCTTACAAATTGTAAATTTAACCAAATTTTATACCGTGACTATGTTCGTTAACAAACATCAACATAACTTCTGCGAAAACGACAAGAAATCCTTAAATTGTAGAATAAAACTTGTTGGTGGATGATCAGCTGAATAGTTGTAGAGAAGGCAAGACACAAATATCACTGCTTTTGCTCTTGAGTAGATGATTTGCTTTGATGGCTTTCTAGTCATTGACAGTTATAATCATACAATTATTGTCGTCATTAGGATCAAGGATATGCATTTATGTTTGAACAGGTGTTTGTTTCTCTTTACAAACAAAGTTGGTTACTTCAATACAGTGCACTACTAATAGTATGAGCATGTTTTGGAGACAGCAACCTCACCACATGTATACAGTAGTTTCAGCATATATAATTAGCTTGAGTGTGTATCATGTAGTTTGTAGGTGTGTATTTAGCCAGCACTGCAGATGTATTACAATCAAGTACGGGTGGACCCTGGAGTCTAGGTTTGCTTCCCTACATTCCATTACCTTACTCTAGCATGATTTATTTAACCTCCTGGCAAAGAAACCTTTCCCCCTCCTGGTTTAAGAATTGTTTAATTTTCTGAGAAAAGGCGTGTGACTGTAGGTGGCTGAATCTGGAGTTTGATTATCTCCCCTGGACATTTTCTCTCTCAGTTCTTCACCTAGTTCCCTCTAGGAATAGACCAGCATCCTGTCACCTGTTAATGCCAGTTTTGAAATCGCGTGCATGTGTTTGAAGTGTTTTGGGCTGTAATTTGTGCATTTGCATGGTTTGGAAAAAAGAAATGAAATCAAAACTTCCAAGGCAAATAATGCAAAATTTTTAACTGCGCAGGCAGGGTTTAGTTTTTGGACTATAAAAAAGCATGAGTTTCAGTGTAACGTTTACAGTGGTTGTTGTAACTGCCTGCCTGTAGTAAATTGAAACGAAGATGAATAAATAATAAAATAAGCTAGTGTTTGAAGTGGAGTGAGCTTGGACTGTGTGTCTGCATGCTATGTAAGTGTAGAAGCTTGCAGCTAGCATGTTGCTGCTTCGGGCGTAGTACGGAACGACCTCACTGACGTCGTGTCTCTCATCATTGTAGCCACCTACAGTCCGAACAGAGAGCATTAAGTACGACCCCGATTTGGACGACGAGCCAGTTTCCACAAAGAATGTTCCTCTCGTGAAAACCGAGACGCGAACTGTAACATATGAAAGAGAAGGCAACCCCGTGCCTAGTGTGATGGAGGACGGTTTCCTCGTTAGCTCCCAGTCTCATAGCTCCAAGACCCAAACTGTCGAAACCACTACAGTAAGTTAGGCACCCCGGCTTCTACTCCTTACTCATATGTATAAAATACCGAGATTTAAAATGGATTTTGTAGGCATCAATTGAAACAAGGTTAGGCAATGCAACGTTTCTTAAATGTGTTTGTATTTTCTTGTTGCTGTAGATTAATTTCAAGAGGTTTTATTTGGGTTTCTCTTGAAATCTAACAAAACTACAGCATATTTTACTGGTGAATCAGACAGGCTTTAGAGGAATAAATTAAACTAAGTTCATAGAAGAGCTCTAGGACATATAGTAAAATAGTTAATACCTGGACTGATTGTAATCTGGCTAAATACAACTACACATGTTTGCCAACTCGGGTTGAAGTTTGTGTATGTGTGCTTCATTTGTCCACAATGTAGTGTTTGTCATTGAGTGACAGCAGTAGGAGAGTGGCTACAGTCATCTACTTAATCCTTTTGTCTGAGGGTTAGCTTTGAAAACTCTAAATTGTAAGTTTCATTGATAAGCAAATTGCAGCTGACATAAATAGTTCAAATAACATCATACTAAATACAGAAGTCAGATCAGTCAAGGATTGAAGAAATCCTGAGGGTCTTTAGCAGTTGCTTGTCTCTCGAGATGAGAAAAACGTTTTATCATGGTTAGTGATGTGATTTTTTCTTTAACGGATTTGAAAAGGAAGACATCAGCAGAGGTGTAGTTAAGCTTCACCAGGGCGTAAGCCCTTTCATCCTGGGGCTATACAGGTAATTAAGTTGATGTTTCTTGATGAATTATTGCAGGGATGAAATCGTGCAGAAGGTATATACTTGAAACTTCAGACAAATAAAATGTTGAAAACATTTATAGCCCAAAACCATTCCAAATTTATCGCTATGTTCGTGGTTTTTTACCACAAAATTTTTGGTTGCCCTTTGTCCTTGCGTCTACTTTCATTATGAACATCTTTTAACTCTCAAGGGGTTAGTGGACTAGAGCTAATTCTGACCCCTTGTAGAAACACTCTCCTGCTGTTGTGAATTTTTATTAGTGGTATTCAAGGGGAGGTAACTGTTTCAGTACAAGACAGAGAAAGACGGAGTGGTGGAGACTCGGGTGGAGAGGAAGGTTGTTATCCAGGGAGACTCAGACGACTTCGACCACGACGCTGTAAGTTTGCCTTTTATCAATAACATTAAGCTGTTTTTGTCTTACTTAAACTTAATGTACTTCATTCAGAGATCTTTTGTTGATGGCTGTCCTGTAGAGACATAGTTCTTCACTTAAAGTGGGACTGCATCAATAAAATAGAAATGACTCATCGTTATCGCTAATTAGTAGCAGTAGCATGGCTCGTTAGCAGGTTGGTAACGACGAGTCTCATTTCTATTGAGGACGCAGTCTTGCTTTAAATTGCTGTTATCATGCATAAAAAATATTTGGCATTCTGACGAGAGGGTTGCTGATAGTGATATGCTAAGATTTCATCTGACTCGGATATTTCCAGCAACTACATTGTATCTCTTGCCAGAAATTGGTGCTTAAGTTCACCAAGCTTAGCCAATAAAGTATTTTTGCTTTTTTGAATTGAGATTCTCAATTGAAATGTCCAGCTATTACTATGTATTATGTCCTTCAGCCCTCAGTTAAATGGTTCCTCGTTTCCATTTATACATATTTAGCATCAAGTAGTTGCTAAGTAACCTTTAATTTCTTCATTTCACCTAGTTAGCGAGAAGATTAATCATATACAAATTTAACCATATTCAATGCGCTGTATCTTCTATCCTATACATCCAGTAACTGTTTTCTGTTTGTAAAAGATAAACAAGGTGTACCAATTAGTTTCGAAGTAATTATAAGTTTCTTAATTATTTCTCTGTAGGCCTTGGCGGAAGCTATTCTGAACGTGACCCAGCTGGACCCGGACATTTCCGTCGAGAGGATTGAGTGCATGTCGCAGATGGAGGAAGTCAATGGAGATCACAGAAAGTGAGGAGCTCACATTTACATGGATTGTTCAATAAATAATTAAATAACTTTGTGCAGTCCCAAAGAAGTTGGAATGACAAACAGGATATATTTATATGCAAAGCAAGAAACAGGTTAACAATGGCTTTTTTCACCATACTAAATGCCCTTCAAAGATTTTATTGTATCGTGCCAATTTTTATTCAATGAATTTATTTATTTCCAGTACGTCAGTTTGAGAGGATCCACAAGTGCTGTGTGTGAGAATCTGAAATGTGGGAAGACAGACAGACCGACAGACCATCCTTCTGAATGGACAGAGAAGTGGACATTAATGAATCACGTCTGGATTAATCAACAACCATTACCATGTTCAGTAACGGCATTTTATAAGTTGCTAGTAACGAGCTAGAGGTGGAAACATTGGTTTCTCTGTAGAAACATACTGTATGTCATCTAGATGCATTTCAGGTGTAAGTCTTCAAGAAAGACTGCATCACGTAGCCTTTATTTTTATTTTAACATTTAGATGCGTGTTCGTTGCGACCAAGTTGAACCTGTTATTGTGGTCATTGTATATACCAGATGGACATCATTTGCTTACTTCAGTTATTTTAACCTGCATTGCCATCGTTTTCATGTATCGCTTTTAGTCTGTTTCTCACTTCCGTTTATTTGTTTTTTAAAGATTTCTCATTCTTTTTATACCAGGACATGTTTTGTTAAGGGATTCATGCAGATCTATGTGTTTCATTATGTATATTTAGAAAATTGTGAATAAATATTGATTATTTTACCATACTTGCCGATTTGTAGACAATTTATGCATTTTAATATCAAGGACCAATGTTGTATACGTCCGATTTCTGCTGTTGTTACTGGTGTACTAAATAAATAAATAAATCATGAACACAATCTAGCTGTATCAAATAGTCCAAATATTTATCAACTGCTTGTGCTACTGTATATATGGAGGTACATTTTTCACATTGTGGATAGAAATTCCAATGTAATAACACTTGTTCCATGAGAAACCATAAAATAATTAATGATTGTAAAATATTTTGATTTCAAAATAATTTATAAATTGATTGGAGGAAGAATTGAATACCTATTCTGAATTCCTTTGGTGTGCATGTCCACCCTTCATGTTGCCACCAATAATTTGTGTAAATGAATATTTGGCATTGGAATGTTTGATTTTAAGCTTGTTTGTTTTGGTGCTAGGATTCCTTTCTCAATAATTATTTGATATGAAAATTTTATTCCGAAGTAATACATGTTAACAATGTTTTTTTAAACACTACTATACTGAAAAATAAATGAATATAATGACTTTGTATGTTTTTTTAAAAATTTGTGACTCTTAAGTGCTCTGAGTTTTGTATATTTTTGGAAGTTTGGATTGTTGAGGGAGAAATATATATGTATATTTTACTTTCATGATTTTGGAAACAGCAAGAAATCTTCTTATGGACCGTCCTGTTGTGTGTTTATATTTATCTACCAATTAATGACAAAGAAATGTCAAGAATAGTGCACCATCGCTTGAATAAAATACTTGTAGTGTTGTAGGCTTAATCTGAACTTTTTACAATGTAACAATTCATCACAATTTTCTAATAAGATGATTGAATATTTCAATATTGCAACCTATTCAGATAATTCTAATAAGTACATATTGACATGTGACAAGTCAGTTATATGACGAGGGCATGAGCATGTATTTCCTTCTCCCAGCCACCATATATTTGCCTGTATGCATGTAAGCATCTCCTGTCACTGTGATGCAGATCGGTTCATCTTGCTCATTGCCTCTGAGGCGCCATATATAATAATGCTTTCAGTAGGCCAATACATCTAGATGGCAATGATCTTTATACATATACAAATACATGACTTCAATAAAACCTCTGTTTCCAAATATGACTTGCCTTTCTTTCAAGAAGACCATTTAGTTTTACGTTGTCTTGTTTATAATTACGTGACAAAATAAGTGATGGATTTTTTAGGTTGTGAAGAATTTTCTTTCGGTGCGACAGATACACCTTTATTTATGACTTATAAATTTTCATATATCCTAACTATTTTTGTCCATTATATCTAACCGAACTTAAAGGTTTGATCAGGCAAAACATGTAGGTTGTCAATGTCAAGCACACTTAGATCCGATGCATCTTGTTGTGTGATTTTTAGACACTTAGAGATCCACTGCATAGGTGAAGAGGAGGATTTTCTCAAGACATTTGGACACTAAGAGATCCACTGCATCGGTGAAGAGGAGGATTTTCTCAAGACATTTGGGCACTAAGAGATCCACTGCATAGGTGAAGAGGAGGATTTTCTCAAGACATTTGGACACTAAGAGATCCACTGCAGTCTCGATAAAAGAGGAAAATGTTCTGAGGACATTCTGCCGACAAGTCAAAGCCTTACCATAGTAACAAGGTCATGACCACCAAAATAGACCTTATGCATCCCTGGCAAAACTTTTGTGAAAGTTCAAAAGAAGCAAACAATCGGAATTCTGCTGAAAAGCACAGGCTCCTCGCTGAATGGTCACAAGCTCCATTGTAGCAACCTTGACACTAGATTATAAGAATAATCAACAAGATACAAGGAATTACGGTTTATCTGTCCCCAGTGGTTTATGCTTGAGGGACAGATAAACCGTAATTCCGAGTTTTGAGTTGGTTATCATTTTTCTTACCCAAGTTGTATTAAGAATATTTACCGTACTATTTGAAAATAACTTCAAACTCTCTTTCACGAAGGTCCATGGTTCGAATCCTGCAAGGGGCTCTGCAATTTTGTCTGCAGTAGAGAACTGTTCTACAGTCAGTCAGGTTTGGGGATGATGCTACACAGAATTTGTTTATTCCAGCCTATGCTCGCAGGTTTCACTGCATTGCATAGCCAAATTGGTGTTGGGTGAGTTCTCCCTGCAGCTACGATATAAGTGAAATAATATTGAAAGCGGCGTTATACCCCAACACACCTCTTTCACGAAGGTAACTCATTAATTGTATCCTTTCGCAAAGAAAAGCAAGGAAATAGCAAAATAAACTACATATACACACTTTATGTTTCATCTTACGAAATAAAAGAAATTATGTTGAAGTCTCCCCGACACATGTATGCTAGTCTTGGGTGAGCGTCTACCTCACATAATAATTCTTCATTTCAAAAAGCCTTTTCAAGATTTTTTCTTGTCATATGATGATCTTTACTATAACAATTTATGACTCAATCAACAAAGGATTAACAAAGTTAATGGTTTCACAGCTGACATGGCGGGACTCGAACCCACAATCCATTGCTCCTTAGCCTGAACACTGCTGACGCTAAGGCAGTGACCAGCTAAAATTAACGTATTCATGGTCACATATTTTATGCATCGACACGATGCTAACGCAACAGTGAATCGAATGCACGAGCTTTTCATGAAAATATCAGTCTTCGGTTAAATGAAGTCAAGGTAATGCATTGATATGGCCTGTAATTATCGTCGTGTTTAATAAAACCTAATGTTTGACAGTAGGTATAACAAACCACTGGTCTGTCTCTCCTGTCAGGGGTCACAATCTCCTGTACATAGTTGGTCGTAGATGTGACCCCTATTTTGGTGGAGGACTTGAACTTACTTTCAGTTTCGAAAATTGTGACTGGCAACCTTCAGTAACTTCGTGTGTTTAGGTAGCATCTTCGGTAAAACTATAGAATTAGTTCCCCACCTATTTTCATAATTACTATACATACCTTTATATTCTTCAATATAGCATATTTAATATTATTTTCCTTTCATTTTATAGGGTTAGAGTTTAGGATTAGGTTAAGTTTTACTTTTTAGGGTTAGTGTAAGAGTAAGGGTTAGGGTTAGGGTATGTATTCTGGATGGCGAACCAATTCTATAGTTGCTCCGCATCTTCATCAGCCGAAGCAAACCAACCCATGGTGGTGATAGGTCGAACAATGTGTTAGTTCCATGTTTCCCAGTCCCTGTGCTCTGAAATGAAACCAACTGGCATTGGCTGATCATCCTCCCAGAACTTCAGCTTGGATTTTAAGCTCTCCATGTCAACCACATCATCTATGATGTCAAAAAGGGAAAGTAATTCCACATCATGCAAACGTCATCTCTCTTTGAAATAAAGAAGCCGAAGATTCATAAAATTCTTATTTCTTTTTTTTTAAGTGCCACTCAAAGAAACTCCCCCATCTGTTTTCGTGTTTAAACTGTGTAGGTCATTGTTCAAATACTCTGTAAAGGGATTGATGAGGTTCCTCTAATATATTATCTCTGGAGTGATAATTGCTTTGGTGTACCATTGTTTTGTGGCCCTTGAAGCCTGCATCTAAGAGCCAACAACTTCAGCAACCTCATCCACGCGTTTTGTATGCCATCTGACATTGTCATTTCTTCAACCATCTTGTCGGACATTTTGTATGACCAATAGATATCTTAAACTTCTCTTCTGGAGAAGCCCAGTAAACTGGCCCTTTATCTGAGAAATCTCTGCCTATTTGGTATATCAGAGAATATAATTTTTGAAAATGCACGTTTTAATGTTGCCATTATGTTTGTGCAATTTCGGCTAGTTGCATTCTTAGTGAAAGGCATCCGATAACTTCTGTGAAAGGGAGACTTGTATTTAAGCTCATCAGGCCTTTAAGGTTTGGTTTAAACAAAAGTTATTTAAAAAAGAGAAAGGGGTTGGAAAACAGGCAGATGGGCTGATGGCATAGCGCGTCAACAATTACCTTTTCATCTTTCGACTTCTCCAGATCCGCCTCATCCAGAAACCTTTAATGGTGAGGGGATGTACCTTGCATGTAAGGGATCAATTTTTGTGTTTTTTCGCCAACTCTGCGTGTATTCCTCGAGACCTTTTTGATGACTTCTCCTTAGGAAGCTCAGATGTTCAGGATATTATCTTCCCTTTTTGGGGACTCTCTAGATTTGGTCTTGACCCCCAGTCAACCATGGTTGTAGGCGGGTGTCCAACTTTAAAGCTTCTGTCTTTTCTCGGGAAACCAGTGATGTTAAGAATCTCAAATTTAAACAAGCAGATTCGGCTAAAGTCTTAAATCTATTGAACAATAGTTAAATAGGTTTGTTCTATAATAACTGCAGCAGATGCTCGCAGGTTTAACCGCAATGCATCGCCACAATTGTGTAGCGGGCTTTCCCCCCTCCATAATAATAGCAGGCGCGATACGAGTGAAATACTCTTGAAAGCGGCGTTAAACACCTTATCACCTCACCTCTATAATTATTAAAAACTCGTATCCCTAACAAGAAGAAAACTATCCTCAGTATATCATTGGTAATTAATTTCATCCTTCAAAAGATGATTGTTTTAAACATCAATAGTGTCATCGTGTTTAGCATTAAAGGTTTAAGGTTCTACCCCAAACTCTCAATTATCTCGGCCTTATAGTTTCTGAATCCCTGTCGAGTCAAGCGAGCGAATGAGCGAGTTGGGGTTTAAAGTGTTTTCAGTAATTAAAGCACGAGCAAACTTCAAATGAATGAGCAAAGCCTTAAGGTTTTTTTTCGTCTGGTCCGGAAAAGAACAGCTTGCACGGACGGAGGGTCTATATCCTCCGAACACTTTCAACATTAGAGGTGTAAATTCCATTGTCTTGCCGTTAAAAATTAAGGCATTGTAGAGATACCATAACCAGTTGGTATAAGAATCTTGTGGTTTTTCATAGTGTTTAGAATAGCATTCGTTTGATTGAGACAGTGTGTGAATTAAATACTATCCATCCTGAAAATAAGGAAGTGGTAGGGTTGCAACTTTATTTCGGCATGACGACAATCACATCTTGGAAAAAATGATGAAATCTTATGTAGACAGATTACCAGCAGAATATGATTGCGCGAGTCGGGGTAGTTCATCTAGATAAATTCGTGAGGTGAGGTGAGGTGAGTTGGGATTTAATGCCGCTTTCAAAATTATTCCATATATATCGCGGCTACTAGTATTATTGCAGGGAGAAAGCCCGCAACACTATATGTGAAACCTGCCAGCATCGGCTGGAACTAGCGAACCGTGGGTGGTACTGCGCTGAATTTCAGTGTAGCATTGCACCCAAACCTGACTGCGTGTAGAACAGTTCTCTACTGCAGACAAAGTTGCCGAGCCCCTGGAACCACGGACCTCCTGATCCGAAGCCGAACGCACTAACCACTGCGCTATCCCGCCCCCAGGGATAAATTCGTATTCCTGCTACGGCTTGAAGCACACGTACATAGACGTCTAGTAATAAATGCTGTGCTTGACACGCGTATGATATCATGTAACTACCTGAATGATAAAATATATTATGTAAAATTGGGGCATAAATTGGGTTAAACCATCACACAACCGGACTGTAAATCCCTTCGGTGAAAGACAGTAACGTCAACTAAAGACATTCTGGCCAGATAGAAACTATTATTGACACTCCAGTGTTATCTGGGGGCAATGGGCAAGAATGGATTGTTACAGAGATATGTATTTATAAATGTACAATACTTTTAGCATAACCACCTCATGTCTCGTGAGAATTTTTAGTTTAATGTATGTTGGTTTTGTAAATGATACAGATTTTGAGAAGTATTTTTGTTGTTGGAAAGTAAATCATGTATATTGGAAGGACCCCTAAATATTTTGAGCAACGATGAACTGTCACCATGTTGGTCTGGAAATCAGTTGCCAGTCCTATATCATGTCCGGAATCAAATGCTAATTTGTGTTTCCATGGAAAAGGTTAAAAATAAAAAATGTAGGAAAATGTGGGAAACCCCCATAAGGCACCACTACAAATGTTTGATTAAATGAGCGAGTTGGGGTTTAAGTGTTTTCAGTAATTAAGCACGAGCACACCTCAAATAAACCAGGTTTCAATGAGCAAAGCCTTAATTATTTTAAATTATTCTTCTGCAGTTAACTTGTCATCTTCACAACATCACGACCGAAACGAAAGAATGTCCAACTCAAGAGTCTGTCTCGATACATGTTCACCTTGCCATGGGAAGAAAAACTTGTACAAAATGACTTGTTTACGCTCTTCCTTTCATAAATGTCAGAGACTTCTTTGAAGATCAAAGAATGTTTTTAAAGACAATTTCTCACACCTTGAACAGAACTCAATTGCCATTCAGCTTGATAAGCTTGACGTGATCTAGGAAGGGCAGCTAGTTGTGCCGGAAAGCAATTCCTACCACTTTCTCTTGCCATAGAAAATCCTTTCGACTCCATACCATTCACGTTCAGGCAGTCCACTAATCATACCCATTTTCCCCCACATGGCTTTAAATTCCACCAGTCTCTCAGTCGTTTTGAAATCTTGTTGAACAATAACTCACTAAACGTTGTTGCCAACAAGTTACAAATCGTGTTTTGAGTGCAGCGCCCTGTTTGACGAAAAGTTACAAGTATCAAGATCTGTCATTCCAATATTGCAACCTGGGTGACAAGCACAGAAGTTGGGGAAAGGCAGCAAGGCCCATCTCGGCAAGTCAACGAGGCTGGTGAAGAAGAATTCATGCAGAAATAATGGTGTTGCTTGAGCATACAACCCTTTATTTCATATGAAAGTCTTCAACCTCACATTGTGCAAAGACGTGAGAACGGTTATAGCACACATGTTCCACCATACACTCACGTGCCTCAGGTCAAATGACAAGTGTTAGATCAAGCTTTATAATCCGCTTAATTTTCTAGCTCAACTTGAAGCATCCCGGGAAATCATTGAATACAGAAACCAAAACTCCGTTTTTCTAGCCTTTCCAGTTGTCGAGACATTTCACGATTGGATTACATCATGTACAACAGAAAATCGTGTAGTATTAAAATATTTTATTTTACATTTAATTTATAACCTTGATGACCATTCTTTCATTCCATGTACTCACCTGAAAAAATAGAAAATTGTTTAGAGACATAGTAAGAACAAATTGTGAAACTTTTAATGTTACATTTCAGGTAGATTTGATGAAACATGCAAATTTAGGATTGATATTACAATGGACACAACAAAAAGGACTCAATAATGAAATAACTTATGGGGGCTCAAGGTTAAGAAGTTTATAGGTGGATAGACTTTGGTATATTTCATACTAATTTCTACAAGATTTTAAAAAAGCTTTTATTCACAAGACAAGTTTTTTGGAGATGGAGATATTAGGTTTATTAGATACCTATATCAATGCATTGTTCAAAATCTTCACATGGTATCAAAATGGTCGAAGTTTAGTTGAATGCATTAGATGATGTTTATGCATGGTAGGTAAAACAAGTTTAAATGTTAGTTGCCTATTCAAAACATATGCAAGAACAGGTCTGTTCTTGATTCAAAACATTATTTGTTTATTTAAGTATTATTGTAGAAACAGAACAATTATCTAAAACACATGTTAAATAGTAGCAAACAAGACTGATGTTACAAAGTCCTCTAACGAGGATGTTTTAGCACGTTACCTGGGAGAAATTATTTGTATCCATGGTTACCTCTATGGTTTGGGGTCTGGTTAGCTGCAAACTGCTTCATATTCTTTGTTTTATTCAGGACCACAGGCACTTAAGCCTGTTTCTCTTCGTTTTGTAGGCAGGGATATATCTCTTGAACTCTTTTCACACTGGCTACAAGCCGTAACACAAACTTGGCATATCTAAACCACATAATGCCTTTCTCTTTTGAGTGATCTTATTCAACTTACTGCCGATTCTGGCAATTTGGCAACTTCTAGGCTTTCATGCAAGGAAATGAAAATAGTCTGGTGTTTATCCAGGTTTAATCTTACAATATTTAAAACAAGATTTACTTTGTTTTGAACGAATAAGAAACATTTGTAGTCTTTTAATGAACTGGTTACTTCATAATTATCTAAAAAAGAGGGTTACAGTTATAAATCAATCATAAATTAGCAAATAAATGGTTGTCAATTTTCTTCATTCCACTTTCTATTTAATCAGTGTTCTGCTTAAGAAAGAAACTAGTTTGTTTATCACCTTTGTGGAGAATGTCTACTAAATTCATATTTTGTTGGTATTTTTTTTGGTATGAAGAAAATCTACTTTATAGACTGGGTTTATTTTTGTTTCTAACATCTAAGATTAGGAATCTTATTTGACTATGAATGAAAATTGACAACCAGGAACATTCAACTTACTTTATAGTTTTGGGATAGACAAAAACAGTGGGTTTTAAAACATTTATTGTATTTCACATTTTATTTACTTACGATACAACAGTAAAGCGTTTGTAGCCTAGTTACATACAAATGACTTTAAACGCCTACTTCAAGTAAAACTTCATTGATTTGATGATGAAGATGTTTAGGTGGATTAAATATTCCTTTTGCAAGAATTGCGAGAAAGCAAAGTTCACACCTCACAGGATTGAGACCTAGTTAAGATGAGTTGAAGTAAAACCTAAAAGCTGTCCGAGCGAACTGTACTCCAAATGTCCATGTACCTCAATAATTGATACACATAATCCACACAAGCTGACAACGGACATGACGATGAATGTTGGCTGCCCACACCAACTGACTGGCAAGCTGGATTCACTGGCTGACAGGCCTAGTCCTCTAGTATCCTCCCCGCTGGCTGTAAGGGTGTGCTCGGTACTGTCCCTTTGGCTGTCCTCGTGGCGCTGCCTTCACTGGCCCCGTTCCAGTTCCCCAGCTGTCCCCTGTTCCATCATAGACAAGGGATTAGATATTGATGTGTATACAAGATTAAGATGCAGGAATGGCAAAAGTTTATGACTAAAAGGCGGAAAGCACAGAATTAATATTCCACAATTTTCATTATGGTAGAACATACAGTTAGGGCAAAACTAAAAGCTAAATAATGAAATCTCTATGAACATGAAATATTAAAACCTCTCTGAAGATAGAGATGGAATGTGGCATGATCATGTGATTAATCGGAGTAAATGTTCATATATTGTCTAAAGACAAAAGACTGACTAATTTTTTTCAAATTAACAAATTATTGACATATTACTCAATGTCAAATTATTATGATACTAGGATTTATTTGCATGTGATTTCAACTTAAGGGTTGCATTGTAACAACTATTGGAGACCACGAGAGCCGTCTGACCCAAGCAGCACTATGACATTGTTTCTCTCTACAACCGCAGGGAAGTGTGTGGACACTCGGCGACATCCAGCAAAACACTGGAGTCAACAGAATGTGCGACAGAACACATCAGCACACACAAGAAGTCTGCAGTTGATTAAATGTGCAGTAAAATTGCCCTACTTTGTCAATATTCCAAGAGTAAACGGTAGTTACAACCTACGATTTAAACATCCACAAATATATAACACATCTATAAAGACGTTTTAAGTGCAAATACATACGTTGGTACAGTAACCAATAAGAAATCAAAATGGTACTAATTTAGAGTTTTATAGTGACAGAAAACTAATAAATGAGTTGTAGAGTGGATAAATGAATTGAATTGATTACAAGTATGAGGCAGGTAATTTACTATCGGAAACAAAGACATGTAATAATGAGGCAGAAAGCTTACAGAACCTAAACAGAATAATTCTAGTGCATGTGTAACAACTATTGGAGACCACGAGAGCCGTCTGACCCAAGCAGCACTATGACATTGTTTCTCTCTACAACCGCAGGGAAGTGTGTGGACACTCGGCGACATCCAGCAAAACACTGGAGTCAACAGAATGTGCAACAGAACACATCAGCACACACAAGAAACCTGCAGTTGAGTACAAGTATTTTAAGTTTTCAAAAGAAACATGCACAGTAAACAGACAATACTACTGGACTCAAATGTTAACCAGTTACTAAAATTAAACTCTTCCTGTTATCCAAAACTTTGTAAGAGAGAAAAAATAGAAAATGGATAACTCATAGCTAGAAGCTTATCCATACCTGTCTCACCATAATCCTCGTACCCCCCTCCTGCTGACCCGGTTCCATGTCCGTAGTCGAAGTACTGGGTGTCACTGCAACATACGTAATCAGTGTCATTTCTAACATCACAACTCAAACAATTTGAGAGTGATTTATTGTTTAACGCCGATAGGGCAATATTTCAGCCATTAGCGAAGTGAAACAATTTGACAATTTAAACTATCACAAGTTCGTGTCTCAACTGATTTGCTCGTTTTTGTATTTTTCCCCAGGATAATTTTTTATGATAAGACTATTGCATGATGATAATTATTTCATAACTTTACATATTTTAAATCCAAATCCATATTTTACTCAGATTTATCCTTTACCAGGTGTTTTTTTTACCCCAAGTGAATTTTCTAGTATTCTAAAAATCTCAGTGCTTCACCTGCAAGGCACCAGTCTCCATCACTGGCTAATATAACCTTGCTAACCTGCCAAAATTTGACACGGCTGGTGTAAGGCGATGCTTGGCAAGATGATTTTGGAAAGAAAATATCTTTGAGAATGACATACCTTTGAGCTCCATAACCTGTGTCATATTCAGTTTCTGTGTACTGCTGTTGGCCATAGTCCTCATATCCACCCTGAGCTGAGTAGTCCTAAAGTCCAAATACAGGAGTGAGCTATTTGTTTAACGTTGCTTGGGTTATTTCAACCATTAGTTAGCTTTCGGAATACAAGATATATTATTTTGTAATAATGGATTTTACAAAATATGGAATTAACAATTAATAATCATTCCATGTGCCAGTAAACAAACCTCTTTTCAAAAGCAGTCTTAATTTTCAAAATATGACAAATAGTCCACCAGCCAAACTCAAAAAGGGCTCTAATTAAGGAGTTTGCTCACCCCATCGGCTAGAAAAACAATGAATGCATTTTTAGCCTCCATTATACCTATATATCATAATTCAGGGGGATGTCAAGTTTTGTAGTGGTGCAATTTTCTAAAAAAAGGCGTTTTTCGCCCAAAAAACTCTAAAAATCCAGGAAAATAGTGTTTTATTTTATAAATTTGATTTTGATTCTACAATTGACTGTTTAAGCATATAGAACTATACATTATACATGAGTGTTTATTCTGAAAGTAAATCATTTTATTTGTTCACACCTTAATAGTGTTTTTTGGGCTAAAACATAAAAAAATGAAAGAAAACTGTATTTTTTCTGAAAAAAGTATTTTAATGTTTTCAGGTGAACTTTTTACACTCAATGATACAACAGATAAGAGAATATGTTTTCATTAGTGGACTCTTTGCATTATTGACATGATTTGGTCATATTAACTTACATGACAATTGTAATTTGGCTGTAATCCAGGGAGGGTCGTCCATCATGCACACAATGGATGTCTGTTTATATGGACTGATTCAAACACCAAGAAGATGTCATGAAAGATCTAGCATTTTCATGCTGTTAATATTTAAATCTAACATTATCCTATGTAAAACAAGGAATGAAATTAAATTTTTTAAACTAATGAGTTCACAAAGGCTAATTCCTAATTAATTACTAATTTTGTGAACTCTTAACACCTCGGTTATAGGCCTCTCCTTTCATGAGTTGATTTACAACTGCAGGTCCATAAAGTTTTGACTCCACAAGAATGTCTTCAAATTATCCACTTTCTTTCATGATATGCCCACTATTGCCGATGAAGTTCATTGCTCTATGAAAACCTCCCATCTCTAACCCATCCTCCTGAAATTCCACTATCATCTGTGCTTTGCTGTAAATGACCTCATCATATGTTTCCAAGGTCCATTCTTGTCCAAGAGCAAAGGAACATGCGCTGAAAGGCTTTCATCATAGTATAGAGTCATAAACTGTATTGAAATCTACTGCAGAGGCAGGAATCATGGGACACTATCCAATGTTAGTCTGTCTGATGTTCGTGTCGGTTGTCATTGTCGCATGATATACAGTCCAAGAGAGTTTCATATGGAACATATCAACCTTCCCAAGTTAGATGTTGTAGTCCTGGACCTTTGCCTGCCATAGGTGGCCATTCTAGTAGTTTATCAGGTTTCATGTCTTTAATAGTCTTTGGCATTGTATTCTTCCATTGGCTGACAAAACTGCTAAAGGTGCCTGAATCAAGTGTGGCTGTCTAGTTCGGTACCATTTTTACAACATCATGGTGTTTTGCATTCATGACTGACTCTGTTGAAGTGTTGAAGTTTGACGGTACTCAGCTGTGACCTCCTGATCCAACAAGATGTCTGTCCACTTGGCATCAAATCTCTGAACTTCATTATGGCTGATGGGATGTCTGTGGAATCGTAGATAATTTGCAGCGTCAAGACATGTTGAGCTCAGATTGAAAGTTTGCTTGGCCTTTTCATTTGGGGTGTCCAATGGAAACTCATGAGAGCTGGCAAATATTCCGATTATATCTTGTATCTGGGCCTCCTTTCACAAAGCAACCTTAACTAAGGTTAACCTTAACTCCCATGCTTTAACAGTGCACTTACAATCACCTTAGGGCTTCGTGAAAGGGGCCCCAGCACTGTATGACTTATGACAAGCTCGGGTCTTGTTGTAGAAGTCCATATGAAAACAATCGGATCCCCATGCTGAGCTTCAATCTTTGCCTACAGTTTATGTTTTAGAATGATGATACTGTATCTTCTGGAAGTTGTTTGATTGGAAATATTTGATTTTGTTCAAGGATTTCATTCATGTCAAAGGCTCTCCCTTGTGCAAGATCTGGTAATAGTGTTTCCATCAATTGTTGAAATGCAAGTTGATGATAGTTATTACTTGATGATTTCTGTGTTTCACAAACAATGTATCAGCTGTGAAATGCCTTGTGATATCTAGCCTCTTGTGCAAAAGTACATCAATGTCATTTTTAAATGCAAATGAGGCCTGCTTGATATCCGCCTGAAGAACAGTTGTTGATTGTAGATGCTTGAATCCAAAGCATGATATCACCCCTTTAGCGCTCTTTGAAATAATTTTTTACCTTCACCATGAGGAATTCTTTGATCTTCTTTTTTTCAGATTGACATAGTAAACAGTAGTTAAGTTTCGATGATGGTTTTTCTGTAACTCTATGGGGTCTAGTGGAGTTAGATTCATCTGAAAAATTAATGATTGACTTTAATAAAAAAAAATCTAATATTTTAGATTTAATATTTTCATATAATTAGTCCTAGACATTACAAAGGTGTTAATTTCATGGCTTATCTCGTCATTAAGTTTCTAATACCTTATAAATTACACACAAACTGTTTAGGTTTGTAACATTTTAAATAAGGGTGTCACGATACACAAATGTATTGATGGATTGATACATTTTCACCGCCGATACGATACACGATACAAGTCTGAGTGTATGAAAAACCTTTCATATGAACAGTATCGATACATTTATTTTGCAATATTGATCACTTCTGAATTAAAACTCCTCTTGGTATTGTTCAATTGAGATTTTAATCTTTTTGATGTTGACATGTGACAATATCCCATTCCATTCATCTATTTCATCTAAAAAATAATCTTTATTATATTTCTTTATTTACAAGAAAGAAGTTTTCTTCAGGAATGCACCTTTACTTGTTATTATAAGTAACTTGTTGTTAACAGTTTAACCTGCAAACACATTCTCTTCTGCAATTTAAATGAAAAATATTGTCACCCTAATATTGTGATACGTATCGTAACGGGAGGGTCGTGTATCGTGACACCCTAATTTTAATACTATTAGTATTTTCCAACATATTTTCTTTGTAATAATTATAAATATCTTTGCATAAAAATCATTTTCCAAGGTTAGTTCATGAAAAATTATCATCGTCAAATAATTATTTCACACAAGATATTACACAGGTACCTTTATAAAGATAGAAAATCTTATTAAATTACATGGTCAAAACAAAACTATTGAAAAATACCATTAATTTCATAATCAGCAAAACCAATATATATAATAACAATAATACCATTAATAAAATTAATTATTACAATAAGGCCAGACTTTTCTTTTTTTTTTGGTTTACGGAATTTAGAGTAAAAAAAAAAGTTCGGTAGGTAGGAAATTTTTTTTTTTTAAATTCAGTTTTCAAATTATTTTTTACAGTTTGTATTAAGTGAAAGTCGGTAGGCAAAAAAAAATAATTTGTATTTTTGTGTATTTCTATCTGGTTTTTTTACAGATACAGATCGTGAAATTGGATTTGGATTTATATGATATATTATATATTATATTTATTTTTTTTACACGCTTTCGAGTCGGCGGTTAAAAACTAATACCGTTATTTTAACTATATTTTTTTTTCCACATTTCCACTTTTTAAGGTCGGCGGATCCATAAACCAATAAAAAAAAAGTCTGGCCTAAATAACATAATACTCATGATATCAATTCTAAAGCATTTTTTTTTAGCTAATTGTTCATCTGAAATTTTTTTACTGAATGATATATTAGATAAATGATTTATAAATTAGTACTATTGATTATGAACATTAAAAATTAACATGAAAAAATATTATTTATTTTTTTATTCTAACACATTAGGTGACACATTAGTTAGTATGTTGTTCACCTAACGAGTTCAGCTAGTATAATGTGTTGTTTTGAAGTAGCATGTGCCTATAGTTAGAATGTAATGGTGGGGCCCTTTTAAGGTGTGAATAATATAAATGATATCCAATTTAACCATTAAAACCTTATATGAATATTACACAAGCACTAACATTGTATCATTAACAAAAATGTGAAAAAAAGTTCAACTACATGCGCTTACAATAAACAGAGTACATTTTTAAAATACCCATCCCAAAATAGGCCTCTGGTGTGTTTCCACCATTCAAAACAATTTTGCTTTTGTAAATAGACATAAAATTTTGCTGTTGGAGTTCAGTAAAAACATGTGTATCATGTTTATTTTGTATATTATTTCATTTTAACACAGGAAATATAGACACATATCTCTAACAATGACAAATCTATATTCAATCTGATTATCCTATTGACTCAACCAGTAGAAATGTCAAAACATTTTTTCAATGATATCTAGCTGAAAAAAACAAAGCAATTACTCACCTTTGCAATTGCTGATCTTGACTGGAGTTTATTGTTCCATCTATGTTCATTGCCAACATATCCAAATGTGCACTAGAGCTAAATAAACATTAGTCCTTGGGCTAGGCAAACCGCCATCTTGTAAACAAAGGTCAAAATCACATAAGGGAGATAACTCAAGTGGTAGATGCTTCCACACAACTTATAACATATCTCAGCATGGTGTGAGGACTTCACCCAAAAAACTTTAATTGTAAAAAAAATAATAATGCACCACTTCTAAACTTGACATCCATTTTTATCATATACCCAAGTGTTAAGAGAAACATTTTATCCACTTACATATTTTCTAGCTTTTGGGGTGAGCATATTTTCTAATTTCCTTGCCTGGCTGGTGGACTAAAATAACTTTAAAGTACCCACCCCTGCACCATAGTCATCATAGGTCTGTTGGACTGGTTGGGGAGGGGCTACAGGACGTCCTCTGGGTGCTCCCATGCCTCCCCTGGGGTTCTGTCCAACACCCCGTGACATGCCACGCGATGGGGGGCCCCCTCTGCTTGCTCTCATTGCTGGTGCACCTCTGCCATAAAGAAGGTATTTTTAACTTTGATTGCAACCCTATATACTACCTACCATACTACGGTAGGGCATACTAAAAAGCAGAAAGCAAAATGTTAATGGATATCATTTGGGCTTGATTCATTTTTGGATTATTGACACAAAATCAGCTTTGCTTATTATATGTACTGAAAGACAATTGAAATATTTCAAACTAAGGTATTTTCCCCAACAAACAAATGCATAGTCAAGTTTAAGGAGAATTGTTCAATTTTAAAGTTTACTCACTACACCTGTCAGTATGAGAATTCAGGAGCAAGTTGACGGATGTAACAAAAAGAGAGTATTAGTTACAAGACAAGAAGGCAACAAGCAAGCTTTACAGATGAAGGTTCCCGAATGACATCACTCTCTGAGAAAAGATATCAAACATAGTGACGAGTGGAACCTCAAGAAGACAGCTCAGGTAGGTAGAGACTAGAGAAGTGAGACTAGTTGCCGTCTACTGGGAGTTTTACCTTTGGACAGGTGCCGAGCTAAGGGAGTGCACAGCCCCTCTGCCACGAGGTGCTCCCCGTAAACTGGAATCTCTGGACAGATGAGAATAAAACATTTGTAATGGTTCATTTATATAATCAGTACAGTGGCTTTATAGCAGCCCAAGACTCCCATTATTACCCATTCTATTTGTAGCAAGTTAAGGGATTATTTCCCAATGCAATTTCAAAGGTAGGGTTAATGCCATATTGATTAGATGAGGTGGTGATCAATAGGAAACTAGTCTACACCTTTGAGATGGCATTTACAAATATGAAATATCTTTGCTTTTCACATATGGATGATTTTTATTGAAGCATGAAGTAAAGCTTTCGTAGGTGTAAAGGCACATTTAAACTTGCAGATTTTTGGAAATACCAAGGCTAATACAACACATTGACATTCGTTTCACTTGTGTCATCACCATAAGCCATGTTTCAAAAAATATACCCAAACAATTCCTGTTATATCAAAACTGATAAAAACTTAAAAATTTGTTTCTACATAACAATTCAAATATTAAATCATGCCCACAGGAGATCCAACAAACATTTCACTTCAATCTTTCTAAACCATCAATTTTATCATTAGCAACAAACATTCTTTAACCATTATAACAAATTGTAACAATTTGACAAAAAGCAAGAGTGTTCCCTGCAGACTGAGGTATCCTACCTTGAAGGAGGTGCCATGAGACCAGATCCACGAGCACCGCGAGGTGCTCCTCTGAAGCTGGGTCCTCCAGGGGGACCACCAGCCCCGCCACGCCCACCTCGGGGAGGGGCCATTCCCTTCTCCCCATTTGACATGTACATCATCTCCTGCAGTTGCTGCTGTCTGATGTCATCATTGTATTCCTGAATTAGAAAAATGTCAATTTGTATACACAAGTCATATACTTAATCTTCTATGCAGCATTTGCCTTTTTAACCTTGATTAGTAAATTGTAATTGGTTTCTAAAGGCACATTTAGTGTTAATCTAATAAATCTATGTTGCTGTTAACAATGGGGTATTATTTATGATATTATGTATAGGCAATGTCCCTCCAATCTTGACAGCATTAACATAAAGTTACAGATAGATAATTCTGTGTTTAACTTACTGGTATGAGAAATTTCTTGAGTTCACCAAGGGCATGAGATAACCTCACGTAGTTGTCAGACATCTCTGAGAAAGATTCAACGAGGACATGCAACTCATCATTTAAGTGTGCATACTTTCCACCTTCCTTTCTGAGCTCATCTTCCTGCAAAACAAGTAAGGCATATGATACAACTCATGACAAATTTAGAATAAAAACAGTGTTGTTCCCAAAGGGTTCCCGAGGAATTTAACCCACCCTTTTGGCTTTGTGTCCCTCAAAAATAAGATGAATGGGATACCTTTGCCATTGTGGAGCGGCCTCTGCACAGAAAAGATGAAATTGACCCCCCTTTACTGAGAATATGGGACAACACAGTAAAAAGCTGAGTTAACTATTTTAAATGCCATTCATAAAATTCATTTGGCAACATTTGGTTTATACATTGTTCCATACCTTTGCTTTATCTCTCATTGATCCCTTTCCAAGGATAGACATCTTTGTTCCAGTTTCTTCTTGCAATCTCTTCAGTGAACTTCCCTTTGGACCAAGAAGTTTGCCAACAAAATTGAACTGAAAAATAAATCAAACATTTAATAAACCTTACAGGAATCGGTTCTTGGCAATCTAATGGTTAACAAAAAAAGAAATATTTTTAATTTAACTGAATGTTATTGAAGAACCATACATACCCGTGGATGTTCCTTGATGGGAATCCGCACTCTGAGAGACACAGGTTGAGGTGTGTTTGGATGTACTTCTATCCATGATACTGGCTTATCTTTTGACTCTCCCTTTTCAATTCTGCTTATTTCTGTAATGAAAAAATGTAAGTCATTTAAATTAGTCCTGCTTTGTTTAAAAAGGATGGTATGAAGCCGTATGTGGTTAAGAGTGCATTGTACTGGCGCACATAGAAGTGTTCATTTTGTACTATTTTTAGCCCTTATAGATATCTCAAGACGATCTTTTATAGACCTTGAATATCTGACATCTATCTTTTTAAGCCTTTGATCCCTGTTGACGATTTTATAGGGTTAGTTAATAACCCAATTTAATACACAATCACAAAATTAAATGAATGTGCCTTACAATGGCAAGCCAATACAAAGATATGGGGTGCAACAATTCATAGTTCTCACATGACGTCACGAGCCTCAGTCACGTGGTCCGTCAGCCATTTGTGTGGACAACCAGCGCAGGCAGGCCACAGCGGCTAGTGCATTCTCACTATATTCTCCGTATAATTAACGGTCTATCTTATGGCCGAATTAGCTCCAAACGATGCGAATCTTGCACACATTATAAACTTACATGATTGCAAGACATGTTCATGTCGTATCTATGTGAATATTTGTACTAGCGGAGAAATAATTCAGACAATTTGAACTCGCTTCTGCCATCGATGTGACTTCGAACTTTCTCCAAAACAACTTGAAATGAAAGGAATAATATCTATCCTACCCCTTACATGCTTTGTTTGATGGCTTGTAGACTAAACACCACTTACGGTGGACATGCTATTTTTTATTTTCTTTGTTAAAACATTTTACATCGGGTGTTTAAAATATTATAGTTATCTTTCCCATTCTGATCACATGAAATTAAATTTTAATATAGATGATAAAATATCCCCTCCCAAACAGCAATAGACTATTGACAAAGGAGAGGAATGTTATTATCTTGGTTTCATTTCTTTTGAAATTGCATGATTAATTTCACTTTCCCGTGATTATGATTTTGGGCTACCCAAAAACATCCCACTTGTTAGACACATGCGGTTTGTCTAAATGTCATTCAAAAATCTTCTTCATAATTTTTTCCGTATTCATAAAATATTAGCAACATTTTGAATTAAATTCGAGGTTCAGATCACAATGAACTTTATTTTTTGCTCCCTTTCTGAGCATGATCCAACTATTGAAAAAAATGTCTTGACGTACGCTTATTGATATGTGATAAGACTATTATTTGTATCTAGTACATATTGATGCCATGTACCGTCACTCATAAATGATTGTGCGATTCGTTATTTACAATTTCAATGCACTTGTATGTATTTGTTTTAACAAAAACGTGTATACAAGCAAGACGTTCATGAAACTAATATTCCTTGCATTTAATTAATCCGTTTATAAATAAGTTTTCTCTCTTTCTCACTATTCTTGTGTTGTTTCGTCATTAGGTATTGAAGGTGAGAAGATCAATATGATTATGTGTCAACTATGTCTTATCAATGGCAAGAGATAGAAAATTTAGGTTCTACAGGTCAATTAAAAACTTAATTGAGATATGCAATGAAAGGATACTATTTGTTTTCATATTAGATCGAGAGTATCGTTGACGCAAAGTTTTCAGTTAGTTATTACAATAACAAAAAGTGCATGTGTCAGACTCAAACAGTTAAATGTTCAATTGATTCCTTTTGAAAAAAATGATATACCACGTAGGAATTTACGTCTATGAATCATGATGTTTTGATGGCAAGATTTGATGGCAGTTGAACGTCTTTAGAAACGAGTCTCTTACACAAGCACGGAAGACATCAAACTTGTGGTCTTTACTAAGAGAATGAAAGATTATCGTAGGTTTGAGAATTCTTTCAAAAGGTCCATATGTTCATATTTATTGATTCTACATAAGTTAAGTTGTGATCGGTTTAGCGATCAAGCGTCCAGCGACTGCACATCCACGACGAATATCTAGGAATATCTAGTACCATATGTATATGCCTTCTACTTACTAATCATAACGTTCTTAACTAAATATGATGTCTCGTATAAAGAAAATATTAAGTAGGTTTATCCTTTTTCTCAGGAATTGTGCGGTAGTATGCTCACTGTCATCGAAAACTTCGGTCGATTCAGTCCGTGTTAAATGGAGTCAAAGTATATACTGAAGTGGGAATTATTTTAAAAAAACGACTCCCTGTTACTTTATTTCCCACCTCTGCACCTCCACCTGAAAGAAATAGCAAATATACGACCCTTTATTGTGTTTAGAGAGTCAGTAACACACGATCATTACTGAGCCGAGTGGCTTGCTTGTCCACACAAATGGCTGACTTCCGGTGACAGTCTCGCAGTGAAAGGTTTAGTGAAACCTATGAATATGTGAATCTTTAGCATCAGATCTTTTGTCTTTATTCATTAAACTAAGACCTTCACAACTGGGTCAAAGACTGGTGAAAAGATGCCATTATTTCATAAAAATAAAACCTTAAATAAACTAGATTTAATTTATCCTTGGATGGTATATGTTTTTTAAACATGAAATTTTAAAAACTGATGGGCCCAATACGGTCTTCACCTTGTTAAACTTTCCTTATAACCTTTTTTGTGCACTGGGGACTGATCTAAGAATACTAAATTTTGTTTCGTCTATTTTCAATGATACATGTCTGTGCACCCAACAAATGTCTATATACCAAATTAATGAAGTTATTCATATATGGAAAATCCTAAAAACAAAGCAATTCTGCAAATACCAAAGGCCAAGCGAGCACTGGAAACAATGGGTTTTCTTAAGATTTTATTCCTTCTTGTGATCTGAACAAATTATACAATCTAATGATCGTTTAAAACTTAAAATAATCAGCAGATAGATCATAGTTGCATTCTAAGTAACAAAAGGGTTTTGCAGACCCATCAAAATTTCCGGCAAGCAAGACGGCGGTAATAAAGATTAATTTCCTCGTGAACAAAAGAAGCGGCAACATGGCCGAGCACATGCACTCAAGAAACCTCGTGGTCCACTTACCCGCGGAAAGCAATCTTCCAGCGTGTGAATTTGGGTTTGTCTGGCGCATTTCAAGATTCAGTTCTTCCAAGTAAGCGGTGTTTTCTGGAGAGCCGTCCATCTTCTGTGTGTTGTTAGCCATAAACAGTTAGTATGTCTTTCGAAAGGTGGCTTCCTTTCTTCAAATGTTACAGACGGCGGCTTCTACATGCGCATGACGCTTCTTCCGATGTAGTTCGAGAGAGAAAGTAGTTCTGTTGAAAAATGAAATTGCTTTACTGCATGACCTGTCTATCATTGGTACATTGATACTAAATGAATTAAGTAAACAATCATTTTGTTTCAGTTAATTTTCAAATCTGTTTTTATAAATTATTATAAACACTGAAATAAAAGCGTATTGATTTACCTGTGCGGGCGACACCTAGCGGATCTTGATATCAGGGCCGTTAACTCGTTCTGACAACTTTTAAGTCTACACTACATGAGGAATGTCCTACTGATCAATCGTTTAAAGTTTGATTAAAAAAGGAAGGACCTTACCATTGTTTTATTTATTGAGCATTAGAGAAATAAATTCTGCCGAAGTTAATTGTTTTGACACGAATTGTTTTTGAATATTATGTTATTAGTTGTCATCACATTTCTGGAGAACGGTAATTACATATGCCTATACAACACATATTTCCCAACACATATATATACAACACAAATTTCCCTTTTGGGACACTAAAGATTATTTTATCTTATCTCATTTCACGGAGTTGTTCTTAAATTTGCCGCTACTTATTTGATTTAAAGTGACACAGAGTATGTTTAATGAATTTTATATGTGGCTAAAATCGAGCCAAAACATCATATGGCCTGGGTTAAGTTCAAGTCGCATCTTTACCTCTTATATGCCAAAATAATGGCATTTTCTCGATAACGATTGTAGATAAAATAAATGGTCATATAAACGTTACGAAGTCGAAATTCTGCGTCCCGTTCACATGTATGCTAGTTAAATGACCTACTAAGCAATAACTAATAACCTATATTTCATGCTGTGTCTTATAGCACTGATTGAGATGTTAATGTTCAGAAACAGCAACTAATTGTCAATGAAATACACCGTTTATGAAGTTGGACATATTTGACCCCCAACAACATATACTCTATGTCCCTTTAATGGACTATATATGTACCTGTTCTTACTCGGGTGTATAAGAATTTCAGATTCACTCTCCCTGCAGGGTAGGCTACCGCATGTTGAAGGTTAACTTCTGTGACCCAAGATGAAGTTGTGTTTATATTGAAGAAAAGGAGTAGGCCTACTATAACTCTTTTAAATGGGTATTTATCGAACATTATTTTATGTTTTATATTGAAAACGCAGAACGTGACATCTTAAAAGTTAGTTGATTCTGTTTTTCCCGACTTAATTAATAACCGTCCGGCATTTTAACCATTTGGCAAAGGGTCCATTGAATTCAATTAAAAACTTAGATAATAATTTGATTATAAATTGAGACTTTGAAATTTAAGTGATATTCTTCCTTCTGATTGGACTCAACAAGGTCACGCGACCTTTATACTTCAGAAATAGATCTCATAATGTGTTTGAATCCTGGCATGTAAACGGTTCGAAGAATGCAATTTGAACTGGTATCAATTCCGAAGCTTGTCGACGGCATTTATATTAGAGTTAAAAAATTAAAACTTTCAAACCGTTATAAGCCAGTAAACAAAGACATTATGAAATCTATTTCTGATAGATTCAAACTTTTAAATTTAAAATTCAAAGAGCCACTCCGTGAGTTGTTGGAGTCATATATGCCAAACTTAATCAATGGTGTCATTTGATCGCAAAGTATCGTCTGTTACCTAAAAGACAATTTTTTAAAGCTTATTGTTTTTTTCACTGTGACAATTATGAACGTAGAACGTCACAAAATAAGGAGCTGGATCAGCGGATTCAATTACGCTGTTGTAGCAGGATGACGCCGCTTGGGCAATATTTCAGCCAATAGCGGGGTTATGCTATCAAGATCGATCCTTAGTTTTACAACTCCACTTAGTTTTTGTAGCATCAATATGACTTTAGTATCATTTTGCATTTCAAGGGTTAAAAAGAATAATCATTCCTTAGTAAAACTGAATTTAATGTTTGGGCATCCTGCTACATCAGCGTAATTGTATCTGCTGATCTCTTTCGGGCCAAATCCCTCGTACGGCTGGCGAGGCTTCATGTTGGTGGCTGTGCTCACCTGTTATTATTTAAGCCAATGAAATGTCATTATCCAAGGAGGTTGTAGAAACTCTTTTGAAATTAACGGAATTTTCCATCCTGGTTGTGCCGCTGTTGCTGGATGCGAGTCGTCTCATTGGCTGGTTAGATAGCTAGCGATAAGAGGCTTTTGGCCTAAAGGATATCGGGGTAAATGGAAGGGGCTTGATTAGCGGATTCAATGATGCTGATGAAGCAGGATGATGAATGGCCTCACTTCTCATTGTTTTGTTTAGTTACAGAGTATGCACTCCTCTTCAGCGAGTTGTCAAATCTAAATCATCAAATCTTTTTACTCACAGTAACATGTTTCGACTGGGTTGTCATAATCACGTTCGTTTAACCATGTATAAACAGGAATGTCCCCATGATTTTTTTCCCACAAAAAAATACCCCTAAAGGACTCTTTGCAGATGTTTTATCCAGCCATCAAGTTCAAATGCAGTATGCTCAAGAGGAAGCTCAGAAAAGGCCTAAAATTAGCTTTTAACCGAGGTGAGGTGAAAAGGGGTTTAATGCCACTTTCAAGAGTATTTCACTTATATCGCGGCTGTTAGTATTATTGCAGGGAGAAAGCCCGCAACATCATTGTGGCTATGCATTGGGGTGAAACCTGCAAGCATCGGCTGGAACTAGCGAACCATGGATGGTACTGCGTTGAATTTCAGTGAAGCATTGCACCCAAACCTTACAGCATGTATAACAGTTCTCTACTGCAGACAAGTTGCCGAGCCCCTGGCAGGATTCAAACCTCTTGATCCGAAACCGAACACGCTTACCACTGCGGTATCCGACCCGTAACTTGTAAACAAGACTTTCTTAATAGGACATGGTTTTCTGCATACATAAGATCTGTACTGAAAACCTTATACACTACTTCCCTTTCAAATATTTCCTCATATACTTCGAAACAACAAACAACAAAGATTAAGAATGATGGGGTTATAAATATTTATTCAATCACCGCCACATTAAAAGTTTTTCTGAAGAAAAAAAAAACAGCAAAAACCTCTGGCCATGGTGAGAGTAGCAGGTGTTCCCTTTGTTTGTATACCCAGACTCAGTCTATGTGAACTCCGGTCTAGGCCAACACCTAATAGCAGGACAACAAGCAGACAATCGTCCTCTACTGCCTCCGAGTGTACCCACACCAACAGCTGTCAGTGTCCGCACACTAGGAACATGATTATCTCGGCATTATATTCAAAACGGTCAATTCACTAGTCTCGGAATCCTATGGTTTCAATTAGTGTAAATTGTTCCTTTTGTCATGTGACAATTTTAGATGTTAAAATGCTTCATAAATGGTAATGCCCTTGTATAATAAAACTCACAATCAAAATGATTTCCTATGGTTGAATAGATTTTAAAATAGCCAGTAAAATTGGACCCTGTGAGAGATGTTTCTTGATTTGAAGTATGGAGACATTAAAGGACTAAAGTGGACAGACAGCACGCAAGGAAGGAGGGAGGGAGCATACAAAAGCAGATGATTAACTATTCACTGATCTGGGGTACATGTCATCAGTCTGACGCCCGTTTGGAAAGACTCGTCCTTACTGTGAAATCTTTCCTAGAGAGCAGAAAGTCATTTTAACCTCTCAACAATTCAGGATAAAAAAAATCCTCAGTCTTTCCTAGAATTTAACCCAAAAATAAATAAATTCAGGTTTGATACAAGCTACACATACAACAAAGTTAAAGGGCTTAAGGCTTTGAATTGTAGATATGGTTATATATAACTCATAAACAGCCAATAATAAACCAAAGTTAATTTGGCATGTAACATTTTAAACAGCAACAATTATTTCAAGGGTAGTAAGATTATCAGTGCTGTTAATGTTTTTGAGAGGCAAGCTGCGAAGTTTAAATTTATTTTTAATTACATGATCACAGTACTAAAGTAATTTTTTTTTTTGTGGTCATTAGGAAAGATTCCTACAGAAGGCCTGAGTCGGCAAGGCTGGAGCTAATTGAAAAGCTCCATGTCGCAGATTAGCTCCTTGAGGGGCGAGCCAAATAGCTCCTGGTCTGCGGTCTCAAACAGGTCGTGACCGGTCTTCATGATCGGGATCACCTTCGAGATGGAATGATCACTCTTCTGTTGCTTTGGGAAAGCTTCCATCCTGCAGTGGTAGAAGTCAATTGTACACTTTCTTGTAAAATACAGGAGATAAAATTAGTTTGACTAACAAACTAAATAGTTAGTGTGTTTTATGTTTTCTAGAGATATATGATTGCTCATAGCTTTAAAAATAAGTAACAAAATTCTTTATCAAATCTTCCTCAAATTAATTTGTGAAACGTCAGACCTGATAAAAAGTTATGCTAAGATTAGAAATGCCTTTTTTAAACATCTGCCAAACTCTCAAACATAAGATATTGATGTGAAAACTCTCAAAGACAAAGACAAAGACGACGACATCACAAAGCAAGACATACCATGTATCTGCAAGACAGACGTAGAAGACCCGAGGTCTGGGCATCCCGTTGAAGGTGGAGGAGGCGCACATGGTATACGCCCCCATGTCCTCGAAGTAGATCCAGTCGCCGATGTTAAGCTCGGGCAGACGACACTCCTCCTGGATGCAATCCAGACCATCACACGTCGGACCCCAGATACTGGTCGTGAAGCTGCTCTCACTTCCCTCCTGTGGAAAGAAACATCAGATTAGGGAAGGTTACATGTTAATAAGGTTGGATCAAGTCCTTTTCAGAAAATTATCATTGACATTGGCTAAAAAGAAAATAGCTCTACATGACAATATCTGTCAAATGTGAATGCGTATATATAGGCAGAGGTATTTAAGACCTTGGCTTTGCTCTATGTTTTACCTAATAAAGCTGAAAATAATGACACAGTGGCTGAGGGTTAACCATAAGTTGTGTAATTTTATGTATAAAATCATTCCTTGTAATTTTAACAAGGGCGACCGCTACAGATTTCTAACAATACCCTTTGACCGAAGTATTATTCAAAGCTTTAAGGTCAAAACTAGACATTCAAAAGCTATCTATGATACTGCTTTACAACTAAAGAAATAAGACACTACATGATTTTCATATTTTGTTTGGCTTTCATATGTGTCAAAACATAAACATCTCACATCTTCATACTAAAATGACAAATATACTACAATGATTGGCTTTCATTGAAAATCTAACAAAAAACTTATCTAAAGCAGAGGCCGAAATCACACCTGCTATTTACATAATACTAGTTATAAATCTTTCCAAAGACTATGCTATTGATACGTTTCGAAAAGTATTTTTGACTAATTGACCATCATTGTCTGGTTTTCGATCAGAACTAGGAATGTATACATTAAAATTGTGTCATTTGTGAATCTACTGGCATTAAACTGATTTCTTTGCATTAACAGTCAGTACCTCGAAATAAGATGACACCATTCATGAAGTTTGCAAAATTTTGATTCTCCATAAGATTAACAAAGTCAGAGCAGGTACCTGGAGGACTGACGGCGTGACCTGTGCGTGATCAAACAGGAGACAGTTGAAGGAGCCGTACACTCCATCGTTGATGTAGTACATGTACGCTGGCTCGTCGTTTCCCGTCACAACCTGGTCAGGACGTGAATCTGTAAAATAGTTGTATGAACATAAGAACGATGTTCCTAGATCCTTGTGCTACTGTGTACAAGAGACAAGAAGAGCATTTGTGATGTGTGAGCGTCATAAAGAATATCACAATACACCATATTGAAACAAACATTGTTAGCACTTACCAGAGAACCTCACATGCTTACCTGAACACAGAAGTACTGACCTATGTGCTCAGAAACTGCCTCAAGTACGACTTCTTCAAGGTAATAATGTACATTGTATCACCGATGAGCTCTGGATATTCGGCCTTAAAATTGTAATTGTTTTCAATGAACAGACTTATGATTACAACGTAGCAATTTCTTAATTACTATTAGTCAGATGAGTGCAGCTTATGAGAATATTTACTGTCTTTACAACTGCTATGGGAACAAATGCTTGTTCTTTCACTGTTTTTGACATAAGTCTACACATATTCTTTTGGAGACATACCAATTGTGAGACTGAGAAATGTATGTGATGAAGTGAAACTGACCATCATTTGACTTGTCTCTGGCCACCGTTCTCTTGGCAATCACGTTGGCAGTAAGAGTAAATGCTGATGCCACAAAATAGCGCCCTGGTTCAGCGATGATGTCCACACCCTCTGATGCCGGGAAATATTCGTCCAAGGCGGCGTTCAGTACTTCAGCGACCTGTGCATTCAACATGCCATGAAGTCAAACAAAAGCTTTGAGGAAAGCCTTAAGATAGATTTACAAGTTTGCTAAATTGATTCAAATGGTGTCAAAAGTTAAAGATAAACCATAATGTACTAAAGACTTCAACTTCTACTTAATTGCTAGACAAGTGAGAGAAATTTTGATTCAGCATAGTCCCAAAACCTAGATCCTCAAATAAGTGCTGACTTCACACCCATGGTGACTGACTGGACAATATGTTTTTATTAGTTTCTGCAATGGTTTACTGGTTTTCTGTAGATGTCAACTGTTTTGTGATCCTGCAATACAGGGCATAGATTTTAAAAGCTCTCTTAGTGCTTAGATAGTCGTGGGCCAATGCTAATGGATAGTACTTAGATTATCTTAGTGCTAAGCGAGCCCCAAAAATCAGGGTACAAAGCCCTTTTGTCCTAAGGATGCCCTTCATCCTCAGTTATAAGATTGAGTTCCGATTACCTTAGTCTTGGGGAGTTCTGTGTAAGTGGGCCCAGATCAGTATAAAGACTGAAGAGCGACTCAGAATTTAAGAACCCAGGTACATTTGCAATCAAACCTTAAAGGCCGGCATCCGCCACTATACACGGTGTTGGCGTGGCCAAGTTGACCTGAAAAAACTACACCTTGAAGGGAAAAAATGAGGGTACATATGTTCGAGGTGGAATAAATCAAAATCTTCTTACCGGAAAGATATCATATTTACACAATATATCCTTGACACTTCAAAGAAATGGAATTCCTAAACATGTTTAATCAAAACTAAAAACTAAAACAGTACTTTGACTGCATTTATTTCCAAATTTGAATTAACTTTGTAAATGTCACGTGACTAGATTCTCATCATTACCATACCAAACAAGTCTGCTAGTGGAGAAAAAGATCCATTCAGAGTGTCAGATTTCACTGCCTTCCCAGCCTGACTGGGAAATCAAAACCTCCCCCATCCCATATGTCCCCCAAATATTTAGCTCTGCTTGTGGGGAGTTGTAGAGACTAAGGTTATAAAAAGATTATTGTGACAGTAAATGGATTTAGACAATTTTGTATAACTTTTGTCAACAATAGTGACATTGTTTACTTCAAATACATCCAAACATTGTTAAAAGACTATGGTTGTTTTGAACGTTTTTCAGAGAATTTTAACAAATACAATTATATCTAATTCTATAATTAAAGATCTCCTTTGTGTTGGTCATTTCATAAAATATATATAACTTAATATACTAAAAAAATTATCAGCCTATCACAGAAATTTAAACTTCATGTATTATTACTAATGGTTTTTCCCTGATGATTATGCACTGAAACTCAGTAGACTACTACCAGCCACAACTTGTAGTAAAGTTTTGAGACCTTTGACCCTGCTGAGCTCTCCCAGGCACCAAAAAAACCGTTACTGCCCTGTCACTCAAACACTGATAATATCTTTGTTTATGGAATCAACCAATCAGAGTAGAGATGACAAAGATAAGAAACCCATGGGTTTTTTGAAGGTTTGGATCCCGGCCTTTAACAAAACATAGCTCTTAGATAGGTGATATTAGTACAATTCCACACTGCCACCACATGACTCAACTGACCTCTTCGAACGAGATAGGCGCAGTCTTCTGTCCAGGGAAGCCCCCTCCCACATCCAGCAGGGTGAATGGGAAGCCCATCTCGAGTCCCATCTGGAACACAGTGTAGGCCTGCTCTACTGCCACCGCAAACGCAGCAGCCTCCTCCGCTCCGCTACCCACGTGGAAACTGTACAGAAATCATACAACATACTAGAAACGTAATTATTAGCAATGTTTAGCTAAAGATTCAGCAATTTTCACAAATATGAATCTGCTAATTTATTCATCTTTTTTCATGAATGAGGACTCAAACAATCTTAAATGAAATCAAATACTGATTATACAGCCTGGTCAGTTTGTATTGATTTGAGAAGAAATCAATCAAGTAATTTATGTTATATAGAATATATAGTAAAATATATGTTTATCAAATAAACAAAACTTGGTTTGATTTGTATATTACAGACTCAACAGCAAAGCATAAATCATTACCAGTGTCTATGAAAGGCAAATTGAAGTTTAGTTTCATCGAACAATTTTGTGTGATGAGTGCAATGAGAAACAGCCTGAAGGAGATTTCTGATTGGAAAATGAAGATGAGATGCAGTGTGCTGACAAGTGGATACAGAAAACATCACAGTAAATAGGTCAGTGATATAGACTCTTGTGAGGTATGCCTTGACGGGTAAACTGAAGAACTAGAAGATGTCTTCTATGCTAATGGCTGGAACTGACCTGACACCCACAACGTTAAGATCCAGGGCCTGTGCCTGTTCCAGCAAGTCGCGAGCCTTGTTGGGGTGGCAGCCGAACTTCATACCCAGCTCACACTGCACCTTGAAGTTGCTCGGGGGCAGGATCCGTAGCACAAGTCTGACGAGCAAGAGATATTGTATCAGTAGGCAGTAGGTCAGTCAAATAAAACAGCTACACAAAAATATAGCTATGGGAAGATTAACGCTGGTTAGCTGCTACTTCTTCAAGTCTATCAAACACATTTTGAAAAGTTTCATACTCTGGCATCCACCAAAATGGTTATGACAGGGGATTAGAGTTTTTTTTAGATGTGACAATAACACAACAAGTAAAGAAGTGAGCACAGCTCACATACCCCCGCTTCAAACTATAGTCTGGCTTTCTTTGTTGGTCTTACCCTCAAAAAGCTCACTTAGGGATCATGGTTGATAAGTGTATTAAGTTTGTTGAAGCTAGCATGTATAGTTTAGGAGACATGCTCAGGAAAAAGCACTTTGTCAGATAGTCATTGCTTTAGTAACGTTTCCATGTAAAACGCAAAAAATAAAAATAATTTGTTGGTCTTACCCTCAAGAGACGCACCAATATGGATAAGTGTATGAAGTTTGGTGATGATAGCATGTACGGTTTAGAAGATATACTCCGGACAAAGGACTTAGTCATAAATTTACTGTTTTAGTCATGTTTCCATGGAAAGCGCAAAAAAAATAAAAATCATTTGTTGGTCTAACCCTCAAAAGGCACATCAATGGATCATGGTTGATAAGTGTATGAAGTTTGGTAAAGATAGCATGTATAGTTATGAAGATATACTCCGTACAAAGGACTTTGTCACTGTTTAAGTCATGTTTCCATGGAAACCGCAAAAAATAAAAATCATTTGTTGGTCTAACCCTCAAAATCACATCTAGGGATCATGTTTTATAAGTGTATGAAGTTTGATGAAGATAGCATGTATAGTTTAGGATAAATGCTCCGGACAAAGGACTTGGTCATAGAGTCACTGTTTTAGTCATGTTTCCATGGAAACCTAAAAAAATAAAAATCATTTGTTGGTCTAACCCTCAAAAGGCACATCTAGGGATCATGGTTGATAAGTGTATGAAGTTTGTTGAAGCTAGCATGTATAGTTTAGGAGATATGCTCCGGACAAAGGACTTGGTCATAGAGTCACTGTTTTAGTCATGTTTCCATGGAAACCGCAAAAAATAAAAATCATTTGTTAGTCTAACCCTCAAAAGGCACATCTAGGGATCATGGTTGATAAGTGTATGAAGTTTGTTGAAGCTAGCATGTATAGTTTAGGAGATATGCTCCGGACAAAGGACTTGGTCATAGAGTCACTGTTTTAGTCATGTTTCCATGGAAACCGCAAAAAATAAAAATCATTTGTTGGTCTAACCCTTAAAAGGCACATCTAGGGATCATGGTTGATAAGTGTATGAAGTTTGTTGAAGCTAGCATGTATAGTTTAGGAGATATGCTCCGGACAAAGGACTTGGTCATAGAGTCACTGTTTTAGTCATGTTTCCATGGAAACTGCAAAAAATAAAAATCATTTGTTGGTCTAACCCTCAAAAGGCACATCTAGGGATCATGGTTGATAAGTGTATGAAGTTTGGTGAAGCTAGCATGTATAGTTTAGGAGATATGCTCCGGACAAAGATTTGTGAGGGACGGACAGACAGACAGACGGACAGACAGACAGACGGACGGACAGAATAAACGCTAAATACCCCCGCTTACGCTGTAAGGCGGGGGTATAAAAATAAAGCCCATTAAAGAAGCATATACCTGACAAATTTCAGTTATATGAACAGAACATCAATAAGCAGCTGATTTGGAAATTTGGGATGATGGAAATGTGATATAAGACAGTAACAAACACAAAGGGCGATTAACCAACCTGGCATTTGGGAAGACATGCTTGATCTTGATAAGTTCAGCTTCGTTGTCAAAGGTCATGAGGTCAACATCACGCTTGGCAGCAAACTTGAGAAAGGAGGTCTGCTTGCATGGGTTTGCGTAGATGATGCGTGATGGAGACACACCCAGCTTCAGCACCTTGTCAATCTCGGCCTGTGTACAGAGGGCATATGATATACTATCAGGCTTCCAAACTTTCAGGTCTATCATTTTCTTCTGTGAAAAGCTGGGCAAGTAATGCGTTATATAAATTGGTAATCTGAGGGACTAATTAAAATTTTAGATATGATATGATCAAGATGCATTGACAAGCAGAAATTAGTTTGGATATGTACTTTCAGAAATCCGCTAGTAGCTGGTATGGTTGACTTAAGATTCCTGATGTAAGTAAACCAATGAGATAAATCTAAAAAAAAAACTAATTTGATAGGAAATATGCCCATAAAAAATTACATCAATGTAAAAAGACATGTGCTGAACATGAAAATGTCTGTAAAATAAAAAGGTCTCTAAAATTGACTTGAGAGCAAAATTTCGCGTCAAAAAGAATGCAGATGCTGCTTAATACAATGTGCCGAAATGGAGGACAATAAACAGGAATGGTCTCCTACAGTTGTCACATGATGAAGGGTTTCAGTTAGCAGACTTTGGATATGTACGGAAAGCAGATTAATTTTTTCAAAGAGTCTGATCACTTAAGATTTTTAGATAAGGCTAATTCCTGATACGAACTAACACTATCCATTGACAAAACGTTAAGGAAAGGTTATCAACTCTCCAAACATGCAACCAATACTTACTAAGATGCTAAACATGCAACCAATACTTACTAAGATGCTAAACATGCAACCAATACTTACTAAGATGCCAAACATGCAACCAATACTTACTAAGATGCCAAACATGCAACCAATACTTACTAAGATGCTAAACATGCAACCAATACTTACTAAGATGCTAAACATGCAACCAATACTTACTAAGATGCCAAACATGCAACCAATACTTACTAAGATGCCAAACATGCAACCAATACTTACTAAGATGCCAAACATGCAACCAATACTTACTAAGATGCTAAAAACTACTAATGTGTCAAATTTCTGCCTTTTGCAGAGACCAATGTTACCTTGCTTGCACAATCAAACGAGGTCCCCAGATCAGCAAGTAGTTTGAGTACTCCGTAATCCTCATTGCATTTCACAGCTGTAAGTCAAGAAGTATTAGAATTACGGTCATGCTTCAATGAGAACTCTGTGAAGATAACATCTCCGAGTGGCATTAGAGAAGCTATTTCATTCTAAGGGAACAGCATGTGAGAAGAGTAACATATCTCTCGGTGTCATAAAACAATGATGCAGTCAGTTCTATTTCAAAAAGACACGTCACAAATGTCTAGGAATTCTTTAAACTCATTGAACAGCATTTAAAGGTTAATTAAGTTTTTTTCCTCATTGAACTTCAGATGTATATATCACCATCCTCAAGTTAAGATATAACATTGTGAAAGTTTGAAAGGTGGAATGACGTACTAACCATAAAAGGGCCTGACCCTGGGAAGCAACTCCCTCCACTTCTGGTACTTCTCCACAATATCACCCATGTCCGCAATGAAGAAAGCATCCTCGCTTTGCTGTTGACACCAACAAGGACAGACATGATTTAAAGACACACAGAATATTCAGTTATACATCCTCACAAGGAGACATAAGTTGCTTCATATTGAAAATTGTTTTTTAGTTTTATTTCAAGATTGTGTCTATTTTCACTAAAGAGTTTTCTTCTTTAACTCTAATAATTCTGTATAATAATAAACATAGAAATTATTCATAATTCTGTTGCGTAGTTTCATATGCATTCTGAAAAGCTTTAACTTCACTTATTTGATCTTTATTAAAAAAACATGATTCATTCCAAAAGTGCCCACTAGTACATATCCAGGACAGGTCATAGAGTTTAATAAGCACTTCTTCAAGTGAAACCTTAAGATAGTAGAGGTGTAATGATTCAGATATTTCATGAAGATATATGCATCACGATATCTCCTCACGACACGTATTGATCTGATACAGTCACATTACTCTATTTACAGAGATTTTTGATAAAGAGAAAGATTAACTTTTGACAAGCACCTTGATTTTTAAGCAAATTTTAAAGTCGAAGATACGTAGCAGGATTCAGAGAGTGACTGTATCACACTATACATATTCTCAGATTAAGTATCATGATTCCCGATACTGCAATATATCATCACAGGTCTACAAGACAAGAAGGAAAAAGACTTACCTCTGCTTCCAGCAAGGACGCCTTCTCCAAGACAAGATTGGTTTTGCTTTTCTCAAAGGGAAGAGACTCCACAGTGCAACCGTTTCCAATATAATACTTCATTGTCTAGCTCAAAGTCCACAATAACAGTCTGAGATCAAGGTATACAAACAATCTGAAATCAAGCACAATCATGTCCTAATAATTTTCAATTAAAATGGATATGATTAGTTTACATTTGTCAAAAGTATCAAAATACAAACATTTTGGCATCGGTAGTCTTAAGTTGACAAAATTATTCAAGTACTAAGTACCATGATAAGACAACCATGGTGTTGATCTAACATATTTGGGAATAAACATAATGGGTTGGAAAATCTTTCATAAGCCTGTTATATATGCCACAGATTCTCAAGCACAATATGTTCATTACTGATTCTACCATACCATCTATCAGAAACCTTTAAGTCATCAAAAAAGCTGCCAACTTAAAAATGTGATAAATAACTTTCTATGACATAACTTCTCTACTTAATTGGACATAATCATTGCTTTAAAAAAAAAAGCTCAACAGATTAAATCTAAATTTGTTATTGATTTTGATATGGCAGTGATATCTTCAGAACTTCCACTTCCTGTTTATGCAGCAGCAATATTCAGTCTGACTCAGTGACTGTCGTGATATGTTTGATTTAAAATCACTCAGGGTTTTCAACTCAACAACCTGTGAAGCACAAGGTTCCCTGGACAGCTGATCTTTATCTAGAGGGAAAACCATATTGTCATATCTCAGAACTACCCAAAGAGAATAGCTTATGAATAGGCAAGTTCTTACCTAAAGTATATGATTGGGTATTGATTGATTGAGTGCTTGTATTTTGAATGATCTTTATGTCAATAGTATGTGCTTGTTTTTTTTAATGATCTTTTTGTAATAGGATGTGCTTGTCTTATCTGCTTTTTGTGATCTATGCACAGAAGCAAACTGAATTCCTTTCGGGGTACAAAAGTTTTATTTCCAAACTCTTACCTGGCCAGAAGGAACACCTGCTCTTAGCAAATACTAGCTTGGGTCCCAGGGTGGTTCGGCGTTGAAGTCAAATTTTCCTTGGGTACGGCAGAAGCCCTCGGGGCTCTCTGTGTAGACAGCAAAGCCGCCCTGCAAGAAGAAGATTTTCATATGAAATACTATATCGGACTTATATCTGTAACTTTTAGTTGCAACATTATTGTAGCATATTTCATGCCCCCAGCTTAATAATAATATTCTGTCTGTAGCGTGACACTCCATTCTCAACATATATATCTGAAGATATACCCTTTTTACTGATATACAAAGATCTGACGGCAATATGGCATCATAATCAGAATTTTGCTTTAGATCAAGACAAAAAATACCTTACACATACAGTTTATTTTGTGATGTGGTGGAAGTGACAGGGTGGGGGAGGGGATCATAATGAGGATATTGTATGTTTTGGATAGGTCTCATTTGCTTGTTCCTCCCAACTTACCATATTCAGCTCATGATCTGGTTAATTAGATATAACTGGAGTCATTCTTAAGGCAGAAGAATTTAAGTCTGCAGTTCGTTAAGCATCCATTTATTTTCAGAAACTGATACACAAGTTGAAAAGTTACTAACAAAATGTACATAGTGGCTGCATACTGTCTACCAGTTCATCCAAACATTACACAAGCCTCTGGAAATAGCCAAGTGAAATGGGCATTATACAGTATCCAAAATAAGGATTTGTAGAGCAAAAATAATGCTGGAACTCTTGTCAAAGGTTGAGGCTATGCGTTTGGCTTCTAATAATATCAACAGGCATCCAATCAACGTTATCACAAAAAATCAAAAAAATCTCCTAATTGACTTGAATGATAACAGTTATCTGAGCTTCATGAAGGACCACGTGATGGGTTGATGATTTAGAATAGAAGACCATCTGCAAGTAGAATGTTCACCAAGTTGTACATCTCGTCTATCACGCTGATAAACCATTTGATAAGCGATAACACATTGTGAATGGATGTCTTGTTATCTTGATAACATCATTCACAGGAGGAGTGACCTGGCGTCCTACATTCTGACCTTTAATCCCTATTCAACATGTTCAATGGCTGGCATTATGTCTGCAACTATAACAGTATATACACTCGGGATAAATATTCCACCCATTCTCCCATGATAAACACTCCGCTGTATATTTATCAGATCTTAATCAGTTGACTGCTAATGCATTGTATCTACTTTAATGGATTCTAATAGCATTGGCAAACCTATCTAAAATATAGAAATATTCAACAATCAAACATTCCATTATTCATAAGAACTGGAATTTAAGCACAAAATTATCACATTAGCACATGGATAAGGATTATTTTATTAGACATTACTTTCATGAAATATAAGGACAATTTGATATTCATTTTGTGAAAATTATCAATTTCATCAATATCAAACCATGTTTACACCAGGGTAATAAACCACTACACCATGTAGACGATAACCATTTTGAGCACGAATATGCGAGTATTCTAAACAAAATGTTAGGTATAATAACCCTGTATTGTTTAGGGGTGTAAAATCATATCGAACAATAAATGCAGTGCAATCACTATTGAGAAGTGATTAGTAAGGTAAACTATCGATAGTATTCAAAGATTATTCATCATGGATTAGTTATGATGATGTGTACAAATATTTTGAGCAAGTTTATTTGAATTCATTTCACTCATCAATATTCAACTTCAGAAATGTTGTTCTAGACTAGAGTGTAGTGAACCCTGGTTGCAACTGCGTAAAATGGATGGAATTTGTTTCATCAATCTGATGTTCCTAATAAAATCGTTGGGAATCACAACTGAAATATGTTTTTGTTTGGATCCAAAACCATCGCAATAGCAATTCCAATAGTGGATCAAAATAGTTATTTGCTTTTGCGAAGGTAGGTTGCAATAGACTATGGCTACAGCCATAGTCAAATCAATTTAATAATCTCCCCCAGTATTGTCCTTGGTACAAGTAGAAGTTTGATGTTCAGTTTGTCCCTGAGCACCAGCAGACAACGGTGCTGAGCAAGTTTACATGAGGTGATGTGATGTGTGGTTTAACGCTGCTTTCAAAAGTATTTTACTTATATCACAGCTGCTAGTAAAATTGCAAGGAGAAAGCCCGCAACACTATTGTGGCTAATGCATGGAAGTGAAACCTGCAAGCGAAGACTGGAACTAGCGAACCATGGGTGATACTGCGCTGAAATTCAGTGAAGCATTGCACCTAAATCTAACGGTGTATAGAACAGTTCTCTACTGCAGAGCCCCTGACAGGATTCTAACCACCTGCTCCATAGCCGAACGCGCTAACCCCCAGTGCCACTTTAAGTGTTGTTGTTTCCTTAAAATGCTTGGTGTCAAGCAGGGAAGCAACAACTTCAATCTAAACACTTTCAAATTGTCATAGACATTTCCTTTCAAATAGAATGTATAAAAAAAAAATACCCATCCAAGAAGGAAATATATCACAATCATCAAATGATAAATCACTGTCTAAATTTTCATCATTTACAGGGAGATTTTTACTAAATAATTACATTTTAAAAAGTCAAACATTAAAATTATCAACTCTTACCCTGAAAAAATTATTACTTTAAGAATAGTCAACTGAGCCTTGGAATAAAGTTCTACTTATCCTAATGGAAACAGCAGCTAGTTATGTTAAAGGGAAAAAATCTTGACACAATTTTGGAAATCTTGTCAAGATGTCGAAATATAATGAATTGCATATTTCCTAGGTTGTGAGTTGGGTTTATGATTGCGCAACACTTATAGCAGCCACTTGTTAACAAAGGGAATGTTCTCTAGCCAATGAGTGGCAGTAATTTTTTTACATAATCTAATTCATTAATTACATTCTTGAATCAATATGATACTCTAAAACAAAATACTAGCATACTTGTATTTTTCTTAGTAACGTTATATTCATGTGCAAAGATTTTGGAACCACTTGTCAGTTGTATTCATAAAAAGGGTGGTTCTTAGTTCATATGTTGAAACAGTGTTATAAATGAATTTAATTGATAATTCAAAATCAACTTGAATGCAACCTACTCTCAACCCAGAGAGATCTCTCTCAAAAGATCAATCAAAGAGGCAATCTTAACATTGTATTCAAGGTAACTGTATAATACTATTGGCAAGCTTTAGTCAAACATGCACTGAAAGACTTTAGGAATCATTGCGTTCCTTGTCTGATCGGGTTTGCCTTGTTCGATGACTACTTCAGACTTCCTGAATTGTATTGCATTCTGAGAATAAACCGAATGACTGCCGAAGCATGGTTGAGTATTTCAATACAAAGTTTAATCTGTCAATATACTACAACATGAAACATCAGCATTAAAATGGAACATTAAATTATTTTGAACGGCATCCAAGAATGCATTAGGATAGATTGAGAGACTATTGCTATGGACTTCACTGACATTGGATGGTACTGTTTGAACTCATGTTGACTGGCCATGTTTCAGTCAAATGTTTATTATTGGAGCAGGGTGCTGATTACTGCCTGTCAGCCGACACTTGACAAATACATACTGATGTGCCAGAAGGACCCTGATGCAGCTTGGTGCTCTTGATTCAACAGTTGAAGGGGAACACAGTATGTTGTTGAGGTCAAATATGTACAACTTCATGAATGGTCTTAGTTGATCAAGAAGTAGTGTTTATCACAGAATCATAGCATATTAATATTCATGAGTTCTGTACAGCGACAATAAGGTGGTTAAGTTTAAAGTTTGTGATTGAAAACCGGACATGGCGAGCGCAATGATTCAATTGTGAGGATTAGGGAGCATCAGATTGATGAAACAGATTTGGGTTCAACAACACTTTCAGGAGTATTTCACTTTTCACATGGCTGCTCGTATTATTGCAGGAAGAAAGCTCAACACCATTGTGACTCTGCATTGTGATGAAACCTGCAAGCATCGGCTGGAACTAGCAAAACATGGATGGTTCTGCAGACAGTTGCCGAGCCCCTGGCAGGATCTGAACCACAGACTTCTTGAGCTGAAGCCGTGTGCGCTAACCACTGTGGTATCTTACCCCCTGACTATTATATATAAAAGTAATTTTGGAAATGTATCTACAGCACACTAAGGATGGGTATCGCTCCTCATTTCCGTATTGCAATATATCGCGATACAAAAAAGCATAAAATAGCAGCGATTAGAACAGTGATCAAATGCTCAATCGGCCGTCGTCTTGTTAAGAGAGATAATTCTGGTGACTGGTTTCTGATTTTTAACATGTCCGTGCTATTTTCACTTTGTTCACACCTTTTTTTAATAACTTTCAGTATAATCACGTTTTTTGGTTACGTATTTCTGCAATTTTACACGGAAACTGTTAATTTTTAAATCTCCGATATATTGGATATTTCATAAGAGTGTACCGGTACGTATCGTGTTGTTTCTGTATTGCAATATACCGATATATATAGATAATACTGCGCACCCTTACAGCACACACAACAAGAAATATAGGTTAGCGGTGCTTGGTAGTCATTTAACTGAAATACATATAAAAGGGACTAAGAAATTTGACTTTTTAACATCTATACCAGATGGCAATCAGTTATTGCCGTGCAACCATATATCAAAATTAAATTAATAACTGGATATTCTCTATAAATTATTAATAAATGTCAAAAAGATTGAAGGTCTCCCTTTAGTTTAGATCTATATCAAATATGTTAACTACACATTCTTTCATATACTATTAATACCATCACGTGAATATGTAATGACATATAATTGTCCAGGCAGTAACTAAATCTATTCATCTTTTAATGAACCTTTTTAGTCGAACACTAATGCATTGTGACGTATTCATCGCCAAATATTTGTAGAGAATTTCACAACGTTACACAATGATGTAAAAAGTGTTCAAATTGCTACATATTGTTTAGATGTCGATTGTGAATATTTTCTGTGTTATATCAGATCGTTCACGTTTTCTACAATAAATGATCTTCATAAGTAGGGCCTAAATGATATCGAATGAGGTTACATAAGCGATTGTAATAGTCATAATTGAAGTGATATCATGTGCGAACACGTGAATCGCCGGTATGGCTGTCACATGGACGATTCGTTTCCTCTACGCAGCCAGACGAAACACCTGAGAAATAATTGTTTAGATCTGGATCGTTCGTCTTACCTGCACAGAAGCTTCAAGACCGTTTACTTCTTCTTTTACGGCCGTAATCTTGACGGCTTTATGGGATCGAAGGGGGAAAATATTAATGCATTAACGGTGTGAAAAAAACGGGGGACTAACACGCGCGACGCTTTACACAACCGTCACCATGCGATGAAGGACTGATACAAATGGCGGATGGTCTATTTATACCTTTTATCGCGGAAGAATACAACTGATAAAATCATTCCTATTGATTTAAACAAATTGATATTACCTTACAGATACGCATATGTAAACATCGTAATAAAATTGGATTTATCAAAGTAAAACAAGAATAATTATCAAGTTATAATCCAAAATCGATTGGAACTATTTCCTTTGATGCACTGAATGGGGGAACGGCGCAATGCCTTTAGTGGCAGAATCACCTACACGTAGCATACGTAACGGCTAAAACAGTAGCCTAACCATACCCATAAATATCTGACAGCTTTCAATGCGTTGAATCATGTTTATTTTTGGTAACCAAACTCATATTACTCACATACTGCTGAGTTATACAATTTAAAGTAGACCTCCAATTTAATTTTAAAAAATCGGATTCGTTTGGGTATATAGGCCTATTAATTAGGCCTACATCAAAATAATTACGCCTAAAATGCATTAAAATTATTCTATGCATGTAGCCTATTTGAAATAATTTATATTTTCATATTTACTAAATTCCTTTATTTAATTTTTTAACGATAAAGACTTGTGGGTCTTTTATTTAGGTAAGTAAGAAACCGTCGCCACGGTAACGATGTGACGTCACACCATTGTTTCTACAAATAATTCCAATCAAGAATTGTTCTGATATCAACAAAATTTTATTTAATGTGATGAGCTTATGGATAGTTTATATCAAAATTCACAAGGGTTAGATTTCATTAATCATTAAAATAATTCTTCTGAATTGGCTGTCTTTACATAAAACTGCCATATAAAGACATAGCAGTGGATGCTAGCTTCCATAAGGTTGTCAATATTTTGACAGTATCTTGACGTCGTCAGCATTATGACATCACAGAGAATAGTATATGACGTGCAGTTTAATGATATTATCATGACTGGTTTGATATTTCACGAGCAAAAGCGATTACTCAAAATAATAGTCCAGGGCAAAACTGTACTTTATTGCAAAACACGTGATGGTTGAGGCTACTCTATTTCCTAAATTCATAGGCGTAGGAACACTCTTATAACCCAGGTTGTGCCGCTGTTGCTGGATGCGAGTCGTCTCATTGGCTGGTTAGATAGCTAGCGATACGAGGCTTTTGGCCTGAAGGAGATCAGGGTATGGAAGGAGCTGGATCAGCGGATTCAATTACGATGATGAAGCAGGATGGTCACTTTAATTTTTGATAAACCCTTTTTTTACCACTCTTTAAGATGTCGGCATTCAGCTTGAAGTCGCAGTCCATATGACGTATGGCCATGAATTGACCAAATTACTCCGCGCAGCGTTAAATCATTCGCTAGTACAGTGATCTAAATGATCAGAGTTGTGGAAAAGAACTCGGGTCAGTAGCCAGCAATCTGGCATCTTTTTACATAGATATATTACCCCACCATTAATTTAAGACTCCTTGTGTATCAGATAATGAATACATGAAATATTTCTGCGTTATAAGGGTTCGAATACAAACGTTTGTAACCCTAGCCTTGTGTTGTGTCGCTGGTCAAGACACTCTATCCACAATGCGTCCACTCTACCCAGCGGTACAAATGGGCACCTAAACACTGGATATTATCGCTCGAAGCGCTTAAAAAACTGCATCGAAGTACTATTCCTTCAGGGTAATAATACAAATTTATTCGCTTCGATCATGTTTTGTCATGGATTTGCGCGATACAAGAATTCTAGAAGTGGTCATTAACTGCGAGCAGCAGATTGTTCCGCCAATGATAGTTTGACCATCATGCACCGACATCTACCGCTGATAGATATTGTTTCATCTTGTCAAAAAGTTAGATCATTTATGTTAGCACAATAATCACCAGCATGGACCTCGCCTCGACAAGAGTACGAACATCGCGAGATGCATACGCTATAGTTGCTTGTAATTGCCTTGTCTTCAATTGTACCACCACAATCTATCGAAATGGACAGAACTAGATATAGAACTGTGATCAAGTATCTGCGTTTAAAAAGCCCATAGGAGATTATTGAGGACGTATCACAAACATGGGGTGGCTCTGTCCAACATGTGGCTGCGTTAAAGAATGATGTGCTGACCAGGGGTAGAGTAAGCAGTTGAGAGAAGCCACGCCTTCGTCGTCAATCTGATGTCACCGCATAGGAAGACGTCCGATTGGCTCTGAGCTTGACACAATGATTTAAGACAGGCAAGTGACCATTTCATACGTACGTAGCTGCTGCTCTCCACATAGGTATACAATTAGTTGAAACATGTTACTTCACCCACCCCGAAGAAATGAAAACATGTTGCTTCTGTGGTATAAGGCCTTGACCGTTTTCTGAGACTCAAAGGGTGTGAAAATGATTGATTATTTGTAGAAGGGTTCCACAGCAAATGGTGTACGCTAATGAACTGCGACAAGTACAAAACGAAATAATAAAAGATAAACGAAAGGATAAATTGCCAAAATTAGAGGTGTGCGACTGCTTTAGGACAACGCTTCTGTTAACACCACCATGTCAGTGCGACCTCCCGTTCTAAAAAAAATAAATATATTTGTGTTGATAACTCTATTCATACCAAATTGCATATCTTAATATATATTTTAATCTCTCATAACCCCTGGAGGAGTTGCTCGTCTCTTATCGTTTTGTATGTTTCGTTAATATTTAATGTTGATGGTTTTGAGGTGAGATTAATAAACTATGTCTGTTTGTATACGTGCATATAAATTATGCGGGAGCCAGGCTCATATAGAAGCATACATGTATCTACCAAATGCCAGTATTAATTACGATTTATTGGACCTAACAGCAGCGTACATTACGATTAGAATTGAAAATATTAAGTCGCATAATTTTAAAGTAAGGATGGATATTTCGCCAAGTGACATAATGATGTTCGGAGAGAGGAAAATTTTTGTCGAAGTGTGGAAGCAATAGCTTTAATAGACTAACAGTCAATGATTTTCCAATGATCAAATTTTAACGGGTGTACTGTACCTACGCTGAGTATATGACATCAAGGCACCCATCATTGTTTTCATTGTTTTTTAGTGTATTAATCATTGTCTGAACCATGCTATTTAAATCTGTTTTGGTATGACGTCAATCAACATCCAAATAAAAGTTTACAACATGAAATAATGCGCTTGAAATGCATAACTTGAGAAAGGTGGTTTTATTATATTTCGCTATTGTGACAGGAAATATTACACGACTTCAATATACACGTGCTTGGAATATATATTCCACGCATGTCATATGTCAGTCAGCCATTTGTAACATTTCTCTCGTCACATCGTCCGGATGTCACTCGAGAATTAAGGGAAGTTGGGTACATAATACAGACAGTTAATAAATAAATAAATTTGGTATTATTTCGTAGGAAATCCTGACTCAAATTATGTCAACTAATGTCAAAGTAGCAAGATATCACAATTATTGCACACCAATCACGTTACATTTTTAATGTATCGTTAATAAGTTTCTCAAATATTGAAGAGTTAAATATAGATATTTTAAAGTTCATTCTCACTAAAATAAGACTAAGATTCCGAATGTATATGTCTTCAAATAATGGTTCAGGCATGTTCTTACAAAACCTCAAACTCATCCCATTTAACATAAATTAATGGATGTTGGAAACTCATTTATAGAAACCTTTTCAGTATATATAAATGCTCTTAAAACGGTTACTGAGCCTTATCATTTGTTTTCAAAATCATAAACCTATTGAACACACCTATAATACAATTTCCTTCATTTGTGAGTAAAAAAATAATTTTATTTCAAATGTTTCCGGAAAGCCCTATTAGTATTCAAACCTCAAAATGTCAGAATAAAGCGCTTCAATCAGAGTTTTCCACATCTTTATAGACCTTTTTCGTATTAAGATTGTACCATAGAAAAAATCTTACAATGTGTGAGGAACCGACTTTTTAATTCATATATTCTGATTAACTTTTTTTTTCAGTAACGTAAATATTTTCACATTGTTTCCAAATTGGCCATATTTTCTAATTGTCATACATTATCATACTTCCCGATAAATGTAAATGTCACTAAATGTTTTCTCATCAATTCTCCTTTGCCATCAGTAAATATTAACATTGTAATTCAGCATTAATATCTTTTGTTTACCTCTCAACACTCCCCTCGTGTTCGCATCTAGCATAACTTTTCATGTCAAATTACCTTGACCCCTGACCCAGGTCACACATTGTTTACTTCCGGGTCACAGCTGTCAAACTTTCGCGGGTAAGTTACGCGATAGTGTATATGTCAAACTTAGATCTTCTATTTATTCATGGTTAGGATTATATCATTGCCTATAAATGAATTATTATGCTATTTTAGGGCTCCAGTAGTTGAAACAGATTGTATTTAGGTAATTTTTATAGACATTTCTGTCATCTTCATCGGGTGCAAGTCACTTGGTGCTTACTCCACAAGCATATTCCACAAGCAAATTCCACAAGCCTATTCCACAAGCATATTCCACGAGCAAATTCCACTAACGTTCTCCACTAGATTGCACCAGATTCCACAGAATTCCACAAGATCGGAGGGTATAAATAGAGGTGCCAGTCGACTGGCCCTGGTTAGCCTGTCATCGCCGTAGTGAAAAGGTCGTGTTAGCGTCACTCGTCATTAGGTTAGTTGGGTTACTCAGAAATTTTAGAGGGTTGTTAAGCGTTGTAATTCAGGTTCACATAAATAACGATAGGATAAAGTAGTATTGTGTTTTTGGCAGATAATTTATTAGCGAACACTCGCGCTCATATTAAAGTTTTACCGGAGTGTTCATGGTTGTATTTTTACAAGGTTTATGAATGTTGCAGACTGAGTTAAACTCAGGGTGCATTTAATATTGAGATTGTTTCACGTTGAAATATGATAATACAGTAACGTAGCTGTAGCGGTTCAACTTGAAAGTATTTGTTGACATATTACAGGGTAAATTTCTGTGATATTAGAAGTAGTATTTTGTGAGATTGTCTGTTTCTCAGTGGTTCTTTCAGACAGAGGTTTACAGTTGGAGTGATAAATAACTGTAGTTCAGTGATATTATAGTTGTTTGAATATAAAGTTGATCACTGTGAATTCAATTACAGTTGTCAGGTTTGAGATATTTCTAGTATAGACTAATTGAGATATACTGTTGAAGTTTATTGTTATCAATTATTGATATCTCTTTCATCATAAGTATTGTATAATTACAAATATAAGCATAATCAAGCATTATCTCTACGGATTTGATCTCAGAAGTTTGTTGATATCAATCTGTGGTCTTGTTGAAGGCATAATATTCTGTCTATAAAGTAATAGTTCATTATAAAGTATTAAAAAGTATCATATTTCATAAGCTAAGAAAGTTGATCAAGTTATGTAAACCTATGTGGTGTTAAGTTGATTCTGATACCTATCAGTGTTACAGTTTATTGTTTAGTGTTGTGTGAATAAGATTCTGTGATAAGCAAGAATACAATTATTGTTGCTCTGTGATCTCGCTTGAATCTTCATATACATATTTTTCAGTTGGGTGTCTCATCACCAAATAAAATCGTTATTGAACTTGAAAACCATTTGTTGATTTATCATTTGCCTTGAAGTATTAATTATTGAGAAGAATTAGCCATCCTGACAAGAGGCTATCATTGCATGGTCGTCACAACTTTTTGGTGTCAGAAGTGGGATGTGACTATTTCTATGCACATCCAGTGATTCGATCCCATAAACCTTCTCGGAAATTTATTCAAAATTATTGGCTAATTTAATACATTGCAAATTTGCATATATGAGTTTCAAGGCAAATGGTATTAAGTATTAGGTATTCATAGGTATCTAGGGAAACAGGCTTTAGGTTAATCCCTTAGCTTAAAATCACAAAAAAACAATTCAAGGATAAGAATTTAGTTTTCCAAAATAAAGTTTAAGCAAATATTAATTAGTTTTATTAAGTTTTACTGATAGAAATTAATAGTAAGGCTCTGTTGTTCCACTATGGCTTCTGCTGCTGAAAATAAGATCACAACAAGATCAATGTCCCACAGAACAAGCCCAATGCAACCCCAACACAATTCCTGCATCCTTAGTCCTGAGTTAGTGCAGTTTGAAAGTCATGATACAGATACACATAATCAAATTCCCATCCCAAGTCATAGCATGCACTCATCCCGACACAGCAGCTTGTCCGAGACACACATGCAGCCACCAAGCGTCACCGTCAATGATCTAGAAGCAATAAAAGACCAGATGCATCATGTCTGTCAAGCAGTTTCAACATTAGGGGGGGCAGTCGAAGACATACACAGGGATATTGCGGAACAAAGGTTCCAAGCTAACCGGAGAAGACTCCGACACACTCAGCACATTGATTCACAGCACACAAGTGAATCTGAAGGGGAAAGTGAGAGGAATAACACATCATTTCATAGCAGACCCGTAAGTCGGTCACACAAACATGTTAAACTTCCACCATTTACAGGTAAGGAATCGTGGACCGTGTGGTTCAATAGATTCCAAGAAGTTACTGCACGTCAAGGTTTAAGTCCCGACGAGAAGTTAGACGAACTGCTGCCAAGACTTCAGGGTCACGCCGGAGAGTTTGTTTTCGAACAACTGACACCCGAGACCAGAAGAAGCTACAAGTCCCTTTGCAGAGAGCTTCACAACCGCTTCAGAGTCATCGAGACTTCAAAGAACTACAAGACACAGTACAGTCGTCGACAACAAAAGTCAGGGGAATCTCCTGAGGATTTTGCTGCTGAGCTGAAGCGACTTTACGACAAGGCATACCCACGTCGTGATCAAGACACCAGACAGGAAGATCTACTCCGAAAGTTCTTCGATGGAGCGTATGACGACAAGGCCAGATTCCATGTGGAATACATAAAAGAACCAGCCACCATCGATGACGCAGTATACGAGATGGTATGTTTCAGGGAAATGCAAAGATCATCAGTTGTTGACAGATCAAGAGAGAAGTTTGCCAGAGCAGCTGTAGTAGAGACAAGCTCAGATGATGACGACGAAACCACAATTGCAAGGGCACAGTACCCCAGCAAGAACAGAATAATCAAAAAACCAGCGCAACCCAACGCTGACGTCGACAAGAAGCAAGTAAATGAGGAGTTTGAAGAGATGAAGAAGGAAATCAAGCTGTTACAAGAGGAGTTAAAGAAACATCGAGGCAGCGTGCACCAACCCAACTCAAGTGGCAGATTCCAAGCATCAGCGAAACAGCACATCAGACCGAGAGCATGTTACCATTGCGGTGACCCATCTCACTTCATCCGAGAATGTCCGAACCGTGGAGCGACCAATCAGGGCTATGTGCAGCAGGTGAAGCAAGCAACCGCCAACAGTCAGGACAGCGCTTTAAACTTCGAGGGACCAACCCAGCAGGCCTAAAGTTGGTCGACACTTCACAAGGCCGGGATCAGCAAGACAAAATGTTGGCTGATCAAGCAGAAATAAAGCATCAGGAAGATTCAACTACAGACGTTGAAACCACAGTAAGAAGGGAAGTATCATCTTCAAAAGATGCAGTAGTTAAGGGGAATATTTTAAATGTTACTGTTAATTTTATTATAGATACTGGGGCGGAGAAGACGATCATCTCCAAAGACGTATTTGATCGCATCGACCCTGCCAGAAGACCACCGCTGGGTAAGAAGACAAAAGTCTCCCACGCTGGTGGAGAACCACTCAACAGCTTTGGGAGATGCACTTTGCCGCTACAGCTGGGACCTCTCACCGTCGTCAAGCCAGTGATTGTTGCAGAAATATCCGACGACTGCCTGGTAGGAATGGACATCCTCAAGGAAAAAGGCAAAGAACCAGCAGACATCATGTTGAGTAAGTGGGCAATGACCCTACATGGTACAGAGATACACCTCGTCCAGAGTGCAGAGAATCACATTCGCAAAGTCCGGGCGGCCGACCACTTCATCATTCAGCCATCCTCAGAGATGATCATCGAAGCGCTAGTTGACAGACGAGAGAGTGATGACAACATGACCACCTGTGAAGTCATCGTCGAACCAACAGCTAGCTTCATTGAAAACTACCCACTCGTCATGGCGCCAAGTCTAGCTGACCTCAACAGAGGGACGACAACAAGAGTTCGGATCATGAATCCATTCTCAACGCCAGTGTCGATCAAGCAAGACACAGTCATCGGCCAAGCGGAAGAAATTGCTGACAACGGAATCATCACCACCATTCTCGATGCGGAGGATGAAGAAATGACTGACAGCATGAACCGCGTACGACGCATCTCCTTCGACACCCCAGGGATAAAGCCAGAACTTAAGGGAAAGACATCAGGAGTCAGCAATGTAGCAGCAGCAAGCGACAGGGTAGAAGATTTGGAAAAGCAACTACCAAGCCATCTGTTGAAAATGTATACAGATGCAACTAGCGGCAAGAGACGGGACATAAAAGAGCAACTAGCGGAGCTACTGATAGGTCATGCAGACACCTTCTCAGTGGATGAGAACGACATTGGCAGAACTCACCTCGCCGAGCATGCAATCAGAACGGGTGACACACCACCAATCAAACAGTCATTTAGAAGAACCCCAGCAGCTTTTCGAGACGAGGAGAAGAAAGCAATCGACAAACTCAAAGCTCAAGGTGTCATCAGGGAAAGTAACTCCCCATGGAGTTCACCACTGGTCCTCGTCCGAAAGAAATCAGGAGGTGTGAGAGCGACTGTTGATTTTCGAAGGATAAATCTGGCAAGTTTGGACGACGCCTTCCCCACACCGAAGATTCAGGATTGCCTAGACACTGTAGCAGGTTGCCGGGTGTTCTCAACTCTCGACATGACGTCTGGCTATCACCAGGTCCCTGTCAGAGAAGAAGACATCCCAAAGACAGCATTTGTCAGCAAGTACGGCTTGTACGAGTTTACCACCATGCCGATGGGTTTGAAGACGGCAGGAGCAACCTTTCAACGAGTCATGGAACTTGCTCTCAAAGGACTACAGTGGACGAGCTGCATCCTGTACATCGATGATCTGATCATCCCATCTGTGGACCAGCTCCAGAATATTGAGAGATTGAGCAGAGTTCTAGACAGACTGAAGAGTGCCGGGATGAAGTTGCGTCCGGAGAAATGTCAGCTCCTGAAAACTGAAGTCACATTTCTGGGACACAAGGTTTCCGAAGCCGGGGTAAAGCCAGATCCGAACAACGTCTCTAAGGTTCTCGGGTGGAAAGAACCGCAGAATGCCAAAGAAGTACGGCAGTTCTTAGGTATGTGTTCGTATTACCGACGTTTTATTAAAGATTTCTCAAAAATTGCAAAGCCTTTGTTTGATTTGACTAGGGATGATAGTAAGTTAGAGTGGACTGAGCAGTGTCAGGTGTCATTTAACGCTTTGAAAGGTGCTCTCACCGGCCCAAGCGTCATGGCGTCACCCATCAACGGCGGCGACTACATCCTCGACACGGACGCATCAGACTTCGCTGTCGGAGCTGTGCTGTCACAGATTCAAGACGGCCAAGAGAGGGTGATAGCATATGCCAGTCGCACACTTAGCAAATCTGAAAGAAATTATTGTGTAACAGATAAAGAACTATTATCAGTCAGATATTTTGTTGAGTACTTCAGTCATTATCTGTTAGGTAGAAAATTTGTTATCAGATCTGATCATCAGGCGCTGAAGTGGCTGATGAATTTCAAGGAGCCGAAGGGCAGAGTCGCACGCTGGATAGAGATACTGTCAGCGTACAACTACGAAATCCAATTTCGTAAAGGTTCACGTCACGGTAATGCTGACAGCATGTCACGATGTCCGAATCCAGAGGACTGCACGTGCGCTGAAGATGATTTAACAGGGGAACTGAGATGTGGTCCCTGTAAGAAGTGCAGACAGAGAGCTGACGAGATGCAGAATGAGCCACCTGTGACACGAAGACTTTTTGCTATGGACTTCCCGACAGGATGTGAGTTTCCCTGGGCGAGAGAAGTCATGAAAAGTTTTAGAAGAACGTTTGTCATGGTCATTCTGTTGATCTCGACGTTACTGGGCTTGAGCGAGAGATGCTCATGCGGTACGTCAGCTGTCAAGAGAAAATTACAGATGAAGTTCAGCTATGCTGTGTGTCAGCTGGACGTGTTGAGCCGAACACTTCGAGAGAAAGGTCGAAGTTATCTGCTGAGCGGAGGGTTGTTAGAGCCGCTTATCAGATGTTTGAAGAAGAACGCTTGGTCACAGCGTATTGGTGACATTTGCAGAAGAGTGTCCACGCGACACGAAGACAGAATTCGGGAAAAATGGTTCCCATGGAGATTCACCGTCACCTTGGACGAGCTTCGTCGTAAGCAGCGGGCAGACGCTGATCTGAAGCCGGTGATTAAATGGATGGACCAAGGCAAGCGTCCACCCAGAGAAGAGTCGTGTGTAACGAGTCCTACTACACGACACTACTTGATGTATTGGGACAATCTTGTCCTGCGAGAAGGTCTGCTTTACAGAAAGCATACCTGCAAGCTGAACGAAGAATGTTTGCAGCTTCTTGTGCCGAGGTGCATGAGAAATGAAGTCCTGCATCAGATGCATGACAGCCTTTTGTCCGGTCATTTGGGCCGAAAGAAAACGAAAGGCAAACTTCTGTCAAAATTCTACTGGTTCCGAGCAAGAGAGGACGTGAACAATTGGTTGGCACAATGTAAAGTGTGCGGCGCCAACAAGTCTCCTCCCGTGAATCCGAGAGCTCCATTGGGCAGTATGAGAGTAGGTGCTCCCTTGGACCGCCTGGCGACTGATTTTGTGGGTCCATTGCCGAGAACGCCAAGAGGTAACAGGTATATCCTTGTCGTCACAGACAGTTTTTCGAAATGGGTTGAGATATTTGCAGTTCCAGATCAGAGCGCTGAGACCACAGCCCGTACCATACTTAATGAGGTAATCTCCCGGTATGGCTGTCCCCTTGATCTGCACAGCGACCAGGGCAGAAACTACGAAAGTGCCGTCTTTCGAGAGCTCTGCGAACTGCTGGAAGTGAGGAAAACTCGCACATCTCCATACAACCCTCGGTGTAATGGACAGACAGAGAATTTCAATAAGGTAATGATCAGAATGATCAGGGCCTACCTGAAAGATGAGCAGACAGACTGGGACCTGAACCTGGGCTGTCTTGCAGGAGCATACAGGTCTACCCCGCAAGAAAGCACAGGCATGACGCCTAACCTCTTAATGTTAGGGCGTGAGGTTCGCATTCCTGCTGAGATTGCTTTTGGTCACAGCACCAATGTGATGGGTGAAAGCATATCATCATATGGCGAATATGTTGATAAGCTCAAGGCGAAAATGCAGAAAGCTCATGACATAGCGCGAGAGAACCTCAAATCGGCCGCTAGAAAACAGAAAGATATATATGATGTTAGGCAATCAATCAACACATACAATCCGGGTGATTTAGTTTGGTACCTCAACACAAGTAGGAGGGAAGGGTTATGTGTTAAGCTGCAAATGCCATATGAAGGGCCAGCTCTCATCTCTAAGAAGTTAAGCGTCCTTGATTATGTCATCCAGGTGAACGGGGCGGGGAAGCAGAAGGTCATCCATCACAATAGGTTAAAGCCATATACTGCGCAGCATAAACCAAAGTGGATAGACAGGGCCCTGAAACATAAAAAAAGGCAGAATTAGAGCAAGTTCCCTGTTACTATATTAATCTAACCATGTCGATTTTCTTACAGTTATAACAAGATGCAGGCTAAGGCAGTCGTCAGAGGAAGGGCGTATAAATGTGGAAGATGTGGAGAGACGGCAGAGAAGTACCGGATCCGCAGTCATTTTCTGAAGAACCATGTTCCACTGGATGAAGCTCCATACTATTGTACTTTGTGCAACTTCAGGAGTGAAAATAAGGACGATCTGGAGAAGCATGTCTTCGCTTATGCTGAGCACGTTGAAAGAATGAGGAGGCTCGAGGCAGAAGAAATGGAAGTCAACCCCCAGGACCATCTCCGAGCGTCTATGCGGCCGTATCGGATCGCGGAGACGGATGTGATGAAGCTAACGGCGGAGGAATCTGCAGAGGTCTGGGCCAAAAGACAAAAGAGGAGAGGGAGCATGTCAGCTGAGAGACCATCACAAGCTCCAAGACCCTCAGAGAGCCACGGGGACAGGAGGCTCGTGACAGCTGAACCACCGGCAGCCCCAACAGTAAGCGACGATGTGCTCAGCCTTTTCGATCTGAGCATGTTCGATAACCCAACTCCCATTCAGGCAGAAGTTGTCCAAGAATACGCACCACTCAACACACCGAGACCAGACCAACAGAAGGATCAAGAACCGCCATCTGTGGCCTCATCATCAACCTCCTCATCATCTTCGGAGTCATCAGACACCAACGGCGAGATCAAGACCCTGCTCCAGACCCTCAACACCACTCTAGGCACTCTCGTAGCAGGAACGGAAAAGTGGACTACAGCTTTAGTCAACCTCACCCAGGCCATCAAGGAGATCCACAGATCAGGCCGCCACTCACCAGATCGCCACCCTGAGAGACGTCCTTTCCAGGAAAATCGCAGGAAGAGAAGCTTTGAGGACAACCGACGACGTTAATACTTAATAATTGTTTTTAGGCTTAGCTATTACCAATGTATAATCAATCTATGAATTCCATTATTCTGTTAAATCTCCGCTAATAATTGTATAATTTATATACCTATAATTGTGTAGCGAGGACGCAACACGTTTAAGCGGAGGGTATTGTGAGGAACCGACTTTTTAATTCATATATTCTGATTAACTTTTTTTTTCAGTAACGTAAATATTTTCACATTGTTTCCAAATTGGCCATATTTTCTAATTGTCATACATTATCATACTTCCCGATAAATGTAAATGTCACTAAATGTTTTCTCATCAATTCTCCTTTGCCATCAGTAAATATTAACATTGTAATTCAGCATTAATATCTTTTGTTTACCTCTCAACACTCCCCTCGTGTTCGCATCTAGCATAACTTTTCATGTCAAATTACCTTGACCCCTGACCCAGGTCACACATTGTTTACTTCCGGGTCACAGCTGTCAAACTTTCGCGGGTAAGTTACGCGATAGTGTATATGTCAAACTTAGATCTTCTATTTATTCATGGTTAGGATTATATCATTGCCTATAAATGAATTATTATGCTATTTTAGGGCTCCAGTAGTTGAAACAGATTGTATTTAGGTAATTTTTATAGACATTTCTGTCATCTTCATCGGGTGCAAGTCACTTGGTGCTTACTCCACAAGCATATTCCACAAGCAAATTCCACAAGCCTATTCCACAAGCATATTCCACGAGCAAATTCCACTAACGTTCTCCACTAGATTGCACCAGATTCCACAGAATTCCACAAGATCGGAGGGTATAAATAGAGGTGCCAGTCGACTGGCCCTGGTTAGCCTGTCATCGCCGTAGTGAAAAGGTCGTGTTAGCGTCACTCGTCATTAGGTTAGTTGGGTTACTCAGAAATTTTAGAGGGTTGTTAAGCGTTGTAATTCAGGTTCACATAAATAACGATAGGATAAAGTAGTATTGTGTTTTTGGCAGATAATTTATTAGCGAACACTCGCGCTCATATTAAAGTTTTACCGGAGTGTTCATGGTTGTATTTTTACAAGGTTTATGAATGTTGCAGACTGAGTTAAACTCAGGGTGCATTTAATATTGAGATTGTTTCACGTTGAAATATGATAATACAGTAACGTAGCTGTAGCGGTTCAACTTGAAAGTATTTGTTGACATATTACAGGGTAAATTTCTGTGATATTAGAAGTAGTATTTTGTGAGATTGTCTGTTTCTCAGTGGTTCTTTCAGACAGAGGTTTACAGTTGGAGTGATAAATAACTGTAGTTCAGTGATATTATAGTTGTTTGAATATAAAGTTGATCACTGTGAATTCAATTACAGTTGTCAGGTTTGAGATATTTCTAGTATAGACTAATTGAGATATACTGTTGAAGTTTATTGTTATCAATTATTGATATCTCTTTCATCATAAGTATTGTATAATTACAAATATAAGCATAATCAAGCATTATCTCTACGGATTTGATCTCAGAAGTTTGTTGATATCAATCTGTGGTCTTGTTGAAGGCATAATATTCTGTCTATAAAGTAATAGTTCATTATAAAGTATTAAAAAGTATCATATTTCATAAGCTAAGAAAGTTGATCAAGTTATGTAAACCTATGTGGTGTTAAGTTGATTCTGATACCTATCAGTGTTACAGTTTATTGTTTAGTGTTGTGTGAATAAGATTCTGTGATAAGCAAGAATACAATTATTGTTGCTCTGTGATCTCGCTTGAATCTTCATATACATATTTTTCAGTTGGGTGTCTCATCACCAAATAAAATCGTTATTGAACTTGAAAACCATTTGTTGATTTATCATTTGCCTTGAAGTATTAATTATTGAGAAGAATTAGCCATCCTGACAAGAGGCTATCATTGCATGGTCGTCACAAATGATTACAATTGAACATGACAGATGAAAGGAGGACTTGTGCTAGAATGTTTTAATTTGAATAGAATTGCTCTAGTAAAGAGTTGGTAAGGAAATACAGCAACATATCATTTCATCATAAGTGCACTATTTAAAGGGACACTCTTGGGAGTAGAATCAAACACATATAATAAATAATAAATAAATTCAGAATTTTCGCTTTTATCTATCTAGTTCAAAACAGAGTTACTGCTCAAAAGAGCAGCTCTACAGAAAGTATGGATTTCAGTTACTCATTCCTTCAGTCAATCCAGCTTTAGGCCTGTCAAATGGGTTTTGTGCCTAGATCGGAAGGTGGAGACCCAGTCACTACTCTTGATTTCCTGTTGTAGATTGTTGCAAAGTTCAGGGCCTTCTCGTGCGAAACATCTTTGACCATATGTTGAAGATGTGACCATTGGTACTTCTAGGAGGTTTCGTTGACTAGATCTTAAGGTACCCAGCGGGTTGTACACTTGGATGATTTCCTTGAGATAACCGGGTGCTTGTCCATGTTTTACTACGTCAAACGTTATCAATGGTGTCATTTTATCGATCAGTTCTCACTGTTGCTGAAAAGCATTATCTAAATGCTAATCGGGGATAATTCGAAAGTATAACCTCGACATATTGATTGAAAACTAGATTCTGATGACGTTCGTCAATTAGTGAAACGTTATTTTGTAATCTTGACTTAATCAAAGGCACTAGCGCACACCACTTTATTGTAACATAACTATTACACAGATAATTAATCTCTCCAATTATTAATAACGATCTGGAGTCTAATAATCTACCATGGTCGTTAATTTGAAATAATTGCGTATTAAGGTTAAAAAGTACATTCTAAATAACCGGAAGTCTTCAATGCAATGTTGAAATTAAATCCGCATGATCTACGATATCGGCAATATTCAAATTTTGAAAACCATTTATTCCATCAAAAACAGTAGCCGTTTATTGGTTGGAAGCCCCACCGGCCTCCAACCACCTTTACAGCTGAAATTCTCTCTATATTACAGTTGGAATTTTCAAAGGAACTTTCAACCAATCATATTTAGCCTCTTTGTATTTCGGCAATATCGTAAACCAATGAACACATCTGTATCAAATTTAGAACCACGTGACCATGTGAGTATTCCGAAATAATTGGCAACCTTTAATACGGAAAACGATTGTCTCTGCAAATCTCAAAATTTAAGGAAACAGTGGTGTCTAAGAATGAAAAAGACAGTACAATTCTTCATGACCGCACGTGTATTAAATTAGACGCGTAAATGTCGCATGAAAGGTTAGAAAATTCTATTCCATGTTAGTAAAAAACCCTCCTTTACAACGGCACACGCGAGAAACAAGTCGATAAGTAGAGAATGTCATAAAGGCGAGTCAATTTGTGGGATATCGCTTCGTGACAGACAGAGATAGAGGTAGTGAACTATGCTTTAGACTTTAATTTAATATATCTTGTACTGGCAATCTTTGAGAGTTGAGAAACAATTAGTGATACATATGGATTTATGAATTTGCAAAAGAGTCGAACACTTTGTGCGGTGCTTGACGCTATCAATTGTGACCTATATTCTAAAAATAGATCTATATCCAAGGGATAAATCGGTGACTGTTGTTTAAAACAGAACTGTATAGATCTATTTATAACTGCAAGTTTGCCTGACTATTCTATTATTTGATGCTATGAACAAATAATTGTATAACTTTTTAACTTTTATAAAAGATAAAATGAAGGTCTTTGTTCTATTAATGGCCTTAATCTACTTATTTGCTGTAATGAAAATCCTATCCTATTTGTACCCTATGATTTCGCAGTATTTCCTAGCCTAACAAGGGTGCCTCCAACTTAACCTTTTTAAAGGCTTTTCTTGTTAGAGTTTATTGTCATTACGCGAGGCAATCGGGTCATTATTTGGCTTACACTGCCACGGAACATTCGTAAAATAATTTTAAACAAAATTATTTATATATATTGTATTCATAAACGTTATATTTTTACACTTTGCGTCTTGATGTTTTCTGACGGAACATGTCACATAGAATATTTACAATACACGCCTGTTTTAGATTTTTAAAGCTAAAAACTAGATCCTTTACGTCAGAAATATACAAAACCTATTACCTATATATATATACATACAGGGGGGAATCAGTGTAGACATGACACAACAAAAAGTACCTCAGCTAACATGGATCCTCGTTAGCTCAAGTGGTAGAGGTGTTGCTTGACAAGAGAGAGATACCGGGTTCTAATCCCATTTACATCCTTCATAAATCTTATATTTCTAGCTTGTGGAAATTTCAAACTTTTACAAGTCCATTTGTTTGTAAACATTGAACATCTTGTAACCGGCACAGGTGTTTAAGAATTGAACTGTTGTTCAAAACACAAGTTAAACCAAAACTACTATTCACTCATAACCGACCATGGTAGTTATGAGATAACCAACCTGCGCACATTGTGGTTATGGCATATAACCTTCAAACAAAACAAAGGAGATAACTTCCCAAGGGGTGTAAGAATAATAATGATATATCCAAAATCAGCAAATACTTCCAGTTAAGCCGTTTTCAACAATCAATTTTATACCCCTTAGTGATCTCGTCCGTCTTAACTTTGTCATTATTTATTGCTGTTTTCTAACATCGTTAGAAAGCTTGAGTGGGTGCCTATGTCCTCAAATAGACTATTTGAAAGCGAAAATGCGTACTATAGTTCCTTTAAGCATTATCTCCCCACAGGGGTAACTCAGTCATAAAGTCCTATACGTACCTCTGTTCTAATTAGAGGGTTTCTAGGTCTGGAAATGTAGAAGCTTGATTTAATCAATATTAATCAATAATAGTTTTAAAATAGTCAATAGCAATCAGCGACGCCGTTTCATAAGTGATCATTGAGAAGACTTGTTTTTTTCGTTTGCTTCGGGAATGCTATTGGACAATATATCAATTATGCTAGATGAATAGGCTTGACTATAAACAAAGCACAAATTTAAAAATGTTTCACACAACACCATCCCTGTTGGTAACTTCCATGTAGTCTAACAGCCAAACTGACCCTAATATAACTTTTGAAAAACAAGTCTAGATTTAAGTCCATTTTTCCGAGGGACCTTTCTTTTATTTGATAAAATAATCGTTTTTGAGAATTATGTTTCAGAGACTACATGTAAGTCTAACTTTGATACGTAACTCCAGGTATATTAGCTACATAATTTTAAAGATATGCCCTCGACAAAATCGGGACATCTGATCATCTTGAGATCAAATTTAAGTCTCCTTTTACACGTGGTTTAAGGATATTTAAGAAGGACTACTGTATATAAATACTTATATATTATTTTAAAACACTGAAATAAAAAAAAAGTAGCAATGGCTTATGCAATGTGCTAACGCCTATACATGCCTGCATGTCTTGTCGTAAAGTGAAAAAGCTTAACATTTTAAATAACATGACATCCGTGTCTCTCAGTTTTCTTAATGTCAGCTAGGCGTGTACAGGCCAACGTTACATTTCGTACATTAATAGGTACAGCTGTTGCGTGCATTTACACTTACTCATGTATATCACTAACGAGGCCAACTACATCGAGATATTGATTTGTCACTTTGTATGAATACGAAAAAAAAACTCCCACTAAATTCATAAATATGATAATAGTGAAAAACAATTAATTTTCTCAAATCAAGAAGTTAACTTTCATTGCCGGTTATGCCTCATTTCTTACAAAACGGTAAATATTACAAATTAAATAAAAACACCATCAGACCGTGTAGAGAGGAAACCAGCGACGATCGAGTTCGTATCCTGTCAGAGGCAGTATTTGAAACATTTATTCCTCGGAACTGAAAACACGTTAAACCCCAACTCAGTCACTCTTCGGAACGCAACCATTTGCAATCGGAATGAGGAACTGATACAGGTGATCTGAATAAGTTGTCGATATTTCAATTGAATACAGTATCATTTCAAGTTATTTTTCAGGATACGACCCTTAGAGCAGAGACCATTGAAAGCAGCCTTCATATAACGGAACGGTTGAGGAAACTTGTTCATGATGAATATGTGACAAGAGCGAAATGTGAGTTAGGTCGCTCAAATGGTGATACATTGAAAACATAGGCATGATGCGATAGAACTTTGATACATTTTAAGTGAAAAAATTTCGCCAAACATCCAGAACTGCATAATATTGTATCATTCATACTTATTTGACGACTTATAATTTGGATTAGACATAACACGCACACGTAGTCGTAAATTCACATCCTAAGTATGCATGCATGATAAGAAATAAAATTTTACAATAGCCCGCCCCCTAGAACTGAGAGAAATATCTAATAAAGATATCTATTAACTTTTTTCCTTCTACATAACCAGCAAATACAATGACTTTAACAAGAGCAATATTGGCAGTGCTCGGATGACAGGACGTTTGAGTCCAATATATTTTGCTTTAATATCCTTGCATAACGAAATTGAATTTTCTGATAAAATTTTTTTTTTTTACATAAAGGCACTAATTACCAGCTGTCAGCGATACGAGGCAGGGTATTCAGTGACCGATTCCTTGACCCCGAATACATATCAACACAAGCCGCAATTGTATTTATTCATGTTTATAAGTTTTAGTGCCATGCTGGACCACTAAACGACCGACATAAAAATACAGGAGTGGCAATTGAGAAGCTAAGTTCCTGACGTACCATACGGAGATATTAATTTCTATCACGACTCTATTCTTTAATCCGTAGTTTAACCCACCTAATTGTTATCTATTTCTATTACACCCTGGAATCAGCCGGAACTACTTTTCTTTGAACCATTATCAGGACAGAATCGAGAACAGTGAATATTAAAATCGTTGTGACAGCGATAACGTTGGGAAAATACCTATATGCAATTGAAAACAAACAATGATGAGACAACTTGTATTCAGGTTTAAAGTTTTGGTTATTTGACAGTAACAGTCAGTATAAGGGTAGTGTTTGGAGCTTTGATATCGTTTGATGAAGTCGTGACAGCCGTCGTTTTTACTGGAACTTTTCTGCTGACCATTTCTTCTTCTGTGACCACAACAACTATTAAAAAGACACTGCGTGGTGTTCATGGTACTCTATTTGGCTTTAGACAAAAAAATATTACATCCTTTCAAACCATTTCGCATTTACATCCCCAAATGCTAAATATATGCTAATAAAGACAAAGATGATAATTTTCTAAAGAACTAAAACATCCAGTTACTGCAATCTTGATATATCAAGAATCTATGATCATTGAAGTTAAGCATAAAAATTACAATGAATTATACACATCCGTCTTATAATGAAGTTCGTCATAACTAAATGATCTAAATATATGAATTCTCTCTTTGTTTATAAACTTGTTTTGTTTAAAAGAAATAAATATGCAGTTATCTTCAGAGAATACAAAACAATGCTGCTCGAGTGATTACAAGGAGTAAGAAGATTGCCCACACCACCCCAGTACTAATTACAGCTCTCACTGGCCTCCATCTATCAGCGTATTCACTGAACAGTTCTCAAGTTGACGTACAAAGCATTGTACAGTGACACTGCACCTCCGTATTTGAAGTCCCTCCTCTAGAAATACTGTCCGAGCCGATCCCTGTGTTCGGCCGACGATGATCTCCTCGCACTCCCACACACAAAAGGGGTGATACAGCATTCTCGGTGAAGGATCCAATCTTGTGGAATGAACTGCCGAGGAAGATCAAAGCAGCAACAACCTACTCTGTCCTTTGCGGTCAACTGAAAACTTTCTTCTTAAATGAGGCCTTCAACTCTGTATACTAAAAGTTCCACCTTTAGTGCCACTGAGCAGCATTGGTTGGAAGGCAGGCGCCATATGATTAACGATTATCCTCATTATCAAAACTAAAATTTAGTCTATGAAATATTCTAATGAATGTGTTCCTTCATCCATTAGATTCTTTTCTTCGGGCTCTTGTGGATGCAGACAATCTAGACTTGCTGGATGAGGACCTAGACTGTATCAAGATTTCTCGCATTCAATACACAGTAGAACTACTCAGTATAAAATAAGACAAAATGAATTTCAGCAAATGACATCATTGGACCTTCCCGTCAACGCATTCTTTGTAAAGTGTGAGAACTGCTAAGAAATGAGTTTCAGAAACGATTATTTAATGGTTACTATTATGTTTATCAACTTGTTAGATTTGTTCAAGAGGCACAGCAAGACAGTCCAAATACTGTGGACATAGCTCATAATAGATAATCGATTTGCCATAAAGTATATCTTACCCAGGGGATTTGACCTTTGTCGGTTGACACAAAACCCTTTATCTATACATTATCATCGTCTGATTAAAACTTATCAAAATCTGTCGTTTAGGCACATCAACATTAATCAAATCACCATCCGTGTTTGAAGAGAAAGCTGCCGACGTCCTGACCTTCATTTATGTCAATGACACTGTCTCTTTCTCCAAACGATAATATCGTTTTCTTCATGTAGTCCACGTGCAATTAAAGGCCCATGCGCTTTAAAAAAAGGTTACAAAAGTTAGTTTTAAAACTTTATCTACTGCATTTCGGCAAATGTGTTTAGTTTCAACATTTTTTTGTTTTGGTCGTGGTATAAGTATTTCATACGACTGGTATGGTTCGCCTAGTCTACGACATAGTTGACTAGATAAACAGCACTTGTCATATAACTATCACTTGTGCATTTAGATGGCTGTTTACATGGACACATATATATATCATAGTAACAGTCATAGTGATACAGCTTTTCCTTCCCTTTTGATGTTTCAGTTATGTAGCTATGTTGGTAGTATAGAATATGTGCTTCAGACAAAATGACAGAGTTAGTAATTTTTCCATGGAAAGTGGACTGTGACCATGTGAGCTAGCTTCACCAAACTCAATGTTTATGTGAGCCACGATCTTTAGATGTGCCCTACGAAGGTTACATCTACATTTCAATCTAATATTTGCCGTTTCCACAGCAAGCACATTCTCTCCCAACAGAGGTAGCTCCGTCATAAATTCCTATACTACCTCTGTCCTAATACGAAAGTTTCTTGAGCTAGAAAAGTAGAAATCTGATTGGATGCAATCAAAGATAGTTGTGCAATCAGCGACGCCGTTTCAAAAGTTCTCATTTAAATCGTCTAGATTACAATGTATGTCCGTTAGCTTTCCAGAAGCTAAACTTTATTCGAATATGCACCTTTCACTTTCAGTCTTACAGAACACATACGCCTCATTTTGCCACTCCATCATTGCATAGGCCTATAGACAACAAATATGCTATTTATGCATTAGGTGTTTTCATTGGCTGAAATTTTGCCAGGTAGTTTAAGTTGCAATATTTACTCACGATCTCATGGCCTAAAGTACAATAATCATGTATACTTAAACGCACTAGCGCACGCCAATATTTCATAAACACAACGAATGCACAGATACTGCATATCTCTCGATATCACTCACTATCCTCACTCAAATAATCTACCTCGTAAGTTATTTAACAAATATTTACGTATTCAGGTAGTAAAGTGGATTTTTAAAGGCCGGAAGTATTTAATGTTACGTTACATTAAATCCGCATGAACTACGATATCGCAAATATTAAGATTTTGCTTATAACCAGAAAAACGGAAACGGCAGCCTCTATTGTTAATCTAATAACACTGCTAATATCGTATTATTAAATCGGTTAATTTACAACATTGCTTTCATTAAACATATTTCATGATTTGTTCTCAGTTCAGAGTTTAGGTTAATTCGATAGCTGCATACAGTACAAAGTTCAGCCGTTTCGAAGTGTCAATAATTTATCCGTTATATGCACAGCTAACCATAGATTTTTATATGTCCAAGCCGACAGCGGCTGTCTGAACGTTTTCACTGTCGATTGCAGGTAAATTATATAGAATGTTTAGTATTTCGTTGCTTCGATAGAAAGTTTAAGTGAATGCATAAGTCCTCGTAAACCTTAAAATAGCCAATTTAAACATTAAAAGCGTGCACTAGTGCATTTAAGGACAATGCGCGTGGACGTATCTACGTATCATGGTTTTAAAAAGGTGTGAGAGGAATGGGTACATATTTAACGAGTGATTCTTCTCCCCATTCTTGTACTCCTACTGTAAGTTTTGAGACTGGCTGAAAAATCATCAAGACCAATCGTATAATATATGCATTCAAATAATTTAAAAAACTATATAATTCATAATTATCTGAAAAAAAAACCGCCAAAAAATTTATTATAAAAAAAATAAAAAAATAAATTTAATTTGATATCTAACGTTTGTTTCTTCGAAAATAACTGTTTCATATTCGTTTTTTTTCAAATCGCCCAATGTTTGGACATTTTTTACTTAATTTCGGACAATTCGATTTAATCTTCTCGAATGCATCCCTAGCTTGAAACTTTCATAAAAAAGAATTTCAGGCATCCTGAAAGCACACTTTAACTTATCCATATACAATAATATTAAAGTTGCTCGTAAACACAAACAAATTTGTCATGTTAATACAGATCATTCTTTCCGATTCTATATCGCTGACGCATTTGTCGTTATAGAAACACGACACCTCATTCTCATTATAAGCGCTAGCATGTATGTTTTCAAATGATTTTGTTGATTGTTGCTGACTAGTGATCTGGCCATGTGTGAGTCATATGATTGTTCATGTGTTGTGAGATATCGTCAGTCTAAACAAAACATTACTAATCTTATAGGCAAATGTACGAAGTTTCCAAACCATATTCAAAATTGTCCAAACCAATATCATTTTTGTAAACTGTATTACTACTTCACACTTCTAGGTGGGAGTAAAAATAGATTATATGGAAATTTTATGAATATATATTGAATATGTATATAAACATCCTGCTCCATAAGCGTAATTGCATCTGCTGATAGAGCTTCTATATACTCAACGGAATTTTCCCTCCGGGTTGTGCCGCTGTTGCTGAATGCGAGTCGTCTCTTTGGCTGCTTATATAGCTAGCGACACGAGGTTTTTGGCCTAAAGGAGATCAGGGAATATGGAAGGAGCCCGAAATAATTCAAAATTAATACATCTACAAAAATATCTACAAAATATTAAATACTGCATTAAACGACCTGATGTAGCTGCATATTTATTTTGGCAATGTACCCAGCTTTAGAACAACTTATGTAAAATGTTTATTGTTGGACAGATGAAACTAAGTCTGAGACTCGAAGGCGACAGAGATCTGTTGCATTCTGAATACAGGAACTGATTGTATATTTGACGATGAACACTAAACATAAAATAGATTCATCATTGCGTTCTGAACAATCGTTTGTAATCTGTGTATAAATAAGGCACACGTCGGGTTGGTGGTTCCAAAAGCGTACCCTCTTCTGACTTTTAAAGCTTAAATTTGCAATGTTCTGTGGATCTTTGACAGATTATTTTTCACACTCGGGTAAATAACGGTAACAGCCTTTTTTAATGACAGTAACTGTGTTATTGTTGCTGCTTAGAATTAAAACCCCACAAATCATCAAGTTGGCTTTGTCAACGCGACAGTCTTTTAATTTTAATTAAGGATTCAGCTGAATCCTTATTGTTATTGGCGTGTTTTTTGTTTTTTTTCCCACCGATTTTGTGGACACGATTTAGCCCAAACCGCTAAAGCTACAACAGCCAAACTTCGCAGTCTGGTAGAACTTCATGAGAAAGGGTTCTAACAAGCTTTTGGGCTTAATCGGATTAAGCGTTAAAGGCACAGTACCACTCAAATTTTTAAAAATTAACATAGGATTTATTTTCAAAATGCACTTAGAGACCTGAAACTTTTTTTAAACAATAGGCAATTACATTTGGAGCAAAAAAGTAAATCATGGCGACTTCGTAGCATGCATACTTACGCCGTCATATTACTTTTTTTGACTTTTTGAAATTTTCGGACCCCACGCACCTTTGAGAATCTTCTCCTCCGAAGATACTAGCATCTCAGAGCTGAAAGTTACATATGTTGTAGCTGAAGTACTGAGGAGAAAAGGATACTATAAATTTTTGCTAAAACTTTAATACTTTTTACTCAGCAACCCTTCGAAGTCGGGCGACTTAGCACATGTGAGCATGTTCAAGGGGCGATAACTCAAAAAGTTAGACTCAAAACTGCACCATTTTCTCAGGAATGTGAAACCACTATGGGAACTTTACAAATCAATAAAAACATTGGTCGCGAACAGTCATTTTCGTTCAAAATAATCGATCAAAATCGGGAAAAATACCTTTTTCAAAATTAACATGGGGTATTTTTTCAAAATTGACTTAGAGACTTGAAACTTGTTTTGAAAGAAGCGTAATATCAATTCAAACAAAAAAGTAAATCATGACGAATTCGTATGTGTCATGGTTTTTTAGCATTATCAACTTCTTTGCAATAATCGCAGTTTGGTTACGAAACTTGGTCACATAAAACATGCTGCTGTGGACTAATGCGTGAGCCAATCTTCATGAAACTTTCAGGGTTGATTGCTAACATGACTATGTTTGTACTGAATGTGCTTTTACAGCGCTGAATCCTGTCGTCGTCGCTTGCGACTATATTTTAGCTTGTTTTGTTAATTTGTTTATTTATGGTCAAGGGTTTTGTATGAAAATTATTTTGTATAGCATTATATTTCGTTAAGTCTACGTGCACTACATCACTGTATATCAACACACACCAAAACCATCCAAAATAAGATCCGATGGCGTCGAGCATTGTAGTGGTATGGATTGCGTGCTACATATGCGTGTTATAATTGTATTTCTTTGCATTAATGTCAGCGGAACTTCTAAAAACGTATTAGTAGCTTTGACGTCAATTATTGTTAATTGTTCTTCAAACCTTACGCTGAGTACCTAGACTCATTACAGTTTGTCGATCACTCGAAATACAGAGCTGGGAACAACAAACTATATATACTTTGTATGGTATATAAATATATATATAAATATGTGGAGAGAATGTGACCTTAGGCACGTGTGTCATTTGATGATTCCAATATTTTACGCACATTTATTTTAAAAATAACAATTTGACTTGTAAAAATAAAGGGTTCTGTCCTCTTATACTATTAATAAACAGCCTCAAATAAATAAGATCGAACCAATCACTCTAAAAAGTTGTCTTAAAGAGGAGAAGTAACGCATGAATTTGATTATTACAAATTAGTATCTGTATTCGCTTCACTTATATGAATCAATAGAGCCAAAAAATATACGCTTTAATTCGACTACTAGGAGACCTTTAAAACCCCTGTTTTGGATAGCCGCCTAATGAGACTGGCGAACGCTTACACAAAATCACCGAAGCATGACTCGAAGCCACGCCCAGTGTGTGACGTGCTAGTTGTCAGCTGAAAGCCCAGCCCTTTGATTTTCTCTGTACTTTTAAGCTAATTCAACAGCAAAATAGAGGCAATAGCATGACCGAAAGAATTCCAAAATACGATATATAACGGCTTCATGATATCAACTTTCCCTCTCAGTCGTCAAATCCATCTTAATTGGACTGTGACAATCCTTGGACGCGGTTTTCTTCGGTGGGTTTATATCAAAAAGGTAAAGAACTTGGTCGGTGAGAGATCCATTACTATGGGATATCACGTAGTGTTACAACATGTATTTATCGATATGAAGTTATAAATTGTCTCGAAAAAATGAAGGTTTTTTTGTAATAAACGGGAGACAATGTAGAAACTTTTTTAATGACTATAGAAAAAATAATTTTGTTTCACTTCACTTTCACGACAACTTAGTACTTATTGGATGATTCGTTTGTATTTAACTAACACATATCATATTCGCATCTAGTATAACATCTCACACCGTGTTGCAATATCTTTGTCTTTGAATTTAACAATAAATGACATGAAAACATACCTGGCGCAAGCGTTAGAAACATCCTATGTAATCCTCAAGAATGTTGGTACCCGTTATTCACGATGTACTTTTTTAAATGTGTGTCATCGTCCGTAGAAGTGCATGAGCCAAATCTCCTTCTCTTAATTTATTGGTTGAATATATATTCTACAAGTTCATTGGTTCAAAATGACTGGACGCCGTGACAATAAACTAAGTACCAGTCGAATGTCAAGAGGGTTATACCCCACTACGCCAGTTTCTTTGTTCGGGGATTAATTAAGAATTAACGAAGTAACAAGTGGGGATTAATTAGGATTAATTAAGGGACTGGCAGAGGATTAAAATACAGTTCACTGAAAGACAGTTCGCCCGTTCGATTCAATATTTTATTCAGTTTTACATTCATACACATTATTATAATAAATACATTTTTAATGATATACAAGCAGTGTCAGTAATCGGTCAGTAATAAACATTTTCATGTAAAATATATATCATTCTCCATCAGCATTAAAATACAGTTTATGATTCAATATTTTATTAAATATTTTATATAAATACATTTTTAATTATGTACAAGCAGTATCAATAATCAGTAATAAACATGTTCATGTAAAATATACATAATTTTCCATCATTTGTTATCCACTTACGAATACTTGACAAAATTTACAATAATAAATTACAAACCCACTAAGTGGGAGACAGCATCCCCGTATTCAACAACGGTGAAGTGACCTTCGTGAAGACGCCGTTTCTCTGTTACCAGTCTCTCTTCCAGTTGTCGGTACTTCCTTGGATTTTCTGCAAAGGCTGCCTGAAATCAATGAGTCAACAAAATCAGTTTACAGTACAGCTGAAAGTACCATCACATAGGTAGGTGCCTGCTGCTGCAAGATGTCTCAGGTTGTCCAACGTTGCAAAAATCATGAATTTGTTGTCATCTGCTGAGTGGAGGACGAAGTCTTCGCCGCTTGTTGTCTTCTGGTACTCTTCGGGTAGGTTGATGTTGGTCCTCAACTTTGGAAGAACTGGCAGTGTCTTCGCTCTCGATCGGTACAGGGAAGAGTCTGCTGAGTGGTATAAGGGAATATGCTGCGCGAATTCCTCTTGGCCAACCCCTGAAAACAAAAGAGCAAAACGTTAGTTCTATGCATTTTCACATTTGATCAATGACAGGCATTTTTAAGTATGCTAAATTTTAAAATTTTAAAGTTAGACTATAAATGAAGAATAAACATTGCTTGATAACTTACTTGTAAGTTCTTCTTGGTAGATTGTTGGTATTGGTCTGTGGTCAGTCTTCACAAGATCCTTCAAATTCGATAGGAACTTGTCCACTGCAATCTTGTCGTTGTTGGCCTGATGGTTGTGACAATCTCTGTATGTGGTGATCAGGTTGTTGAGGGTGTTGATCGTTGATCTACAAGTAGCCTTACAGCATCTCCAATGTATACTTTCTCCTTTCCTGGTCCTGATTCTAAACTTATGTCCTCTGTACACTAAATTCTGACCACCACGAGCATTTGGAATGAAGCTAACATCTACCTGAACGTTTGCCATTTTGTGATATCTGACATAGGACAGTGGTCCCATATATATGTAGTTTCACCACTCATAATAAATTGCTCATCAAAATGGTTCACATGTCACATATCACCTAGGCTGACACCAACTGGCACACTTAATTAAGCCAATCAGTGTCGTTAATTATAATCCGATATTCGTTAACTAGTCAGGGATTAGAAACTGGCATATCGGGTCGACCCCGTCAAGAGTTACGCCATTATGACAGGACATATATTCCGCATGGCGGGTCCAAGGCGTTAAAATTCAAAAAGTATAATTAGAGACCATTAAATCAAGAATTGAAATTGAATGCGATAGGATTACATAACGGCCACCTGTGTGTCATAAAAAAACAAACAAACTAGTTAAACCAATCTGATTGTTGTGACAACATTTGGCAGACGTCGTAATTGATGAACAACTTAACTTTAAGGTTAACCTTAGTGACTTAAGGTTACCTTAGAGTTTTGTGCAACGGGACCCAGGAAATTATCTGTGGATGTACATTTATGATGTATGACCTACAAATGTGATAGGATTTGACTTCCACTTAGCTATTCTTAAGACGATATCAACAATAATGTATGATAACAAAAACAGTAAGTTCAATTGTAAAGATTTATTTGTAAAATTATGGGAATGTATATACATTTACTTGTTGTTTGTTGCCACTATCTGCGCAATATACATACAAACAGTCAAATGTCTTTGTTTTTTTTCTTCTGTTCATCCAAGTATATGGGAAACTTAAAACCGGCATACTCTGGAGATGGGAATCTTTCTCTTATCTTATGGAGACAGACAGACAGACAGACAGACAGATGTTTTATATCATAGTGCTTAATTTTAACATATATCTTATAGAATTTACTTATATATATTTATTCTGTACTTTTTTAAGGTTTACATTTGTACATTTATACATTTATATTTTAGATTTATAGTCTCTCATAACCCTTAACGGGTGGCTCGGATATTCCTTTGACTGTACTGTATATATGTTGTTGTACGAGGTGAGACTTTAATAAATTATCTGTCTGTCTGTCTGTTTCTGTGCCACTCGAACTGTCATTTGGCTCATATAAGTAAGGAATAGTATCGGCCCCGTCAATTGAAATTAGCGATTCTGAACATGATGAGACACATTCCATAGATAATGATATCTCACTTTCTGAATCGCTGGAGGACAGTATGCGTTAATACTTAATAAAGGTTATATTTTTATGAGAATAGGGATGCCAGTGCATCCCTCAATATAATGTCCAATAGGTGAGCATAGTTCATGTAAGAAATACTTCCGGGATCTCACGCGTTAGCGCAATCTTATGACTATGACAACATTGCGCAGGGTCGTGACTTTTAAAAACATTCCGTAGGAAAGTGAGCACAGCATCGTATTTAATCAGGGTCTTGCGCTTGCAAAAATAGAAATTTCCAGACAATGAATTAAACAATAGATTCCTTTAAGGTTTGAGTTGTTTGGATAACGTTTAGTAGGTATAACCGACGGTTTAACTGCGAGATTTACTATCGGCTAGTGTTGTTTTACATAACGAGCGAATGATGATATGCCAACTAGCACGTCACGAAAGATTCACGCTTCAGTGACCACAGGGCCTTTCAGGTTCTGCTCGCCGGTCGTAATTAGGCAATTTAATTACAAAGCCGTATTTATGTTGTTTAGCGGCCGATTTCAGAAATTTAAAGTTGAGTCCACGTCAAATTGTAATCCCTTTTAGCGAATTCCGAAATCGACCATAGGGCATTTCACTCGATCTTTAAGTTTTCTTTCTTTCAAAAGTCCATAACATGTATCTATCTCATGGATATGCGACGATGACCATGGAACTTTACGAGAAAATTCATATATTGGTCTGTAAAAATTCTCAAAGCTGAAAGACACCAAATTGATGTTATATCTTAAATGTAGCAGAGTCCGTTATCAATTTTAAAATGTCAAAGGTATGGTCTAAAACTGTAAAGCAATGAATTAAGGAATGTCTGTCTATATACATGTAAGCAAATAATGTTTTCGTCTTTCGGATAGATCTGGTAAATGACCTTGGCATTGCTTTTAGATTTTATATTCACTCATGGTTTTAAATGTCTGATGAGACTATTTGACATATGAATAGAAGTCATTAAGGATGTAAAAGTCACGGTATGAATATTCCATGATCTTCAAAACGTCACTCCAAACAGAAAAACTTTATGATAAATAACCGTTTTAAATTAATAATGTCCTTAATAATGACAGAAAAACAACCGAGAAATCAATATCCTCCCTTGGTGAGTCACGTCTTAATTTTAAAAGTTTTCCCTGTAAAACCAGCAAAATATGATACACAACTGAATATGAATAAACAATTTGATTAATATCAAGTTTCAAGTTTTAATACAAGACTAATACGAATTGATGAAACGATATCAAATGAGTACCACCTAACACGGCTGTTTGATATATTCACCATAGTCACTGGTCAACACAGCTGTTGATAATTTAAATCACACGATGGAGTCTTGAAGGCATGTGATAGATGAACCCGCCTTGATAGTATCCAAGAGAGTGGAGAACAATGTGCTGCAGAATGGTAAAGTCAAACATAAGAGCTAGGAATCTGACTCTTCGAGATCAGTTTCCTCGGCTATAGACCTTTATAGTATGGCATTGTATTGACATTGTATGGGGCTATTTTTACACTATGGTGAACACATGCTTTGAAATGCTTGTTTGTTTATTCACTTCATTATTCAGATCCTTTTTTGAAATCATACGAGGTATGTGCCTATTGTAGGAGTTCGCAGATAGAAATAAGCTGATGATACAGGAAGGACACGTGTTAAGGTTAGGTATTGTTACGATCACGTTACTTACAAAATCAGTCTTTATTTCTGACCCTTACCTACACACAAATACCTATCCCCCCCCTCAAAAAAGATGTAATGATAATGATATTAATAATAATAATTACAATGATATACTTTTTTCTATCCAATCAGTGATTGCTCAATCTTCAAATATGGAACAAAGGGAGACTACTCGTGATGGACTACTCCGGCACCAGATATTCATTATTTCATGATCTGCTCCTTCCTTGCATCATTAAGATTACCAGTGATATATTGTTTTGTATGTAAACATTTAATCACGGCCGGTTAGCTCAACGGTCAGAGCATCACTCTGATAAAGTGAAGGTTGAGGGTTCGAATCCCCCACCGGCTAGTTGTTTTAAACTTTATTTGTTTTCCAGATGTTTTGTTTCATTGAACGACTAAACACAAAAACAATGTTTTTTTCTGACCAACACTTTCTCTCTGAAAAAAATTCAGAAAAGTAATTTTATTTGACATGATAAAAGAGCCTATGGTCATTTTAGCCAAGAGTTGCTTTTTGTGATGTGATGTTGAGGTCAAATATTAATAATATTAACTGTGTATTATTTCGCATACAATACATGGCGATAATGTAAAACGTTTTAGCGAAAAAATAAACATAACAATAGACAGAATACCTAAATACAGACTTAAACAATGAATAAAATGAGTATGACTGGTCATAGTTCTATAGAAAAGCTCTCTCTGTGCGACCATATGTTATGGTCGGTTGACTCAAATGGTCAGAGTTTTATTCTATGAGGCATTTCAGTTTTACTTTGATTGTGTATCTACCCAAAGCTAAAGTATAAAAATACATGCTGTCAATCGTCTTTGAATTTAATATCAATTGAATAGTTAAAAATAGTTAAGAAGCAGATTTGCAAACGTTAAAAAGTAAAACTAAAAGAAATGACTTCGAGACACATGAATACATTACAGATAGTTATAACTAGTTTGGCTGACATGTGAGTTGTTGGAGTCATATATGATGAATTACTTTGATAGCAACCAATATTACAATTTTGCCAAAGTACAATTGAAAGTACAGTTAAAAGTAACTTTATGTCTACCTGTCGTAAGCAACAACGGACTTCAAAACACATGAAAACATTACAGATAGTTTTAACTAGGTTGGCTGACTTGTTATGCAATGCAATGCAAATTTGTTTATGGAACTTACCAGTTTTCAAATTTAAATCTATGATAACAGGAAAATTCTCTATATGTAGTATTCCTGTAATGACCTACTGCTGTTTCACGTCAACGTTATAGTTTTTGGTATTATTCCTGTCATCATTACATGTCCAAGAATCAGGGACATTCAGAACCGACGCAGTGTGTGAAGCACTCGAACCAGTGAACCGTGAAATGGTGATGCTTTCTGTAGGACCAGTTTTTTAGAGCCATGTAACTGCTTTACCATTCATATGATAAACCGTGCCAGCTTCAATTGTGAAAAGAGCATTCAATTACCAATAAGAAGATATTTTTTACATATTTTTACTGCAAATACCCATGGTGCCATTTGAAATACAAAACACCTATGTCAGCTCAGTACAACGCCATGCTATTTCTGAGAAATATGCGCTTTTCACCATTTTAAAACTTGATTTGTGACAAAACTATAACGTTGTGCATGCGTGCCAGCATTGATTTCTAATTTACATATATTAATGGACAGTAAAATCTAAAAACATTGCATTTCAAAAGATGCACCATGGTGCGCTTTCCAGTCAAACATTGGTACAGAAAAATTAACTAAAATTCTTAGAAACAAGGCGAGTTGCTCCCCTTTACTTAGCTGGGACTTCAAGCGGGTTTGCTGGTCAGCTTAAGGTTTTTAAGAGATTTTGGTTGATTATGCTTGGTCTTACGTTTAGAAATTCATATTTTTTTGAAAATATAATACTTATTGAACATAAATTAACATTTTGCAATATATTTGTAAAATGAAAAAACGATAGTTACTAATGAAATATTTTCATTATGATTTTAAAAAAAATTACATGTTAGGGCGTATATTCTCAGAACAAATGTGATAATATCTACAAGAATTTTTTCATTTGTTGTTGACCAAATTTTTAATATTTTTTTTATCTCGAATTCATTTTTTGTCTCACGTTTTTTGTGATACACTAAAGGGAAGATAATGTGGAGGAATGTGTTAAATCATGGTTAATATGCGTGTTAGAAACGTACTTAATTATTGATATGAACATTAAGGAAACAAAAGTGTTATGTTTTACACCAAGCTTTACAATCAAAACGTTGACCACCACATTATATCAGCAGCATACTAAGAAGTTATCAAAATCTATGAGCACGTGCAAACATCAAATATTACTAAGCGAATGTTAAATTTTCATATTCAGAAGATAAAAATTAAGTGCTCTGGAAATTTAAGAAATACTTATTGGGTGCACTTTCGTATATTTGCTGCAATCGAGCCTTCACGATAACATTAGTTGGCGAATCTTATTACGTCACATCCGGTTATATCATTTGCTACATTCTCAAACTGATGATATCTTGTAATTTGAGACCCTACTGTTCAGTGGAGCACACTTTTCAAAGCAATTGACAGTAGGGGGCAACTGTGGGTGGCGGTTTTTAAAATGCTTACATAATGATTACGACCACATGTACTTGCTCGGTACAAACCATCGCATAAAGTTTACTGAGACAGATAGGATTCGCAGTCATCTTTTTTACAATGTAGGTTAATGACGACAATGATATATGGATATACAACTTCTTGATTTCACAGTGGCAACGTTTCGGTATATATCCTTATACTATTTCGCCACTGTGAAATAAAGAAGTTGTATATCCATATATCATTGTCGTCCTTATACTAAATACTTCTAGAATGCCACTGAAACAATTCAATATAGGTTAATGAATCCTTTGTATTGTAAAAAGTAAAAACCAATGTTTAAGTCATGCTCGGTGTTGCTAATACTTAATACTTACAACATACCTCTATATCTACGTAATCCTCAATCTTGATTTAATTACAGATATTTACATATCAAAATATTATCTCGTTTTAACTGATGCAAAGTTCACTTAACTTTTCAAGAGTTTATTTTACCGTGCCTACGCAAAGGACGCTAAGAGGAGGTTGATACACGACATGAGCTCTTTTTGAAACATATCAATCCGAGTCGGATATATATTGCATCTTTTCAATCAAGTTAATAAATGAACAAACTTTAGATTTTATAACAAACTTCTTCGGATGAGTAAGTATTGTAGACTATATATTGTTGCTACCATCAATCCTGATAAATGGTAAATACTTGGTAAATGAAGACCTAGACTGTAATGTAGGCTCCAATATTCTACAGTCATGGACAGGACTACCAGCACTTCTCGTCCTTCTACAGTCTGTCATCCATACTTAAGTGGAAAACAAAAAAGTAATCGTCTTAAGTCGAGAAATGTTTGCAAGATTAGTTGCCTCAGTCTGAAATGAAATAAAGTATTGTTGGGTACTTATCCTTTTGAAAGGCAAGTCTAGATTTAAAATTTAAGTCTTATCCCGGTTGGCTCCTAACTAAATGGAATTCAAAGTTCAATTTCTGATTAAGTCCATTGATACCAAAATTTGAAATGACGAAAGCTTTTCTTTTTAATATGTATAGATATTACCAAATGAGTTTGGCTTTGCCTTTAAAAATTTTGTTTTCTGATTTGCTAAAGGACAAAGAAAAGATTAGAACTTTTCCAATTCATGATCCTATAGATTTCTTTCTTGCAATTCATTTGTTAAACATAAAGCAGGGAGTCGAGCGATCCTCAGTTATTTTGTGAAAATACCAAATGTAGGTCAAAATATAGACTTTCTTTAATACAGCATATAGAAGACCTTAATTACTGTGATAAAGGGATTACCACATAATTAGGAAACTCAAAACAGTCAATAAGGCAAGGGTGAGAGAATTGTTGACAGATGCTCTCCGCCTGGTTCACGGTTGGGGAGGGTCAGTATCGAACATGAGGGGCAATAAATTTTCCTGGCATTTAAAGCGTTTATCAGACGACTCTAAGTAGAAATGTTCTTACTGAATGATGTTGTCACAATGCAGATAATATTAGTCTCTAGAAATCTCATTTCTCCAAAGTATATTTATCTTCGTATATTTAATTCATTAATCACTGTTATCTGTAAGTTAATTTTTCGACTTTTGTCGTATAAAAACTGAAAAATGCTCTTTAATGTCCTTGTTTCTTCTTATTATTTTAGGAAGCAACGCTCACTTGAGCTGGTAACTGATTGTTAAACATAACCCTGACTTTATATCGAGGCATTACATTAAACATCAAAGCTGCTGTTTCTAGCAAACATTATCTTCAAAAGCAATAAATGCGAGAGTCGCGTTTACCAAAGTTGACGTTTCAAGCAAATTCAAAAGACGAATATTACAGTTATTACGGTGTCATATAAAATGCATATATAAGAATTCGAAACATAACAAGGTAAATCGAATATACAGGCCACTATAAATCCCTATTATAGATAGATATTATCTTAATTGATAGAAGCCAAAAATTTGTACACGATCAAATTGGTGATATATCTTAAAAAATAAATTCAAAGGGTGAAAATCAATAGATTAATATTAGATTTTAGTTGTTGCAGATAAACGATACTACATAACAACTAGAATGTGAGTAATAAATGTCACAGACCTACCATATAAATGTATTTTCTTAATCAAATAGAATCGGAAAATTTTAAACACAATACTTAAAAGGGATTATAATCAAAGATTTATGTTTTTAAATTTAAAAACGTTAACAATCGCGATCATTAATTGTTTTTTTATGCAATGTGTGTGAAACGTCTTGGTAATTAAAATCTTAGGGCGGCGCGAGATACCAGGCAGAGTTATGTTCCCTTGAAGTGTGTGATACCAAGAGATTTTAAATGTTTTACTCTTCAAGTACTTTGAAATTACCTCCCCTGCGAATGTCCCTAATTCTTGGGTATGAATCAGTTATACTTGTAGCCACATTATAGCTTAACTGAAACAAGTCAATTACTTTACTTTCTGATTATTATTTTGAAAGAAAGAGTGAAAATATTTTCGACCAATGTAGAACTTGAAGGGCATCGCTCTATCCATTTGAGCTAACCGGCCGTCATACAATTATTCTTGAAGTAAATGTCTATACCTTTCACTTGCCACTTATTGAAAGGAATCGAGTTGTTACAACTATAGTGCGAGAGTTGTGCAACTGAAGGAGCCCTGATCGAGTGAAGAGTTATCTCCCTTTTGTTTAAAGATGTAACGAAAGCCACACTAAACCGTGTACAAACGACCAGTGTATTGAACGGCTGTTCCCTTCACTTGAACCACAGACAGAATATGTTATCATTATACTGAACCCTACTAATAGAACAAAGGAAATGAACATATGAAACAATATACAAACAAATAGCCTCTTCTTCTTCTATTGTTTTTATACAAGAGCAACTGCTATTTCAAACTACATGACAACATGCATTTTTTTTGCTGTAAAACCTACTGCAAATATATATATGCTGTTTGTTAGAGCCAAACAAATGTTAAGTATAATTGAGTAAATTAAGAAAATTCATGTTCTTATCACCTCTCAAAAGATTACGCTCATACTACACCAACAACATTGTGGTCCACAATATCATGACTACAATGCTACATATTCGTATGTAACGTAATGTAATGTAATGTAAGATTGATCTGCTTACATACTGATTCTGAAATATTATCCATTAAGTATTCTGTTAAGAATGAAGGCAAGTCCAAAATTTCAACGAAGAAAGGATTATTTAACATTTGAACAGTTAAATAAACCTTCGTTCAGCAGCTGTGCATGTAAATATTTCTGTCAAGAATTAACTGAAGATATTGTCTTAGAGTTGATGTTGATGTTTAGGTGGTTGGTTTTGAATTGACACACATAAGAAAAGAACCGAACTGTGACATAAACTTTTGTCGATAGAGTAGACACATCAAATGCATTTAATGGATTTTAGCAAAAAGGCTAGATGTATTCGGGTACAGTATGTTTTCTAGAATAAATCCCTTAAATATTTAGATACTAAATACATCACAGTATCATATATGTATATATATGAGATACCACGCTTTTGAAATGTCAAACTAATGGTATTTTACTAAAGGACCTCTATATTTTGGTTAAAGAGACAATGACAAGTTACGGTTGAAATATTAGCTGCACCTAAACTCAAAAATTTCATTACATGTACCTTAAATGATACAGTATACTGTTGGGGGGGGGGGGGGGGGGGGAGGGGGGGGGGGGGAATTAGTACACTACGTACTGCAGGGGTGCTCGAAGATCAAGGGAGGTTACTCCTGTTGAACACATCCAAATCGGCATCAACTATTTCATTATCCTTTCTCACCTTGCATCATCAAGTCTCCGAGCTATTTTTGTTTTTTGTTTTCTCGAAAACGCTTTTATTGAATGTGAAATAGTCAACTATTAAATCTAAACCTTACAAGAATCGGTAATAATTTAAAACGTTACTAAAATGTCACTGAATGATGTAAGTACTTGGTAGATGGGAGATAATAAATTGTTGACAATCAAATGATGTTCTTAAACGAATTGGTTATTATTTAAAAGTTTTCCGAAAAATGTGATTAAATGAACTAAATTCTTCGTAGATGAGGCAATATATCGATTCCTTCTCGATATAAAGTTCAATAATAATTAAGTTATAACAAAAGTATTGTAATAGTATGGTTGATTAGCCGACAAAGGAAGACTCGTTTTTCAAGAATAACAGTGTCCAATTAATTGCATATATTTTAACAAGACTGGTTGCTTATATAAAATAAAACCCACCATGAATTCTCTGCCTTATTCACTGTTCTTTATACTAATGGGAAAGTAGAAATTTAGTTTTGTTGGACTGATAATTTTTACAAGCAGTTAATATATCAAAGGTGTTTGCTACTGTTTGATGTATTTTTTATACAAAATAGATGCATATTTGATAATTAATACACTCAAACAGTTTAACAGCTAGTCAAATTATTACTATTTGAATCATTATATTAATCTTTCTCAGTAATACAAATTAATGAAACCTTAACACTTTAGCAGATGTCTTGATTTGAGCAATTTTTTAAAGATAGCCAAACTCTGAAAAATATCTTAATTCATATTTAGAAAAATAAATTCCAATGTTGATATTTCAAAATTTTTGAACATTTGCAATATTCATACCTAATCTTCCATACTTCATGTTTGTTGTTTCTTCCTCTCATAGCTCAAGTTCTTATTGTTCAAATATTATGTAACATGTAACAAATGTTACATATATAATTTCTATGATTCCTAGATGTGCCTATATTAAACCTATGTTAAGTAACTTCCGAATTCTGTAGATTTTTGTGCTACAGATTTGATGAAGACGCTTAGATTTGTTTGAATCACACTCAGACACTAATAGTTCAAATGTTATGAAATTTGATAATTTAATCCCTATGATGTGAACATAGTCTGTCCGTTACTCTCAAAGTATTTGTATATGATAAGCCTTTTTTTGCTTTGAATAAATCATTATGTCCAGAGCTTTTTTCCCAACCTATAGATGCTAGCATCCAAAGTGAAACACGTGTCAACCATGGTCCTTCCACGGTTTTATCAATTCATGAATTCATTTTTTCAAGTTTTCAGTGGAATGATGTGGGCAAAACATATGTTTTGATGGAATTTTAAACTAGTGCACTATGTAAAGCTCTTTTGATTGCTGTTGAAAACATCAAAGGAAAAACTTTGAATGTAGAATGTATAACATCTTTAAAAGACCAATTTAAGGAGTTTTACGATTTTCGATCTGATTTGGGGGAGGGTCATGAAAAAAACACACGCTCAAATAGGTAGGGCCAAGAAGAAAATTCCGACGAGTCAATGAGGGCCACATTTTTTTCGACAATTTCAAGAGAAAAAACTCCGCCCCCCCCCCCCCCCCCCCCCCCCCCTGTAAGAAATGAGTGGTCCCTAAACACACGGTAAATATTCCCATCTCGACGAGACTTTGATTACTAAAGTATTCTGCTAGCGAACTTGATTTCATTCTTAAAAAGTATACCATTGAATATACACTCTTTTCATTACATTTATTTTTATTCCAAATACCAGTTGTAGTTAAAGATAAACGAAATAGCTGTCTTAACAATTAGAATAGCTCATAGTATATAGAAAAAAGCTGTTCGCAAGGCAGCATTTTTTTCAGTGTAATGTACCTATTGATGGAAAACTCCAAAGATGATGTAAAAACGCGAACTTCTGTAGATGTATTTTTGGCCAGTTCATGAAACGAACCTCCCGTAAATGGGAAGGGCTATGAAAGTTTGTTTGTTGCTATGAGGTTATAATTTGTATCGATTATCAGGTATCGAGAAGTACAATTATTTTAAATGGTTTTGCTACAATCAAAAGTCAAGGTCACACAGATATCATTACTGATCAATGCTTTACATAAATATAAGCACTTTTCATCATAATATGATTGATATACCATAGTTGATGATAGATTGTGTGACCTTGAATGTCAAAACTCAAGTTTAAGAGATAAGGATCAGATTTTGAAATCAGAAAAAGTTTTCTTGAGATCTAAGATTAATCATTTATTGATTATACCCCTGGGAATGGGACATTATTTTAGCGCTTTTCACATCACTGAAAAAACCTGCACACAAATTGACTCACTGGTTGTTACTACCCATCACCAGTAGAAATGAACTGTAAACTCCTGGTTAATCGCCTGATGCCCTTGTCGATTCGGCCACGGCACCCAATACAACACATTATCTTGGTGGATATAGATTGGGGGAGGGTGGTCCAATGAGTTTCAGGGAACTGACCAGTGCATTCTCTATTACGTCAAGAGGTGTGATGACATACTAAATGTTCTAAAACTATAAAAAGGTTCTGGTGAAGATTGTGACTTGATATGCATCCTTGACCGTACCCTGGTTATACATAAGACTATCAGCTTCCCAGAAAAAGATGTGGATTATTCTATCGCTTCTCATTTGGTAAGCCGTGGTCTTTGTCAATTTAGAAATTATTTGTCGCTTGTTGATGATATGATTTGTGGAATAAAAATCGAAAATGAAAATATATTGTCTGTTTATTTTTGGTCAGAGTTATTGGAAGCGTCAAACAAGCCAAGATGTAAATTCAGTCTGACACTCACTAATAATATCATTCCTCAAACACCACTTCAACCTAGATATTAACATACAAGTAAACAGTTTAAAACGTGAATCACAATCACTTTAATTATTAGCTTACAGTGTGTGTCTCGTGAATTGGAGTTATTGCAGTGTAAATAGTGATCGCAGTTTTCGTGAAGAAAGAAGATAAAGAAATAATTAAAAGCATTTCTAAATAGAAAGGTAAGTTGATAATACTAAAACGTGCTATTTCAGGTTGTAAGTTGACAAATATCAGAAATGTACGCCAAAGATGATAGTGCACTAAGCAGGACAAATAAATAAAAGCATCATCAATTAGGTACATCTACGTACATGAACCATTGTTTTGTTTGAAAAGAAGTCTGTTGCCAACTTCACCGCATCTAAGGAATTTTGTTAATGTACACAACAAAACACAAAACTCTGTGGTATAGAAGTGTTATCTAAGTACACAACTATGTGTAAGGAAAGCAAGATGTTCCGGACAACTTCTTTATTGTGAAAATCACTACGTCACGGTAGCTGTTCTAGCGTATGCATATACTAAATGCCCTTCAAAGACTTGATAACTCGATGTTGCATAAAGAGCTTCAAATATAGAGGAAAGGGAGACTACTCGTCATGGACTACGCCAACAAGAAGTATTCACTATATTTCATGATCTGCTCCTTCCTTGCATCATAAAGATTTCCAGTTATAAATTTGTTTGTTTGTACACGATTTTTCAAGGCCGGTTAGCTCAACGGTCAGAGCATCACTCTGATAAAGTGAAGGTTGAGGGTTCGAATCCCTCACCGGCTAGACCTTTTTAACTTTATTTGTTTTCCAGATCTTTTGTTTCATTGAGCGACTTAACATGACTACAATTTCTTTAAGACGAACAATTTCTCTCTGACAAAAGATTCTAAATTTTTTATTTTATTTGATACAATAAAAGAGCCTATGACGAATGGTCATTTTAATCTAGACTGGCTTTTTAAGATGTGATGTTGAGGACCATTATTAACCAAATTAATTGTGATTATTTCGAATACACTAAATGACGCTCATGTAAAACGTTTTAACCGAAAATACACAATAACAATAGACAGAATACAAAATCATGACTTACCCAATGAATAAAATGAGTATGACTGGTCATAGTTCTATAGAAAAGCTCTCTCTGTGCGACCATATGTTATGGTCGGTTGACTCAAATGGTCAGAGTTTTATTCTATGAGGCATTTCAGTTTTACTTGATTGTGTATCTACCCCAAGCTAAAGTACACGAAGACCTGCCGTCAATCGTCCTTGAATTGAACATCATTTAAAAAGTTCTTCAAAATAGTTAAGAAGAAGTTGTGGACTCGTTAAAAAGTAAAACTCAAAGAAATGTTAACACGAAAAGGTTCCTTAAGACAAAATCCGAATCTGCCACGAATCACACATTTGCGATCCATGATCATAACACACATTAATTACGTGTCCTTGTTACATGAATAACCATGGATAAAGTTTCATTCTCCTCGAACCTTGCCTTATGATAAATGTGAGTTGTTGGAGTCATATATGATAAATTACTTTGATAGCAACCAATATTACAATTTAACAACGGACTTTGAGACTCATGAGTACATTACAGATAGTTATAACTAGTTTGGCTGACATGTGAGTTGTTGGAGTCATATATGATAAATTACTTCGATAACAACCAATATTACAATTTAACAACGGACTTTGAGACTCATGAGTACATTACAGATAGTTATAACTAGTTTGGCTGACATGTGAGTTGTTGGAGTCATATATGATGAATTACTTTGATAGCAACCAATATTACAATTTTGCCAAAGTACAATTGAAAGTACATTTAAAAGTAACTTTATGTCTACTTGTCGTAAGCAACAAGGGACTTCGAGACACATGAATATATTACAGATAGTTTTAACTAGGTTGGCTGACAGTTTATGCAATACTTAACACGTATTGTACCTGTTCCTTGTTAAAATTGTTTATGAAACTTACCAGTTTTCAAATTTAAATCTATGATAACAGGAGAATTCTCTATATGTAGTATTTATAAAGTGACCTACAATCGAAGAACAAGACAATATTTGTTTGTATATTGTTTCATATGTTCATTTCCTTTGTTGCATGAGTAGGGATCAGTATAATGATAACATATTCTGTCTGTGGTTCAAGTGAAGGGAACATCCGTTCAATACACTGGTCGTTTGTACACGGTTTAGTGTGGCTATGGTTACAGCTTTAAACAAAAGGGGGTTAACTCTTCACTCGATCAGGGCTCCTTCAGTTGCACAACTCTCGCACTATATTTGTAACAACTCGATTCCTTTCAATAAGTGGCAAGTTAAAGGTATATACATTTACTTCAGGAATATTTGTAGGACGGCCGGTTAGATCAAATGGATAGAGCGATGCCCTTCTAAGGCAAAGGTTGTGGGTTCAAGTCCCATACTGGTCGCAAATAATTTACCACCTTAAAACTTTATGAAAAGAAGAATTCTTTATTTTATCCAGGTGAAAATATCAATAAAATGGAAGAGTATATTTCATTTGAATTTAGATATGAACCTGTAAAGAATTAGGTATTTCTCACTTTAAAATAATTTTGTGACACTTACCCTCAAGAAAAAGTAAAAATTAGGCAGTTAAGTCTATGACGTGATGATAAAGTGCCATATTGATAAGATACATTTTCAACGATTCAATGAAATTTAGAATTAGCAAAAAATAAGGATTAACACAGATGGCGTGATTTTTTATGAATCGGTTATTAAAACTGTTCTTGAAAATAACTGGAATAAATTTTGAGGAATAGTGATTCCATTTCATATCTTTGTTAATTACAAAGACTTTTTCAAAGAATGTCTGACCAGATAATATGAAAAAAGTAGTTTCAGAAAGTAAAGAAAGAAAGTAGAAGTAATTGACTTGTTTCAGTTATGCTATAATGTGGCTACAAGTATTATTGATAAACGATGACAGAAATAATACCAAACACTATAACACTATCATGACTTTAAGACTAACAAAAACAACAACCACAACAACGACGACGATGACGATGATGATGATACAAGAGCAACTGCTATTTCCAACTACATGACAACATGTACTTTCTTTGCTGTAAAACCTACTGCAAATATATATATGCTTTTTTTAGTCTGACTCTTTCCTCCATTATCAAACAAATGTTAAGTATAATTGAGTAGATTAAGAAAAATCATGTTCTTATCATCTCTCAAAAGATTACGCTCATACTACACCAACAACATTGTGGTCCACAATATCATGACTACAATGCTACATATTCGTATGTAACGTAATGTAATGTAATGTAAGATTGATCTGCTTACATACTGATTCTGAAATATTATCCATTAAGTATTCTGTTAAAAATGAATGCAAGTCCAAAATTTCAACGAATAAAGGATTATTTAACATTTGAACAGTTAAATAAACCTTCGTTCAGCAGCTGTGCATGTAAATAATTCTGTCAAGAATTAACTGAAGATATTGTCTTATAGAGTTGATGTTGATGTTTAGGTGGTTGGTTTTGAATTGACACACATAAGAAAAGAACCGAACTGTGACATAAACTTGTGTCGATAGAGTAGACATATCAAATACATTTAATGGATTTTAGCAAAAAGGCTAGATGCATTCGGGTACAGTATGTTTTCTAGAAAAAATCCCTTAAATATTTAGATACTAAATATATCACAGTGTCATATATGTATATATATGCGATACCACGCTTTTGAAATGTCAAACTAATGGTATTTTACTAAAGGACCTCTATATTTTGATAAAAGAGACAATGACAAGTTAAGGTTAAAATATTAGCTGTACCTAAACTCAAATATTTCATTACATGTACCTTACATCATACAGTATACTGTTGGGGGGAAATCAGTACACTACGTACTGCAGGGGTGCTCGAAGATCAAGGGAGGTTACTCTTGTTGAACACGTCCAAATCGGCATCAACTGTTTCACTATTTCATGATCCTTTCTCACCTTGCATCATCAAGTCTCTGAGCTATTAATTGTCTTATATGTTTTATGTTATTCAAGGCCGGTTAGCTCAACGGTTAGAGCATCACTCTGATAAAGTGAAGGTTGAGGGTTCGAATCCCCCATCGGCCACACATTTTCTAACGTTTTTTATTTTCTCGAAAACGCTTTTTTTAATGTGTAATTGTCAACTATTAAATCTAAACCTAACAAGAATCGGTAATCATTTAAAACGTTACTAAAACTGTCACTGAATGATGTAAGTACTTGGTAGATGGGAGATAATAAATTGTTGTCAATCAAATGATGTTCTTAAACGAATTGGTAATTATTTAAAAGTTTTCCGAAAAATGTGATTAAATGAACTAAATTCTTCGTAGATGAGGCAATATATTGATTCCTTCTCGATATAAAGTTCATAAATAATTAGGTGATAAAAAAAGTATTGTAATAGTATGGTTGATTGGCCGACAAAGGAAGACTCGTTTTTCAAGAATAACAGTGTCCCATTAATTGCATATATTTTAACAAGACTGGTCGCCTATATAAAAAAACCACCCACCATCAATTCTCTGCCTTATTCACTATTCTTTATACTAATGGAAAAGTAGAAATTTAGTTTTGTTGGACTGATAATTTTTACAAGCAGTTAATATATCAAAGGTGTTTGCTACTGTTTGATGTATTTTTTATACAAAATAGATGCATATTTGATAATTAATACACTCAAACAGTTTAACAGCTAGTCAAATTATTACTATTTGAATCATTATATTAATCTTTCTCAGTAATACAAATTAATGAAACCTTAACACTTTAGCAGATGTCTTGATTTGAGCAATTTTTTAAAGATAGCCAAACTCTGAAAAATATCTTAATTCATATTTAGAAAAATAAATTCCAATGTTGATATTTCAAAATTTTTGAACATTTGCAATATTCATACCTAATCTTCCATACTTCATGTTTGTTGTTTCTTCCTCTCATAGCTCAAGCTCTTATTGTTCAAATATTATGTAACATGTAACAAATGTTACATATATAATTTCTATGATTCCTAGATGTGCCTATATTAAACCTATGTTAAGTAACTTCCGAATTCTGTAGATTTTTGTGCTACAGATTTGATGAAGACGCTTAGATTTGTTTGAATCACACTCAGACACTAATAGTTCAAATGTTATGAAATTTGATAATTTAATCCCTATGATGTGAACATAGTCTGTCCGTTACTCTCAAAGTATTTGTATATTATAAGCCTTTTTTTGCTTTGAATAAATCATTATGTCCAGAGCTTTTCTCCCAACCTATAGATGCTAGCATCCAAAGTGAAACACGTGTCAACCATGGTCCTTCCACGGTTTTATCAATTCATGAATTCATTTTTTCAAGTTTTCAGTGGAATGATGTGGGCAAAACATATGTTTTGATGGAATTTTAAACTAGTGCACTATGTAAAGCTCTTTTGATTGCTGTTGAAAACATCAAAAGAAAAACTTTGAATGTAGAATGTATAACATCTTTAAAAGACCAATTTAAGGAGTTTTACGATTTTCGATCTGATTTGGGGGAGGGTCATGAAAAAAACACACGCTCAAATAGGTAGGGCCAAGAAGAAAATTCCGACGAGTCAATGAGGGCCACATTTTTTTCGACAATTTCAAGAGAAAAAACTCCGCCCCCCCTGTAAGAAATGAGTGGTCCCTAAACACACGGTAAATATTCCCATCTCGACGAGACTTTGATTACTAAAGTATTCTGCTAGCGAACTTGATTTCATTCTTAAAAAGTATACCATTGAATATACACTCTTTTCATTACATTTATTTTTTATTCCAAATACCGGTTGTAGTTAAAGATAAACGAAATAGCTGTCTTAACAATTAGAATAGCTCATAGTATATAGAAAAAAGCTGTTCGCAAGGCAGCATTTTTTTCAGTGTAATGTACCTATTGATGGAAAACTCCAAAGATGATGTAAAAACGCGAACTTCTGTAGATGTATTTTTGGCCAGTTCATGAAACGAACTTCCCGTAAATGGGAAGGGCTATGAAAGTTTGTTTGTTGCTATGAGGTTATAATTTGTATCGATTATCAGGTATCGAGAAGTACAATTATTTTAAATGGTTTTGCTACAATCAAAAGTCAAGGTCACACAGATATCATTACTGATCAATGCTTTACATAAATATAAGCAATTTTCATCATAATATGATTGATACACCATAGTTGATGATAGATTGTGTGACCTTGAATGTCAAAACTCAAGTTTAAGAGATAAGGATCAGATTTTGAAATCAGAGAAAGTTTTCTTGAGATCTAAGATCTGAGATCTGAGATCATTTATTGATTATACCCCTGGGAATGGGACATTATTTTAGCGCTTTTCACATCACTGAAAAAACCTGCACACAAATTGACTCACTGGTTGCAATTTGTTACTACCCATCACCAGTAGAAATGAACTGTAAACTCCTGGTTAATCGCCTGATGCCCTTGTCGATTCGGCCACGGCACCCAATACAACACATTATCTTGGTGGATATAGATTGGGGGAGGGTGGTGCAAGGGGTTTCAGGGAACTGACCAGTGCAAGAGGTGTGATGACATACTAAATGTTCTAAAACTATAAAAAGGTTCTGGTGAAGATTGTGACTTGATATGCATCCTTGACCGTACCCTGGTTATACATAAGACTATCAGCTTCCCAGAAAAAGATGTGTATTATTCTATCGCTTCTCATTTGGTAAGCCGTGGTCTTTGTCAATTTAGAAATTATTTGTCGCTTGTTGATGATGTGATTTGTGGAATAAAAATCGAAAATGAAAATATATTGTCTGTTTATTTTTGGTCAGAATTATTGGAAGCGTCAAACAAGCCAAGATGTAAATTCAGCCACTTCAACCTAGATATTAACATACAAGTAAACAGTTTAAAACGTGAATCACAATCACTTTAATTATTAGCTTACAGTGTGTGTCTCGTGAATTGGAGTTATTGCAGTGTAAATAGTGTTCGCAGTTTTCGTGAAGAAAGAAGATAAAGAAATAATTAAAAGCATTTCTAAATAGAAAGGTAAGTTGATAATACTAAAACGTGCTATTTCAGGTTGTAAGTTGCCAAATATCAGAAATGTACGCCAAAGATGATAGTGCACTAAGCAGGACAAATAAATAAAAGCATCATCAATTAGGTACATCTACGTACATGAACCATTGTTTTGTTTGAAAAGAAGTCTGTTGCCAACTTCACCGCATCTAAGGAATTTTGTTAATGTACACAACAAAACACAAAACTCTGTGGTATAGAAGTGTTATCTAAGTACACAACTATGTGTAAGGAAAGCAAGATGTTCCGGACAACTTCTTTATTGTGAAAATCACTACGTCACGGTAGCTGTTCTAGCGTATGCATATACTAAATGCCCTTCAAAGACTTGATAACTCGATGTTGCATAAAGAGCTTCAAATATAGAGGAAAGGGAGACTACTCGTCATGGACTACGCCAACAAGAAGTATTCACTATATTTCATGATCTGCTCCTTCCTTGCATCATAAAGATTTCCAGTTATAAATTTGTTTGTTTGTACACGATTTTTCAAGGCCGGTTAGCTCAACGGTCAGAGCATCACTCTGATAAAGTGAAGGTTGAGGGTTCGAATCCCTCACCGGCTAGACCTTTTTAACTTTATTTGTTTTCCAGATCTTTTGTTTCATTGAGCGACTTAACATGACTACAATTTCTTTAAGACGAACAATTTCTCTCTGACAAAAGATTCTAAATTTTTTATTTTATTTGATACAATAAAAGAGCCTATGACGAATGGTCATTTTAATCTAGACTTGCTTTTTAAGATGTGATGTTGAGGACCATTATTAACCAAATTAATTGTGATTATTTCGAATACACTAAATGACGCTCATGTAAAACGTTTTAACCGAATACAAGACAGAATACAAAATCATGACTTACCCAATGAATAAAATGAGTATGACTGGTCATAGTTCTATAGAAAAGCTCTCTCTGTGCGACCATATGTTATGGTCGGTTGACTCAAATGGTCAGAGTTTTATTCTATGAGGCATTTCAGTTTTACTTGATTGTGTATCTACCCCAAGCTAAAGTACACGAAGACCTGCCGTCAATCGTCCTTGAATTGAACATCATTTAAAAAGTTCTTCAAAATAGTTAAGAAGAAGTTGTGGACTCGTTAAAAAGTAAAACTCAAAGAAATGTTAACACGAAAAGGTTCCTTAAGACAAAATCCGAATCTGCCACGAATCACACATTTGCGATCCATGATCATAACACACATTAATTACGTGTCCTTGTTACATGAATAACCATGGATAAAGTTTCATTCTCCTCGAACCTTGCCTTATGATAAATGTGAGTTGTTGGAGTCATATATGATAAATTACTTTGATAGCAACCAATATTATAATTTAACAACGGACTTTGAGAGTCATGAGTACATTACAGATAGTTATAACTAGTTTGGCTGACATGTGAGTTGTTGGAGTCATATATGATAAATTACTTCGATAACAACCAATATTACAATTTAACAACGGACTTTGAGACTCATGAGTACATTACAGATAGTTATAACTAGTTTGGCTGACATGTGAGTTGTTGGAGTCATATATGATAAATTACTTCGATAACAACCAATATTACAATTTAACAACGGACTTTGAGACTCATGAGTACATTACAGATAGTTATAACTAGTTTGGCTGACATGTGAGTTGTTGGAGTCATATATGATATTCATATATATGGATTCATATGTTTAATTCCTTCGCTGCATTAGTAGGGTTCATTATAATGAAAACGTATTTTGCCATAGTCTGTGGTTCAAGTTAAGGGAACAGTCGTTCAATACACTGGTCGTTTGTACACGGTTTAGTGTGGCTATGGCTACATCTTTAAACATAAGGTAGATAACTCTTCACTCGATCAGGGCTCCTTCAGTTGCACAACTCTTACACTATATTTGTAACAAGTCGATTCCTTTCAATAAGTGGCAAGTTAAAGGTATAAACATTTACTTCAGGAATATTTGTATGACGGCCGGTTAGATCAAATGGATAGAGCGATGCCCTTCTAAGGCAAAGGTTGTGGGTTCAAGTCCCATACTGGTCGCAAATATTTTACCACCTTAAAACTTTGTGAAAAGAAGAATTCTTTATTTTATCCAGGTGAAAATATCAATAAAATGGAAGAGTATATTTCATTTGAATTTAAATATGAACCTGTAAAGAATTAGGTATTTCTCACTTTAAAATAATTTTGTGACAATTACCCTCAAGAAAAAGTAAAAATTAGGCAGTTAAGTCTATGACGTGATGATAAAGTGCCATATTGATAAGATACATTTTCAACGATTCAATGAAATTTAGAATTAGCAAAAAATAAGGATTAACACAGATGGCGTGATATATAATCGGTTATTAAAACTGTTCTTGAAAATAACTGGAATAAATTTTGAGGAATAGTGATTCCATTTCATATCTTTGTTAATTACAAAGACTTTTTCAAAGAATGTCTGACCAGATAATATGAAAAAAGTAGTTTCACATAAAAGATGTATATTGCACATGCTAAGATCAGATTAGAATATTTGGTATGTAAAACGTTTATGACTTTCTCATTTGATGAACAATTACTCAATCCAATTTTCAAAAAGCGTCAATTCAGGAATACAATACGTCGTACTTGATTTTATAGCAGGTTTAATTTTCAAATTGATAAGATGGAAAATACCCATTGTTTGTTACAAGGAAGACAAACTATTCATCTTGAGGAATGTACTGATGATCTAACACACCTAAAATAACAATGTTCCCATCCTGAATAGTTTTCAGATCTGTGGATGTTGAAAAGTTCTCTAAAATGCCAATATTATGATATTTTATAGTTTCAATTGATAATCATAAAACGGCCCTTTAAATGTTAAGAATTCGGAATTATGTGTCCAATATATATATGTATATTAGTTAAACGACCTCCCGAACATCATCAACCATTGTTTGTTTTTGTGTCTGCTGTGAATAAGTTTGAATCATTGGCGCGCGCCATTGTCCGGTTTTCGATCACAAATCATGACATTAACCCGTTTCTTGTCACTATACTGAACCGATAAGCATTAGGATGAGATTTTCTGAGACAACCACTACTTCTCGATATAATGACACCATTTATAAAGTTTGACATATTTCACTCCAACAACACACGGTGGCCCTTTAAACACATGCTGAAAGGTTTCAAATCTACATGTGTTAAATGAGGCTTTGAGATAAGCAACGCATATTCCATGTTTCAAATCACGTTTAACTAATTATGTAATCGACAGGGCAAACCTTTGATCGACGCGTATTCAATGTTTCATATAACGTTTTGGTTCATTTTAGGTACTTTAGATGTGAAAATGTTTTTCGATTTACCATATGTGGAGGCCTGTTAGCGTAAATGGACCGAGTGTAAAGTATGAAAGCAAAGGCTAGAGCTATAAGTCCCACACTTGTCGAACACACTATCTTTGAATCTGGATATTTGAAAAAATAATACATTCATATGATTTTTAAATTTTTTTCACAGGTTTGTATTCGTCCCGATGAATTCTTTTATATAAAATATGTAATAGTTTGTCAAGTGATTATTAATAAAAGCTGAAATAAGCTGATGCTACACAAACGAAAGTTCAATAGGAGTAAAGACATCATATTTTCTTCCCCCCCCCCCCCCTCTCTCTCTCTCTCTCTCTCTCTCTCTCTCTCTCTCTCTCTAATTTTTCTTTATGCATTTGGTGCTTCGTCATCTGATATTGCTAACGAATATGACATTAAAAAATTAAAATTTTCAAAATGGTCATCAAATGAATTATTTCGTGCTTATTCTTACTCAGTATTTCAGGAAACAAGGCGAACATTATCAGAAAATAATATTGACATCAAATTTTCTTGTTGGCAACTTCGTCTACATGTTGCATACACAACCGTAACAGCAAAATAATTCAGACAAGAGTTAGCTCCCTTGCATCGTCTTTCAGCAACATTTATTCCAGAAGCCGTATGTGTTCGTCAAATGTAAAACTTAATCCTGTATTTGACAATGCATATGAACACCATTCCTATTGTTTTATTAACTTAGTTCATCGTCTCTATGGTCAATTATCGCTACAAACAAACATACAACATTTTTATATTTGAATTGATTAATGCTTCCTGTGGCTTTGTACAACATGGATCGATGCATTATTTTCCCATACCCAAGTAGCTTAAATGTAAACCTCTGAAGGTTATACCCCGTAAACATTTTTTCACAAAAGCAATATAAGGCAAGATTTATTTGGGAGAACTTTTTGATATAGAGCAAAATGATGTCTAGATAAAAATAATAAAAATATAATTGTAATTTCTCTGTCGATTCTGCTATATTATATTTGGTCACATATTTGATTTATTATCAATACGTAGAAATAAGCAAAAATGTAACCCTCTAAAATGAGACAATTTCAATTTTGGTAATAGTCAGGATATAAATGTGTAGTTTTCATCGAACAATGAACGATTAGTGAAACATTATCAAAATTCTACAGTAAATGTATCTAAAATATTATATAAGAAATAAATATGTTTATGAGACGTGTGATTTCGGCTTATTCACTTTTATAAGGCCAGCGTTCGAATTTCATTTAAAACTTTTGTGTCATTTATCTACCTACCTTGATATCAAAGGCTATCCACATTATATCAATATTTGATAAAGCCAGGATTTTTTAGTTTTTAGTTTCACTTTCAAACCAAGGCTAAGCGATATTTTTATGGAGTCTTATTCTATAAGGAGGTCTTTAAAGTTTTGAAAGGATGTGTTATGATATTCTTCTCATTTAAGCATTTTTGTATCACGATTAGATGATTCTGCTGTTGAATGTGACGTTCATCTAATAAATGTGTTTACAAACACATTGCCAGTCAACTCATCAACAATCGAGAGGTATATGTTTAAAAATATCTAAAGCTAGTTTTGTACACGAAGTTGTCAAAGAGCCGTCTTGGTTCTTGTCACCGACACATTATCACTAGTATAAACCCTTGGAGATGTCAATATCACATCAATTAAGTTTTCACATTAAGAGACTTTGTCAGCGTGTGCTTGTCAGAAACATCCGGATAAACTTTTCTCACTCAAAGGCCTAACCCAGCGGGGATAGCAATCAATTATTGATATTTCTTGGATAAAAATTAGGTTTTTCTTTAAAAATTCATTTGAAAAAACAATCATCTAGAATCTTTAAGATTATCATAAGTACTGATTATAACAAATGAATTTACATAGATGTTCGAATGATTGAGAGAGTAGTTGACATTATTTGGAAACTTACACATATAAAGTCTTTTTTCCTGTTTTCCTAAATGTTATGTTATTCATATGTATTATACGAAATAGAAGAATTTCAGCAGAATTGTTAATATGTTAACCGAAATTACTTAATTCTTTTTAAAGTTTACACTGAAGAAATAAATTATATACATTTTGACTTATTTATCCTTAAATTTAAAAAAAAACCCTATAATATAGACATTGCGTAATTCTTTATTGAACAGTGATCATGTTGTTTTTCTACAAACAACTTTTAAGAAATCATGATGTTGTAGTGACTTGTTATTACCAATTTTAAATATTGGTGATGCATTTTTGTGATACATTTAACCCGACTGTCCTGCATATTATTGTATTTGAACAGTCACAAGTATCTTAGAAAAATAAATACAAGAAGTTGAAAACCCCAAAAGGCACATCTACGCATGATGCCCGTTGCACATACCAAGTTTCGTCGAGCTAGGTCTCACCGTTTTGGAGTTGTGCTCCGGAAACATTAACGGGTAAAAATAATAATGCAAAGAAGTTGAAAACCCCAAAAGGCACATCTCCGCATGATGCCCGTTGCACATACCAAGTTTTGTCGAGCTAGGTCTCACAGTTTTGGAGTTGTGGTCCGGAAACGAAATCCTATGTTACGTTTCCATGGAAACGGGTAAAAATAAAAATGCAAAGAAGTTGAAAACCCCAAAATGCACATCTCCGCATGATGCCCGTTGCACATACCAAGTTTTGTTGAGATAGGTCTCACCATTTTGGAGTTGTGCTCCGGAAACAAAATCCTATGTTACGTTTCCATGGAAACGGGTAAAAATAAAAATGCAAAGAAGTTAAAAACCCCAAAAGGCACATCTCCGCATGATGCCCGTTGCACATACCAAGTTTCGTCGAGCTAGGTCTCACAGTTTTGGAGTTGTGGTCCGGAAACGAAATCCTATGTTACGTTTCCATGGAAACGGGTAAAAATAAAAATGCAAAGAAGTTGAAAACCCCAAAAGGCACATCTCCGCATGATGCCCGTTGCACATACCAAGTTTCGTCGAGCTAGGTCTCACAGTTTTGGAGTTGTGCTCCGGAAACATTATCGGGACGGACGAACGGACGGACGGAGACCATTTCAACTACGTTGGACGGGGGATAAAAAGCAGACAGACGTTAGGCTTATCATTGACATAAAACGTTGAATATGATAATCCATCTAGACTACTGATATATATATTTGCACTTTAATCATTATCACTGTTGAGGGTAGGAAAGCCTAAAGATGAGTAATGATAAATTGAGTGGAACCTTCGCTGTCCGTGTGCCGAATTACTTGACATGTAGTCAGCCACTAAAATTATGTTTACTATATGACACCCTGCCTTCAAATTAAAAGATAAGTAAATTGTTCATAGTCAGCGGAATTCTAAATCCTCATTGTCTTCTCACAATGTTAAAAACTTAATGACTTTATTACATGCAATAACAGTAATGGTTGTGCTTTGATTTGAGTTTTAAAGAAAGTAACAATGACACAAAGGTACAATCTACCATTCATTAAATATATAATAGAAGTTATCTCACCTCGATAAGCTGTGTTTCTTTTCACATTTCATCTCGCCTGTTAAAGTAAATCAACATATAAATTTTAAGCATAGAATATGCCTACACATATTTCAAACAGATATGTTTTATGACCTATAATTTTATACTAAACCATTCTAAGGGTAAATGTTAGAACATGAATGTATGAGACGTTTTATATATTTCAAAAGATGTCTTCATACAGAAAAGTAGTTAAAATAATATTCAAATAACAGCACATCTATATGACTATGATGTTAAGATTACAAGTCTGAAGGAACTACAGTGAACTTATTTACTCTAAGCATAACCATAATGGTTACATAAACGGGATCATTACTACGAATATAAAAATATCTGACACTGAAATGAAAATATGTTGTGACCATCTGCAAAGTGTTCATCAGTTCTTAAATCAATAATTTAACAAATCAGAGAGATAAAACAATGCACAGATAGTGAAAGGTTTGATAAGACATGTAAGATTGAATTTTTTTCTTTCTTGATTGTTATCATAATCAACGTTTACCTATAAAAAGTGAATCTGAAACAAATAACATGACTACGCGTAGAAGAAACATGTATGTTTTGCTTTTGATAAATTGTATTTTTATTTTATTTTTAAAAATTTGATGCCAAACGGAATAAATGACTGAATGTATGATAAACAAATTTCATTCAAAAGTCATTAACAAACTATTAATTGCTTTGAAAAGAACGAGGTCAACGTGAGCTAATTCCATGGTAAGAAACATTGATTTTCCTGTCACCTTGGCTTGTGTTGAGACTAAGCGACTTTGCCCGCCTTTCCCTGTCACAAACAGACTAATTCCCTTTCCTTTGTTCCAGTACTTTCTCTTAGCAGGCACCACTGCAGGCAGACACCACCACATTCAATCTAGATTAATTACGTTCATGTGATTGTACTAAAGAAGGAGGATCTCCATCTCACTTTCGCAAAATAAGCGCTGGAATTGCTCGAAGTTATCCGAAAATTGCTCCCAAATCCACCGTTTCTCCTCTCTGCCTGAAGCGTGTTGTTAATTGATGTAACGGACTGTTCACTTAGCAGGAAACATCTCTTGATTGAAACCGCCAGCATTAGAATTAAGTGTGATAGACTTTTAACTGTATCAATACTGATCCATTAGCAGCTGTTGTTAACGGACAGTGTCTTTATGCAAATTGTGCTAGAACAGCAGTGATTTCATAATTAACAATGTTTCATAACAGTATATATCATTTGTAAAATATGCCTCAAATGGATATTTCAAACTGGTTTAACTATACAACGGTTGAAATATTCAACTTGGTATTAATTATTTCTTCTGTACAGGTGTTAAGTGAATGCCATATGAAGTCCTTAATAAAAGCAAACGAAAGTGAACATTGAAGTATTAGATAAATCCTTTATTAGTGAGTTTCATCAAGTGAGGAAGGGCGTAATAATACAGCGCCGGTGAGCAGCAATTGTGATGGTACTAGGCGCTATATAAAGGAATTATTATTATCATTATTATCAATTTATATTTCTAGTGATGTTTTGTAATCAAAGGAATTGAGTTGAATGCCATTTGGATAATAAAAGTATTTTTAATAAAATTTTTGAGTCTGCCTTATTAGGTTATGCCAGATTTAAATGATCTAATCCAACGAAATCACAAATATATTGTAATGTGGCAAGATTATCACGTTATAACATTTATACTGGTCTCAGAGCTCCAGAACTTCACATGTGCTTACAAATCAACATAGTGTGTTCCTCTTTCTAGGTACCACTAAAATAATTCAGATAAAACCCGTTTATTATCGACATTTGCAAGTGGGTTTAAGCTTGTGTGCACCAAAATGTCTTCCACACCTATTGTTACAACTGACATTTTGAATCAGTAGGTATTACCCGCTTAGCGAGCAGTCTGTTAAATCAGTTATCACTCCTCAGGTAAACACAAAACTTGATGATTAATAAAGGTAAATTTATGATAACCTCCAGCCACCTCAACATTTGTTTTGCTGATGGGAGATTAAAATTCCCTAGTTATGTACAGGGGCAGAGACGTAATTCCTCTAGATTATTAGTATGTAAAGTCTTGCCTGAAGTGGTCCCTGCTACAATCTAAGTCCGGGACAAATACGAGAGCCAGGGAAAGGATAAAGTCGCTTAGTCTCAACACAAGCCAGTGTGACAGGAAAATTTTTTTTTAGGCATTAACATCCTGAACCTGACTCATAGTGACTTTAAATGTCCTCATATTATGAATAAAACCACAAATGTACAATTATACCCAACTGCTTGAACTCTTAAGAATTCTTTTTCTTCTTCGAATCTTAAATATTTTTTCTCCAAATAATCACCATATATCATTTCTAAATTTGTACTACATAAAAGTCGACAACTAAATAAAAATGTTCCTGCAACAGATGAAGAATATTTCAAGTGTAGAGTGAGTTGGTGTTTAACGTGTTTTGAACAATATTTCAGTTACTAAACACGTGGATGACAAGCATCAAAAAGAGAGTGGACAGATCAGGGAGAAAGGGATCGACAGGATTAGGGAAAAGACGGAAAGAAGGGCATAGTGAGAGATAGATTTCAGGTTTAGAACGACTCAAATTTTGGTCTCGCTTCTAACCGTCGACCTTTCCAGCTTGGGTGTCCCTACCAGGAGCATGTCAGCTCCTGCTGGCATAGCTCTCGGGGTCTCTGAAGCACGCAGATCACCACACCACGATAAGGTACTGAGTCCAGTGGTGGCAGACATGTACACAATTTATAGATATTTAGGCGGATAAAAATACAAGGCCATAAAATACCCTTCTTGTGTAAAGTGGCAAAAACTTGATTCATCCAGATTAATTGTATGTAAAGTCTTACCTGTAGCCGTCCTTGCTAAGATCTGAGACTAAGACAAGGAAGAGGGACTTAACCTGTTTGTATCAAAGTCTCAAACAAGCCAGGGTGACGGAAAATCAATATTGCTTAACCTTTAACTTTCTGAACCTGACTAATAGTGACTTACAATGTCTCATGTTATAAATCAAACCACAAGCTAATCTTTGTTTGATATATACAATGATGTATGATATAGGTCTTTGAGCTGACAACTTATTTGAATTATCGTTAAAAACCAAGAAAGTACCAGTTTGAAACACTAATTACCATTTCGTCCCATGAGAACCACGTTGTTCTATCTCCACTTTTGGTCAAATTTGAGTGATGGTGATATTCTCTCACAAGATCATTTGTTCTATGTCCTAATGAAATTTCAGAGCAAAATAACGAATGAAAATGTGTTATTTCACAATCTACTATTGGGTTAACTCCACTTATAAAAGTCTTTCTTTAGTTCCAAACTATTCTAAGTCCATAGCCAATCAAATAAGTTTCTGTTGTCACATGATCAGGAGATAGAACATTTTGGAAGTGAAAAACCCATGGAAGTCACATGTAAAAAGTGAGTATATTTTTCAATACCCATTCCTAATTTTTGATAAATAACAGTTCAATAACAGCCTATAACGGTTCTCGAACAACCATTAAAATTTTGTTATGCATATCTTATACATAGACATCGTTAACAGCAAAACAAGTCCAATTAATTGTATTTTTGGAGATAGTACATTCTGGTTCTTGAATTTGATTGAATGTTTTAATGCGTAAACTGTTACATAGAACAAAATAATGGCTCATTTCTTTTCAGTTTCAGCAGCCTTCCCAATGAAGTCATAGTGATCATCCTGTCCTATGTTTCTGCCCAAGATCTTCTGCAGAATGTAGCAAAGACATCCAAGTTGTTATACAATATAGTACATTATGTTCCTCAATTGTGGAAATCCATCGATCTGTCATTTGAAGACTTGTCAATAGTCGAATTCCATAGGATTTTAAAGAAATCAAAATATTGTGAAAGTTTGAACCTATGCCATGCTTCATTTAATGCCTGCGTATCAGCAGTTGACTACTCTATGACCTTAGGACTAGTGAGAGCCGAAAACCTTCAGACTCTTGATCTGTCTTATGTGAAAATTTCAACACTATCATTTCTAATCAGTTTGAGAAATCTGGTCACGTTGAACTTGGTGCACTGCACTGTGCTTGACGAAGACGATTTTGAAATTATCAAGTACTGTAGGAAGCTTCTGAATATCAATTTGAATTTTACAAGAGTTTCCCCATCCATGCTGAAGGACATATTTCAATTCATCAATCACTGTTTTTCACTGGAAGCTGTCGGTGTAAGCTTTGATCTTGCAAGTTGTGTAGATTTTCTTCAAGTAGCTTACCCAAGCCTTATATTCTTCGATTTAACACTTGATGATACAGTACAGATGGAAGATTTTACACGCATTGTTGTGGACAGATTTGCTGATTGCACATTTCGTGTAATAAACTGAGGAAAAAGATATGGCAAATTCCTACAATCTAGATGATGTTTTGAACTGAAAGTTCCCAGGATATTTTGAATTCTGAAAATGTTCATGAAGTTGAACCGGTAATACAACTTAATCATCTTCATGGCAATCTGGATGTATCAAGAGTGGTTGAGGTTTCAGCTAGTGACTTTGCTACAGACATTTCTGTGCTTACACAAAACGTTGAAAAGTCAAATCAGGATGACCTTACAGGTTCACCAGAATCACAATTCCTTGCAGATGGTGGCAACGGAAAACTCTCCAACAGAAGATGGCACTACATTAGATATCGGTAATCCAAGTCTGGAGACTTGTTCCAGAAGTCGGAAAAGAAAAAGAGATCCAATTTCTTGGATAAAGGTTCAACGAAAGGTCAAACGACAATCTGGGCAAAGTTATACAAGTTCAAGAGGAACTGAAGTTCCTGAACGAAGGATAAAGACAACCAAGGATTGCATTGGAAGTTGTAAATACAAATGTGCCCAAAAGATAACGGCGATTGAGAGGCAAACAATATTTCAATCATATTGGTCTTTATCAGATGACGGAAAGAATCACTTTTACAATAAAACAGTTGAAAGGATGGAAAAAAAGAGACAGCGTACTCCTGGTCAAAGTAGGAGAACCTTTTCTTTTGCCTTTTTCTTCAATGTAAAGGAAAACAGAATCCGAGTGTGCAAAGAATATTATTTGTCCACACTCAACATCTCACAAAGAAGAGTGTCTTACTACTTTGAGGTCAAACACAATAAGGAAAGTTCCACACCCAATCAGACTGACCTGAGGGGTAAATCAACAAAAGACAGGGTTCCATTGCAACAAAAAACTTTTGTAAGATCACACATTGGGTCTTTCCCAAAGGTTGAATCTCACTATTGTAGATCAAAAAAAAAGATCAAAGCGGGAGTATCTGGAGCAAGGTCTAACACTCAATCAAATGTACAGACTGTATCTAGAGGAGTGTGAGCGAACCAGCCAGCCATCAGTGAAGGAGAACATCTACAGGTCAATCTTCAATCGTGAATTCAACTTGGCATTCTACAAACCCAAAAAAGACAGATGTGACAGGTGTGAAGAGTTCAAGATAAAAGAACAATTTAACCAAGTTGATGACGATCTCCGGATCAAACATAAGCAACACGTTGCCTCAAAAGAAGCTACCAAAGAAGAAAGGGACAAAGATAGAAGAAGCACATCTGCTGTGGTCTGCTTTGACCTGGAAAACGTTATCTCTTGTCCCCGTGCTAACATTTCTAGCTTCTTTTACAGACGTAAACTTAGTGTTTATAATCTTACCGCACATTGCTCTTTAGATTCCTCTGCATGGTGTGCAATATGGAATGAAACCCAAGCTGGGAGAGGAGCCAATGAGATAGCAAGTGCCTTGATAACCATCCTGGAGAGGATAAACGATATACACGCCCCAAAAGATTTAGTTCTTTGGTCGGATTCGTGTGTCGCGAAGAATCGCAATTCTGAAATCGTTTTTGCATTGAAGGACTTCATGTCACTCGTCCATACAAGAGGTGGATAGTATTCACAGTAGACTCGAGAACCAGATGAGTAACCAGGAAATTTTCAGTCCTTTGGGAGTAATCAAAGCTATGAAAAGGTCTTGGAGCAAGGCTCCAATGCACATCATTCAAATGAAGGAGAACAACTTCAAGAAATACATGGAACCTGCAAAACTCCTGAATTTGAAACAAGTCCCTTTTACGAAAGTGAAGTCCATAAAGTTCAAGAAGGATGACATCTACAGCCTTGAATACAAAACATCCTTCGCGGATCCTTCAACCACGGTATCAGTCCGTCCGAGAAACCAATCAGCTCGTTTGTCTGTCCACACCCCAGTGTCCATGTCATGGCCGACAGCCAAAAATCTAAAGAAAAAACCAGAACTATCAAAGGAAAAAATTGTTGACATCAAAGCTATGTTGAAATTCATGACGCCCGTGGATAAGACATTCATGAGCGGTCTCATATCGTAAATTCACGTAATGGTTCGAACAACTACCTTTTGCTTACCAGAACTTTTTCAGTTGAAATGACACCACATTTCATCTTTAAAGCTCTTAGTCGTTTTCTGACAATTTATGTTTGACATGATTTGTTTAAAGCTTGATAATCTTGATGCCTTAAGTTTAATCTCAGAAGGATTTAGAGTATGTTTCAATTTGATGTTGTTAATTTTGTTGTTTAGGATTTGAAGTTTGAAAGTAACTTAATTCCGAAACTTGTAAGGGGCTTCAAAAGTTGAGATACCCTTTGTCGTTTTACAATATAGTCTTTATTTGAGATTCAAATTCTAATTATGTTATAGCTGTTGCACACTGAAGTTAGTTTCATTTACAAAGTACAAGATTTAAGTTCTTGCTTAATATAATTATAGCAAACTCTACACTTTAAACAAAGTTTCAATAATCATATTTTCAAACTATGTGCTAGTTAAACTGGAAGTTCACTGGCTGTAACGTTGGTCCACTCATGTTCGGGCTATTATTCTCATGTTGACAACAATGTTATTTCATTGTTGATTTTTGAAAGTTGGAGTTTTATTAAATAGCCGTTTTGTAGCATTTTGTCAAAGAAAGGTCAATGAATAGTTTTAGGAGTTTTGATGTCAAGTCTCAAATAAAAAGTGTGCATTTCATTCATGCTTGAAGGACTATATAGTAACATTTCTTTAATCAAGCTTTGGGCTAACAAATTCGAAATGTAAAATGTGTACCTGTGAAAGAAATTTTCACTTAGAAATATAATTTCATAAGCTTACATTTTTTCAACAAAGGTGAAGTCTTTGATTCCGTCCATTCATGTTTCATTTTTCCTTTTTCACGGTTTTGCTATTCTGTTGTTACATCAATTTCATTAAAGAAAGTATTTTTTTATCTCAAAGAGTTTGCTTTTTATTGAAGTATAATATACCAGATGATTTTACCTTTATTGGTATGCAAATGTCGCTTAGAATAACCTGGATCTCAACTTTTTTTCGAAAAGTTTAGGTAAATGTTCTAACTCCAAACAGAAAAATTAAATTTTCTGGATATCAATACACATTACCCATTATATGTTAACTGATTTCGGTTACACTTAGATCCCTCCACATGCATGAGAGGTTTGGTCAAAATTAAATGATTAAGGAATATTTTATGAAGGTCAAAACTTAAAAATGGCTCTATCTTCAAAAGTACTTTTTTGGAGTTGGAACAACGTGGTTCTCATGGGACAATTTGTTAACAGTCCAGGAAAGTTAGGTTCAAAGCACATAATATAACGTTGTTTTGATATTAGGCAACTCATTTAAATATCTGAATGCAAATTAAGTAACTACATGATTATTCTCTTGTTCGTATATAGAAGATTTTATTCAGTATATAGGCAATGGAAAATATATACACGATACATTGTAATAAATCTTGTGTGGTATTGTATGGTCACAAATGTAAACGGTCTTAATGTTCATTGTCATTTTGCAAAAACAGATGAGTTACAGACTTGTTACATCCACATTTCCTTCGCAGTAATGCTCATCAGTTCTTAGGAATATTTTATAATATTAATAGAAAATAGTTATCAAGTATCATTTTCCTTTAAAGAATTTATTTACGTGTAAGATGATGTTTATATGAGATTTTATACTGCTAATGTACTTTTATATTTAAAAAAACATAGAGAATAAAGAGAGTTTATTTCCTCATAAATGTAGTAAAATCAAGTTGAAGACTCTGTTCAACATGATTTCTAATTGGGTCCTCTCCTTAGTTTATCATTTTTCGTTTAACCCTGATTCGATCTGCAAAGATAGCAATTTTGCTACACAGGCTACAAATCTTCACTACAACGTTTATTCGCCTTCACTTCATTATCCTTACAATGAGGAAAGCTACTTAATATGATTTGTCTTTCATATCTTGTGATATTGGAAAAACCAAAAGCAATATTTTGATTTATTGTCATCCAAAAACATGAAAATTTAACGAAAAATACCATGTGCAGTCATTTCTTAATGTTCACCTCATATGCCGGTGAACATCACCATTTCTTTATCATTTTGGAATGAACATAGTCAAATCGTCTTTGCCATATTTTACACTTCTTTCCTAAGCTGATGTACGAGTTCTCATTGTGTTTCTATTACGTACACAACTACCAAATGCTATTAACATTAGAAGGTCGGGGATAAGATCTCAGACTAGTCTGATATTGTTACAGGACTTACATGACATTACCACTTAGGATACATCCAGACAGAATAACTTTATTGTGGAAGATTATTGTTAGTTACTGAGCCACATGTCGTATGACATCTAATATTAATATTCAGAGTGCAGTCAAGAACCATTTAACGTGTGATTAGATACAAGTGTATAGTCTGGTAACGTTGACGTTGTAGCATGATACTCTCCATCATCCGGGTTACATAATGATTTTGATGTCAATATTGTTTGGAAGTCACAAACTTTAATAATTTGGAAGCCTGTCAAAATAAATATTGTTTTCGAAAATATAAAAAATTTCCGATGACCTCATTTATGTCACTTTCAAACATGAAACATAATTACCCCTAACACGTTTTCGAAATCTACACGATTTTGCTACTAACATGCAGTTCTATTCTTCCTCGTGTGTTTGTTTGGTTTTAAAACAGAAAAACACTTCAAAAGCATTGGCTCCCCTACACCGGCCCGACATCAGCCTCACGCTGTTGCCATAACCGAAGAAGGCTAACGACATGGGGCTGTTGAAGTTTTGCTCATTGGTTATTCATCGGCCCGACGTCTACAAAATGTGTTCGGCACAGCGACGGCCCATCTTAGTTTCGTTAACCCTCGTACGACTTTTTGGGGTCTATTAGACCCCAGCAGCATGTTTTTAGCTGCAACAATGGAATAAAGTTTTATTATTGAACACGCTTTTGTGTATTCTCAAGTTGGTCATTTTAACCCAAGAAAATGTTATTCAGATGTATCTTTGTATACGATGATGAAATATACATGCCTTCAAACTCGTATACCCCCCTGCCCACCACGTGGGGTCTAATAGACCCCAGCAGTAATATGGACACGTATGATTGTCGCCAATCACCATAATTCCCTTTCAAGCTTGATAATGCATTGGGTTATGTGTCATGCATAAGTGTAAGTCTTGGATGTTCAATTATCGCAAATATTTACACTTCTAAATGATTTGAAAATAATTGTTTTGTACCGTGAGAAATCCACTGAACAATCCAACGAATCGCTCTATATACTTCATAGATGAGTGTAATAGTCACATTCTGGCCCTGTAAAGATGGCAGAACGTAATGTTTTTAATTTCATGCAAAATGAGTTGTGTGGCGACAAAGATGATGGGTATGACAATGAGCCAAGCGAAAATGAGTCCGAGTCAGACGAGGAGTATATTCCTCCCAGTGATGATTCGGACATGAGTGATGTTGCAGCCAGTCCAGATGAGGTTTCATCAACTGACGACAGTTCAGATGATGATTTGAATTCAACTGATGATTCGTTTTTGGACAGAGATGGAACACGATGGTCAAAGGTTCCCCTTCCAACATCACGAAATATCATCAGACAAGCAAATCCAAAGGTGAGGAACGTTGGCGGGCATATTGAAACCCCACTCCAAGCTTTCAGTCTGTTCTTCCCCAATGACGTCATTGATATAATTGTTACCTATACCAACATGTTCGCGAAGTCGAAAACAGTCCAATGGGTTGAAACGAGCCGAGATGAAATCAGAGCTCTAATTGGCATTCTCATCAGTGGATTTACTCAAAATAACAACTCGAGCACAGAGGTGCTGTGGAGTATGAAGTATGGAGTTTCCATCATCAGATCAACAATGACCCGCAACCGCTTTCAAGCCCTACTTACATACCTGAGATTTGATGATCGGGAAGAGAGATTACAGAATCGCATGGATGATAAACTGGCAACCATACGAGAACTCTTCACCAAATTCAACGTGAACTTACAGAAGTATTATTCACCAGGACCATATCTTACAGTTGATGAGCAATTGATTCCTTTCCGTGGACGATGCAGTTTCAAGCAATACCTCCCTATGAAGCCCGACAAATACGGCTTGAAGCTGTTTTGGATTGTCGACGCAAAAACATTTTACCCATTGCAGTGCTATCCATATTTAGGGAAGGAAGATGGGAAAACACAGACTGGTTTGGGAGAAAAAGTTGTAATGCAACTCACAAGACCATATACCAAATCTGGAAGGAACATAACTATGGATAACTACTTCACAAGTCTGAACCTGGCAACAAATCTAGAGAGAGATGGCCTTACACTCATTGGCACTGTCAGATCAAACCGAAAGTTTGTTCCTAAAGAATTCCTCAAGCAGAAGTCACGACCAGTGGAGTCTTCACTGTTTGGATTTCGCGAGAAGTCAACTCTGGTGTCGTATGTACCCAAAAAATGCAAGGCTGTCCTCCTCCTTTCATCAATGCACAACGAAGGTGATGTTGTTCCAGAGGTGAAGAACAAGCCTGAAATAATCATGACGTACAACCAAACTAAAGGCGGTGTTGACTCACTGGACCAATTGGCACACAGATATATGACGAAAAGAAGGACAAAGCGATGGCCGCTTGTCTACCTGATGAACATGATTGATGTCGCTGGAATAGCTGCTTTCATCATTTGGTGCCTAGCCAATCCTGAGTGGCATCCAAAGAGGTTGTGTAGACGACGCCTGTTCCTCGAAGCTCTTGGTGAAGAGATGGTGTCCAGTGTTGTCACAACAAGAATGGCTACAAACAATAGATTACGGTTACAGGTCGACTTTCAGAATGCTGGTTTTCAGGTATGTATCAGTTTGTCGTCCTCAAGTAATCAAATTATATGAAATGATCATGACACAATCTTCTTCTTTAGTGATGTATTTGCAACCTTTCAATGTCCAACTGACAGTGCATAATCTAGTTCGAAAAACGATGTCAGTTGGAAATTGACACTTTGCAAATACCAGAATAAAGAGGTGTGAAATCCAAAAGAAATGTATTCATTGTTACGTCAAAATCTAAATGCAACTAAAATTGTGTATTTCACACTTTGAACGCATGTAAACATCAGTCACTCACATGTTTTTATCACTCATGAAAACATTTTTTCTTTTGTAGCTCCCACCAGTTGCAGCAGCTCCACCAGCGAAAGGGCCAGCTAAGAGGAAGCGCTGTGGGATGTGTCCAAGGGAGACCGATAGGAAGTCATCCACCCTCTGTGCAAAGTGCAACAGAAATGTCTGTGTTGAACACAGCGTGGTTTTCTGTAAGCAGTGTAGTGGCTAGCCATAGTAAAAGGAGAACAGATAAAGGAACTATGTGTTCAGTGTATTAACATTTATTGGGTTTGTTTTCAGTTGTAAGGTTTGTATCTGTGGGATGTGGATGTGCCAGGCTTGCACGATTTGCCGGGGGCTGAGGGTTTACCAGGGTTGCATTCAGGGCAGCTCTTGGGGGGAGGCCACCACGGCATCTCTAGGAATGCCCTGAGGGCAACGTGGACACCCTGAAAAGAAAACAAGATAACAGTGTTTGCTTTATAATTTTAAGTTCTCTCATTGAACATACGAAAATATGTGTGAAAATAAAGAATCGTTCATCAAATGTTGTTTGGTTTAATTCTGAACACAGTTTTATATGATACTTACATCAGTGCGATATTGGGCATCATGCTTCCCCTGGTCTTCCCCCGGAAATCGCTCCCTCACCACGTCTCTGATTTCCAGGGGGAAGACCACAGTGCTTCCTGGGGGTGCTAGCTTGCCTCCGTACTACAAAATCAGGCGAAAACAATCTAATATTATAAAGCAAAAAGTACATTTCAAAACATCCTGCTACATCAGGGTATATGACTCCGTATTTTCAACTGCAGTTTAAAATATGGAGTCATATACGCTGATGTAGCAGGATGATTACAATATAGCAACTTATATAATAGTAACATTCTATACAGAATGACTGGATATAAAAACATTTACCTGAGGATTTTACCTTGAAATAATTGTGATTGAAATGCGTATGAAGTTTAGTAAAGTCGTGATCAGCTAATGTAGCTGACGTCGTACAGATTGGTAAGGTTGAGTGATTATAATTTGTTGGCATAATATGCTGCATGTAAGGATAAATACTTACCACGACCTGGTCGTACATGGCTTTATATACGGCTTTTCGTCCTTCCCCATGATGAAACATTAGGTGCCGCAGCCCTAAGGGAATTTCCAGGCTAAATATAATTAGCAATGTTTAATAACATATTATTTGAAATTCTAAATTTTACAAGGAACAAATTTCAATGACACCGTTATTACCATGCGATGCAAAATAACCAACTTCTCTTTTTATTTCACTCATGACAAGTTATACATTGTGGAGAATTTGAAAATACAACTATTCTTATTTATTCTTATTCGTACAAGATATCTATCACAACGTTTGTTTAGCCTCCTTTTTACTTACCACATCTCGGCCAACTTCACTCTCAGCGCTTCCATTTTGAACGGTGAAGACTTTCAGGTGCCGTACGTGACAAAAAGGAATTGGGGTCTTTTAGACCCCAAAAAGTAGTAGGTGTAAGTTTTTTAGAAAAGTCGTACGAGGGTTAATTCATTATTTTCTTGTTATTAGTTTACAAATCATTAGATAATAATTAAGATCTAATTAAAACCCTGGTGGTCGTTAGGAATTGTCACAGTCAATGTTATTTTTCAGTTGTAAACTTCTATCTTCATATCTCTTTTGATATTCAATTGCCAAAAAGGTTGATCCAATTTCAATATGTTAACTTACTCACATACGAAGGACACGTATACTTACTACAAATTAGTATTTGTATTGCTTAATTCCTGGGTAGAAGATTTCGTAATTCAAATCAATAGAACATATTAAACTTTCATTTAAACGTGAATAAATGCTAATAATTCAGAGAAAACACATCTGGTATAGTTAAAAAATTTACTTGGAATTATAATGCAGGGAACCACAAGTTGAGTGTTGCTCTTCAAAAGTTCATGGTTTCCCCTACTTGTTTTGGATCCACTGCTTTTTGGTGCTCGTATCGCAAACGCCTTGCTCCATTCCTGTCACTGGCACCACTGAAGGAATCCTTGATGGCATGTTCGATGTCTTTTTCGGAGGCCTGCCTTGTTTCTGTGTTCTTTCTTACAGCATCTGTTACACAAGAATATATCATTCGTTAGTCTTAGTGCAAGCAAATAAATTTATATCTTTACAAAACTTTGCGAATAAGATTAGATCTCAAAGTTGACTGAATAACAAGAGTGTTAGCAATATGGTGTTTTTGCCTGACGTCATTGTTATGTCATTATCGTTGATATTTCCATACACTTATGTTCTTTTTGTTCATCATTCAAAACGTTTACAGAAGTGAGTTAGTTGGGATTTAACGTGCTTTGAAAAATATTTCAGTTATTAAACACGTGGATGACAAGCATCCAAAAGAGAGTGGACAGATCAGGGATAAAGGGATCGACAGGATGAGGAAAAAGACGGAAAGAAAGGCATAGCGAGAGATAGGAAGCAGGTTTTAGAAGGACTTAAAGTTAGTCTGGCTCCTACCCATCGACCTGTCCAGCTTGGCTGTCCCTACCAGGAGCATGTTACAAGCTCCGGCTGGCCTAGCTCTTGAGGTCTCTGAAGCACGCAAACCACCACGATAAGGTATTGAGTCAAGTGGTGGATTTTGAATTTAAAGTTAACGAAAATTTTGAATAAATCAATTGCAATGATGTATGCTTCTGTTTCATTTTGAGATAATTAAGGATTCAGCAGAAATGCTGAATCCTTATTGTTATTGGCGTGTTTTATTACTATTTTTATTCCACCGATTTTGTCATCACGATTCAGCCAATACCGCTCAAGCCATTACAGCCAAACTTGCCAGCCTAGTAGAGCTTCATGAGACGAAGCCACAATAAGCTTTTGGGCTTAATCGGCTTAAGCGTTAAAGGCACAGTACGATCCAAAGTGCGAAAAATTAACATGGGAAAAGTTTTCAAAATGCACTTAGAGACTTGAAACTTGTTTTAAAAGATGCGCAATAAAATTGCAAGCAAAAAAGTAAATCATGTCAAATTCGTAAGTCACGTGGTTTGGGCGCCATCTTGAATTTACGCACTTTTTAGGAATGTCCGACCCCATGCACTTTTGAGCGATCACTACACTGCTGCTACTTGCAGTAGAGAGATGATACTTACACGGTTACACGGCTAAATGATTGGTGTAAAACAAGTTTGTCTTGGAATTCGCAAATTCCTAATACTTTTACCACAATAACCACTCAAAGTCAGTGAATTTTCAAAAATCGCCAACTACAAGGGCAGATAACTGAAAAACCTACCCGTCGAATTTCATGAATTTTGCATGAGAGGTAAACATGATCGAGGTCTTTAAGAATCAAGAATAAAATGGATCGCGAACAGTCATTTCAGTTCACACAAGGGAGTGAAAGTTTGCATCATACTATATGTCAATTAAGTGCGTTAGCAAGGGTTATATTGCAAATAATTGAAGGAAAACATCAATATTGAAGAACGGTCAAGACGTGTGACATGTGCAAATGCAGGTACATGCGCTCTTGCATGTGTGAAAGGGCAAAAGTTGACAGAAATACTCTACATTGCTCTTGTAGCAAGATTCGCTGAGTGCGTTAGCAAGGGTTAATTTGAAAAGTTGAAGGAAAACACCCTTCCTGTCAAGACATGCGACATGGGGCAGAAGTTTGAAGAAATACTCTTCGATGTCTTATGAATTATCACGTAATTTACAGTCTAGAGAAGGCCGAAATGGCTTTATGCAGCAGAAGTCCGTACGACTGGACGTATGGACAGCGTGCGCGAGATGACCAAATGCACACAAGTGCGGCAAGAGCTGTCAAAATCTGATCAGACAGGCAGAGAAGCGAGCAAAAAAGCCTGCCTGACTGACCTGAGCTGACATAGTCTTGATTATTTATATATATAAAGATCCTCAACCTATGTACCAGCATTTGGGAACTATATTCCAGTGTCGGCAAAGCACTTGATCTCGCCAAAGGAAAACACTAGCCCTTGTTCAACTTTCACACCTCTACTGCCTCCCCTGCAGATACCCCTTACATTTTGATCTTGTTGCTTTCTTGCCTCAACTGGCAGCAGGCCGTGTACATCGAGTAAACCTCACTTCCGCTCCTATGTCTCGCTACGTACTGTAAACGTATACAAAACGTCATTTTCCTTCACAATACGGCTAAATCAACTGCAGTGTACTAAAAATGTCTTCAAAACGCTATCTAAACTTGCAAAAGCACTTAGTTTGCCCCCAAGAGCCACGGGTGCTCATATTTTGCTGAATCCTGTCATTGTCGTCGCTTGCGACTATATTTCCTATTGTAATAGGTATGTACAATTTATTTTCATTTTATTTCTCATTTGAATTATTCATATTGTAAGAAATAGGGGGTTATATTAGTTTGGGATAAACGTAAGGCAAATCACTGGTCGATTGTATTCGCGGTATTCTAACATGTGGCCGATAATGTATTTGAAATGGCAGTGACTAACTTCGTAAATAATAATCAAAATATGTAATGTCATCTATCACTTACCTATTTATATAATTGTAGTAACTTGTATACATCGTATTTTCATAGTAAGATAGTCACTACTTCGTTTTTATAACTATTATAGCAAAAAGAATTGTTACGTCTTTTTCTGGGTAATTAGTAAAAGTTCTTGGTTTTAGCGTGAAGACATGGCGTCACTTAGATTCATCACATAAAACTTGCAATAACTTATTAATGTCGATATTTTATAACTTGTAAATAAATTATTATTGAACTTTAAGTATTTAGTCTGTTTTGTCTTCCAAGTTTGTTTTCCGATCGTAACTCGATCATTTGTTACAAGTGAACGTTTCGTGTCTTATAATGTTGAGCATACAGTGATGGCTGCAAATATTCTAAGTCACAGTTTGAGACGGTCCCTGGCCGTATGTAAATGACAGACTCGCTTTTCCGAAACTAACGTAATTTAACTAAGTACAGTTGAACGAGTCTCTTCCGCTGTAAACAAACATGGCGTCGTCCATGTAATGCTATCACTTTGTCCTCAAGAATTATGAGTACACACTCGTTGGAAAGTGGTGAAATATGGTTTATTCGACTTGAATAAAGTAGGTTTCTCCGCACACATAAAAGAGAAAAATTACACATTTATTCCTGGTGGAACAGGCGAACTCGTATTACACGCTAACAAAGGGTTATGTAAATATAGTCAATAAATTAGGTCACGGTTTATCTTAGTGAAATACGCTACCACACATCTCACATAGATAATAATATAACATTCTCTGACCATTCACACAAATACACGAATAGTTAATTGGACGTCCCATAAGTCCTGTCGATCATAGTTTACATAAGACCTACCCCTGTTGGTGTTACAATATAAATATACATTGTTATGTCCATAATTACAATAATTCATAAGGCATCAAACAACTGAAATACAGGCATGATTTCAGCCAAACTTCATTAACCTTCCCCTCCTCATCCCCTATAAAGTCTCTGCCTACCATTTCCCCCTACTCCTTTCACATCCCTTTCCCCGATTCTTCCACCACTTGACTCAATACCTTATCGTGGTGTGGTGGTTTGCGTGCTTCAGAGACCCTGAGAGCTATGCCAGCCGGAGTTTACATGCTCCTGGTAGGGACTACCAAGCCGGACAGGTCGAACGGGTAGAAGCCAGACCAAATATGAGTCGTTCTAAAACCTGTTGTCTATCTCTCACTATGCCTTTCTTTCCGTCTTTCTCCTCATCCTGTCGATCCCTTTCTCCCTGATCTGTCAACTCTCTTTTGGATGCTTGTCATCCACGTGTTTAATAACTGAAATATTGTTCAAGGCACCTTAAACCCCAACTCACTCACTCACCCCGATTCTTACCACACTTTTTTCTATATATTTCCCCCCTACTTCTTCCCCGTCCGTATCCTATAGACCCTTTTTCCTGGGAAAAATCACGCGACGTCTAGCTCATGAATATTTAGTGGAGGCAGAAAGGCTGGAAGCTCCGTAGCGTGCCTCCACTCGCCTCAACATTTTGAACGCCTAGTTTTAAGCTTTTAAGGATGTTTTTGTTTAATTGATCGTAGTATATGTAGTCATTAGTTGTATTTGAAGTATATATGAAGGATTTTTCAAATGACATAAGTTAGAATTGATATTTCGAAGAGTTTAGGAATATCATGTGACGTCACTTTACGGTGGTTGTTTACTAACACAGTTCGTCTGCAAGCGGCACGCTGGTAACCCTTTTCGACGTCAGTTTACATATTTCGTCAAATATGGTTCATAGTTGTGTAGTGGGGTGTACTACTAGGCAGTGTCCTGGCATTTCGTTGCATCACATCCCAAGTCATCCTAAAAGGCGGAGGATAGCCTGGTTGAGGAAAATCAAGCGGCGTATTTTCAACCAAAAATTGGACTGGCAGCCGACATCTTCAACTAGGATATGCGGGAGACATTTCATTGAAGGTAAACTGATCATTTTTTGACAAAGAAATAAGTATGACGTTGAATACCTTTTAATTCCTTGAAAACGATCACATAATGACCAGGGCATGTGAAAGAAAATGATAACGATCAAGATCTCATCTCCTATTTACAAAATATTGGTTTCGAAACGGCAATGGTTTTAATTATTATTATTTGCTATCAGATATATTTCTACATACAAGCATGACAGCATAAATTATCACTAATGTATTGTCGTTTTCATTTTTTTAATCAATGTTACAAACACATTTTTTTTCCAAAGGAAAGCCCAGTGACAATGAGGACCACCCTGACTACATCCCATGCAAGGACATTACTGGAACTGACATCAGCATAGGAGGTTTACAGAGGTTCATTCTACTTTCCTGAATATTTCATTTTTGTTAGGCCTATATGATTAATATGATTAAAAGGTTAAATTATGCTTATGAATACTGTGTATCTGTATCATAAAATCCCTATATCTCATCTCAATTGCAACATTTTAGTAAAACTTAAGAAATAAGATTTTGGTACCATAATTTCTGTCACAAATTGTTGATGTTAAAGTAAATATTGGATAAGTTTTAATTTTGTTGTATGTCTCATTTATGCCATTACTGTTATGCAGATACAACCGAGTCAAGCAGCGACGACTTGAGCAGCAAGACACCACCTGCTCCCCTACCCGAACACTGGGAACAGCAGAACCTTTCAGTCTACAGGTGTTTTCAGTTTTTGCACATTACCAATCTTCTAATAATTGTTGATAATGAGAACTTCACACAATATATATGCTTCTATACATTTTATTACAATTTTTCACATATTGATAGCATCAAGTTTGTAATTCCTTGTATACATTTCAACCACAAGAGTATTTACTCAATCACAAAATATGAATTACAAAATACTTTGAATATATATACAATATGTTAAGGGCTTATTATCATAATTAGCCTTTAGATCTTGGCATTAAACCGACACATGCGTGATTCATTATTTCTACTGTAGTAAGGATGGAGACAAGCAAAACTATCACTTTGCCGTTAATTTCTTCTTTACAGTTCTTAATTTACTCAGCCTTTTATTATTCTCTGTCAATGTTATAACTCAAGAATATTATCTGAAATTGTAAAAATGTCTTGTTAATAAAAGGGAAGTTGTGACTGGAAACTGGGGTCTGTTTACGTAAAGTAAACTACATATTTAGATCTGTGAGAATAATTGAAGAGGTTAGGATTTGTGATTATAAATTGAAACCAAAATAACATTGTTTGCTGCAGGGTCTCACACAGTTGCCTTTCATGACGACATGCTGTTATTAAGAAAGGATAGGCAACTCCTTAGTTTTTGTTTCCACATTTGAATCATAGCACCATATGCCATATCGTTAATTACAACAACAGCTTTATGTTTCATCATTTTCATATTCCAACCTGAGTTCTTGACAAGTCATTCCATGTGCACGCTTGACTAGTACATGTTTGTTTCGTTATGCCCGTTCGAACAGCGCCTCAACTTTAAATGCAATTGCTGCAGCATGGCTGCAACTTTTCCCCATCCTAAAATTATTATAAAATTTTAATGAAATATTTATCATATGCAGCTATAAATTTACAAATATGAACTGCCGAGTCCATGGACTTTTGTCCTTTCAAATTTTAAGAGTATTTTATGCATGACTCTTGGGTAAATTTATCAGTGCATCTATTTTATTGAATTATTTCCTTGCATTGAAAAAATTTAAATTGTCATCAAAGTGTATCCTGTAATCAAATTAACTTTATTGTTGATAAGGATTTTATGGTTTTGAAGACTAACCCTGCCATGCAGGTAAAGTGAGCTGTCATGATTTCACCACTTCCATTTGTCACAATAAATGCATCATACATCCTGCTTGTCTTTCCTTGTCGTTGTGAGGGTAAGACTTTAGCTCATAGAAATATATGGTCCAAACATTTGTAAGTTTTTATTTGTTGGACATGCCCAGAAATAAAAAATTGGTATCCGTCCAAGGACCCCAGAACAAAATAGCTGTAAATGTCAGGGTAGGCCAGTGTCGTCCACTCTGCAATGTTGTTTTGCCATAAAGTCTGTGGAATCCCATACGGCTCGTTTAGCTTTGTGCTATTTGGGAGAGTGAGTTTTTCAAAGTAATCGCCTCTTCCCCTGCCTGACCTCTAGTCCTGACTCTACCTATCCTGTCTTCTTCTCCTCCCCAACCTCTAGCTCCTAGGCCACAATGTTAGGTTGAGGGCTGCTCTACTTTTCCTGTGCTCTTCTCCTGCCCCTACCCCTGTCCCTACTTCTACCCCGACCTCTCGGCCTGCCTTGACTCCCCCTTACTCTTAGAATCGCTGAAAAGCCTAACTCTTATATGAGAAGACACTGTCTCTGAGTTGTCATCTCCGACAATCTGCACACCTTCCAAAAGGTTTTTCTGTGCAGATGATGGAGATGATAACCCAGGGAGAAATGTCATGCTGTGGAAAAGTTTTTTCCATGTGCTACACATCGCTTGTATCTGTTCATGAGATCTGTATGACTGCTGCATAGGTTTGGTGGATGCACAAAATAGTTCATCTGATTTGATGTCAATCCTAAATACTTGGTGTAGTGAGTGAGAGGACTGAAGATTTTCTTTGATCTGTGTGTCTTTTAATCTGTGTACTTCAGAAAATAATGAATTCTTTGTAAATAAAGATCAATATGAAGAACAAAGGTTTAGATTTATATAAGTAAACAATATCTTAAAACTGACAGAAAGACATGCAGAATCGAATGAAATAATGGAAAACCAAATGGTTGAAAATATGTAAGTATGAAAATACACATAACACAAAATAATGAAAACTGAAACATTTTCTGAAAATTGTAAAAAGGGTAAACATAAAGTATTTGATAGTCTTGTAAGTGCAGTGTTTGCTTTGACGCAGAAAACCTGAGTATTTGACCCCTAAAATTGTTCAAATACTCTTTAACTTCTATTTCGACAAGAGTCAACTTGAAATTTAACAGTTTTATAAGTTCCTCTGAATCACTTGGGCAAACTGACCAAGGTTTGGTCACGACCCGTAATTTCATTTGTTTCAAATTGTTTCTATTCAATCTTTCTTGATATCAGATTCTTTTGATAAATATTTTTTATCGGACCTATTTTCTGTCTTATTTTTCAAATGGGCAATTAACTGATTCAAAGAGGATATTAGCACAATGTTTGTTTTCATGTAAATGTTTACTCAAAGTTCAGGAAATACTAGTTAATGTGTGTTTGGTTATAATAGGAACCCTTTTAGAGGGAAATATCAAAGCTGTGATGTTTATGAGAACATCCTGGTACTGTCTTAATTAGGTAATTAAAACTGTCGGAACCTTGGGGGATATAATTATGCAAAACCAAGAGCGTTATTTACAGTTTATCTACAAACATGACAAATACTTTGACAAATATAGTTCCTAATCAAATGCTAAACTTTATTCTATTGCCAAAATTTGGAAGATAATTTACAATATTATCGTGGTCAGTATATCATAAATGTGAATAAAAATCATGACTTTGTTTAGGCGTAGAATGATATAAGGAAATGAATGGATATTTCAAAATTGGACTGTCTCTTTGTTATGTTTGTTTAACCATGATAACCATGTTAAACAGGTTGGAGCATGAAAATGATGAATCATATGTATTTCCAAGAAATTTGAGACGGCATGCCTTTTTTTTACAAGACCGAAAACCCGTGTACTTATGACTTACAAAAGAAAATCATGTCAAATGATACCTCCCTTTTGATAATAACACTGCATGCCGTTCTAATTTATTTTGGACGGCATGCGGTACTAAATTAAAAATTTTTAAAACGGCATACCGTCTAATTTACTTCAAATTTACAAAACATGCACTTTTTCTAAAAGAAATATCTTGTTTAAAAAAGTAATCACATATGTCTTTTGACACAGCGACATGCTATGACATCTTATCTTTATGTATGCACAATTTTGCTTTAATCTATGGGACAGATTTTGAAATATATGATAAAATTCACTGTCCTTCTTCACTCTGCCTCTCCATGTTTTCGGCCATTTTTTCTTCTCTCATGGGGATCCCTCTTCTATTTTTAGCTCATACCATTAGGAATGAGGGAGCATTAATTGTATCCAAAAAGATTTTAAGGTTGGGTGCGCCTGTTTTTTTAGGTACTTGAACATGTTTTAAAAAGGGCTGAGACTTTTAAGTCAATTTTAGAAGATATGCCGTCTTAAATACTTGACGGAAAGCCGTCACCTCCCTGACTGACAGCGTTAAGAAGTTGAATTTCATACCAAATTTACACATTTAAATTTGTTTCAAAATTTACGCTTGTGTCCTTGACATGCGCCAATGCCGGTTTTCGTAACAACCACTTATAAATAAGACCATTTATGAAGTTTGACATATTTGACTCAAACAACCTACTATATGCCCAGTAAAGGCACAGAGTGTGTTTTCTGGGTAAAATACATACTTCATACATAGTGTTGTTTTTTTTTTATCGAAGATTACTTGTTGTTTCTGAAAATTAACATCTCAATGGTTATCAAATCAGCAAAGTGTCAATAAACAAATGATAGTCCAGATTTGTGTTGAAAACAGGACAGTGGCGCGCGCCTATGACTCACATGTTATTTCACTAAAAACATATGTTGATATTGCTTAGTATGTCTGTTCAAAGGACACAAAGTATGTGGTTGGAGTCAAATATGTCAAACTTATAAATGGTATTATTTTATCGAGAAGTAGTCCTAATGTTTAACAGTTCAGTATGGTAACAATAAACAGGTTAAAGTCGTGATTTATGATCGAAAATCGAAGGCGTGGGTCAATGACTCAAACGTAATTTTAGAAACTTACCTACATCAGACGCGAAGACCTACATAGGTTGATAGTGATAGGTGAGTTATTTAACAAATTCACGTTAACTGGACTCAGAATTCGAATTATTAACATTTAAAGGGCCGTTTTCCATTTGTCATTAAAAACAAGAAAATTATCATAATGTTTTTATTTCAGAGATAAGGTTGCGAGTTTTGGAATACGATTTCAACATAACTCAGGTTATAAGGTATTTTGGCTCTTACAATAGCCACATAAAAGTCATGAAACATATGCTGTCACTTTAATTAAAGCACAATATTGCAGAATATCGACTTCTTAACATATAAGGACGTTTTTCAATTTGAGATCAAAACAAGGAAATATATAAATGAGATAAAGATGCAAGTTTATATAGTCGATTTGAACTTAACTCAGGGCATGTTGTATTTTTGCACTTATCTAAGCCACAATGAGCAATAATGAAACATACTCTGTGTCACTCCTGAGAGAAATTGGCTTTGGTAGCCCGAATTGTTTTTAACCAGTGAACAAAACACTTTTGGAAAATTTGTTCGTAGTTAACACATCACACTACTTACTGTCCATATAGTTAGGACCATACTGGACTATCATGGTGGATTTGATATTAACTACTCACCATCCTGCTACATCAGCGAAATTGAATCCGCTGATCCAGCTCCTTCCATATACCTTGAGTTCCGTTAGTAGCAAAAGACCTCGTATCGCTGGGCCACCACTGGACTCAATACCGTATCGCGGTGTGGTGGTTTGCGTGCTTCAGAGACCCTGAGAGCTATGCCAGCTGGAGCTAACATGCTCCTGGTAGGGGCACCCACGCTGAACAGGTCGACGGGTAGAAGCCAGACCAAATTTGAGTCCTTCTAAAACCTGTTGTCTATCTCTTATTATGCCTTTCTTTCCGTCTTTTCCCTCATCCTGTCGATCCCTTTCTCCCTTATCTGTCCACTCTCTTTTGGATGCTTGTCATCCACGTGTTTAATAACTGAAATATTGTTCAAAGCACGTTAAACCCCAACTCACTCACTCACTCACGTATCGCTGGCCATCTAACCAGCCAATGAGACGACTCGCATCCAGCAAGAGCGGCACAACCCGGATGGAAATTAAGAAAGAGTAGCTTTAAGCTCATTGGCTTAAATAATAACAGGTGAGCACAGCCACGAACATCAAGCCGCGCCAGCCATACGGGGGATATGAGTTCGATCAGCGGATTCAATTAAGCTGCATTTCCTTTAGTACGGATCCGGTCCGGGTGCGGACACGGCACACGGAAGGCACGTGTTCGATTGTGTGTCCTTGGATACGGTTGTTCATGCGGAAGGGGTCTCTTTTCAACATGACGTGCGTTTCCGGACACGGTTCCGAATACGATTCCGTGCCAATCGATACTTGTACCGATTCGAAAAATCGGATCGGATGCCGCATACGGAATCGTATCCGCATCCGCTTGTAAGGAAACACTCCTACTTATTTTTATGAAAATGATTTTTGCCGTATCCGCACCCAGACCGGATCCGCACTAAAGGAAATTCAGCTTTATGCTGAAGAAGCAGGATGTTGAATCACATTTCTTCTTATACAAACTTAAACTTCACTTACATGAGATGACAAGCCGTAGCTTGAGGGAAGAAACTGCCCTTTACTCCCCTTTCCCCATCCAATTTAGTGTCACCGCCAGCTCATTCCCATTAATCTGTCCCATAATCCTTCTCGTAGTTTTTTGAATTGTCGTCCCGCCAATTAGCCCAAGCTTCTGCACCGATGACCTGAATAGAAAACAAGTAAAGTTGTATTCTAATTACGTTAATCACTTTAATTTCTTATTGTAAAAAAGCTACAGTTTAAACAACCGTAGATTACAGGGAGGATTGACGCCCTTGGGCAAGGATGATTCAGGACAATTTAAGAATTTAGAAGTGATTGCAAATTATAACTCTTGTGGCCACATACCAAAACCCTTTCTGTTGTGTCATCTTGAAGGGCTTCTTCCAGAGCGTCCAAGTCCACGGCTGTATTTAAAGGATTTTAAAACCCCACTTAGAAACTATTGTGGTCAGATACGTGATGTTTCAATCATACAACACATCTTACGACATCGCCCAGATAAAAAATTTGTCCCTCGTGGTAATCTTGCAATGTCACGCTTTCCGAGCGAAAGCCGAAAACAACCGAACATTAATGAGCGCACGTACTAGTGACGTAATAGTGGCCCGACGAACCCGGAAGTGTGCAGTTGTTGACATGTAAACGTAGGGAGAGTTTTTCGGCGTGAGTTTATAAAGCCGAATTTTGATGTAACTGTCATTAGAAATAAACATATAATGCTACATATGCTATCAAAAACTAATTATGAACTTATTCGACAAAAAAACTTTATTCTATTCGATACATTATTTTCCCATTTTATAATCAATATTCCGGGCCATTACCCGACCACGTGCGAGTGAAATCGTATTTGAATCAGCATTTCATTTCATGTAGCCCGAAACTTGGGTCTAACTAACAGTTTTTGACGAAATATCTTTATGAATTTTTTCTTATGACAAATGGATTTTATTATGTTATTATTGTTGAAACTGCGATCGTTTACTGTAAGGGGGTCCCATGTAACTGTCTCTAAATACGGCCATTAGGTGGATAGTTTATAAGCTAATATCATCAATCAATTCTTATCTTTTTTTGTTGTCCAAGTTTGCAGAATCAGACAGCGAAGCTGAATGAATTTTTTCTCTCCATATTTATAGTATATCTAGTAGCAAAGATAAAACTAGGCAATGGACAGCAAACGGAATATTGATAGAAAAATATTACACATAGGGAAAATATGTTGGACATTTATCATGTAAGTTTTTTTGATTTGTAAATTTGTTTTAAATGATGATTATGTTAGCAGACACATTCAATATGCCTGTCTATTGCTACATCTACAAAATCATCTGCTTTCTGTGATTTAAGTTTTGCAAAAAATTTAAGATATTTCTGTTTTCAAGTCAGAAGACTAACAATTAATCAGGCAATAATAATTGCAGGTCCAAAAAGTGGAAGTTATGTCCAGGTAATTTCCATGTTGAATTAAAATATTTTTTAAATATTTTTAAATATTTTACAAAACAAATCACTTCAATAACACCCCCACCTCCCCCCAAAAAAATATAAGAGATTTTTTCCCCTATTACTCTCTTCCTACAAGAAAGCCAAATCAATGCAAATTTTATTTTTTTAACAACAGAAATGATACTGTTAAGGGCAGATTTTCCTTACACTGATTTTGGTGCTTCTCCTACTTATCATATTTCAATTGAGATAGTGTTTTTATATTAACAAGAGAGTTCTTGCATGAGAAGTTATTTTTGAATTGATGTTTTCTGATCAAATTACACATGCAATATGCCAGAAATGTACATATGTGTAAGTGTTTAGTTAAATATTCTCAGAAATTTTATCATAAATAAATTAAGGTGAGTATCAGAAATTCAGAATAATAAACTTAATTTGAGAAGAATGCCTGCATGAATTTAAGTATGTTGCATACATGTTTTCTGATAACTAAGTATTCCCAAAATCATTGTAATCTAATGATACATATTTACTTTAATTGTTATTTTCATTCACCTTCCAACAATCAATTATCATTTGTAAAATTCCCATAAGGGGTATATATCTACATCATGATATTGAAAAAAACAAAAAGGGGATTACTGTCTGTATTCTAAAGAGAATTTAACACTTATACTTGCTAATTATCTCTTTAAATTCATGTGATCAACATTGTTTATGTATATTTGTGACATAAACATTTCCATTTCCATAATTTCATTATTAAAGCCGGTCATAAAAGATATAGCTAGGCCTATATTGATAAAAAATATGGGAACCATGTAGGAGGTGTTTAAACTTTAATTTTAATTCAGTTACTCAAATAATTCTGATTATAGACGTGTTACCGTGCTGTGGTAAAATACTGAAAATACATTACATTAAGTAAACTAAAAACACTCAAGTTCTTTTAAACATTATAAAGTAGAGTTATGATGTGTACAAATTACTTGACACACACCACGTAATGTTTTGACTCTGTTAACAAAGCAGACAGTAACAATAACTTCAGATATGATATAGGTCGCTGTTCCTTTGTGCACCCCTTTTAACGCAAGCTCCAAATACCGTTGGCTTGTTATACCGTGCTCAGTCGATACATGGAGCTTGGTAACCGGAACTTGAAGTTGTTGGAGGGAGGGTATAGTAACAGCATGTAAACAATAACGACTTGCGATTCCCCGACAGTTTATTGTTGTATCCTCTATGAAGATAAGTTGACAGCTCTTTCAAAATTTATTTGTACAATTAAGCAATTAAACGAGACAGTTAGGCGCTTAAAGCTGAAAACACATGCGACATTTTTTAGAAATCATGCGAGAATGCGGTCGCGCCGTTAATCTGAAACACTGCCTAGAATTTTGGAAATATGTACATTCATTTTATTGTATTTATTGAAGAAAATAGAGATCTACCTTCAACCAAATAAGGAAATAAAAAAATATAAACCCAACGACAAAGGCACAACGAATTTTAAACTTCGAAATGACGAACCATAGCCATAGGCCTACAGTAGTGTATAGCTTCGTATCCAAAATAAATTTATTTTTAAATAGCGAAAAAAAATAAAAAAACGATCTTTTTACTTCGTCCGACATTGATTTAATATCTTTGACGTATATTTTGGGGAGAAACATATCACAAGTGTCGGAATATACCAACCAAAAGCATGTTTTTGAACTGCTTGACATATCGGCATACTGCAGTTCTTCACGCCTGGGCGAGAGTGGCGGGCCACTATTACGTCACGTTACGGAAGGTGCCGAAAGCTGCCGATCTTTTTGCATATCGGCCAGCCGGATTCGCAAAGCGGCGCACAAGTGTCAGCGCGGGTTTGCAAAATTTACGTAAAAACATGCGGGCTTGCATTTACCTTTGAAATCTAGCACAATAGTGAAACTAAATAACACAAAATAGGGTTTTAAAATCCTTTAATGGAATGACAATGTTTTCTGGGAGCCTTAGGTCTTCTTCGATAGCACATCCTTTCAATTGATCAAGTGTGGTAAATATTCTTTCCATTTTCCGTCCAAGGCCTTGGATATCCGGTCTCATTTGTTCTATTTCTCTCAGAAATCTAAAATTTGTGAAAAAATATATGGAACAAGGCTAATATACAATTGTAGTTCATATCTGCCTTTTTCACTATAAACTGTAAACACGGCGATACCATTTGTAAAACATGTAACTTTTCTAATTTTCGAATGAAATGAGAAATATTCTATTTATGATGTGTTGTGTGCGTTTCAATTGCAATAAGATATTACTTAGAATGTGTCAATTATTTTTGATAACTAATCATGTAAAATAGTCTCATACAATTATGTAAAGGATTGAGAACTTGACGTGAAAATTTTCTCATGCAACATGGGGTGTTAGAAACAAAAGTTGGTTGCCTGGAAGCTAATATGGGTGTGCATGGGTTAGTCGAGGGGCTGTGCAAAGGAGGCTGGCGCATACGTTTGATTCGGAGTGCTATCACTGGACTCAATACCTTAACGTGGTGTGGTGGTTTGCGTGCTTCGGAGACCCCGAGAGCTATGCCAGCTAGAGCTTCCATGCTCCTGGTAGGGTCACCCAAGCTGGACAGGTCGACGGGTAGAAGCCAGAATGAATTTGAGTCCTTCTAGAAACTGTTCTCTATCTCTCACTGTGCCTTTCTTTCCGTCTATCCTCTCATCCTTTTGATCCCTTTCTCCTTGATCTGTGAGAGACCCCTGGAGCTATGCCAGCTGGAGCTTTCATGCTCCTGGTAGGGACAGCCAAGCTGGACAGGTCGATGGGTAGAAGCCAGACCAAATTTGAGTCCTTCTTAAACCTGTTGTCTATCTCTCACTATGCCTTTCTTTCCGTCTTTTCCCTCATCCTATCGATCCCTTTCTCCCTTATCTGTCCACTCTCTTTTGGATGTTTGTCATCCACGTGCTTAATAACTGAAATATTGTTCAAAGCACGTTAAACCCCAACTCACTCACTCCTTGATCTGTCCACTCTTTTGAATGCTTGTCATCCACGTGTTTAATCACTGAACTATTGTTGAAAGCACGTTAAACCCCAACTCACTCACTCACTTTCTTTCCGCTTTTTCTCTCCTCCTGTCGATCCCTTTCTCCCTTATCTGTCCACTCTCTTTTGGATGTTTGTCATCCACGTGTTTAATAACTGAAATATTGTTTAAAAACACGTTAAACCCTAACTCACTCACTCAAGCTATCTCTGTTGAACACAGGAGGCGAAGTAACACGTGTTTAATAACTGAAATATTGTTTAAAACACGTTAACCCCTAACTCACTCACACGAAGGCAGTTGTCCTTGTGTCCTTAGTCCTGTGAAAGTCTCGTTAAAAAATTAGAAAGTCTTTCGAAATCGAACAAGGTCGTTATGGGCCGATTCTTGTGTAAGAAACATTGATTTTCCTGTCACCCTGGCTTGTGTAGAGTCCAAGCGGCTTTGCCCGCCTTTTTCTCACTGACTGTGACTTTGATGAAATCTTACAGACAGTCTTCTGTGTCAGTACCAGACAACAATTTTATGCATGTGCTCAACCACAACATGATAAATAGATTGATGCCTGGACAAGTTTTCTTATAGCTGTAATGTCCTGATTAATTATAACTTCAAATCTTAAGCAGTAAGTAAACTGAATAAACAGTAATTTTTTAATTGAAATCGCCCTCCCCCCTCCTTGATAGTCAAGTTATTAAAAAGTTGTTTTTGATGTTGTTGCCTGTGTATTAATAAAGTCATTTTCATTGTGGTGATGTGAAACCTATTGATGAGCTGTACACCTGAGATGACATAGTGTTGGATTAAATCTTATTACTGTTATTGACCTCGCAAGCTTGGTCGATATTGTTTTACTCAGGTCAATAAAACCGGTATCGACCTCTACAAGAGTTTTTTTGAATTCAGAAGGGCAAAGGTTAATATGATGCAAAATTACAACGTGTTATGACATAAATCTTTGCAAATGTAGAGAAAGACCTTTGAGGAAAGGTATACTCTGTACTTTACATAAGGATTAGACTACCTTTGTACTTTGAGCCTCCACATAAAAGTCCTGGTTTTCCGTGAAGATCCAAAGTAAAGCTTTTTGACTTGTTTCTTCTGATGTGAAGTAAGTGCATCAAACTTGTTTTCCTTTGGTTGATATTTCAATTAGACTTACTGTAAAGTATTATGGCCATCAACATGTGTAAGCATTTAATAATGTTTTTTGAACACATATGTTTAACCTTATAAATAAGGTATAAGAGAATACCGGTTGTGTCTGAAAATAACCATTTAAGCCTGTGGTTTCATTATAGCGAAACTAAACAGCTTACTTAAGTCAGATTTGTGTTTTAAGCCGGTTTAAGTTGTAGAAGTTCAAAGTCATGCGAATTTGGCTCTGTTGCGTAATCACTGCAAATTAATACTTACAATAAATCAATTTATACAATTTTTGCTAATTGCTTTTTTGCCAAAGAATGGGCTTCTGTATATATCAATTACCTCTTCAAAAAATTCAATGTCCATTGAACTTTATTAACAAGTATAGGTGCATTTACACACCCTTGTGTCAATCATTGGTCAGATACTTGTAATGACACAGAAAAAACTGTCAGAAACGCAGTTGACCAGCCAGATGAACGAAACAAATGTGTAAGTTATATTGTATGTTAACTCATCTAAAAACGAACAAGAAGAACGAAGAAGAACGCTTTTAAAGATAGTTTATTGTATATTTTCATGTTCATTTAGCCACGCTTTTTCACGATTTCGTATGCTTAAGACGTTAGCCACTTTGTGTACAATTTGTCACCGCACGTCACAAGTCTGAGCTGATTGTGATAAAAGCCACATTCGTGCACAGTTATATTCATAATTATAACAAAACGTCTTTTAGCATAATGACATTATCAATCAACTCGTTAATTATAAATAAATCTATTCATTACAATATTGCAACAAAACTGTCTTTTTCTCTTTACAAAACATGACAAGAGAAATCTGTTTATGTCAAAATCACATCATGCTATTCAAAAGGCTTCTTACTGTCAAATGCATCTTGACTTAACTCATCTTAATGCCTAGCCAAGAAGACGTTTATCAATTTTACTTTGCATTAAAATTCTGGAAAGGGGGGGGGGAGGTTGTTGTTGGATCAGCATTGATACAGTTAAAAGTCTATCACACTTAATTGTAAAGCTAGCGGTTTCAATCTAGAGTTACTTTCTGCTAAGTGAAAAGTCCTTTACATCAATTAACAATACGCTTCGGGTGCTTATTTTGCGATAGTGGGATGGAGATCCTCCTTTAGTACAATCACATGAACGTAATTAATCTAGATTGAATGTGGTGGTGTCTGCCTTCAGTGGTGCCTGCTAAGAGAAAGTACTGGAACAAAGGAAAGGGAATTAGTCTGTTTGTGACAGGGAAAGGCGGGCAAAGTCGCTTAGTCTCAACAAAAGCAAGGGTGACAGGAAAATCAATGTTTCTTACCCTGGAATTAGCTCATAATGACCTCGTTCGTTTTCAAAAAAATTTCTAAATGAATTTTTAATGAGGAATAATCTTTTTAAGCGACATCAGAAAATAGTCAATCTCATCTATCTTATCTACACTAAAAGTTTCTCTATGGAGAAATAGGCTGCAATTTGAAAGATCTAACTTTAATGTTATTGAATGTTTTGATATAAAAATTGAGGAATATTTTTCAACAGGATCCAACATATTTTTCGTTTCTGTGTTAGATCTTTTATAATTGCGGTTATGATCCTGTTTACAAAAGCATTACCGACAAGATTTGGCAAATCTCTAAAATATCAATTACTCGAAATCACTCAGTAGTTATGGATGCTTCAAAACTTTCATGATTTTGTACACTAAAATGACGTTAGAATAAAATGACTTCAGTTCAGTTCCTTTAGACTTGTAATTTTAATTTTATATAACCATTTCGTCATATTAAATGCTTAGAAATCTGATAATTGTAAAGAAACATACCTGATAAAATTAAGATAACTTGTAAATGAGTCTTTGATAAATGATAAAATGAACATGAACAAGATATCAACTTAAAGAAGGATTACAATTTCAATCTTTAGAAGTATTCGTACATTCTATCTGACTTCTGTCTCACATGTGAAACACTAAGACTAGATAATGTTTATCTTCGTGTCACGTTAAAAAGCACCGTTGATACTTCAACTAATATTTAATAGCCACATTCTAGGTTCTCTAATAGGCCATTACGAGTTGTTGGAATTGTGAAATAGTGTGCACAAGAAGGACTTGAGTAACTCCTGTAGAGAGAGAATTATTTCAATATACAAGTCCTATAGTCTTCGTTGAAACAGGTTTCAATCTCAGCCGATATAAGTACTGTAAAATCATTTATTTTCGCGGGGTGTTATTTTCGCGCAAACATAAAAAATGACTGATTCGCGGGGTTTAATTTTCGCGCACATCGACTTAGCAGTAGCAAAAATTTAGAGAGCAAAACTACATGCACCGTGCAGCAAAGATTACAGTGAAACTAGTAGTAATTATCCGTAATTAACTTATAAAAACAATAATATTTATTCAAAAAGTCAATGATCAAAATTTTTGTATTTATTGTCATTAAACGTATTCAAGTTTTGAAGTGGTAACGATACCTGTCGCCAAGTTTTCCCGGAAGTAAACATTTGGAACGGTTTAGTTTGATCTTTAACTACAAACAATAGTGTTCGAATGATGTGACTTCTCGAGATCTCGCTCTAAGAAATTTCATACCGAACCGAAAATATACCGAATCGAGGGTCCTGTACCGCAATACGCACCGAATCGAATCTCAAGCGTACCGCCATCAAAACATCAGGACACGCATATTGGCGATCAAGAGTGGATTCCGCCAGGCCGGATTATTGTGTATACCTTTTTTAAAGACGGAACTACAGCAAAATTGATAGCTGTATGTATCTGAAATTAATTTTCATCAAGTAAACGTTTTGTGCAAGGTTTTAAATAGATAATCTTTTGTTATTGTTACAGTCTCCATGGACTAATTTTAAAAAAGTATAAACAATTTATCCTATTTAGAATAGTATGAACGTTGTCTTAAATTTGGTCGTGCTTTGGTTTGATTTTAATTACAAACTGTAGCAATGATATTTGATTATGGTATGGACACACTATTTAAATATATTCTATTATGTCATTGTTTTTCGTCTACTGTCTTTAATATCTGGTCCTAAACATATGTATGTCATGATCATTCCAAAGTGAGAAAGACCCTAATGATTAGTTTCGACGATAAAAGTTATCAGGTACGATATCGGACATGTTGATTGCAGCAGTTCTCTTGACTAAATCTAATTGCTTCTTTTCTATAAGAAACCAATCTTGGTAAGATATTAATCAGTGAAATAATGTATTTTAATGAGAAAATTCAAACAATATAGATTTCATACATCGACTTGAACAATATTTGCATTTTGAATATTTTCCTGCAAATGTCATAACATAAGAAATTTTTATTTAATCTATAGAAGCACTTGCATTTACAGAAAATGCTTAAGCTCATATAAAAATTAGTAAAGTGTCTTATTTATCATTGCAAATCAGTTGAAATGCTTAAAGGGATTCCAGATCTTTACAATCATGATGAAGTGTTTGTTATCTAATTTGACCGGAAGCTGTTTTTCAAATGACATTATAGAGGTGTCAGAGGTACCCAGAGTAATTACCCTGATGAATACCCTGGTATTGTCTGGCAGTGAATGGAAACGGTATCGATGAACTGCAGACGTGCTTTGAAGTAATGAATCATTATGTTCCTGAGTTTCCATCAAGAATGATAGCAACGACTTTACAAACTCATCTGAATGAAAGATGTAACGTCAGAAAAGCTGCAATGTCGTCAGCTGTCAAAGCTTGCAATCAGCTTCAAATGTGAACAAATTCTTGATTTCTTAAATGGGCAACTTAAATGCCCATTAAATGGGAAAAATATTAAATTCATTTGACAATAATGTTTATTTAAAAAAATAAATATGGTGTAACAAACAGTTCAATAAACTTAATCTTTTTTAGAAACCTCTGTAAAAATCCTCTATTTTAGATATATCCACCTTCAGGCTTACAAAATATCAATACAAACATATATTGTACACTATACATCTCAATAGACAACACAATATACAATTGGAACATGAAATAGCATGCAGAATTGAAAAAGTTATCAAAGAATAAAATCATCGAGAATTTTAAAACCAAGCTGTGCAGAAATAAACACACTATCACTACATAAGTGTCTTAAACATAAAAAGTGTCTTCATTATAGATGTGTTGTACAGTCCTATCGGGGCTTTTGTGAGGAATCAAAATTTTCGTTTTTTGTTATGAGAACATGATTGTAACATAACCCAATTGAAACATGTTACCGAGGGTAATGTTTTGCTTGATTTACATTTGACAACTTTGATAAGTGAGAGCGCACACTCATTGTTGCATCGTGCGCATTGTTAAGTTTCATCATAAATTATTTGTAAATGTGTGGATATTCTAACTATACATGTAGTTTTTATTTTTAAAGGTTGTAAAATTAGTTAATGTACAGCACCTTTTTTCATGGCGAACCGTAGTCGATAGACCAGCCTCTTTAATTCTTTAATAACAGATGCGTGAAGTATGTTTAATGAAAACATAGTGTCAACATACTTTAAAATTTACATTCAGCTACGAAACGTATCCAAACCCAGACATTAAGAAGTGAAAAGAAGCTGACTGGACGCCAATACAAAATTTAAAACAATGCATGCAATGCAAACTTATGCAGGAAAACAACATGAAATTAATTTGCGCTTTCGCTCTTTTAACTTGTTTAACAACTTTAGGTTTTAGTGAAAAAAGTTAGCTCAAACAAAATATTCCCTGAAAAGGAAGACTGAACGATTGGCAGAATTTGATCAATACAACAGATCTGCTGAGTTGCTAACTCTCAGACTTTTCTCTGCAGTCTCGCCCACAGTTTATACTGACTCGTCCTCTGACCAAAGATTGACATAGTGCTTGTGTAAATGTCACAGTGCTTGTGATTAATCTTCCACGGAAATGATATGAAAACATGAAAAATATCAGCCAACTTTTCATTGCAACAATTAAACTTTAGTCAGCATTTATAAGTGAAATCATGACTTTTAAAACATTGAGAAGTTTATGAGGTCGATTGGTCGATAACCCTAAAAGAAATTGAAAACTATATTATGCAGTCCTTCCTTGTATGACATGTTGCAAATTGGGTTAAATTTGTTAGACTCTGGAGCAGTACATGTACTCCTTTACTGATATATTTTCTGTTTACTCTTGATCTCACATTCCTTTGTATTTTTTATCTGAGCAAATGGCTTTTATAATGCATGGTGATTAAACTTTTTGGACTGCAACTATACCCAAGGACAAATGAATTGTTAGACCCAAAAATGGGTGAAAATGTGAACAACCACGTCCCCTCATTTACAGAAACAGACATTCCCCCGTCTTTGAGGTCCTTTGTAGCAAAAAATAGGAAACAAAGAGTATAGTTTCTTCCAGGTATACATTTCAAGTGGATTTTCCTCTCAACAAGTATAAATGTATGTTCTGGAAATTGGAAATTATCACATTTTTATTGGATAACTTTAGTTAAGTCATTTCGGAATTCCTGAAAAAATCACATTAAAGTCTTATAATTTCTTAATTTCTTAATTTTCGGGTTTTATACAGTTTAGGGTATGCTGTTAAGGGTAGACTGTCGATTCAGCTGTCGGTTCTGTACCATGGCTTTTGCGTAATGACGTGGTTAGCCCTGTCACAAAAGGAAAGGAAGTGTGTTTTTTAATTCAGGTAATGAGGGATAGAATGTAGAAAAGTTCTGAAACGTCAGATTATGTAAGTGATGAAATATTCGCTTAGCGTGGAATAAAATTAGGCTTGCAAAACTGAGTCTATGACTTTAATGTACAATACACTGTCAATACATGCACGATGATACAGAATAAATAAGTTTTAGTGTGAACAAATATTTCTGAAAAGGGAATGTGCTAATAATTATCAGCATTCAAATAGATAACTTTATTTTTATGAATTTATCTTCAAACGCATTATGCGGTTGAGATTAAACATTTGCTATTTGAGAAAAAAAGAAAAGAAAATCATAATATTATCTTGTTCACTCCGTTAAACTTCTGCTTAGTCTTTTGTTCTCAGTGAAAATTGATTTTCTAAAGTCTGCCTGGTCAATGTCTAAGGTAAATATTGACTCCTCACAAACTAATAGCAAATGTGGGGACCGAGGTTGATCAATAGCAAAGAACTGCTGAGTAGCACATCTATAACACGTCTATAACCACCAGTTTCTCACTTTTATCTGACGAATTTACCTAATGCTGTAGACAAATGTCCCACTGCTTGTCCTCAATCTTCTGCGGAAATTAAATGAAAACATGAAAAACTTGTTGGCTGGCTCACTTTCTCTTGTCAATGATTAAACTCCTGCCAACCATTATCAGTAAAATATTTCAGACTTGTGATGAACAATGACGTTTATGAAACCAAAATAAGATACTTGAAGTTGGTTTAAAAAAATGGACTTGAGTTACTTCTTCATTTCCATATTCTTTAAGATTACATTATCGTATTAGTTAAACATTGAATACAGTTATAGGATCAATGGCAATGAGGTTGATTCTCTTACATGAACCAATTTCATCATACTTATCATTTAAAAACATTTATTTAGATTAATCACTACTTTCAAGCTGAAAGAAATAGCTAGTAAAACAAACAACAGTGCCTCTTCAAGGTTTGATACTTTTTTAACACTTTGAAGTACGGTTGCTTAGCAAGTCATGATTTGACGCAGTTAAATATATAATTGTACAATGATCATTAGCAACAACAATTTAAAGAGCATTACTTTTATCAGAATTGGTTCTAAATGTAGATAAATGTAATTAATAGCAGTAAGAACAAGTCAATACCCTTCGACAACAATTAAAATTTTGTGGTCGTTTGTTGTTCTTCTTTGATGATACTAGTTTGGAAGTTTGAAATCAAACTTTAATTTTTTTCAACATAAAACAAGTTAAATGTGTAAGATAAAAGGGTACATGGTTTGTTTGTTCAGGATATGATTCTTGTTATAGATTGGCTTTATCTTCAATCTGCTCCCTCTTCATCCAAAACTTATTTGGAAATGCAAAATGCATACGTCCAAGATGTGTGGACCACACTCCTTTTGATAGCCACACAGTATTTTGTATTGTATTGTATTGTATTGTATTGTATTGTGTATTTTTTAAGGTTTAGAATGAATATTATCATGTCCTTTTATCTAAACATGGACGAACATTTATAATGTCTTAACAAACAAATAATCTTCTAAAATAAATTTATGTCGAGTGAAAAGTTTCTATGAAATAGGATAAGTCCATATTTTTTTTTATAAACATGAAAATCCCAAATAGAATACATTTCAGAACTATAAAGATGAGATTGACCTTGCCTTGTTTGTAAAATTATTGGTATACATAACCGTAGATCAAGTCATGATTGAAAGGTTCTTTCCTTTCACCACCAGTAGTATTAGCTACACCAGCCCGTGTGAAATACGGCAGTCTAATATCTAAACCAATATAAGGATAGTGTGTACACTTAGTTGTGAGGTCCCAATATTGCCTCACAATTGCAGCCAAGTCGCGGAAATTTTAGTTTCGGCACTCTATCGGCAATTATGCTTGATTTATGTGGGCGTGTAATAAACGGAATACCAAACTTCCTACCATTTAATACTATTTTTATTAACTGTGTGAATGATTTGGTTTATCAAGTGCGCTTTCGCTCGTTTTATAAAAGTAGTATTAAATGGAAGTTCGTTAGGTATTCTCTATATGCGTAACAATATCCCTCAACCTGGGGGTCATTATACAAGGGGGATGATATAAACATGTTTAAGTAAAAAAATGTTAAAAAGAATCTAAATAAACAATCTTTGGCATGCAGGGAACATCGAAGACATTGGTTAATTTCTAATTTTGGACTACTTAAAATAATGATACCATACAGTAAGGAAATATAATATATAAACATCATAGTACGTTTTAATTTGATAAGTAACAATGTAATAAATTCAACATGAATTATAGGCTTTCAACTAAATCTTCCCTTAAACATTCAAAAGGAGATTGAGTTTGTCTTACATGCCGACTTGATGTTGAAAACCTGGTTAGGTGTCTAGTTATACAAATCATCACAGTTATCTGTCAGTTCAAATTAGGCTACTTTGAAGAAATAATGGTCATTCATCTGTAGCTGATGTCTACTAAATGATTTCGTAGCAATAAAATAATTAATCAAAATAATGATGCCAGGTGATATGTTGCATATTGCCAAAAAACCCCAGATAAAACAAAGTTATTACTCACCCGTTTAAGATACTGCAATGTAATATTTAAACGGCAATATTAAACTAGTGTAATACAGCTGCCCATATGACGTCACAATAGTGTGTGGACGAAACAATGTAAGCAGGGCCATCACATTGCACGTAAGTCCCGGAAACACTCTTTTAGAAATAATGGTTGATTTGTGAGGGCGAGTAATAAACAGAAAACTCGTGAAAGATGTATCAAACTAGCTTTTGTTTGTTTTATACTTAATCATTTACTCGTTTAAGCAAAATAGTATCAAATGGAAGGTCTTTTAGTATCCTCTTTAAAGTTTGGGTATACAACATATCAACTGTCTGTAATAACTGACATAACTACTTTTATATCGTTAGTTCAAAGTATAATAGCTTTCGTATTTCGGCAATCATGTATCTATTTCGTAATTTGTGTGAAAAGGAGGAAAGTATTGAAAATGGTTACAATGTATATTGCACTGTTTTAGATGAATGAAGGTCTTATCTATTATGGTAAACTTGAGGGTTTTCAACATAAATCTTTGTAGTATCATTTATTCAAGTATTATCTCTTATTGGACAATAATTTTTACTTACAAAAGCAAAGGATAATTGAAACTATACCAAACGCTGACTGGTCTGCATTTGAAACACATTCTTGAGACTTACCTTGAAACTGAATTTCTGATATTACGTTCTACTACAGAAACATTGCTTCAACTTATAAAAGTATTCAAATATGCCACAAAATGAGTTATTGAGATTCACATTGGCTTGATGCTGCGTTTCTCCCTTGTCTATATTGGTTATATAATAACACAAGATTAACCACTTTACTAGCTGCAATGGAATACTAGAAAAATCACTAATGTCCTATATGCAAATATTACACAAGCAGCATGCTCGATAGGATATAATCAGACAAAATGAGGATATTATGTAAGGAATACTTTACATATAATACAACAGTTGTGACATATTAGATATCAACTTTATAAACAATTGCTTTCAATGTATATTTGAATATTGTTTCCTAAGAGAAAGAGAGTTTCTGCATCAGCTAAAGAATTTAAGATTTCCAAAGTTATTTCAAACTTCATATCATATCAAAGAAAACAAGAAAGATCAAGGAGTGTAAATGTAAACAAGAAAATGTGATTCAAGATTGAGCATCCAATTTTCAATGAATATACATAACCTTTCCACATTGTACTGTCAATAAATCAAATTTTGTGTGAAAGATCTAATCCAGAAATCCCTCTGACTTATTGCCTGCCCACTTACTTGAGGTCATATATAAATTAGTTTGTACGCTCGTAAGAAGTATGCAATCTTAGTAGTTTTTAAAATAACATCTCTAGTTTCTTTAAAACATTCCAATTATTCCATATATTAATAATACAGAGAGAAAAAATAAGCTAATCTTGCAAGTGATAAACTGTGATACTGAATGGTAAATGTTAACTAGTTTTTTTAAATCTTGAAATGTATGGTCATGTTATTGTGTTATTTTCTTAACATCAACATTTTAAAGTATTGGTTAAAAATGAATTCCTTGATTATTGAAAATAAGGATTTACAGACGGATAATGTTAAATCTGTGCTCAATTTCATGGAAGGTCAGTGTCTAAATTTTGACGCGGTTCAATGCGTTAAAAAGCTAATATATAAGATCAATAACGAAAAGTCCAATTTTGAAATAAAAGTCAACAATAATTCTATTTCAATATCTTTTTCAAACCTGAGTCAACAATTTTCCACACAAAATCTAATAAGCTCTTGATTTCTTTCAAAAAGTTTCTTTATAGACACAAACGACACAAACAGCAGAATTATACACGATACAGCTATTTATTACAATTCCTCTATCATTTAGCCTGTACCTTTACAGACCTTCAGACATCACCAACAACAATGAATATTTGTTTGTAAGTGAGGATAGATTATAAGCCATTTACTGACGTGCGAATGAGCCCAATTGATAGACATATATCATTTTGACACACAGGGCGAGTGCTCTGTTGACTTGGTGTCCCCTATGGAAATAAACTTCATACCTTAGGTCCTTGCCACGATTCCGTTTGCTGAGGCTACACAATAACTTAATCTTCATATTTTGTTAAACGTTCGACTCTTCCAGGGTTTACATTGCTGGCATAAATATCACAAAATGGATCATTTTGTCATGATGGTGCATTGATCAATACATATTAGTGGCGTTGGTATACAAAGAATCAACAACAAAGGATAGAATTTGGCATTAAGACCATTCAGCAAAAATTATTCAGATTTGATGTTAAAATAATTGTTTATCATGCAATACACTAAAAGTTTTGTCTATCCGTGTGAAATCATGTTTTGTTACTTCTTACAACACACGGATGATGAAAGTCATGTTAAGCATTTAGTGGTAATGTTTTCATAATAACGAGTAAATGTATAGACGTTATGTTCAGTTATGCTGTTTCACTGACAGGTGGCTTTGTCTTCTTGTAATTTAAGCAATACAAATTCTGGGGTTATTACTAAGGATTGAACAAGATTATTATTTGCCTGACATAACCCAGGTACAACTTTAAATATCAGTTATGTCAATCATAAAAGCTCTTAAACGTCGGCAATACAGTTTGTTTCAATTGGTAAGTAATTAACATAGCATACCTACCTTTAAATATTTCTGTTAGAGACTTATCATACATTTCTATTGGGGAGACTTTGGTAAAAACAAATATTAGTATGCTTCATGACATCAAATCATGGGATCTTCACGTGAAAATAAAATTAAACATTGTTATGTAATTCTATCAATATTTTGTATTGCGAATTAAACGAGAAGACATGTTGCAACAATTCTTGTTCCAAGGTTCGTTATTACGTCTAGGGAATTACACACCAATTTCGTGTTGTGCAAGTGTGAGATTCAGTAGTTCATAAGAGAGCTTTAATTCATAGTAAAAAAGCAAAAGGTGAGCCACGTATGACGATTGAATTACCACTGTGGCTATTGTATATAAATATACGGTACTACACAAGTCGACACTTTAAACACGTTAGAAACCTAAATATCAAACTTGAAATGATCATGCTTTTATACCGAAAATTCGTAAAAAAAACTGCTGATAATACTTGAGAAATGTGCAATGTTTAATGGACATGAAATGAGTGTTGAAGAAAAGTTAATGGTTATAATTATAGTAAAAGTAGTACTATTATAGTTAATAACTATATATAAAAGAAATATATGTTAAGATTGATAATGATACATAATAAAACGAACATGTAGATATGCATTCACACACAATCACTTTACTATCCAAACATACTTTTATCTAGACAATGATGTTTGGAAGAGACTGCTGATCTCGTATAGCGTTATTAAACTCCATTTAACTTATTCTGTGTCTGTGTTCGTTTTATCAATTCCTAAACCTCATGTAAAGCAATTGAAATTATTAGATTACAGGAACATAACAATATAAGTTAGCTTTATCATTGGACTGGATTGGTATTTGCCTAAAACATTTGCGTTAAACATATTTGTTCGAAAAACATTATTAAATGCTTACACATGTTGATGGCCATAATACTTTACAGTAAGTCTAATTGAAATATCAACCAAAGGAAAACAAGTTTGATGCAATTACTTCACATCAGGAGAAACAAGTCATTAAGCTTTCCTTCGGAACTTCAAGAAAAACTTTAACGTGAAGGCTCAAAGTACAAAGATAGTCTGTACATAAATAACCGAATATACCTTTTGTCAAAAGTTTAGATCTAACTCTGCTAAAAGTGACATCATAATGTGTATGAATGTGAACTTAATTTTGTACTATATTAACCTTTGTCCTGGTATTACTGAGTATTACAACTGATGTTAAACATTATTCAGCCTTGATGAAAAAGGGATTTTCTTAACTACTTTCTATAAACAACGATCCTTTGTGGTAACCTTAACTCTTAATGAAACCAGGAACCAATGGAAACAAGGTTTGATGTTCCTGTTTGTTGTCAGAAGACCTAGAAAATCATTAGCCATCCAAACGTAGTCCCTTTGAAAATTTGTTCAATTTCTAAGGCAGGATATCAAAAGGTATCTCATTATAGGAAGTAATGAACTTACCTTAAATAGACTATCAATTTGCCTTCACTTCCCTTAGTCTTTTATACCAGAATACTTATCCAGAACTTACACTACCTTTGCATCAACTAAATCCCTTATTCACTTCAACTCCCTCTTCTGTACATGTCATCAAAATATACCTGCCTGACAGATTAGTGACTACGCATAAACTGCTGTATATCATATAGATAGCAAATAATGAATTATGTTTGGCCATTTTTTTTTCAATAAGGACATGAATGAACAGCCAATTGCCCGTAAGTAAGAAAATAATCATAATAGACGACACAATTTCAATGAAATATAATAAGACTGTTATTTGGAATGAATATCGTATTTTGCGAGGCTTGCTTAGCTTTATTGTTCAAACATTATCTTATGTACAGCTGCATACCAACAGTTTGTTCACATACCTACATATCCTAGTGCAAATATCATGTAATTTGCCATATCTATGAGGCATCGTAACATTGCGAAAAAGAAACGAATAATTTTGACTTTCAATACAGAAGAGAAAACCCATTGCACCTTAAAGAAATCGTATGCTATCGTATTAAGGGTAACCGTAATAGTTGTTGGCAGGTCACTAGAGTGACCAGAGGTCAAAATTTCGAAAACAATCATTTTCATTTTTCTCCATAAAACCTTTTATAAGTAATCAACAACAAAAAACCACAAGTCATGTTTGTTCGTTTGTATTAAGGCAATATGATTTTGCAGAATGTTTTCTCAGAGAGTCGAAATCAAACATTTTAATCGAAATTCAAGGAATCGGAAATTCGAAAATGTGACCCCTTCTGTCTATTTGATCATGCCAAAATTCGAATTTTTGCACGAGAGACTAAACAATCTCACAAAACGTTATGGACTGGCTATTTTACACATTGACAATAAAATATGCTTTGTCGGTTCTGCTGAAGTTATTTCATTGACATTCAAACCAAACCCAAATTACATGATATTTGCACTAAGATACAGAAGTAAGTGAACAAACTTTTGATATGTAGCTGTAGGATAATCACACACACAATAGCTTCCCCATTATGCATTCCTCTTTCTCTGGTCATCAATTCAGAACTCACTAACGTGCTAAGATGCTACGGGTCTGAAACTATATTCGGTGTGATATAAAGACTAATATCTATAAAAAAAATCATTGTCAAACTTTACAAAATATTGGCGTGGAGGGGGTTTAGTTTCTGTATCTAATAAAGAGGTGAATTGGTTTAAGGCATATGATAATAAGCTATATGGAATCGTATTAGTTTGATAATCAGCATTCGAACGAGTCTAGTCCATATAAAACTTAAATGATAAATCAATAGTTAATCCTCTGAATTTTCTGCAAAGCATCACAGAAAAAACTTACATGTATACACTGCACATGCCGTTGCCTCTAACCAGAAGATAATTGTTACAATGTAACAGCTCGTCATTTCAGCCACTTTGCAGTCAATAAGTCACTTTAGAAAGCATTTTAGTAAAATATGAGATTAAAACTAAATATGATAGTTTATTTGCGACTAAAATAGATATGTCCAAAACGGTAATTAATACTTATTCAAGGGAAAAACAACTTGTTTAGACTTTGTCAAGCAGATTAAATTTGAAGATTTTAAACACATTGTACACCTTACATGTCATATCTATGATTGGGGATGAATCATAAGAAGAATGAGCTATAGTGCCAATGACTCACAAGTGTTTTGTCTTTATCAAACCAAGCAAAACATATGAGGAAGAACACAACTGCATGTTATTAGCAAAATCACGTAGATTTCAAAACGAGTTAAAGGTAAATGACATAAATGAGGCCATCGGAAAGTTGAAATATATTGTGGATAACAATATTTATTACGACAGGCTTTCAATTCATTCAAGTTTGTTACATCCAAACTATAATGACATGGAAATCAACATGTAACCCGGATGGACATTAGGAAGTTATCTGTAAGTAATATGCTACAATGAAGGTGATAAATAAATTGCTGAACATTATCAAACTATACAGTTGTATCGTATCGAATTACTTGTGACAGCAAAAAATGGTTACAATATGAGTGTGTCTGTTTATAAGACCACATTGTATCTAATCGCACATTAAATGGTTCTTGACTGCACTGTGAATATCAATATAAGATGTCATAAGACATATGGCTCAGTAACTAACAATAATCTTCCACAATAAAGTGATTCTGTCTGGATGTATCATCCGTGGTATTGTCATGAGAGACCTCTAACAATATCAGACTAGTCAGAGAGCTTAGCCCCGACCTTCTAATGATGTTAACATTTTGTAGTTGTATACACCATAGAAACACAATAAGACAACAAACTCATACATCCGCCCAGGAAAGAGGTGTAAAATATGGCAAAGACGATTTGACTATGTTCATTCCAAAATGATAAAGAACCGCTGATGCTTTCTGGTATATGAGGTGAACATTAAAAAACGACTACATTCTGCGTTCAGTTTTTGGATAACAATTAATCAAAATGTTGCTTTTGGTTTTTCAGATATAACATGATATGAAAGAAAAATCAAAAAAGAAAATGTTTAATGTAGTCAAAGCGAATAACTGTTTTAATGAAGATTTTGAGCCAGCATGCCTTCCTATTGCCTTGAATTTTTCGCTTTGAACGGAAAATTGCTATCTTTGCAGATGGAATCAGCGTAATAGGAAAATGATATAGAACAGGAAAGTAACCAATTAGATAAATAGTCATTCAGGTCTTATGGTCTTCTTATGAGCCTGAAAATCTAAGTTCAACAGTCTTCATCATGACGTTACCACAGTTATCTTTATTCTCTATGTGTTTTTAAACATATAACTAAAGCAGCAATATAAAAGTTAGAAATTGTAACACTAAAAGAATTCGTTCTCAATTTAATAAACAAGCTCATATGGAGTCTTTTTTACATTTTAATATAAGAAAGAACACAATTTTAAAAAATCATACTTGATAAGTTTTCGCAATGTTTAAAGGAATTTCGAAGAACTGATGAACAAGACTCGGAGGAAAATGAAGATGTAATACATCTGTAACTGCTCCTTTGCAAAATGAAAATTAAGACCGTTTATATTTGTAAACAAAAAAACACCAGAAAACTTTTATGATACGCTGTACATAATTTAATTCTGTGCATGTATAACAAAAGCCGTGAACTTGAACTTTCTTTGTTTTTTTAAAAACATAATCCAAATAAATTGTTAACTTAAAGAAATATATCACAAATCATTGAAAGTTTAAGAAGAAAAATCTATGGTTGGATTTATGACATGGGGACATCTTACGTCACTATTAGGTTCAGGAAGTTAAAGAAAAATGTATTTTTCTGTCACACTGGCTTGCTTTTGACATATCGACCTTGCCCCTTTCCCTGTCACAAACAGGTTAAAGTCATAAAATCGCTTTTGTAAGGCAACTAAACTGAACTAATTATTCTTCACGAGCAAAAGTCTGACCACTAACACCAATCTTTCCTGTCACGTTTGCAAATAGTTTCATTCTATGTCCGTTTTACAGTTTAGGGTGACACTGCTTATAGATGTCTGCCGTTTCAAACCGAAGGGAAACCAAATCAAGTGCCAAAATTAATGACATTTTGTGCTTGCTTAAAGTATATATTACAAACGATAGTGTGTATATATATGAAAAACACACATGAAACTTCCAAAGTTGCCAAATTTGTGGTTGGAATTATAACACGAGGTCACTATTTTTTCACTGTCACACTGGCCTTTGTTGAGACTTGGCCACTTTGCCCTTTCCTTTTCACAAACAGGTTTAGTCTCTCGTATTTGTCCCAGTATTACATCTTAGCAGGGACCACTGCAGGCAAGACTTTACATAAATTAATCTAGAGGAATTACGTCTCTGCCCTGTTACACAACTAGGGAATTTTAATCACCCCTCAGCAAAACAAATGTTGAGGTGGCTGGAAGTTATCCTAAATTTGCTTTCAAATCAACAATTCTTCTGTTTGCCTGAGGAGTATTGTGTTAATTGATTTGAAGGAATGCCCGGTAAGTGGGAAATATCCTGAGATTGCAGCTGTCGATACTAGAATTAACATTGAGTATTAAATATGAATAGGGTCTTATCTGAGGTAGGATAGTAATTAACCTGTTTATTCCCATCTACAACATTCGTTTAATCATATGCTCATCAGAGATTAGTTAAATATCTTTTTAATTTGAAGTATTGAACAAAATTTACACTATATTTCATATATTCTATATGGTGAAGTAACATTACAAAAAACATTTATAATGACACATAAGTAAAGCCAATTTATGAAAAGGACACATAGTTACTGAGTTGAAAATTGAAATAGATAATCGTTGACAAAATGTTCTTGAAACACAGGTTCAGAGTACCAATGACCTTATTTATTGAAACGCCGACTGTCAAAGTGTTCTATGTTTAGTTAGTATTTAACTGAGACTGAAATACCATACACAGTTTCCTACACACATTAATACTTTGGAGCTAGTGAAATAATAATTGCAATAACTTTAATTAGCTTGTTTCGAAAGTTTTGTTATTTTGTTGGTAGCTTGTACTGTTTTCGGCTAATACCATTACCTATAAGATACAAAAAGGTAATAAAGATTCGCCTGGTTTTGACCTATGACACTTAAACCCATGTGGAATTAAGAAATAGAAGACGAGTTGGTGTGCATCTATCGTTGAATAAAACATAGCAGGGAGCATAAAACACGAAGGGCGCTCTGTGTTTTATGCTACCTGCTATGTTTTATTCAACGATAGATGCACAACAACGAGTTTTCTATTTCTTATATGAGACACCCTTAACAATTACTTGCTTTATATATAAAAAAAAGTTAAAAAATTATGATATTTTTAACAAAAACATTTTGAAAACAATTATGCCTCCCGCCGTAGAACATATTCGGACAAGTCCATTATCATGTATAGGGGTTGGCGCTCCGATATAAATAGAATAAAATTTATTGAACAATCGATATGAATTTGAAAATGTCCCCAAGGGATACGTTACGTCTCTAATCCGTGCTTTTCTTTCCCTGCAAACCAAGACCTCTCCTTCTTTTGGTTTCGAATCGACAGACGCCGAGTCAGACATGATGGACAATAGCCCACTCAAGTTTGATCAATGGACTTAGCCAATATGACGTCATTTGTAACGTTACTGAAATGACGTCATTAACCTCGCGCATGGTTGTATCGTCAAATAAAGCACATCGTCGGTCCCATTGTTCGCCGTTGTTTTAATGCCGTGGGTATCTTATATATCTTATTAAAGCTCAATGTTAAGTAAAATCGTTTGGAAGTAACTAATATAAAAAAGCAGGGTATATTAAGCATTATGATACAAAAAAGACAGATTCCTAACTAACTAAAATAACATGAGTATTAAAACGGAACTTTTCAAAAGAGTTCCATTGCTTATATTCACATTAAAAGTAAAAACATTTCCAATCCTCTGTAATAACCGAGTTTTATTCTTTTGAAGGTGGAGTATTCTTAACGTCATACATTTTCTTAGAAAGTTTATAACGTATGCATCTTAATGGTTGTTGTAATATTTAAATGCATTGCAATAGTTATTCCTTTATGATCCCATTACAGCAAGCAATTGGGTACATTTTGTTTCATAATATCACTTATATAGAATTCATAGAGACGCATAACCTATTGCAAATTGTCATCTATATTGAATATTGTACATTTATGCACCATAAGTAAAAGTAGTTGAATCTAAATCTTCGGGTAACAACTACATTTGCATATCTCTGCAATATGAATAAATGGCAGTCCCTCGTATGTTTTTAAACTGCTTTTCAGTATTTATCCTCTGATATAACTTGGCTATACGCATTTTAAAATGAAGTGATTGTTCCTAATGTAATACGATATATGATATATCAACTTTAAAAATCATAAAGTCATACGTCTTGTCTCAAGTAAGTTTTATCGTTTCAATTCAGACACATGATCTATTAAAGGACATTGTATAGAAATGTCTAATTGTATCTGAATGCAATAGCAACAGTGTTAATTCAATAGACATATATGGCGGAACTTTTGCTTCTTTACTTTGAAATAAATGTCTGATAAATTTGGCAAGTTAAGCAAGAGGGCACTTTCATTATCATGATCAAACACTCTGTTTTGAATAGATTGCAAATGTGAGAAGTTTGTTATTTTTTAGTTGTATTTGAATACAAATTTTAGAAAATTGTGAAAATTTTAATGATAATTGCATATGTTTGCATAAAACAAGAAAATAAAGTTCACTCTGATTGTGATTGGGTGCTAAAATAGAATAATTGTCCAAGCTGTGATATTTATTTGTGTTTGAGACTCCAAATCCATTGGATCGTATTTGCCAGCGACAACTGAATTGTATAAAAATGAAAACTGGACATTTAAACAGCAAATATACAGGTGAAAACTTTAGTTTATTTAACAGATATTGCTGAACTTTTTTAAGTAAATGCCGATGTCATAATTAAATGCTAGCTTAAATCAAAGGGTAAATCAAACAAAAAACACTGGATTTAACCCAACAGTTGTGATTTCATTTATATATCTATACTTTTTCACTGATGTCATGACGTCACTGATAATTGATGTTATAATCGAATACTTAGTTAGAAACGGGTAAATTAAAAAAATAGAGTGGAACCCAAGTGTTATGATTTCATTTATATATGTTAACCAGTTATTGACACGAATAATGTTTGGTCTTACTTGGTGAAACTCGGAAGCTTAGAACAGAATTGTCGATTTTCAAACTAAATATTAGCTTCTCAGAGATTGAAAATAGATTGAAGGATTGAGTCTGATCAATCTAAAAAGTTACAGAGTTGCACGTCTCCGACATGTCGTGCTACTGTTATCTCTGTTTCACAACGGGTGTCTCAATCGTCTCTGACCAAAGATTGACATAGTGAAACGGTAAAAACCCAAGGACTTGTCATAAATCATCAATTGAATGGGATGAAATCAAAACAAAAGGTTGTTCTCAAATCGATTTTGAATAGCTTCCAAATCATAACAGTTCACGAATGATGTGGTTATGTTTAGTTGACAAAATCCTTATGAAATCATCTAAGAATGTCTTTGAATTTTCTGGTATTCATCGTTAGCAACATAAATATTTTTTATCAACAAATTCGACACTCTATTCTCACAATGTATGGACAATGCTTTAATATGTCTGAACAAGGCTATCTTTTATTCAGTCTTATTGAAACTAGCCATAGTGGTTAAAATCCATCATTAGATCTAGGTTATTACTGATTAATGCTCACCTTTAAAAAGGTTAAAAAAGACTAACCAAAAATCAAAGCTAGAAAGTGCTTTTTTAACCAATTAAAGACGTATTTCTGAGAAACTTGTTTGCCGTAACTTACAGGTTTTTTGTTTTTTTAAAATATCTCTCTTTCAACTTTAAAAAATTATTGTCTGAACTTTTACAATTCTTTCCCTTTTCCTGATGAATACAACACAACACAAAATATTCAAATAACTGCAACAAGTCGATCTTGCCATCATATGTTTCAAAACTTACTCACTGCAAAACATCAATTACAATCTGTTTTTTTTAATGAAGGGGCACAAGAACGGCGAACCATCACATTGTTCATCCACTCAAAGTGCTCGGCAAGCTCTCTTATGATTGATTGACTCTAACACTTGTTTGACATGGAGCTGGTGTGTAATTCCCTGGGTTCAATAATAAACCTTGGACCAATAAATTGGTGTAACTTGTATTATTGTTTAATTTGAAATACAAATTACTAATTAGATTTATTTTCAGTTTTATTTTCACTTGAACATGCTTTGATGTCATGAAGCATACTGATGTATTTTTTTTACTATAGTATCCCAAATAGAAATGTACCTTGAGTCTACAAAAGAAATATTTGAAGGTTGGCACGGTACTTCAACCAACAAAGCGACACAAACGTTCAGAGCTGCTTGGATTGAAAGTATCCACGTTAGAAGTTGTGCTCGTGGTTCAACCAGATTTGGTATTGCTTTTCCTGTCAATGAAACATCATTATTGGAACATAAGCATCGACTTGACTGTTTATTAGGGTACTCTAAAGAATTACCCCTAATATGGTTAATATGACTACATGATCTACATGTTGTTATAAACATAATGAGGAGACAACCCAACATAATTTCAAACGGATATACAAACGGATTAGTGTATTGCGTAATAAAGAATTATTATTCTATCAAAACTGAATAATTCTTCGCTGAATGCTCTCAATGCCAAATCCAATCTTTTGATGTTGATCTTTTGCATTATAAACCAAAACCATTCAGCTAATGTTTATTCATCTATGCACTCATTATAACAAAGTGATCCATTTATGCCAGCAATGTAAAAGAGTCGAATGTTTAAGAAAATATGAAGATAAGGTTATTTTGTGGCAAGAGCAAATAAAATCGTGGCAAAGTATGAAATTCATTTCCATTTCCACATCCTAGTGACTGACGTCAACAAATCTCTTGCCTTGCGTGTCAAAATGATATGTGTCTGTCAACTGAGCTCAACTGTAGGCCAATAAATGGTCTGAAATCGATCTTGACGTACATATACATATTCATTGTTGGTTGTTGTCTCTGAGGATATAGAAAAACAGAATAGATAACTTGAGACTTCAACCTCGATTACTTGGACTATCTAGGTATGAAGCGTGATTGTTCACCTGTCACAAAAAACAATTTATATTTTATATCTTTGCTGCCTGATAGTTTGTGATTATAAAACAATATTTGGACAAAAAATAACAATTTATCTTAAATGTATGAGGAAAATGGTTAAGTTTGAAAAGACTCAGATTTTGGCGTTGACATTTATCTGAAAATGTATCATTGTTAATCACTTTAAAACAACAATAGTTGTAGTCCAAAATACATCATCAAAATGCTATTTAAAAGACATTTGTTCAGAAAAGAAACATAGGACTGTGAGATCATCACACAATGTTATGGCCACTTACAATGAGTAAACAGAAAAAAATCAAATAGCTTGCAAACATTTACTACTCAAACACCTTACAAATTAAAAATAATTTGCAACTTGTCATACAAAAGAAAAAAAAAATTATTTCAGTGTTTACGACCAATCGATTTCATAAACTTCTCCATGTTTCGAAAGTCATGATTTCATTGATAAATGCTGGCTAAAGTTGTATTGTTGCAATGAAAAGTTGGCTGATATTTTTCCTGTTATCGTTTCATTTCCGTGGAAGATTAATGACAAGCACTCTGTCATTTACACAAGCACTATGTCAATCTTTGGTCAGAGGACGAGTCAGTATTAACTGTGGGTGAGACTCCAGAGAAAAGTGTGAGAGTTGGCAACTCAGCAGTTCTGTTGTATCGATCAAATTTTGCCAATCGTACAGTTTTCCTTTTCAGGGAATATTTTGTTCTGAAATTGAGCAGTAAGCCTTTTGAGCTAACTATTTTCACTTAAACCGAAAGAAGATTAACAAGTGGAACGAAAGTACAAATTAATTTCATCTTGGTTTCCTGCCTATGTTTGACAGTGTTCCATACTTTCTTTTGGGCTGAATAACAACCTTTACAATTGTCTAGCGGTGTCCAGACGGCTTCTTTCACTTCTTAATGTCAGGGTTTTCATATGTTTCATAGCTGAATGTAACTATTAAAGTGTATTGACAATATTGTTTTCATAACACATACTTTCGCATATATATCTGTGATTAAAGAATTAAGTGAACATACAAGTCATACATGTACAAGAGTCTTTTTATGTTGAAGGCACCCATGTTATGATAGGGTAAATATATGGTAACAGCTTAACATAAAGAATTATTTCTCTCTGATTTTAATAAAATATAAAAGAATATATAGTTATGTCTGGGTTTTTTTCAATTCTACATGCTATTTCATGTTTTAACATTTACTAGCGTGTCTGCTGAGATTTATAGCGTATAATATATTTTTTTATTGTACTTTCTGTTACAACATATATTATCATTTGGAAATAAAACATTATTGTCAAATGAATTTAACGTTTTCCTGGAGCTGAAACATAAGATATTGTTCAAGTTAAAGTTTTTGTGTTCACATTTATATGATTTAATGTTGAGAACCTCTTTCCCTTTTTCAGTTTTCAATCTTGTTCATTCTATATACACAAAAATACTTCTTCATAGTTCAAGTAATAAATAGATAATAAACAAAATGCCCTTTTAAGAAATCAAGAAATTGTTTGAAACAGAATGCATCAGCAATATTTGACTGCTGAAGGCATTTATTGCAGGTTTTCCTACGTTACATGTTACATTCAGAAATCATTGCTTTCATTCTTGATGGAACCTTGGGAACATAAAGATTCATTATTTCCAGGCACGTCTGCAGTTCATTGATACCGTTTCAATTCATTGTCAAACAATACCAGGGTATTCATCACAATAATTACTGTGCGCCGAACCCTCTATAATGCCATTGATATACAGTTTACGGGGCAATCTATCTTTATTGCCTGTATATGAGGTGAGACTTTTAATAAACAATCTGTCTGTCCCTCTGTAAAGATTAGATTCTATTCAATTATTCTATTTCAAATGACATATACTGAAAAATAATTTGAGTATTTTTATTGCAGGTTGAGCATTTTTGTAAAGGCAAGTGCCTCTATACATTAAACAAAATTCCTTGGGGCATGATAATTGCTTAAACTTTCAATATTGATTAAAATCCAAATGATTTTCAATTAGAAGAGTTGATGTATGAATAAAATATGATTTTATAGAAAAAAAATTCAATGAAATACTTTAAACTTGTGTCGTTAATGAAATCACACTTCAAGTTTACGTCCTTAAAGCTGATAACTCACAAATCTCATTGGTGAATAATTATTGGCTTAAAAAATTGGGAACATATAACATTTGGTCCATGTAAAAGAAGGCGTGTCTGATATGGTACCTGCTATCTTTTATCACTGAAATTACCGAAATGTATTGCGATATGTAGATGGAAACACTATTAGGACATCTTTTTCACATCGAAACCAACAAACTATCAATCCAAGCATAGGCTCAGGACCAAATGTTAAAGTCCAAGTAAAAGTTTGAAAAGAGCAGATGGATTTCTAGAATAAATCTTTCGTTGCTGTTGAAAATTGTGGTGCCACAATCATCATAGCAGAGAAACAAAGGCAAAACATATAATTCTTGAATAGTGTTTATCATAACCAAAGGAAAAAATTTAAAACAATTTCCTTCCATTTCTAAATATGAAAATTTCAAAACTTCAAGTTCAATATCTATAAAAATGGACTCTCTATTGGTGTAACAAAAATGAAACCTCGTATCAATATATAAACATTACAGCTATTTGCTCTAGCGTTGTTTACAAAATGATGTGTCTGCTGAGTGAAAAGTGTTGGTGATTATTCTCTCCTTTCAGGAATAATTCAGGTAAAAACGTCGCACATTTTTACACTATGCTGAGTACCATTATAAACTTTGTATTGTTGCAATCAACGGCGCTGTTTCAATTGAGCATCCACTCTTTTCCTCTAACTGACAGAAATACAATTTTCCACCACCCTAATGCACATATCTCTTATCAGACAGTAATGAAATAAGGTTGTATGTATAATTGTATTTTTTAAGATATATAGTCATTGATTTTGCTGTTTAAAAACTGTTGACTACTTTTTGATCAAGAGAAACTGCTAAGCTTGTATCTATGGATGTCTTCGATAAGTCCTACATCAAAATACCAAGTCAGTCAACTAGGTGTAGGAAACTTTTCTAAAGACTGAAATGGTAATCCTTTTAAAACATGTTGATAACTTTGTGTTTAGGACGAGACTGGTACAATTCTAAGCTTATAATTATGGATTTCTTTAATAAGCCTTAATCCCCTAAACTGAAATACCAAATCGATATAAACCAGGTTGTATGCTCCTATGTGTTGCCAGTAGTTCCAGTAAGTCATTCAAGATTAAATTCTAGTGTCTTTGAAATATGGAGAGGTCCTTAGCGAAAGACATAGCTTCTCATTGTGTAACTCATCACTCCAATTAATGGAAACTTCTATCTGTTAAATGGAATCGAAAAAAGGCTTTCATTTTATCACTTGTTTTCACATAAAAGACGACTCAGCATTGCTAGTTTGTGGACACAATAAAGTGCTTTGTAGAGATTTTCTAGACTGTCGTGATTGGTACAGGAAACAGAAAAAAGGAATGTTTTAGCCTTTAAAGTAGTTTAATCAATCTTGTACTAGAACTGATAAGTATTTGATTTTTTTCTAAAAGTGATCAAAATAATGATCGATATGCTTTAAAGACAAAAAACAAAACAAACGGAAGGTTAAAATTATTCCCACTTAAGAACAAATATTCACTTTTCATATTTATTCAGTGGGGAATAATCACAATCCATTACCTTAAATGGAATGTAAATGGTAATAAGCAATTATATTTCTGTAATAACCTGCTTAATGTCCTAAACTTGCCCAATATGACACATTCTATGTGACGTGTTTGTCCAATATTCTGGTAGACGAGTAAACTTTATTCATAAATCCCAATACAACTTTAGAACGATCCGTTTTGTGTCATTTAAATAAATACTATAGACTTCATGTGAGCATAAGGTTTGAACAATGTTGATGTGTCGGTTGCATTAGTAAACCGAGGAAGGGTAATGTTTTTTTGATCGGCTTCAAACATAAGATACTGTTTATTAACCAATTCAACATGTTATGAAAAATAATGTCACATTAATTGATTAAAAGTCTCGGTATAGAAGTCAAGATAAGAAGAATCCAGTAACAGCATCTTGTCTTCCCTAATCAATGCTGGCTTTTAACATGTTTTTACTAAGTTCAAATAAAACTAATCCCATGTTAAAAAACAACGAGTTTCTTATCAAAATGAAAAGTGGGTTTGATTACCAATATTATTGCACTAATTGGATACCGTAGTAAATTAATGTCACCTCAGTATTTTGTGCAAACCTGAATCATTTTTAAAAAACCTGCGTATTAAACATTTACCCAAAACTTAAGGCAGTTGCACAAAATACTAATATTCAATGCTACCATCCAAGACTACTTTATTTCCATTTCATGTTCCTTTATTAAGAAAGTATCCAATTTTAGCATGTTTATCTATTTCATGTGTAAATATGGCATATGTGCAGTAATAAAATGAACTGTGAGCCATCTCCTTTCATTTGACCTCAGGCTAATATCCCAAGGTCGTCGGCCATGTGGACTGTCAAACTCCTTCACTATGCCCTATCAGAAGTCGAAAATAAGAGTTTCCAATGAATTCGTGTTTTCCTGATAAATGATTGTGAAAAGAAAAGAAAATAAAGGCATCCATTGGATAAACAAAGATTTACAAAGTAAAAGAAGATATCTAGCATGTCTGAAAACATTTTCGAACAAAGAACTGATACAAGTTTTACCGTTATATCCATGTCCGCAGATGTTTGATGAATAGGAATCTTGGGCGTAAAGCAGAACAGCTTTGGTGGTCTTGGCTTTCTTCTTTCACCTTTACAAATCTTGACATCGATGGATTCCAGAGAGCTATATGTCATTCATTGGAATCTACCGCATTGATTGTATTGATATGCTCACTACATGATCCAAATAATAGCAGTATATATTGTTATTGTATTGTATGGTAATTGGCCATGACTTTTTGTCTGAAGTAACAGAAGAATTAAAAGTAGAACATAGAAAGGTACAATGCAAAAGCCTTATTTTCAGTTTTGTCACGTGTATTCATCGGTTATGATTAGATATCTACATATTCAAAATATATTCAAGTAATCAACAGTTTATGTTATTTCGTTTAAGCTTAATTTTCCACACAATTGGTAAAATAGACCTTTATTTGTTTAAAAAAAGGTACTTATATCTACTTTTTCAAATGAAATGTTGAGAGATCAACGGTTGCAAATAATAATTTATTTTACAACGTCACAACTCAACAAGCAGGAACAAAGGAGAAAATAAAACTTCCATATCACTCGAAAAGCCCAAATTTTAAGAACTTAATTGAAAACAATACTTCGTAGGCGTTAGGTTACATTTATGTTAATTGTCAATCTTCATCATAAATTATCTCATATCTAGTTTTAGATTACTTATATTTCATCCTAAAGAAGATCATGTTATGAATATCTCAATCATATGGGATGAATGTGTCAAACTTTCGAAAGATACAGTTTCAATAGAAGAAATTATTTTGTTATCTCCGAATATTTGCTGAATGATAACATTTTGCAGGATTGAACCCTTTAGCTTGAGCAGATTCTCAAGTTGATCTTCTTGTAACTGTTTTAACGTCAGTATAGACTCTTCAAACACGTGTTTCTGGTTTATTAGATTCCAACGAATAAGACAATGTTTACACATGCGAAACTCTTGAGGCCATTGATTACTGACAAGTGTACAATTACATGGCAGAACATTTCCAATATGTAAATAGACTTTTATTTTATTATGTCAAATGGCGTTTATGTCAATAGTGCAAAGATAACAGGTCACCACTGAATGTCAGAGACAAGAATTGATGTTATATCCATAATAGTTGCTTCCTTCTTAATATCTTATGACACTATATTTAGAAAAATATTAAATTTTAGAAATTCAGTATCTATGTAGTCTTATAATAAATTAGTTCAACGCCTTTATGCATTATACTGAACTTATACTTTCATACATATCATTTTTTTTAAAAGATGAACTTGCTTCATTATCATCATAATAAACCAAATCAACATAGTCCTTAATTTTAATTGATTCAGGTCCCAAACATTTAATGATATTCTGATTACATAATAAATTGAAATAATGTTTTATCTATCACACACACCAAACCATATTTGATGTAGCGTCCATTTAAACCCTTTCATATCGTCGAAATCAATTCTCGCTGATTTACGTAGGCATTCGTTGGAGTGTAGTGAAAAGCACCCAGCAAGCATGTTTCTCATGTTTTCGTTTCATTTCTATTGAAGATTACTGACAAGAACTGAGACGTTTACACAAGGATTATGTCAATCTTTGGTCAGACCAGATTGAGAAACTCGAGGTGAAACAGCAGAGAGAAGTGTCAGAAACATGCAAGCGAGGAGCTTTTCGAGATTGATCTGAAGGTGTCCTTCAATGTGTTGTCAGTCTGCCAGGAGTTGATGCTCAGTTTGGAAATCGATCAATCTTCTGACTCTATCAGTTTCCATTCAGAACGAACATGACTATTATGAAAAGGTTCTCTTCCAAAGGTTTTATTAGACTTTACATTTAGAAGGGGAAACAACCTATTACAGTAATGGCTTCCACAGTAGGTGGAAATCAAGCATCTTTTTTAACTGATATGTATGTATGTATTTATTTTCATTGAAAGACATAACAGTGATTTGGGAAGATGAAAACAAACTTGACAGTTCTTTGGCACCTTTTAGCTTTAGCTTTTAGCAACATTTCATGATGTCAACATGCAATGTGACACTTAAATCATTGCTTATTTGCTATAGTATTCTCAATAGTCAGATACATTAATTCTTTGAAAAATTCGACAGTCTTCGAATTACTGAATTGATTCAAGTTTACATATTTGATGTAAGATACGTGTGTATGATGAAGCAGCATCTGTAAATAATATTGACATAAATGTAGGCGATATCGAGAAAAATAATCAAAACACGTTTAGATGCAAGTAAAAGATACAATTGGCAATGATATATCATGCAACTGCTGATGCATTATAATAGAATGTCAAAATACTGATGAAGCTAAGCTTCTAAAGACATTTAATGTTCAGATGTACTTATTCGTTTACTGAAAATTACTTGTACTTAAGGATGTCCGTTCATCAAATTTAAAGTATTAAACTTTTTTTCTAACTTGTGTTTTTTCAAAAGTTTAGTTTATTTGCTTGATATATCAACCCCCAAAAATGGGAGTTAGTTTGGGTTTTTTCGAAAAATCTTAAGACAAAGATCCCTTTGTCAGTCAGAAGTTTAACATTGAAGTCAAGGGGAAATGATGACCTTTTTTGAGAAATCTTAAATGTAAATTAGTTCCTGTATTAAACTTTTTTTAAGAAGAAAACATGTTAGAGTAAACATAATTTCTTCAAGAAAAAACCCCTACTTTCTAGGTAAAACAGATAATAGAACTTGCTCAAATAATAGTTACAATTAAAATTGCTAAGTCAGCAAAATTGTGAATTATTTCAACATGAAAAAACTGCGTCTCTTTATTTTGATGAATATTTAATCTGAAATCATCAAAATTGAAAAATTACTGCTTCATTTTGGTTTATTATATGGGAACATTATTATTTAAGGTTATTTGAGTTTTGTTACTGTGACTGAGGAGCGAACATTCTTAATTGCTAAATCAAACCGATGTGATATATTCTATTACTGACATAACTTATATTTGTAATTTTTTCTATTTATCCTAAGGTTAATACCTAAGTTTTGTCATCTATATACTTATGTACACTTTTCAATACACACACTCAATATGGCAACATTTATAAGCTAACAACAGTCAGATAAAAGTAGTTATGTCATATCATAAATGTTATTGAATCACAGATATTTTTGATAATCATCCTCGAACAAAAAGGAGATAAATGTTCCCAGTTATATTTCTTAAATGAATGGACAAATTCAACTGCTGTTCTAAAGCTGCTATGATGACGAGCGTGTAAGCTGATTGGACCGGAAGGCTGATTTCAAAAGGCCATTTTGGGGTGTCGGATAGGACAAACACCGATAGCAGTGATGAATGCGCTGGTATTGCTTGAAAATAAAGAGAAACGTTATCATTGAGGGGAGGCGTGCTAGAGAATAATAAAACCTCCTTCTCATAAATTGCAGAAGAGTAACCTCATTGTGATAATTTCTAGCAACAAGATTGCACCACGTTTCACATAAATGAGAACTTTAGTTTAAATAGCAAGATTGGATAAGAATTTTATAAATATTCTTATTTTTAAGGTAAAATTTTTTCACACTCACATATAATTATCTTAGTTGGGTATACAATGGTAATACAATATACACATATTTAGCAATGTTTCTTATTTACATTAATGCTGCCGGTGTTTGTCATTTTATTCTTTATTAAGTGTCACAAATGCTGTTATAATGTAACGTTTATGACATGCCTCAACGCATTTTACGATTGTAACTGTGAAGCTGTCTGTAATTCACCAACGCATCTAGAATTGATTGTCCATGCAAAACCAGGAATTTAAGGAAACCTTTTTTAGACATCGGTCTGTATAAATCATACAATCTAATAAGCGCTCAAAAGAGAATTGCAATCGCAGTTGACAATTTAAGCAAAATAAATTAATTAAAATGTCTTCTAGAAGTTGGGGATAGACGTCGTTGTCAGTTGTCATAATTACAGTTAAGGACATGACTCAGTCCCCTCAGTAGGTCTCAATACCTGTTCTTTTTACTTAGAAAAGCATATGGTATTAAAATCATCTGGCATGAATCAAAGAGAGAATTGTTATTTTCTTTTAGAAACCAGAGACAGTGGCAGATTGCTATGTTTCGGCATAATGCGTCAACAAAGTGTTGCTTCTTGATAGTGTGTACATTCCATCACTTTGATTATCGAATGCTGTATATGTAACTGATGCCATATACGAACATTCATCAACAACCATTACTGATATTAGAAAGTATGAAAACAACAAATGGTAAGTTAATGGTAATCAATAGATTTTGAAATATGCGCTTCATCAAGTACATGACATCATTATTGTTTTACATCATCAACTAATGACATGACGATGCTAGACATCACAAAACTGACGACGTCCCAGTACTATAACATCACTGTAGTGAAGTGTTCAAGGATGTACATGTTTTATAAAAACATAATAAAACATGATTTTGGATGCTTGGATGCGGATATTTGTAACGTTTATGGTATCAGATTCTCTATGTCTCCATGATATGATACGGATATAGTAATGTACAGCTACCTTACTGCACTTTTTTGTTGCTTCAATACAATTACTTCCAATATTTTACGATTAAACTGGTTTGTTAACAGGTTTTCCATCCTTTATTCAAGTTTTTGTAAGTTTCTTTCCAACAATGACATAGACTGAGATTATTGGTTTATCCTAACACAGGCCTGTATTGAAACAACGTGACTTTGTCTTCTTATCTTACCACTAACAGACTCATGCTCTTCCCCTTGTATTTGGTCTGGCAGGGAAACCCCTCAGGTAGATACTGCATTTAGTTACTGTACTTTGTAATTAACCAAGGTAACAGCATTTCACCCACCGTCTAACTTAGTGCTCAAATGGTTAGTCCTTATATTCAAACTACTTACAAATGCTCCATTACACCTTTTGCCTCACATTTGTTGCTAATTGATGTAACGGACTGTTCTCTTTGCAGGGAATATCCTGATGGAAACAGCCAGTATTGGAATTAGATGGGATAGCAATTTCTCTACAATGATGACATTGTAACTGTTTCTTTGTCTAACCACCATTGCGTAACACATAAGGCAGGGATTTGCTATCGTTTTAGAACAAATATTGTCTCAATACAATGATAAGATCTTTTTTGTAAATCTTATGAAAGCGAATAAAATCGGTAACATTAGGGAGGTTGTGAGGTAAAAAATAACCTCCTTAATGTCATGTGATCTTTAGGTCAATCATTAATTCCCAGATACTCAATAACAGCTTTTCTTATTTCTGCAGAGGACAGTACTAAAGTATGTTTCTGGCTGTTATATATTTCACCCTGACAATAAAACTTAAATATATATCCCTTTGAAGAATTTCTATGATCTTTTGTGTTGTCTTTTATATCTCCTTCGATGATACCATAGATAAAGGAGAATGTTAAATGGTTAAACTTTTCCAATTTTTGAGGACGTTTTTTTTTGTAAAAACATTTTAAGATGTTACAATTGCTCTGGATATATTTATCACTTTACAGGACTTGTTTGAATCAACCTCACTATCTCATCAAATTACCTCACCTATATACGGCGAGAGTAAGTTTAAATTTTTTTTAAACATCAAGACCTTCCTCATTCTAAATATATGGATAAAAAACGTTTCAATTTAGTTGAGTTCGAGACTGTCTGCATAAAGGATTAATGATTACCAGACGTGAAATTTTAGCAACTAACTGGTATGGCTATAACTTAACTTAAAGTGGAAGCATTCAAAATCAAGCCCTTTCTTAAAGCATTACTTTATGCCAAATGTATTAACTTCAGAGAGTCAAACATATCATAATCAACATAGTCGTACGTGAATAAATTATTTAGTACCTGGCATAAAAACTACTGGCGGCCATCTTGAGTGAACACCTTTGAATCATTTGAGAAGTGGAATTGATTCCAGTAGCGTAACTGAACATGGTACGTTTGTTTAAGAACTTTCAATGAAAAACGCTGTCCTGCAATTTACTACATTTATTTTTGTTTTCGTTAGAAAACTTTTGTATATAAAAATCTTGCTACTGCTGAAAAAAAACATGATCAGCCTTGAAAACTGTATCATGACTTGTATTTCTATGGAAACAGCCGAATCGAATTCCGTAAAAGTCAAAAACTCCCAAAGCACCACTTAACATGATGATTGTTCTACACACCAAGTTTCAATGACCTTAAAGTATTTGAGTTCTGGCTCGGAAACGAAATTTTTAAAAAACCCCAAAAAGTAATATTTCCATGGAAAAGGGCAAAAACAGAAGAAAAAAAATCTGTTGCAAAAATCCCAAAAGGTAGCACTATTCATAAAGTTGATACATCTGAAAAGTTTAAATGAGCTAGGCGTTATGGATTTAGAGTCCTGGAACGGAAACGTGATTATTCTAAGTTGCATTTAAATGGAAATGGCCTTAAATAAATAAAAGGAATAAGTTGAAAACCCTCAAATGCGCCATTTCAAATGCTAATTGTTCAGATTCATTTTCAGATTCAGATTAATTTATTCAGCTCATTTCGCCAACAACGGTGGTACAAGACCAACAAAATATATAAAATTTGAAAATACAAATCAAGACAGCAGAGACAATCAAATTTTCACATTTACACAATTATATAAACAACAGCTATAAAAATGAATATATCTGTTCTTATATAATCATATACACATTTCAATTGCATTACATACAATATTTATAACTTGTAAAAAGAATATCTATATAGAACATGCATCATTCATTCGAAAAAAACTAGCAATTCTTAAAAATAATGTTGATAAATTGAGCAAGCTTCTTCAGCAACTTTGTGTTATTATTAGTAAGTAGCCTTTTTCATATAAATAGGCTTGGCCATGTAAAATAGAATTTTTCAATACAAATAAAACTAGAGCGTTCATGGTTCAAGGCTGAACACTTCAACAAATAATGATACTTATTCCTGAATGTTCCTTATACAAAGTGGTTTTTAATTTCGGGAACGGAGACGGTGTTATAAGTTGTGTTTCCACGGAAACGGTCAAAATAAATGTAAAGAAAAAATGAAAACCCAAAACCGCACCACTTCACATAATAATTGTTTAACATACCAAGTTTCAATGAGCTATGCTTTATGAGTTTTTGAGTACTCGGCCAGAAAAGTGTTTTCATAGATATACGATGAATGGAGGTCATTTCAATGTTCCCCGAATACTTTGGGAGCTATAAATGTTGTTGAATCTTTAGTGATGAAATATGAATAGGCATAAGGCTATAATGATAACTGCTCATAACACTTATATGAAGGGCAATTGGTAATCTATTGTCGAAAAATAGATCGTTGTGTATCTTACAATTTTCTTTGACTAATTTGAAAATCCCCAAAAGGAGGATATCTTAAGCATTGTATATGAGGATGATCAAAAAGCATGTCTTGACATAGACGACCCACTTAGATTTTGATTGTCATGTTGAATGATTGTATGCAAACGCATAAAGAGTTTGAACTTAAGAAGGAAATAAATATTTATTAATTTTTTGTTTTATTTACCATTTAGTACACCTGGTCTACTTTTCCCGGAAAAAATAGCACAAGTCTACTGGGAGATGCATATATCTACGATAGGTCCTACTATGCGGTAGTTTCACAAACTCCAAATATATAGTAATGAAAAAGGTATATTATGTTAGAACTCACCAATTCATGTTCAATCTCTTTTTAAACATGTCTATGACAAAGAGACTAGTCACTTATGTTAAGTTGATTTATGTTCAGTTTCTAAAAACATTCGGTCATCTTGTTCTTTTTCAAGATGATTTGTAAGAGAGCTAAGAACACCTTGACGTGGGCGTTGTATCCATTGTTTTGATGTTCTTTTTATGACAGGATCATATGTAGATATGTCTTCTCTTGATTATCAATTTTGATATTTAACAAAAAATATAGGGCAAATGTACATTAATTAGTTTGTAAATGTAAAATCTTAGCAATGAAATAAAATCATTAATCTCAAACTGAGTGACAGAACGGCTTCAAGGTACATTCCCTCGTGAACATCAAAGTGATTGTTTCCTAGTTTATAGTCTGCTAAATGTCCTCCGAGGTTTAAGTGACCATCCAATCATGAAATGCTGCCATCTTAGTGCCTGAAATGTGAGTCATTGGAGCACTTACCGGGTGACAGTGGAAGGAGACAAATTACTGGGAGCAAAAAAGGTCATAGACTTCATTGCTGTTAAATCATGAGTCAAAGTTGATTTAAAATGCCATATTATGATTGTAACCTCTTGTTTTAACACTACAAATTATTTAATGCCGTTTCCAAGCAAAATTGATAAATATGGGTTTTTTTGTTGCAAAAATCTTCAATTTAAAAGTGTTGTTGTGACTATAATGAACTTTCATGTTTGAGAAATTCATCAATTCAAAATTTCTATGTGGGTTATTTGATTCATGATTACAAGACAATGTTTACACATACTGACCACTTGACATGACTATATATATAATATATATCCTTAAGCTGATTGGACAGCATTTTTGATTTAGGAAGGCACTAAAGAGGTACGAGATATGACACACAGTAATTACATTGATGAATGCCGTGCTATTGTATGAGAATAAAAGACAGTGATATCAGTGAGAGAGAGACGAGTGGGGAATAGTAATTGCTCTCTCAAAGGAGATTAGTGAAAAGAAATGTCAATGGCTTTCCGGCAACAATATTGGACCATGCTTTCCATATAGAATTCATTAAGTCTAAACAGGCTGGTTTTAAAACATATCAGCTACTAAATCCGAATAGAATTATGATTATTTATTCTTTTGAAAGTTTGAACGAAACATAAAACGATTTGATATCATCTTATCACTATGATGACAACATTAACTTGATTTTCATATTATCAGTTAGTTACAAATACACAAATCTTAGGTTTTTCGAAAAAAAACCCCTATTTATGGTGCGTAACTATACTATCGTTTGCTGTGCTTAAAACATATCAGAATCTAAATATCTAGGTATTGTCATTATATCCAATGTCTTTTCACAAAAGCTGACTCCATGGCACATTTGTGACATAACACTATTAACTTTGTAGCTCTGTAAAGCTGTAACTCATGAGGAACACTGTCTACAGACGCCACGCTGATGAGCCTCGATTAATCGTAAGAATGTGGTGTAGATGTTATTAGAGAATTAAAATCTCAATTGACAGAATAAGTGGTATTTACTTTCTTCTTAATTTCAAGGTATAAATTGTCAGCTAGCAGCTGAGTTTCTGTAATTCTGTAATCAGTAATCATATTGTAACCCCCGAGATAACAAACTCATCAAGCATTCTCATATTTCCCTTGAACGAAAATAGTTTAAGTTTGACTTCATTTTGTAAATTTTTTTCGTTATCTTAAGTAAATATTGCAAGTAGGGTTAGTTCATAAATTAAGTTATAAAATGTATTCCTATCATTGAAAGCGCTATAATATCAAAAAAGGGGTCAAATCTTAATCCTAAAGCAAGGATTAAACATCGTTATCAAAATATTTTTAATAAACTTTTTAAAAGTCAGGCGGATTGATGTTAATAGTGTTACCTGATAGGTGTAAAACACCTGGTAAAATCGTTTCATTGTACAAGCAACTATTTAACTGATAATAGGAAAGATAAATCTGATTTCTCCTTATTTACCCAGTAACCTATAAACAATGTATACACCTGCAAAACAGCGGGCCCATCTGTATGCGAAGCTTAGAGACTACACGTGCTTCAGTTGCCAAATACAACCTGTTTTGTCCCTCGACAATACATGTTTCTTTCCTTACCCAAATATCACATTCTAGTTATGAAAGATCAGAAAGGACAAGTATGTATATCCTTTATCAGTCAACAGTCATTAGTTGTATATGGTCTTCAAAATAAGTGATGGAATATAAACCTTCCAATAGTCACTGAGTAAGGCTAACATGCCTAAAAACTAATATTTAAGTTATTACATATACAATCACAAATTATGAGCGTGAAAATGATAAAAAGATGCACATGAGAATATTGGACCCAAATACATGCATTTATAGATGGGCAACTAATTGATCTAACTGTGGTTCTAATACCCTTTTAGGGAACTAGATAGCACACCAAATAAAACCACTGTATGCTATCCTGATGAAACTGATGAACTAAAACAGCAAATATTTATTTTTTCTTCAATTCATGAAAATGAAGAGTTCTTGGTAAGGTGGACGAAAATATTATCATAGAATCAACGCCGTTGTGAAGATGATGAGACTTGTACACTTCTTATTTCAAACAACATCAAAAGAACCCGCAGTTGGACTGGACCAGCCGTTGCGTCCATCTCTTCTTTTAGATTATGACGTCCAAAGTTATGAATGCACGAGGTATATAAAAAATTTCTGCAATGATCAAAAAATGGATGCATGTATTTTAGAGCTTATATCCAATCCAAATGGCCGAATTAAGTGTAACGAAATCATTTTGTAAATATGTAAGAATATTTTTCATTTCTCGATGTCTAATTAAAATAAAAAAGAACTAAACAATCTAAAATGTGACCCTGTGACATTGTTCTGATAATGTACAATAACCCTAAACTATTAAAGTGTTTTTGAATAGGTATTCAAGTCTATTTTTTGGACCAAATTGATTTCCCTGTAAAGCTGGCTTGTATTGAAACTAGGCGACTTTATCCGCATTATTCCGTCACTAACAGACTCAAACCTCTTCCCTGTACAACGTCTGGCACGGACCACCGTAGGCGTACTCTGCACCCATTAACGACACCCTGTAATATTCCCAAAGAAAAAGAATTTTCTTCTCATCTATCCAACTAGATGCATAGAAGACGGAAACTTATCCAGAAATTGCTTCCAAATGCGACACTTCTTCATTCTGCCTAAAGCGTGCTGTTAACTGATGTAGCTGACTGTCCAGAAAGCAAGGGGTGTCCTGATGGAAACAGCCAGTATTAGAATTAATTGAGTTCGGCATTACTATGTATCAGCGCTTTAGTCCATTAGCAGCTGTTGTTAACAGACAACTGTGCATTTATTCAAATGGATAGATATTGTTAACTTTTCTCTGCTTTATCACCCTCATGCCTCATCAATACACCATGCAAAATCTTTCTTAATCTCTTACTCAATGACAAGTGTAACAAGCAGGGCCAGACCAATAGCATCGACTCAATTGGGTTAAAAAACATTGTGTTTTCAAAAAGATTTTTTATGTTGTGAATCTCATCAAAGTGTTTCAAATATTTCATCACGAGATGATAAAGTAAAAAGATATCCAACATTTTCTTAGAATGCTTTGACTCAAAGAGCGATTTGAAAGGCAACTATTTTAAAAGCTAGGACTAAAACCTTAAATCTTTTGAATGTAATGCATCTGCCATATTTAGTGCACTATTCCTAAGATTAACTTTTCTCCTTGTAAAATTATTTTTAATAAAAATGAGTTGTAAGAATACTGACCTACTGGGAAAAGTACTATGAGACTGTATTGTATTGAGACCATCTTTATCTAGCACACGGTGAGTGGTTTTGCACATGGTAAATATATTAGTGTTATCATTGTGCACTAAGAACGTGTACAAGAAATCATACAATGGACACCACATACAATTAATGGGGGATAAATCAATTTTACCCAATGTTATTTTAAAGTAAATTTGCCTTCATGAAGCAAGTAGCTCTGAAGCCTATTGGGGTTAATCCTGCCTTGACTGATGTTTCTACATTTTTCAAGGTACATTTCCTCATGAACATCAAGGTGATTGTTTCCTATTTTATAGTCTGCTAGATGTCCTCTGGGGTTTAAGTGACCATCCAATCATGAACTGCTTCCATCTTTCTGATTGAAATATTTACCACCCACTGGAACTCACAGTGGAAGTACGGTAAATCACGCGGCTCAACGCAGAGTCTATGAATTAAAGTTGATTTCAAATGTAATCTTATGTTTGTTACTAACCTACACAAATATTTTTCATTAAATTCAATTGAAAACATCAAAAAGTATCTTAAAATAACACGCTTTGTTTATCCCATACCTCATATAGAATCACATAGACCTCCTATAGCATTGAACATGCAACGCAACCACCATATAGCTCAACATAGAAATCTGTGCTTGTCAGAAGAAAACGACAGGCCTAAAAGTACATTTACGACTGTAATTAATTCAATTCCATGCTACATGATCCTGTTGTTTATGACACAGTTGAGTCATATTGATGTCAACTTTGTAAACCAAGTCGATATGTTATTAGTAGTAGGCTTCCACCCTTACTGTTATTTGAAACATTGTGTAAAGACAAGATGGATGATCTACAAGAACGGAAATATGATAGTATCTGCACCAGGAAGGCAATGTCCTGTCTTCTTACTATGAGCTTATTGCATCCTCTGTAACGAGAGCATGGGAAGAGTTTGTTTTTTGATTTGATCGTTATAGACTATCATTATGTCTCTGATGTGACCTTTTTGATTTGATCGTTATAGACTATCATTTTGTCTCTGATATGACCTTTTTGATTTGATCGTTATAAACTATCCTATTGTCTCTGATGTGACCTTTTTGATTTGATCGTGTTAAACTATCCTTTTGTCTCCAATTTGATCGTTATAAACTATCGTTTTGTCTCTGATGTGACCTGTTTAATTTGAGCGTTATAAATTATTATTTTGTCTCCGACACGACCTTCGACGGTCAACAGAACAAAGTGATAAGAAAACAGTAAAACGTTAATGAACACTCTCGCAATGCCAAGTCTTGTAATTGCAGATGTACCAAAAGGCTACCTTGTCAGTTGTTGAGCATATTCATTAAACTAAGTAAATATTACGTGCGCTTAAACTACGTACTGGCACGGAAGCTTCGTCATATAACAATAAATTATTCAAACTTTTCAAGGTACCGATAAAGGTCATTTATAAGGATCAAGTAATTATAAAGATTGCAAAACCTAAAACGTATTTGGCATATTAATTAACATTCTTACATCGCTTGTTTTTATATCTTTGTATAATGTGATCTAGAAGTTAAACGAGTATCAGTCATATTTGAACAGAACAAAACAGAACAGAACAGAAGTTTATTGCATTTCGGGGCCAGGAGGCCTAGAGTGCAAGTACAGTATTCCATTGTATATGTAGTATACTATCAGAGCGCTATCTTAATCTAAATACTTTATATAAGTAGGTGGCTAAGCGGAGCAACAGATTACTGTTGGTTGTTGATAACAGGGAAATAAAGTGTTGAGTACATGGATGCTTAAGATAATAAATCGGTAAATAATATTCACGAATTTGGGTATAATATGGACATATGAACAAAACATGATATTCATCTTCTTCGCCTTCTCCACAAAACGGACGTATAAAATCAGCAGGATTAGGATTCTGAGCATGTTTGTATTTAGTAACTTTAAAATTATTTGAGCAGCATCTAAACTTTATTAATGCAAGTCAAATATCTTTCAGTATTTAGATGAGTCTTAAATGTACAATAGGTAGATAAAAGTGAAGAATGACTTACATCTTGACTCCAGCACTGTTTATACATGTCAAATAAACGTTGCTTAAATTCTAACATAAATAATTTACTATTTCCAACTTCTTGACTAATCCATACAAACCCTAAGCCATAAGAAAATAAAAACATTCTAACAGCTGTTGTCCAATTTTTGTAACCTATTTTGCCATGTTGTTTCATAAGAAAAAAACAATGCTTTAATTACATATCTATTATAATTCATGCTGACCATGCTGGATCTTTAACCAGTAACTTACTACCCTAAGCTGTTGATTGATAAACAATGGATGGCGTCCACATTCGCCTAAAGCTGCCAAATTGCTTGCGCGATAACCAACTCTTAAAATAAACTTACAAAATTTAGTGTGGATAACTTCTATTGGTTTTCTCTCTATAGTTCCCCATATTTCCGTACATCAAAAGTGGTTGGATTTTTCTATAAAAAATGTCAAAGCTTGTCTCAATATCCAAATTTTCATATCTATAAATCATCTAATGTATTTAATAAAAACATGTTATCGAAAATTGAATAGCCATCTCTAAATCCCGCTTGCGCTTCCGACACAATTGAATGTAATTCTACCCAAAATTTTAATCTTGAATTAACAATAGATGTAAAAACTTTGCCTAACATATCGAGGAGAGTAATCCCTCTGTAATTATCTGGATCCTCTTTACTTCCACTTTTAAACAAAGATATAATTACTCCCTCATTCCAGGAGTCGGGAAATTGCCCTGTTCTGAGAATATTTTTAAACAACACTACCAAATAGGAGATAAAATGTCAACAGTAACTTTTATTGCTTTAGTAGGAATTCCATCCAGTCCAGCCGATCTTTTAAGTTCTTCTTCAGTTATTGGATCACCCAAAATATCGTCACATTTTGCACAATCTTCACACAGTAATACATTGTGATCGGATAAGTAATCTTCAACATGTTTGTCAAAAGAGATTCCAAACTCAACTTCCGGGTTTAAGAGAGTTTTGAAATAAGTATACCAGTTATCAACAGTAATGTTACAGTCAGTTGTTTTTTTCACACACCATAATGATTTCAACAATCTCCAAAACCCTTTGCAGTCATTATTTTTTGCAGCCTCAATTACAGAATTGACAAATCTACAATCGTGCTCTTTCTTCTTTCGTTTACAGACCGATTGAAAATAATGTTTACTTTCAATGCAATTCTTACAGTCGACAGTAGAATCGGACTGTCTAAAAATGTTCAAATATTTATATTTATCCTTCTTCAGTTTTCAGTCATATTTCTGTACCCAATGAAAAGAAATATAAGTGGCTAAATCCTCATATCTGATAGTGTATGTACACTTGTACAACGTGTTGTATGTTTTCATGTTATTTCAACACGAGTTATTTCTACAATACATTCTAAGCATAGTTACTTATTCCGAACAAATGGCGACCTGATATTTGCACAGATGGACACCACATCTGTACCAGTAGCACAATAACCCACACTATGTAAGCACTTGAATACCCTTTATCTCTTTACACGTAGGATATGTATATGTATATGCAAATACCCTGAAAGAAATCTGTCCATCGTAATGTAATTTATATCACATGCCTACAGTCATTACCGCAATTTGAAAAGGATGTGCAATCCAGTGAAGTATTGCATCTTTATTCTTATGTACTGGGCCATAGGAGTATTATACCGTGTTATTATTATACACAGTGTGGTCAAGGAATACTGAGCGTTGATTTCTTAAAAACTTCAGACAAAGTTGTGTCAAAGTCATTCCTGCTAACTTATTTTGCTAATATAAGTAGGACTGTGGGAATGAAAAAGTGTAGGTAATTATCGGGTACATCTCTACATATTGCTCATATTTCCAAGGGTGGTGTCATTCAATCTACCAGTAAATCATATTGACCTTAGGCTTTAGAATGAATCCATGTGAAGACGTGTAAAGGTCAGAGGTTGATTTCGATGCCAGCATTGCTTCTTTGCCCCTACTCCCGGTGTCTGGTTATCGTTATCCGAACGGAAATAAATGAAGACTGACCATTTCATGCAATTTTAAGGAAACAGCTGTTCCATAAATGTATTGTTGTTTTAGAATTTTGTTAGAATTAGGAATGCAGTATTGTCCATTCAGTGAATGCTGACGCCCGCTTTAGATTTTGTGATATGAAGAGGCATTAAAACGCCACAAAGCCAACAACCACTTACATATTATAAAATACTTGTAGAACATTTATATTATCATCTTATAAGTGTTTATCTTATCAAGAAGATCTCTAATGAAATGGTTATATTTTACTACATTAGCTAAGGTTTTATAAGATCAGAGATATTTCAGTATCTGTTGTACACAAAGGAAGATTTATAGTGTATTCATGACTATCCACCACTTAAAGGAATAATCCAATCAGAGCTGAATATGTGTCTCAAGTGTTCAATCAATTTAACACGCACATGTTATGTTAGTGTACATGTTTTTTTTCTTGTAAAATATTCACAAATATCGATTGATGTGAAGAATTGATTTATGTGTTTTTCCTGATTAAAGGACATTTTCAGTTTGGATAAACAGAAAACAACTCTGGGGTTTTCATGATATATAATTTGGCCTCCCTACGTCTTAAAACACCAGTTATCATAATCTGCAGTAAAACATCTAAAATATTCAGCCCAAAATGGGCAATAAATGGCAATTGTTGGTTTTCAATTTTTATCAAACACCAACCTCATATATGTGGTGCGGCAAAAATCACACATACCATTCCAAAAAATACCTATCCTATACCCCTTCAAACAACAACTAAAATTTTACTTCTACCGTTTTTCCAAAATTACGCTTGACTAATTAACTGACGTCATTGTTAAGTTTTTGATGTGAGTTCCAATGATTCTGTAGTTCAATTAGTGTTTTAGTTGTGTAAAAGTTAATTGTAGATACATGGTAGAGAAGGACTTTGACTACGGCTATGAAGTATCATAATCTTTCGTGACAACAATTTGTAAGTGACATCACAAACATGTTTGTCCTGAAGTCATATAATGCCACTTCTCCTTGTTTTATACACAAGGAGAGGGAAGATCATAAACAGATTTTTTGTATTTAAAATGTTAATTTACTGCTTATCTTATGTGAGTTAACTCTTAATGTTATTTTCATTAAAATAACATCTGTTTTCAGAAATGCTGATGTTTGAATTCAGTTTAATTTCAGGTTACAGTAAACGATATGGTCCTTCCAAAACATGACGAAAATTAAAACTCTTGTCTTCCTATAAAATCAATGGATTTGACCTATATATTGTCAGAAAAACTCCATACATCAATATGTCTTGTCTAATGACATAATTACAACCCGTATATTAAAGCTATTTTTTGTAGGGACAATTATCAAGTTCATTATTAAGCAATTTCTTTAATGAAACAAAGAATGTTTGTCAATTTCAATATGATCGTAATTTATGTCGATTACAATAAAGTGTGCGTTTTACAAACTAATTGAAAGTCAAGTTGAACCTTATTTTTAACTAACATTGTCAATAGAAAGTGAATCTTAAGAATCTTGGAGATTTTAAATGGATGTTCCCACCTCTTGAAGACTGATTTGCAACATTACGTACCTTTTTTTTGACATCTTTTCGAGAGGTATATACAGATTATAGAATAACACGACTTCATTACTCCCAATTCCCCAAAACATTAGATAATAACGAAACTTGAGGCGACTGGATGAAAGTGGATAACATAAACCACAAACAAACACTAAATTAGCGTTTAATGGAATGTAATATGAATATGAAGTCAGCAGCTTCATTGTGTTTTTATCATCGTATAAGATTTGCAATAACGAACGTGCATGTATCTATTTCTGGATAAAAACCTCTATTTTGCTCAGCAATTAACGATTTTTATATACCCTTAATCAAAGAGAAGAAACTTTTATCCAAGTATCACAAATGTGTGCTCGCTTAAGCAGTTAACCGCTAAATACAGAAGCTATAGAACGGTAACTATTATAATATAAAAGTTTTAGGATGTGACACGTAATAGATGTTAGGCTAAATGCAATACATAATCTTCTGTCTTATATGCAGGTATTTCATGTAAACGTTTGAAATCATTGTCTTATCTTTTTTGATATTGTCAATTTTCACTTCGTGCACCTCATGCACGTCCCGTGTTTAATTAGGTATATTGTAAAAGAGACGCTAGAACACTTTAAAAGTATGAAAACAAGACTTGATGCCAGCGTATTGTTGCAGTGGTTTGTGAAGACTCTGAAAAAGATCAAGAGACTAATAATGCGACTCAGCAGTTCTTTATCATTGATCAAACTCTACCCACTTCTCAGTCTGCCAAGAGTTAATGCACTTTCTAGTTATAGATCAGTCACTCATCATAGCTATTTGATTTTACTAAGAATAAGAGACAGACGTTTCCAATAACAATCAACACTTCGACTTCTTTGTTTATTCATGATACTAAGTAAATATTTTGTGTCCGAACAATTACCACAATAGTCGAGTACTAGATAATTTTAAACTAAATACAATTTATTCATAAGCTTCATCTTTTATTAGGAATTTCTTGTTGTCTTGTATTAGCATGGATACGGTAATCTCACAAGAATGTTTCCAATTGCAATTATTTTTCATATACCAGTTTTAAAACAAACGTACACTATGCGAATCCATGACCTTACTTCAAATGATTAAAAGGTGTTTATTTTTGCATATTACTTGATGTTTCCTCTACGACTTCGGATTATCGGGTTGAGATATGTTTTGGCCCACTTATGAAACAACTGCCTTTCTAAGAGGCACACGTGCAAAACTTTATGAATGGTTGGATTTTGATGCAGAAGATCAAATTTGAGTTTATTTTGTTTGAAGGGTTATAACAGTGATCATCTGAACGGTACGTGTGATATCGGCCATGGCACAAACATACGGGTGTTGTTTGATTTTCATTGAAAAGTAATTTTTGGTGCATATCTGAGATGTCTAACTGCATTTCATAATGAGTGAGCAATTGGATTTATCGCTATTTATGTTTTAGCAAGGGCACATCAAACATTATGAAAAACATTAAGAGTTATTTAATAGTCAATAGTAAATACATTACTTTGGATCGCAGAGTACACAGTAATGATAATGTACCATCTTTATGAAAATAAAAAGGTAAAATGTCCTTTTTTTTTCTAATTATTTTATTTCGTAAGAATAAACGGTGGTTTGGCTTTGTTTTGTTGCTTCTAATTTCAGAGAAATGTGTCATTCAAAGTTTAATTTTGTAATTTATTGGGTTTTGGTTTGCAATGAGTCAATTACGTTTCATAAAACGTTTTATACCGTCAGATAATAAAATCACTGCATCGCTAGACACAATGCACAGACCAAAGCACTTACGGAGTGATAAACATTTCGATTTTTCTGTTTTCTATACAAGATCAAAACATTTACTTCCATTATGAAATCATAAACTCTAACAGCCAACATTAAAACGCCTACTGTTATGCACTAAAAGTACGAAAATCATCATTTATGTTTAGCTACTTCAGATATAAGGGTTTATTTTAGTTAAAGCAATGAGATACATCAAGATGGGACGTCTTTTGCTAATAAGACGCCAATTTTCAAAGACCCAAGAATAGAATATATTTTTACTTGACATTCCAACATCAAACAGTGATATACTTTGGATACTTTGATTCAGTATTTATCAAGAGAGCCAAGACTATAAAGGATATCCAAAACCATATGCTTAAATGAACGATTTTCTCTTCATCAAACGGAAGTCAATGATTTGTTTCTAAACGATATATTTACATTGTTGATCCAAGAAAAAACAGGCCTCTAAATTATTCTTTTGTTTTTGACAAGCACATGTGATTCAGTATCGACCTTATAAGATGTTGAATATACATAACGTTTCCAATTTCCAAAGCAAAAATTCCTCAAGGATTTAAAATTTGACTGATTTTAGCCAAATAGCTCATAACTGCCACTGTGAGGATAAGTTACCCTACTGATAAAAGACATCGAAGTGAACTGTTGTGGAAAGAATTTGTATTAGGTTGATTTATGCCCTCGTTCATGTTTGATCAGAAACTTGTTTCCTATGGAATGTAACCTAAGGCTGATGAAAACTTTCTTTACTCTGAACGTAGGTTATCATACTTCTCAAGTAATCCTATACACAATCCACGAACTGGAGCAATAACAAAAACAAAAAATGTAAGTAAATGGTCAATTGTTAGTGCAATTTAGCATAAACAAATTCATTAGGGCAGACATGAAATCTACTTAGTTAACTTTCGAATAGATTATACCCAGTACATCAAATTTGATTAAATGAAAGGAAAACATCTTCTCTTTTGTTATTAGTACTTTAAAACTTAAATTGATTTGCACTACGAAATCTTATATATGTTCCATATTGACGGTGATAAACGACATTTTGATCTTTCCTAGAAATTTCTCATGAAATTTCTCAAACCATTTCCACAACCAAGACACTCATCTGTTTATTACAAACAAAACTTCTTGGCCCACGACTTGGGTTCATATATTTCATATTTTGCTCAATGGTGTCAAACTGAGATAAAGATCAAAATCATAAGACCATCTAACAATGAGTGTCCATGGTTTCATTGACTGATGGTAGATCAGAGAAGAATATAACACGTACACCTCAGCAGTCGAGAAGAAGATCCAAACTCCGTCTTCTGATGTGCACTAAGTAAATTAGGAGCTGATATCTGTGTAAATATAAACCTCCAGGTGACTCAGTACCTTATCGCGTTTGTGTGTCTCCGTGACCGGGAAGCTACGTCAGCGGGATAATAAATTCGACGAAATTTTGCTGTCACTCTCTCATTGTATCTGTTTCTTTCTTTTTCCTCCCTGTACGTGTTAAATACGCACGTAAAACCCTACACACTGACCGTAGTTCAGTGAATTTGCCACTTTAGAACTTGCAACTTTAGAACTTGCGAGGTGGGAGGCTCAGCTCTTCATGTTGACAAACTTCATTCAAGTATGTTTGAGTTTAAGCCTCACAGTGATGTCAATGTCCTTTTGATAGGGATAATGATGATGATCAAATT